>CM062813.1:87323021-87983021 GCA_031772625.1 Pinus tabuliformis
ATGGATCAATTTGTTGAGACTCAACATAAGAGTTTCCGGATATTATTCCGGATGAACAAACAGGAATGGACCATACTGTCGAAATAGCCCTTGAGTGGGCTCCTTCTAGTGTCTGAGAGCTAGTCGGGATAGATGGTATACCGGCGAACATTTTCGGAGTGATCGCAGGGAGTTCTGCCATCGCTGTGTCATGCGACACAGTCCTATATGTTGACGATTGCTCAAAAATTTGTAGTCTATCCAAAATATTACCTAGTGATCCTACAGGAGCTTCCGCTGGTGGTAGACTAACTTCTGACGAAGAAGGATATAGAGTGATCCCTACTCCAAAGTGCGTTGGAGTACTTGTTTGAGGATCTTCTACAATTTCTTCTATTGCAATCAGACCAGGTGGAAGGGGAAGACCGTCAGGTCCGTAAAATATTTCTGGTGCCAAAGAAGGTGTGAAATCGGCAGCGACAGATGTTTGAAGAGTAAGACTCTCCGAACCGGTTGTAGAAGGAACTAGTTTGGTAACATAAGTGTTTACTCTCAGACTAGGATCAGTATCACTGTCCTTCTGTGGCTGTTGAACTTCTTCTGTAGCGGCAGGGATTCCAGAAATGTTTGGAGTAACCGAAGTCTCTGATGTCATTGGAACACTTGTTCTAACTTTAATAGGAGATTTGGAACCGGTTAAACGAGTTCACTTTGTCCGTACTGGTTTCGATTCCGGAGACAAAGACGGTTGACTCGTAAGCCTCCGCGAACGACGAGGTTTCAATTAACTTTCTTCCACGATTGCAGATTACTCGATCAACTAAAATAAAGGGGAAGTACGTTTCCGAATTAAATGAATTTTAGATGCTTTGACACAACTTGTTTTTCAGTTTTTAAGAGTCGAGAAAAAACAAAAGATGACTCTAGTCGCCTTCGATTTTTAATGAGCCTGAAGTGACAAGTGCTCAGATGGACCTTTTCCATTAAGGAGTCTGAAAAGGAACGAAAGGGACTACTCTGGAGATCTAGGTAGAGGGAGTACCAAACCAATCGCAAAACTGCAGAATACTTTTTACGGTAGGACAGTCAATCTTACCGAATGCTGTGTTCAGTGCATTGCGATTGATAGGGCGGCAGACACAGCTTCCTAAGGATAAAGGATTTAAGCCTATAGGGGTCTCCCAAAATATACTCGACGGTACGTGGGAGCACAAGTCCGTACTGGAACTTATCGTCTCAAAGTGGAGGAATCACCCAACCATCAGTGAGGACAACAGTTACCAGGCTTTACGACGCCGGAATACGTCTCTAGCCTAGACCTCTAAATGTTGTGCGTTAAGTTCCAAAGCATTGTTAGATTCATTGAATTTATTTTAGGTTGATCTTGTTTATGAAGTTTGCCTTTCAGGTTCACCATGAGATGTAGATGTAATTCCTAAAATGCAATCTAAAGATGATAAACAAACTTTTATCTCTTTTGTGCAATGAAAATCCTAGCTACTAAGGGAAAAGAAAGACACAATCGTTTCGCAAAGAGCAAAGAACACAGCGTAAATGCACTTTCCTAAATCAAGCCAAACAGACTGTCTATATGGAAATGCACATGCATGTATTTCTTTTTGACTTTCTTAGTATTGATGCTAAAAAGAAAGTTGATGTACAAATCTGAATTTTTTTTCAAGCGACAAATATAAACAAGCTCTTTTTCGAAATCAAAAAACAGCGATGATTATGACACCTTATGATTTTGAAATGAACACTTGTTCTTGACACTAGAAAATCACAAATTCAGACCAAAGGCAATAGTAACAGTATAATCGACCATCAACAGCAACCAAAATTTCTCCTATGATCGAAATCGACACTTACGACAGATTCAAATCAAAGGACGACAGTACGACTATTCTACTTTTGCAATAGAAAACTGTAAACTACTTAACAAACACAAAAAAGCATCTACAGTTCTTTTGTACAAAGGAGGCGGAATAACAGTAAGGAAAAGAGGCTTCAAACAAACATATACTGATCACAGGCAGCAAATTCAGGGATAGAATTGGAAAGAAGGAAGCACAGGAACCACAGCTGCACAGAGCTAGTCTGATCAGCGCACCTGTAACACAGCGAATCTGAAATGTAGCGCAGGTTTCCCCTTCGGGAAGTGCACTAAAATTCAGGATCTCTGAACAGTACCTGCGTTGGGCTAGAAACGAGACTCTGTCCAGGTTCTGGGTCATAGTTTGCAGTTCAGTCCTTGGTTTTTGGCCAAGTAAAAAGCAATCAGTAATGCAACAATCAGGGATAGATCTAAGGAGGATCTAAGAGCTATCACAAGGGAAATCAGATAGTCTGTGAATCAGCTGTTTAAATCATAAACAGATCCAGTGAATGGATTGAAGCAGTAGTTATCTACTTTGCATTTATTATGGCAAATGCAGTTCGAAAGCTACTTATAAGTTTATGAAACAAACAACACAGAATGACACACAAACAAACTAATTAGACATTCCTCCCCAGCGGAGTCACCATTTTGTTACAGGGAAAAGTGTCTATTTAGAACTGCTCTATCCCACTAAGGTGTGACAGCTGCCATAGAAACAAACAGAGAAAAACTACTTTTGTATTTCCTTTATGAATTATAGACAGAGAGGAATAGAAAGAACCAACCTGTGTCTTGCGCTAATCCTTTGATTCAATCCCTCTCTTCTTTGATAGTCTCCAGCTACCTGCTCCCTTGCATGCCCAGCTTCACAAAGTACCTGTAAGATCACAGAAGAAGAGCACTATACAAAGACATGGATCTATATTCATAAATAACTTAGGATCAGATTTAAGTTAACCATACAAATGTCACAAGCATCAATGATACAAAAGCATGGAGGAGAACTCAAATAATTATTATTGATAAACAAGAAAAGATCCAGGAGGAGTTACAACCAGTGGTTCCGACCCAGCATCAACCTCCCAGCAAAGAAGCCCCTCTTCACCTCAAACAAAGCATAAATCGCCCAACAGTTTGATGTTTGTCTCTAGAAACCAACAACAATTCCTTACAATATGCAAAATTCCAGCCTCTGGATCTCTGGGATGAGGGATCCGTATATAGATATGTGTAAGGAGGATGAGTCAGCTTGTGATTTGATTAGTGTCTTCTCTCTGTCAGTTCTTGCTTCCACTTGGAGACTGAGGGCCTCTTACTCATCCTTGGTCGAATTCAGTGAGGCAAGTGTCACAGGAGAAGTTTCTGGAAGCTTCCATTGCCTCTCCACCTCGCGAAATGACACTGCCATTTGTCATTTCTCACCCATCGCACCCTACAGAAGGGAGTTTTGAAATGCAATGCACCCTCACAGTGTATTTAGGTGCAATGAAACACACTTAGCCAGTGGAGCAACTGACATGATCATGTTTTGACCAATTCTGAGCAGTTTCTGGTGGAGAACTTCTGGGAGAAGATGTAATCTGTTGACCTTGTTCCTTTAGGGGTTAGAACAACACTTTTAGGGACTTAGGAGCCCTTGGTTTATGGACATTTCATGCTTGGAGTTGTAAGGCAAAAAAATGTCTATAACAGAGGGGGAGGGTTGTTCGGATTTTTTTGTGACAAGATCGAAGCTCTGAATTGAGGTGACCAAGGGCTAAATCTCAGTGGATCATGGCAGCAAGGCCACTCCGCCACTTACAATACCCCATCACATATTTAATTCATCTGTAAAGGATTCTTCTCAACGACCATTTGGAATTGAATTTCAAAGTTTCCCCGACCGAGATGCTTCACAGTCGCAGTTTGCAAATGACATGGGCCCCTGGGGGTGACAAAGCAATGCCCCTACTATGGGTCGAGATACAGTCGAAGAGTGACATGCACTGCTTCTAGCGTGGATTCTGACTTAGAGGCATTCAGTGATAATTTGACACATGGTAGCTTCGTGCCACTAGCTTTTCAACCAAGCGCGATGACCAATTGTGTGAATCAATGGTTCCTCTCATAATAAGTTGAAGTACTATTGTGGTGTAGTTCATCAGTAGGGTAAAACTAAATTGTCTCACAACGGTCTAAATGTAGCTCACGTTCCATATTGGTGGGTGAACAATCCAACACTTGGTGAATTCAGCTTCACAATGATAGGAAGAGCCGACATCGAAGGATCAAAAAGCAATGTCACTACGAACGCTTTGCTGCCACAAGCCAGTTATCCCTGTGGTAACTTCTCTGAAACCTCTAGCTTCAAATTCTGAAAATCTAAAGGATCAATAGGCCACGCTTTCACAGTTTTTATTCGTACTGAAAATCAAAATCAAATGAGCTTTTACCCTTTTGTTCCACACAATATTTCTATTGTCGTTGAGCTCATCTTAGGACACCTCCGTTATCTTTTAACAGATGTGCCTCCCCAACCAAACTCCCCACCTGACAATGTATTCCACCCGGATTGACCTGCCGAAATGTGCCTTAAGGCCAAAAATAGGGGTAGTTCCTCACCTCCGTCCCACAAAATAAGTAAAATAACATTAAAATAAGTGGTATTTCACTTGCACCGAAGACGGCTCCCACTTATTCTACACCTCTCAAGTCATTTCACAAAGTCGGACTAGAGTCAAGCTCAACAGGGTCTTCTTTCCCTGTTGATTCTGCCATGCCCATTCCCTTGGTTGTGGTTTCGCTAGATAGTAGATAGTGACAGTGGGAATCTCGTTAATCCATTCATGCACGTCACTAATTAGATGACCAGTCATTTGGCTACCTTAAGAGAGTCATAGTTACTCCCATCATTTACCCGCGCTTGGTTGAATTTCTTCACTTTGACATTAAGAGCACTGGGCAGAAATCGCATTGTGTCAGCATCCGCAGGGACCATCGCAATGCTTTGTTTTAATTAAATAACTAGATTCCCCTTGTTCGTACTAGATCTAAGTCAACTGTTTGCCACCTAGGGAAAAGCCCCCAACAGGGGGTATTCTATGCTCGTAGCCCAATCGGCAAGCGACTGCCCACCCTTGCCATGAGAGCAACTTGAGCAGACTGCTGATAGCCCATGAGTTGAGGGCGTAGACCTCTAGGCCTAGTGCTCAGAGCCAATCCTTTTCCCGAAGTTATAGATCCATGTTGCTGACTTCCCTTGCCTACATTGTTCTATTGACCAGATGTTGTTCACCTTGGAGACCTGATGCGGTTATGAGTACGACCAGGCATGAACGGTACTCGGTCCTCTAGATTTTCAAGGGTCACCGAGGGTGCACCGAACACCGCAAGATGCACGGTGCTCTTCCAGCTGGTGGACCTTATCTCCGGGTGAACCGATTCTAGGGTGGGCAAGCTGTTAAAAATAAAAGATAACTCTTCCTGGGGCCCCCAACGACATTTCCAGATTTCCTAACGTTGTATCCCACCTCCATGTCTCGGTTCGGGAATATTAACCTGATTCACTTTCGATGCTCATGTAGAGTGCACCCTTTATAAAAGGCTTCCCCATCTCTTAGGATCGACTAACCCATGTCCAAGTGTTGTTCACATGGAACCTTTCCCCACTTCAGTATTCAAAGTTCTCATTCGAATATTTGCTACTACCACCAAGATCTATGCTGGGGGATGATCCACCCAAGCTCACACCCAAGGTTTCTCAATGACCCCTGTGTCCTCCTACTCATCGAAGGAGGGCAATTTCTCTGATGGTCGAGTATAGGTTGTGCGCTTCAGCTCCATCCATTTTCGAGGCTAAATGATTTGGCAGGTGAGTTGTTACACACTCCTTAGCAGATTTCAACTTCCGTGACCACCATCCTACTGCCTTAATCAACCAACACCCTTTGTGGGATCTAGGTTAGTGCGCAATTCGGCACCGTAACTTGACTTTCGGTTCATCCCGAATTGCCAGTTCTTCTTACCAAAAATGGCCCACTTGGAGCTCTTGATTCCATAACACGACTCAATGGAGCAACCACACTCTCTTACCTATTTAAAGTTTGAGAATAGGTCGAGGGAGTTACACCCTCGATGTCTCTAATCATTTGCTTTACCCGATAAAACTCGTGCATGAGCTCCAGCTATCCTTAGGGAAGCTTCGAAGGAAACCAACTACTAGATGGTTCAATTAGTCTTTTGCCCCTATACCTAAGTCAGGAAACCAACTACTAGATGGTTCAATTAGTCTTTCACCCCTATACCTAAGTGAGATGAACGATTTGCACGTCAGTATCACTATGAGCCTCCACCAGAGTTTCCTCTGGTTTCACCCTGCTCAAGCATATTTCACCATCTTTCAGGTCCTGACAGGTGTGCTCTCACTCGAACCCTTCGCATAAGCTCAAGGTCAGTTGAAAATTCACCCCCCTAGAGAGGGGATCTCGCTTGTTAGCTTCCTTGTGCCTCACATTTTTCAAACCTGCCGACTCACACACATGTTAGACTCCTTGGTCCATGTTTCAAGATGGGTCGAATGGAAAGCCCGCCAACCAACACCACGAGCACGCAGGTGCACATGGCCCGCCACAAGGGTGCACACTTCATTCCTTGACCACTGCAACAACAAACAGACAGGCAGTAATCCACCCGTACTTGTGATGATGCAATAACCCGTGTTGGTTTGCACCTCAAGTCAAGTGGCGGACTAGGCTGAGTTGTTCCACATATGACCGAGACACATTGACAACCTCCATCTGCTTCCCTCCCAAAAATTTCAAGCACTCTTTAACTCTCTTTTCAAAGTCCTTTTCATCTTTCCCTTGTGGTACTTGTTCGCTATTGGTCTCTCACCCTTATTTAGCCTTGGATGGAATTTATCACCCAACTAGGGCTACATTCCCAAACAACCCGACTCGCTGACAACGCATCGTTATGTGGAAAGTTCTCGGCCCAACATGGCTCTCACCCTCTCAGGCACCCCCTTCCAAGGGACTTGGCCCAGGTCCGATGCTGAGGATGCTTCTATAGTCTACAATTCAGGTGACGCTGCCACCTGATTTTCATGATGGGCTCTTCCCGATTCGCTAGCCACTACTAGGGGAATCCCTGTAAGTTTCTTTTCCTCTGGTTAATTATATGCTTAAACTTAGCGGGTGTTCTCACCTGAGCTGAAATCACAAAGTTGGAGCTAAATCCACCCTACCTTATGGGAGGACAAGAGAGAGAAAAGCAAGTTCGAGCAATGCCACACAAATCCTGCATCAGCTAACGTGGAATGCCCATCCAAGGGGACAAGATCACTGCCCATCGATGCACACCACGAAACATCACTTGAGGAATTTCAACCAACCGCATCGTGTTGGGCACAGATGAAAAACTTCGCTACTCCCTAACATATTGCAGGGAGTGCATTTGAATGGGATGCGATGCCCAGAGAGATGTGCCCTCGGCTGAGGCCTTGAGTATAAATTGCATTCAAAAACTCGATGATTCACGGGATTTAGCAATTCACACTAAGTATCGTATTTTTCTACATTTTTCATCGTAACAAGAGTTGAGATATCCGTTGCCGAGAGTCGTTTCCACATATTACCGAAAGATCCACCACAACACTGAATAGGGGAACCCCTTACAAAAAATGTAAGGCTAAGGGCCAAAAGGAGGAAAGGAAGAAAAATGCATGAAAGGAAGAGAAGCAAAGGTGTCTACCCTGTTATAGACAATTTTGTGCCTTACAGCATCAAGCATGAATTTTCAATAATCCAAGGGATCCAAAGTCCCTAAACATGATGTTCCTACCCCTAGAGGAACAAGGTCAGCAAAACAACAGCTCTGAGATCAGTTCTCCACCTGAAAACACAACAAGCAATCCTGAAATCAAAGCAGGTGATCCACTAGGCTTCTGCGCTAAAACTCAACTCCTCCATGGTGTACCTGCATTGCAAAGCAGGTAGAACAAAGGCCACCTGCGCTGAGCGAGATGGGACAAGTGGCACACTAAGTCATTGCTCTGGAATCTTCCAAAAATGACACTTGGATCAAGGATTTCGCCTTGTGATGAGTCAGAGGCTCTGTTTCTCCAAGTGGAAGCAAGGTTCTCCAAGTGGACTCAAGAACTGAAGATCAACTGAAGAGAGAGAGGACACAAGGCAGCTACACACCAGTTGCAAGCTGACTCATCCTTTCTCAATTCATCTATATATTGAGCTCTCTCCTATGAGCTCAGGAGGCTGGAATTTTGTGCAAAGTAATGATATGCTGTTGGTTTCACTATAGAACTATTGGGTGATTGCTTGAAGGAGGTGAAGAGGAGAAATTCTTTCTGCTGGGAGGTGTTGCTGGATTGGAGCCTTCAATGGTTGTAACGCTCTCAGAACTTTACTTCTTCCATTAATAAAAGCTATTGAGGTTCTTCTATATGCACTTGTTTCAATGATGTATTGTGATAATTGTATATTTTATTTATGCTAATCCTTGAATCAGTTATGATTGCATGCTTCTTGTAGTTTCCTTCTTTGTTATTTTGCAGGATCTCATTGTAGCTGGGCCAGCAAAAGAGCAAGGAGCTGGGAGCAAGCAGCAAAGAGAAGAGTTGGGATTCGACATTAAGCGCAAGGTAACGGTTAGTGCATTTCTTCATTCTCTCTTGCTTTCGTAAAGAAGTAAACCTTAAGTAGTTTTCTTTACAGTTGTTGCTGAGGTACTATCACCCTTAGAGTGGGATAGGGTCATCCGAATCGGATACTTTTCCCTACAACAAAACTGGCGACTCCGCTGGGGATCGTATCTGTTTGATTGTTTGTAGCATTTTGTTATTCATTTCCTGAACAAAAGAGTACCAAATCGAAAAGCTTTTGACTATATCAAAAGCGAAGTAGAGGGCAGCTACTCTAGCTCATTTCTGAGCATGTTCATGATTTGAAGAGCTGATCTACAAGGATCCTTGTAAGCTCTTAGTGATAGCTTTTCATCTTCCTTGTCATCCCTTAGTGTGTGCTTGACTGATAGCTTCTGATTTGAGCAAAAACTATGAATTTTTGAGAAAATTGTGACCCGGAAACTGAGAAAACGCAACTTTCGTTTTCCAAAGCAGGTAGTACACAGGCTACCTGCTTTGCAACGCAGGTCCCGAAGGGGCTACCTGTGCTGAGAGCCAGACTGGCTGTGCAGCACCTGCGTTGGCCCAATTTTGCCTTGTGCATTTGGGGTTTCCTCCCTTTTTCTTGCATGTTTTCACTATAGATTTTGCAGCCAGTTACCAGTCTTGTACCTGTTCTGAAACCAACCTTACTTGCCATCATTCCGCCTCTGTTATATAACGAAATTGTACTTGTTATTTTGTATTTCTTACATCATTTACAATTTCCCATAACGAAAGTGAACTAGTCTTGCCTTGCCTATTAGATCTGAACCTGTGTTAGGCATTTTGCTGGTCTAAAGAGTTAGCTTGTTTGCTGTCCATAGCTGATTAGTATTTTTACTTTCGTCATTATGGTTTGATTTCATGCGTTTCCAGTGTTTAAACAAGTAAATCTTAAGGTGTCTTTTGATTTTGGACTAGCTTGTTTACTTTCGCTTGAAATCGAAATCAAAGTTATATAACAACTTTCTTTTTGTAATACATCAACATTAAGAAAGGCAAAAGAAAATACATGCATTGTGCATTTTGCATTTGACTGTTTGCATGCTGATTTAGGAAAAAATTGCATTAGTGTGTGCTCTATGATCTGTGTGAAAAGATTTGCCTTTCTTCTCCCTCAGTAGTTAAGATTTTCAAAGTTGAAAGATTGAAAAGTTTGCTTCTCATCTTAGACTGCATTCAGGAATTTGTTACATACATCTCGTGGTGATCCTTAAAGGCAAACTGCTAAACAAGATCAACATTAAAATAAATTCAATTTACATAACAACGCTTTGTAACATAACGCAAATACATAGAGGTCTAGGTAGAGACGTGTTCCGGCGTCGCTAAACATAGTGATTGTCGATCTCTACGAAGGTGGGTGATTCCTCCTGAGAGTCGGTGGCACTAATACGGACTTGTGCTCCCATGTACCGTCGCGTATATATTGGGAGACCCCTATAGGAACAAAGCCTTTATCCATAGGAAGCCGTGTCGGCCACCCTACTGATCGCGATGCAGTGAACACAGCATTCACGAAGATCGACCACCCGTACCGTAAAACGTATTCTGTGGTTTCGCGAAAAGTTTGGCACACCCTCTGCCTAGAACTCCAGAGAAGTTTCTTTTGGCCTTTTTCAAACTCTATAACTGAGAAATTCCATTCGAGCATTTGTCACTTCGGGCTCGTTAAAACATCGAAGGAGACTAGAGTCAACTTTAGCTTTTTCTCGACTCTTAAAACATGAAAAAGCAAAGTTGTGTCTAAAGCGTCGTTAATAAAATTTATTTTAATCGGAACATAATCACCTGTTATTCCCACGTTGATCTTTCAGTTGAAAAGTATGGAGCCCACCAACCAAGGAAGTCACCTTGGCGGAAGTCCCAATCCCTTCTCCTCTTGGGGAGATGTTGGTGTGCCTCATATGGCCACATTGTCACTTCCAGGTTGACAATTGGCCTACCTGTATGGCTCTTTTCAACTAATGTAGTTCAGATCACCACTAATCCTGAGCAGTCGAATCAACAGTCAGACCAGTCTAGAGCTACCCACCAGCCTTCCACTTCTTACAATTCTTCCTCTGATCCTTCATCTTCGCAAGGTAGAGCCGGAAAAAGTCAGCCTCCCATGGAGAAGAAGGAGAAGAAGAAGAAAGAAAAGAAGCAGAAGGAGCCTAAGGCGAAGGCGACTGGGGGCAAGCAAAAGACATCTGACAAAAATGCACACACTACACCGACCGGGCCTAAATCGCCATGTGTCATTTGCAAAGGGACCCACTTCCACCGTGACTTTCCTTGTATTCCCTGGATACTAAGAGACTGGTCCCCCAGGTTGCACAATCCGGTAGCATCAACCTCTGATAGACATGTTGATTGCATTCCGTCAACTAGCGAGAGTGAAGGACAAAGAGGGAGACCAAGATCACCCTGCAGACTGTGTGAAGGCGATCACGCCATCCACCGTTGTCCATTCTTAGATGAGGCGAAGAGAGTTTTGGAAGATCGTCCGGTTTCACCGTTACGACTTCCTCCTGGATACCAAAAACTCGTGCCAAGTCCCTCGATAGTTGAAAATCCAGCTGGCTCGATCAAGTGGTCAGCTGAAGTGTCGGTCATTGAGAATGAACCTACTGAATCCAGACCAGACGAAAGTCTAAAGGTCGAAACGGAAGTTGACCCGGTTCTTCCTTCAGAGGTTTCATCCTCAAATGACACCGTTGTTGAAGATTCATCTTCAAATGACACCCTCACTGAAGAGAACAAGGATGACACCATCCGGATTCTTTTCATCAACACAGACTCTGATGAGCATCAGGGCAACGCGCCCATTCCTTTATCGCAGGAAGGAACATCGTCAGGGTCGTATCCGGCCGTGTATTCGGTCCCACCACCAAGCAACCTGGTTGTGTCCTTTGATTGGAATCAACTAGGCAGACCCCAGTTACCAGCCAGTATCCCATTCAGAATCATCGTCCAAATCTACAGAATGGTGATGGCTGGAACTATCATTGATGAGGGGGCATCTGTGAGTATCCTTTCCTCTATTGCTTGGAAAGCACTGGGTTCCCCGGTGCTTTTACCTGAGATGAGAAATCTATCAGGTTTTGATAAAGGAACCAGTCGCCCATTAGGGATTCTCCCCAATGTTCCCATTACATTGAAGGGGAAGACAGTTCATATGAACGTCATGGTCGTCCAGGGACCCTTGGTGTATAACTTACTCCTTGGACGAGACTATATATATTGCATGGAGGCGATAGTGTCCTCACTCTTCAGAGTTATGTGTTTTCCGCACGAAGGAAGAATGGTCAAGCTCGTAGACCAACTTTCATTTCCAGGATCACGCATCGCAAATAGTCAAATACCATCCCTTAACGTTTTATTCACTCAAGGAATGCCTCCACCCCTGGTTCTACTTCCCAATGAATGCGAGTGATTCGGAAGAAAGAACTGGGACCCAGGGGGCATGCACCCTGGCCTGCCTTGGGCAGAGAAAACCTTGGGTATAAAGTTAATTTCCGCAGAAGAATATGACTAGTCCGTACCCCGTCCGGCATGGAAGAGAGGGTTGTTCTAGGATAAAGTTCTTTTGTCAAAGTTATGTGAGTGAGATAATCAGCTTCTCGCTCCCCTTGTCTAAGTAAGTAGGATGCCGAGGGAGTAGATCCATTTGTGGCGGCAAGTAGCCACCATCTTTGAAGGCAAGCCTCACCCATTAAAACATATGTTTTGAAGGATAAGTAGGGGCAGCCTCCAAAGAAAGAGATGAAATTGCTGCAACAAGTGGTCACCATCTTTAGTAACCTAGTAAAAGACATCGCTGGAAAAAAGAGTTTAGTTTGCGGCAGCGAACAAAACCATTTTTCGGATAATAAGTAAGAAGCAAACCTCCCTCCATAACGCCAATGTTTTATCTGTTGCGATCTTGCAAAAATCAAAAAGTGAACTGATGGGAAGACAAGTACCGTTGGCACCGAAAAATAACGAGAAGACAAGTATCGTTAAAAATATAGCAAGACGACAAGTAGAAAAACAGAGGTGGAACAGAGGAGGGGTAGCCTTGAAATTATACTTTATACCTGGGGGCATGCGAACCTTTTAGAGTGCAAGCACGAGACGACTATTTATTTTTTAAATTTTTAGGTCCTCCCTTTAAACCTGTAGGTCTAACCCGTTAAACTCGTAGGATTAGCCGTTTCCAGCTTGCATAAAGAAAGGATGTGGGGCAAAAGTTAAAACTTGCCAAATTGGAGTAACTAGTGAGGTATAGCTCCTTAAATATGACTACCTCACCTGAGGCGTTCCTTGTATTAAGACTGGTATAATCGAGCAGTTTTAGCACACAGTTCATGCTCGTTAAAAAATAAACGCAAGATCCAAGCAGTTTTAGCACATAGTTCATGCTCGTTAAAAAATAAACATAAGTTGTGAGCAATCTTCCCCTAGAGTTCAAGCTCACCCAGAAAAAATGAACCGGTAAATAACCTTGGTAAATGTAACCTTTGACAACCATATTAAAGCCCTTGGTCATGTTCTTGCAGTCTCACCTCCATCCGTTCATTTGGCCAATCGTTCATCTCCATATGTTTGTTTACCCATTTTGAGGAACAGCTGCGAAGAGTGATTTCACTTAGCCATCCTTGTGACACTGCCGTGATTGGAAAATTCCAACCTGTACCTGGAATCTGCTGCTATCCCTGTTTATCACTCGTTCCTCAAAAGACGAGTCTTCTTTGAGCTCTTTTCTCCTGACTCGTAAAATATGAAAAGTTTGCCGAGTTTTGGCCTTCCAGCTCGTTAAATGACCGGAAAAGCTATCCCTCCTCTAGATTTTAATCTTTTTGGACCTGAGGGATTATTGCACAAAAAGATCGAGCGCTTGTTTTGTTCGGCTCATTAAAGCAATCGAAAATTCATCCCTTCTGTATTGTTTTATACTTTTTCAGACTTAAGGGATTAGATGACGAAAAAGGAATTCTGGAGTTGACTTTATGTACCTTTTCAGACTCTCTAAAAATGAAAAGGACCGAGTTATCCTTGTCGTTAGACTCGTTAAATTCATTAAATAGAGACAAACTTGTCTTTAGACAAGAACGAGTTTCCCTATCGCTAGGCTCGTTAAAACATAGCGATGGGCTTGCCCGAAGGGCAGGTTATAGAACAAGCATATGTTATCCTCCTCAAGCTTGATAAAAATAAAGAGGTACTGGTCAGCAATGACTGGGGAAAAATTGGGAGAACCTCACAGCTTTAATGGTAGCAAGTCACTCTTGAACATGACACTTTGTCCTCTGTATCACATCGGGTTGGGTTGTTTCATTCACCGGTCTCATCACCATGGTCCTCGCCACACCATCCACATTTGGGGTAATGCTACCAATCCATCACATCAGTGTTGTTATATGTTCAAGAGATGTTGTTCTACAAAGAGTCAACCGTGTCCCATCCACTGCCATACATTGTCCTTCATCCATTTCATGACCGCCACCCTGAATCATACATCACAGTTTGTTTTCACCTCATCACAATCACTAGCTCCGTTCCGTGTCACTGATGTGGGATTCATTAAGGCCCTCCTTTGACGGATCGCTCCTTGTCGACATCAGCTCATTATCCAAGGAGTTGATCTAGGAACAACCCCTTTAGTACTTTGAAGCTTGCATGCCTCAATGGCAAGTTTCTCACTTCCGGCGACAGGTATACATCAATGACCTTCGACCAGAAGATTTTGCATGGTGGTCGACGCCAAGTCCTTTATTCCCACCATGTGAATTGTACTGCCGTACCTTGAGGGTCATCATCCTTATCGGTGATTCCTCTCGTGCTTGTTAACGGTTTACATCATTGACCGGTAATCAAGCGATGTCTTTCCATGTTCGACTTCAAGAAATTCTCACATGGATCGACTTGTACATCGAGTGAAGATCGGAAGAGATTGAAGACCCCGGATCTAGTTTCATCCATCCGGGCTGCGATATATATTCAGGATATAAAGACATTTGATATGTACATCATTGCAGCAGATGATCATCCTTCTCAAAGGATGATAATTTCAGCAGAGAATTATCAGTCTATCATCAGACGATCGTCTGTGCTATGTACCAAAATGAATTTATAAAGCTGAGCATGGGAATGCCCGCCTCAGCTAGATCATGAAAAAGAATGAAAAATAATGTATTGTATTGTATCTTATTACAGGACACTTCTCAGCAGATTGAATGAACTTCGGATCCTCCTAATAAAGCATTTCACCCGATAAACGACCTCATACTTTAGGGGGCATCTGTTATAGACAATTTTGTGCCTTACAGCATCAGGCATGAATTGTCAATAATCCAAGGGATCCAAAGTCCCTAAACATGATGTTCCTACCCCTAGAGGAACAAGGTCAGCAAACCAACAGCTCTGAGATTAGTTCTCCACCTGAAAACACTCAAAAACAAGCAATCCTGAAATCAAAGCAGGTGATCCACTAGGCTTCTGCGCTGAAACTCAACTCCTCCATGGTGTACCTGCGTTGCAAAGCAGGTAGAACAAAGGCCACCTGCGCTGAGCGAGATGGGACAAGTGGCACACTGAGTCATTGCTCTGGAATCTTCCAAAAATGACACTTGGATCAAGGATTTCGCCTTGTGATGAGTCAGAGGCTCTGTTTCTCCAAGTGGAAGCAAGGTTCTCCAAGTGGACTCAAGAACTGAAGATCAACTGAAGAGAGAGAGGACACAAGGAAGCTACACACCAGTTGCAAGCTGACTCATCCTTTCTCAATTCATCTATATATTGAGCTCTCTCCTATGAGCTCAGGAGGCTGGAATTTTGTGCAAAGTAATGATATGCTGTTGGTTTCACTATAGAACTATTGGGTGATTGCTTGAAGGAGGTGAAGAGGAGAAATTCTTTCTGCTGGGAGGTGTTGCTGGATTGGAGCCTTCAATGGTTGTAACGCTCTCAGAACTTTACTTCTTCCATTAATAAAAGCTATTGAGGTTCTTCTATATGCACTTGTTTCAATGATGTATTGTGATAATTGTATATTTGATTTATGCTAATCCTTGAATCAGTTATGATTGCATGCTTCTTGTAGTTTCCTTCTTTGTTATTTTGCAGGATCTCATTGTAGCTGGGCCAGCAAAAGAGCAAGGAGCTTGGAGCAAGCAGCAAAGAGAAGAGTTTGGATTCGACATTAAGCGCAAGGAAACGGTTAGTGCATTTCTTCATTCTCTCTTGCTTTCGTAAAGAAGTAAACCTTAAGTAGTTTTCTTTACAGTTGTTGTTGAGGTACTATCACCCTTAGAGTGGGATAGGGTCATCCGAATCGGATACTTTTCCCTACAACATACCCCCCTCACAGGAGGAGGCTCAAATATAGAACAATCTCCTTGAGCCCCACACCCTCACAAAATGGGGGGAAATGCATGGAACTACAATCAAGAAGGACTAGGGTGGCCACCCCAGGAACTCATACTGCTTTTAATCCTTCCCGAACACCAGTCCACAACAATTCCCCCTTTTCTCCGTAAAGCTAGGGACCGAAAGGAAGAAGGGAAGAAAAGAAGGTGAAAGAAATAGAGATCAAACATGGCTACTGTCTCACAAGGGGAGCCTCAAACAAAGCACAAACCTTGCAAGTCTCATGCATTCACAAAAGGAGGAATTGAAGGGGATGATGATCGAGAAGGACTAGGGTGGCCAGCTCGGGAGCTCACACTATGTTTCGTCCTTCCCGAACAAAAATCCACAACAATCCCATCCTTTCTCCATAAAGGTAGGGCCAAAACAAAGAAGGGAATCAAAAAAACATGAAAGAAAGGGATATCAACCATGGCTATCGGCTCACAAGGGGAGGCTTCAAATAGATAACAAGCTTCCCCAACCCCATGCCTTGGAAAAAGGGGGGAACTACAGGGGACGATGATCGAGAATGACTAGGGTGGCCACCTTGGGAGGAGGCTCAAATATAGAACAATCTCCTTGAGCCCCACACCCTCAAAAAATGGGGGGAAATGCATGGAACTGCAATCAAGAAGGACTAGGGTGGCCACCCCAGGAACTCATACTGCTTTTAATCCTTCCCGAACACCAGTCCACAACAATTCCCCCTTTTCTCCGTAAAGATAGGGACCGAAAGGAAGAAGGGAAGAAAACAAGGTGAAAGAAGTAGAGATCAAACATGGCTATTGTCTCACAAGGGGAGCCTCAAACAAAGCACAAACCTTGCAAGTCTCATGCATTCACAAAAGGAGGAATTGAAGGGGATGATGATCGAGAAGGACTAGGGTGGCCAGCTCGGGAGCTCGCACTATGTTTCGTCCTTCCCGAACAAAAATCCACAACAATCCCACCCTTTCTCCATAAAGCTAGGGGCCAAAAGGAAGAAGGGAATAAAAAAAACATGAAAGAAAGGGATATCAACCATGGCTATCGGCTCACAAGGGGAGGCTTCAAATAGATAACAAGCTTCCCCAACCCCATGCCTTGGCAAAAAGGGGGGAACTACAGGGGACGACGATCGAGAATGACTAGGGTGGCCACCTTGGGAGCTCGCATTGCGTTTCATCCATCCCAAACACCAATCCACAACAATCCCACCTTTTCTACATAAAGCTAGGGGCCAAAAGGAAGAAGGGAAGAAAACAACATGAAATAAAGAGAGATATCAAACGTGTCTATCAGCTCACAAGGAGAGACTCAAATAGAGAACAAGCTTCCCCAACCCCATGCCTTCGCAAAAGGGGGGAACTGTAGGGGACGATGATCGAGAAGGACTAGGGTGACCACCCCTAGAGCTTATACTGCTTTTCGTCCTTCCTGAACACCAATCCACAAAAATCCCACCTTTTCTCCGTAAAGCTAGGGGCCAAAAGCAAGAAGGGAAGAACACAACATGAAAGCAAGAGATATCAAATGTGTCTACCAGCTCACAATGGGAGGCTCAAATAGAGAACAAGCTTCGTAAACCCTGTGCCTTCACAAAAAGTGGGGAACTACAGGGGACAATGATCGAGAAGGACTAGGGTGGCCACCGCGGGAACTCGCACTGCTTTTCGTCCTTCCCGAACACCAATCCACAACAATCCCACCTCTTCTCCATAAAGCTAGGGGAAAAAGGAAGAAGGGAAGAAAACAACACCAAAGAAACAAAGATCTGAAGAAAAGAGAGAAGCTCAGCAACACACCGAGTAGATGTCTGCTAACCAAAATGAAATCAAACAAGGCACCCAATCAAAAAGCATCCCACCTCTTCACACCCTCCCACATACATTACGACACAACACCCTTGCTAGCTTACAGCATAACAAACAACAATCTAACAACTAAGCAAATAAATCACAACCTAAACTTGACCACTAGAAAAGACAAGGGCCGCGATGAGACCAGTGTCTGGAGCATGTTACTGAGAGGTAAACAACCCTGCAACCTAGGGAAAGAAAAAAAAGGATGGGTTGGACAAGCATAAGCATGGCTTGCGAGCACACACATGAAAAAACAAGCGTTACCTCAAGACAAGAAACCAACAATGTTCCCACTAAACACCAAACCCACTCCCCTAGAGACACACCACATCGTCCCACACTGCAATCGAAACCCAACCAACCCGAACCAAAAAAGAAAACCCCTACTATCAATGATCCTACCACAGTTTCACCTGCAGTAACCTTGTTACAATTTCTCCTTCCTCTAAATGATAAGGTTCAATGAACTTCTCATGATGTCGACGACGGTGAACCACCATCGTCGATGCAATCTGAACACTTCACCAGATCATTCAATCAGAAGGAGTGACGGGCGGTGTGTACAAAGCGCAGGGACGTAGTCAACACGAGTTGATGACACACGCTTACTAGGAATTCCTCATTGAAAACCAATAATTGCAATGGTTTATCCCCATCACGATGTAATTTGAGAAGATTTCCTGATCCTCTCAAACCAGGAAGAAAAAATTGTTGGTTGCATCAGTGTAGCGCGCATGTAGCCTAGAACATCTAAGGGCATCATAGACCTATTATTACCTCAAACTTCCATGGCCTAAATGGCCATAGTCCATCCAAGAAGTTGGCTGCGAAGGGGAACCTCCGCATAGCTGGTTAGAAGGCTGACGTCTCGTTTGTTATCAGAATTAACCAGAAAAATCGCTCCACCAACTAAGAACAACCATGCACCACCACCCATAGAATTAAGAAAGAGCTCTCATTCTATCAATCCTTACTATGTCTGGACCTGGTAAGTTTCCTTGTGTTGAGTCAAATTAAGTCACAGGCTCCATTCTTGGTGGTTCCCTTCCATCAATTCCTTTAAGTTTTAGCCTTGCGACCATACTCCTCCTGAACCCAAAAAACACTCTGATTTATGAGAAGGTTCTGGTAGAGTCCTTAGAGCAACATCTGCCGATCCCTGGTTGGCATCGTTTATGGTTGAGACTAGGACGGTATTTGATTGTCTTTGAGCCCCAAAATTATCTTATTGATTATTGAAAACATCCTTGGAAAATGCTTCTGCAGTGGTCTGTCTTTCATAAATCCAAGAATTTCACCTCTGACAATGAAATACAAATGCCCCCGACAGTCCCTATTAATCATTACTTTGGTCCCGAAGGCCAACACAATAAGAACACACTCCTATCACGTTATTCCATGCTAATGTATTCAAAGCATAAGCTTGCTTTGAGCACTCTAATTTTTTCAAAGTAACAGTGCTGGAGCTGCGACCCAGCCAATTAAGGCCAGGAGCACGCCGCTGACGAAAGCGATGGAAGGGTAGGTGCACACTGAGTAGGCGGACTAACCTTTACAATCCAAGATCCAACTATGAGCTTTTCAACTGCAACAACTTAAATATACACTATTGGAACTGGAATTACCACGGTTTCTGGCACTAGACTTGCCCTCCAATGGACCCTCATTAAGGGATTTAGATTGTAGTCATTCTAATTACCAAACTTGATGAGCCCGGTATTCTTATTTATTTTCACTACCTCTGCATGTCAGGATTGGGTATTTTTCACGCCTGCTGCCTTCCTTGGATGTGGTAGTCGTTTCTCAGACTCCATCTCTGGAATCAAACCCTAATTCTTTGTCACCCATCACCACCATGGTAGGCCTCTATCCCACCATCGAAAGTTGATAGGGTAGAAATTTGAATGAAGCATCGCCAACACAAGGGATGTGCGATCTGTCGAGTTCTCATGATTCACCAGAGAAGCAGGCAAGCCTGCGCCAAGCTTTTATCTAAAAATGCACCCGTTCCAGAGAGTTAGGACTTGGTGCATGTATTAGCTCTATAATTACTATGGTTATCTAAGTAGTATGGTACTATCAAAAAAAATATAATTGATTTAATGAGCCATCCACAGTTTCACGGTTTGAATTAGTTCATACTTAGACATGCATGGCTTAATCTTTGAGACTAGCATATGACTACTGGCAGGATCAACCAGGTAGCACCTTCCCACTTCAAAGGTCATTCCAGGGTGCTCTCTTACCAAGAGCCAACCTAAGCACCCATCAAGTCAAAGAGATAACAAAATATCATGTAAAACTTTTATGCCTTGCAGCTCTTGCATACCAAGAAGGAAGCACATGCAACATGTGAAGGACATGCTGAACAAATGGGTAGAGCTGCCGAGCCACAATGCACCAAGGCCACTTCAGAGTTTGCAACCACACCCAAACCAATAAGAAAACAAGTTATCACTCACCCACTCCCTTAGAAATGCCTCCAAAAGCCTCCACACCCCGCACTGAGGCCACCTAGGAGTTCACTTGGACAGCAGCAACAGTGGACCTCGATCTCTTGATCATTTGCGGAAGCCTCGATGCAAAGAAAATAAATGGAGAATGACCAACCACACAACCTCTATATTAAAAATGAGCCCCAACCCTCCCCACCCACACCAAGGCCACCTAGGAATCCACCCGGACAACAACAATGTTGGACCTTGATCTCCCGATCACTTGTGGTAGCCTCGATGCAAAGGAAAAGGAAGGAAATAAAAGGAGGACGATCAACCGCAAATCCTATCATAGGGAGGCCATACAAACCTCCCCACCACACACCAATGCCACCTAGGAGTCCACCCGAATAGCTACAATAGTGTACCTCGATAGTTGATTGTCTGTGGTAGCCTGGACACAAAGGCAATGGAAGGAAATAATACAAGACAAACCGAGCCCAAACCTCCCCTAGAAATGGCCCCCAACCCTCACCTCCCTACATAGAGGCCACCTAGGAGTCCACCCGAACACCAAAAACGATGGACCTCAATCGCATGATTGCCTACAACAACCTCAATGCAAAGGAAATGGAAGGAAATAAAACAAGACCAACCGAGCCCACAACCTCTCTTAGAAATGCGCCCCGAACCTCCCCGCCCCGCACCGAGGCCAGCTAGGAGTCCACCTAGACAGCAGCAATGGCAGACCTTGATCACTTGACTATCTGCGGCAACCACACTGTGAAGGAAAAGGAAGGAAATAAATGAAAATCAAGGGGCTCACTACATAATACAAGAACATATCCAAACAGGAGGAGGGATCGGGAAGCTCCGCACCCCACACACCCTACGTACAATAAACCTAAGAGATTGCCCATAGCTTTGCCAACTGGAAAATGAATAATTTTCACCTAAGGCCACCTCCACACTGAGGAGGAAGGTCGAAGCATTCCACCTCGAAATATTTCTTCCAGATAGCCCCTACCATCGACGTAGCAAGCCTCCTCCCCATTGGACCACAAGCACATACACAATTGAAACAACAAATGCCCATAAATGTTGTGACTTAACATTTCCAACTACAAAATCCTACCATGCATGCGAGATGCAAGGAAAAAGCCAACCACTTGATCAAACATATGGGCCAACACATCTATAAAAACCTCAAAGCCAACACAACCATGGACAATGTGCACTTTGAAAGGAATGCCAACCATCACCTGATGGAAAAAGCAAGCAAGAGGGAGGGTAGGTGGTTTACAACCAAAACCATTCCACGTTCCTCTTAAATGTATGCATCTCAACCGACAATGCTAACACAGAAAGAGTACAAGCACAGGAAACGGGCACCATAAATAGCCAAACAATGAAGAGGCTAGCCATCACAGGGAGCCACACCACAACAACCCATACAACTCTGAGAACTTAGAGCAGAAGGGGAATTGTTCACATATGCCTCCCGAGACAATCATGGCCAACATTACCGCTCATGTGCTACCGAGTGGGTATGGAGAGAAGATGAAAATCGACCACCCTACAAATGACCCAAGGCAATTCTTGAGGCAAATCCGAAAAACCAACTCAATTACCAACCCACCGTTCACACAAAAAGCAAAACCATCCCCACGAAATAGGGAGGAGGTGAAAAATATAACAAGGATCTAATTTCAATGGAGCCACACATGGCTACCTAGCCCAACCAAAATTTTCTATTCACAACAACCGAGGGGCACGATAGTGACATAGGCACGATGGAGTTTTAGGGTTTTCATCTGGGACCACAACAACGAAGGCTCAAAGGAGCGCCAAGAAAAATTTAAAATTTTTATCATTCGGATGGGCAAGAGGGAGGGGGACGAGCATGGCCAACATTACTACTCATGTGCTACCAAATGGGGATGGATAGAAGATGAAAATCGACCACCCTACAAATGACCCAAGTCCATCGTTTAGGAAAACCCGACAAAACAACTCAATTACCAACCCACCTTTCGCATGGAAATAAAATCTATCACTTGTATCATTTGGATAGGCATGAGGGACCAAGACGAGCCAGGGAGCCACACCACAACAACCCATACAACTCCAAGAAATTAAAGGGTAGAATGGGAATTGTTCACATATGCCTCCCAGGATGAGCATGGCCAACATTACCACTCATGTGCTACCTAGTGGGGATGGAGAGAAGATGAAAATCGACCACTCTAAAAATGACCCAAGGTCATCGTTCAGGTAAAACGGAAAGAACAACTCAATTACCAACCCACCTTTCACATGAAAAGAAAACCTGTCACTTGTATCATTTGGATGGGCACGAAGTGACCAGGACGAGCCATGGAGCCACACCACAACAACCCATACAACTCCAAGAACTTAGAGAGTAGAAGGGGAATTGTTCACATATGCCTCTCGGGATGAGCATGGCCGACATTACTGCTCATGTGCTACCGATTGGGGATGTAGAGAAGATGAAAATAGGCCACCCTACAAATGACCCAAGGCCATCGTTCAGGCAAACCCGAAAAAACAATTCAATTACCAACCCACCTTTCACACGAAAAGAAAACCTCTCACTTGTATCATTTGGATAGGCACAAGGGGACTAGGATGAGCCAGGGAGCCATACTACAACAACCCATACAACTCCAAGAAATTAGAAAGTAGAAGGTCAATTTTTCACATATGCCTCCCGGGATGAGCATGGCCAACATTACTGCTCATGTGGTACCGAGTGGAGATGGAGAGAAGATGAAACTCGGCCACCCTACAAATGAGCCAAGGCCATCGTTCAAGCAATCCCGACAAACCAACTCAATTACCAACCCACCTTTCACACAGAAATCAAACTTGTCACTTGTATCATTTGGATGGGCACGAGGGACCAAGATGAGCACGGGAGCCACACCGCAACAGCCCATAAAACTCCAAGAACTTGGAGAGCAGAAGGGGAATTGTTCACATATGCCTCTCAGGATGAGCATGGCCAACATTACCACTCATGTGCTACCAAGTGGGGATGGAGAGAAGATGAAAATTGGCCACCCTACAAATGACCCAAGGCCATTCTTCAGGCAAACCCGAAAAAACAACTCAATTACCAACCCACCTTTCACACGAAAAGAAAACCTATCACTTGTATCATTTGGATGGGCACGAGGGACCATAATGAGCCTAGGAACCACACCACAATAGCCCATATAACTCGAAGAACTAGGAGAATAGAAGGGGAATTTTTCACATATGCATCTCAGGACAAGCATAGCCAACATTACCGCTCATGTGCTACTGAGTGGGGATGGAGAGAAGACGAAAATCTACCACTCTACAAATGACCCAAGTCCATCCATTAGGAAAACCAGAAAAAACAACTGAATTACCAACCCACCTTTCACATGAAATAAAAACCTATCACTTGTATCATTTGGATGGGCACGAGGGACTAGGACGAGCTCAGGAGCCACACCACAACAACCCATACAACTCCAAGAATTTGGAGAGCAGAAGGGGAATTGTTCACATATGCCTCCCAGAACGAGCATGGACAACATTATGGCTCATGTGCTACTAAGTTTGGATGAAGAGAAGATGAAAATCAACCACCCTACAAATGACCCAAGGCCATTCTTCAGGAAAAACCCGAAGAAACAACACAATTACCAACCCACCTTTCAAACGAAGAGCCGATAGAGGGACCAAGATAAGCATGGCCAACATTACCGCTCGTGTGCTACCGAGTGGGGATGGAGAGTAGATGAAATCCACCCACCCTACAAATGACCCAAGGCCATCCTTTAGGCAGATCCAAACAAACATCTCAATTACCAGCCCACTTTTCACACAAAAGCAAGACTGCACCCGAACAAGTTTACATGGGTGCCCTCACACGACCTGAACCGACCCAACCGAATGAGTTTTCATGGGTGCCCTCACACGACATGACATGACCCAACCCGACCCGACCCGACCCGACTTGACAGAGTTTACATGGGCACAAACACACAATCGAAATGAAGGCACAAGGGAGAGCCAGGCAAACGAGCTACACGAACATGCACAAAGCCCACCCCGGGTCACAACTTAGCAATTATGATATGGCTCATGTGCCTAGCCATGCCCTCACACTGAACGACCTGACCAAACGAGTTTACACAGGCGCCCTCAAATGACCCACCCAAACGAGCTTACACGAATGCTCTCAAATGACCCACTTGAATGAGTTTACAAGGGAGCCCTCAAACGATCCACTCAAATGAGTTAACACGGGTGCCCTCAAACGACCCGCCCGACGAATTTAGATGGCTGCCCACAAATGACCCGCGCGAACAAGTTTACACGAATGCCCTCAAATGACCCACTCGAACAAGTTTACATGAATGCCCTCAAATGACCCGCCCGAATGAGTTTACATGGGCACCCTCAAACAACCCACCCCTCTACCGACCGAAAAGAAGGCACAAGGTAGAGTCAGGCAAACAAGCTGCATGAATGTACACAAAGCTCACCCCGGGTCATGACTTAGCATTTTTGATACGGGCTCGTGTGCCCTAACATGCCCTCACACTGAACAACCCGACTGAACGAGTTTACATGGGCGCCCTCAAACGACCCGCATGAACGAGTTTACACGAATGCCCTTAAACAACCCACCTGAACGAGTTTACACTGACACCCTCAAATGACCCAACCCAACGAGTTTACATGGGTGCCCACACATGACCAAAACGAAGGCACAAGGTAGAGCTGGGAAAATGAGTTCTACGAACGTGCACAAAGCTCACCCCAGGTCACAACTTAGCATTTTTGATACGGGCTCCTATGCTTGGGCGCACCCTCACACTGAACGACCTTATCGAACGAGTTTACACGCGCACCCTCAAATGAACCACATGAACGAGTTTACATAGGCACCCTCGAATGACCCGCCCGAATGAGTTTACACGTACACCCTCAAACAACCACCCGAATGAGATTACGTGGGTGCCCACACGACCAAAACGAAAGCACAAAGGAAAGCCGGGCAAATGAGCTGCACGAACATGCACAAAGACCACCCTGAGTCACAACTTAGCATTTTTGATATGGGCTCGTGTGCCCGGGTGCGCCCTCACACTTAACGATCCAACCGGACAAGTTTACATGAATGCTCTCAAACAACCTGCCCAAATGAGTTTACATGGGTGCCCTCGAATGACCTGCCTGAATGAGTTTACACGAACACACTCAAATGACCCTCCTGAATGAGTTTACACGTACGCCCTCAAACGACCCACCCGAACGAGTTTACATGGGCGCCCAAACGACCGAAAGGAAGGCGCAAGGGAGAGTGGGAAAACGAGCTGCACGAATGTACACAAAGACCACACCTGGTCATTACTTAGCATTTTTCATATGGGCTCATGTGCCCCGGCGCACCCTCACACTTAACGACCCAACCAAACCGGTTTACGTGAACAACCTCAAACGACCCACCCGAACGAGTTTACATAGGGGCCCTTGAACGACCCGCCCAAACGAGTTTACATGAACGCCCTCAAAAGACCCACCCGAATGAGTTTACATGGACGCCCTCAAACGACCTACCCGAATGAGTTTAAATGGGCACCCACATGACTGAAATGAAGGCACAAGGGAGAGCTAGGAAAATGAGCTGCATGAATGTGCACAAAGCCCACCGTGGGTCACAACTTTGCATTTTTGCTATGGGCTCATGTGCCCGGGCCTGCCCTCACACTGAATGACCTGACCGAATGAGTTTATATGCACGCCCTCGCCCGACCTGCCCGAACAAGTTTACATGGATGCCCTCACCTGACTCGCCCGAATGACACACCCAAATGAGTTTACACAGATGCCCTCAAATGACCCGCCAAAACGGGTTGACATAGACGCCCTCAAACGACCAACCCGAACGAGTTTACATGGGCACCCACATGACCGAAATGAAGGCACAACGGAGAGCTGGGCAAAAGAGCTACACAAATGTGCACAAAGCCCACCCCAGGTCACAACTTATCATTTTTTATATGGGCTCATTTGCCTGGGTGCACACTCACATTGAACGACCCGACCAAATGAGTTTACATGGATGCCCTCGCTTGACCTGCCCGAGTGAGTTTACACAGACACCCTCGCCCGACTTGCCCGAACGAGTTTACATGGATGCCCTTTCCCGACCTACCTGAATGAACCGCTCAAACGAGTTTACGCAGACGCCCTCAAATGACCTGCCTAAATGAGTTGACACAGATACCCTCAAAAGACACGCTGAAATCAGTTTACATGGGTGCCCACACGACAAAAACGAAGGCACAAGGGAGAGCCAGGCAAACGAACTGCACGAATGTGCACAAAGCCCACCCTGGGTCACAACTTAGCATTTTTTATATGGGCTCATGTGCCCAGGCATACCCTCACACTAAACGACCTGACCAAACGAGTTTACATGGATGCCCTCGCCTGACTCGCCTGAATGAGTTTACACAAACGCCCTCGCCCGACCCGCCCGAACAAGTTTAGACGGATGCCCTCAAATGACCCGCTCGAACGAGTTTACAGAGATGCCCTCAAATGAGCTGCCCAAATGAGTTGACATGGACGACCTCAAACGACCCGCTCGAACGAGTTTACATGGGTGCCCACACGACCAAAACGAAGGCACAAGGGAGAGCTGGGAAAATGAGCTGCACGAACGTGTACAAAGCCCACCCCAGGTCACAACTTAGCATTTTTGATACGGGCTCATGTGCCCAGGTGTGCCTTCACACTAAAAAACCCAAACAAATGAGTTTACATGGATTCCCTGCCCCGACCCGCCCAAACAAGTTTACATGGACGTCCTCACCTGACCCGCCCGAACGAATTTACACGGACGCCCTAAAATGACACACCCAAATGACGTGCCTGAATGAGTTTACATGGATGGCCTAAAACAACCCATCGTAATGAGTTTACATGTGCACTCACACGATCGAAACAAAGGCACAAGGGAGAGCCGGGAAAATGAGCTGCATGAACGCGCACAAAGCTCACCCCAGGTCATAACTTAGCATTTTTGATACGGGCTCATGTGCCTAGGCACGCTGTCACACTTAACAACCCAACTAAATGAGTTTACATTGATGCCCTCACCCTACCCACCTGGATGAGTTTACACGAATGCCCTCGCTTGACCCGCCTGAATGAGTTTACATGGATGCCCTCAAACGACTCGCCCGAACGACCAACCCAAATGAGTTTACATGGACGCCCTCAAATGACTCACCCAAATGACCCACCTGAACGAGTTGACATAGATGCCATCAAATGACCTGCCCGAATGAGCTTATATGGGTGCCCAAGGCACAAGGGAGAGTTGGGCAGATGAGTTGCACGAACGTTCGCAAATCCCACCTTGGATCAAAACTTAGCATTTTTTATACGGGCTCGTATGCCTGGGTGTGCCCTCACACTGAACGACCCACATAAACGAGTTTACATGAATGACCTTGACCCACCTAAACGAGTTTACGCGGATGCCCTTGCCCGAAATGAGTTTACACGGATGCCCTCAAATGACCTGCTTGAATGAGTTTACATAGACGCCCTAAAAAAACTCGCCCGAACAACCCGCCTAAACAAGTTTACACAGACACCCTCAAACGACCCACCCAAATGAGTTTACATGGGCACCCACATGACTGAAACATAGGCACAAAGGAGAGCCAGGCAAACAAGCTATACGAACGTGCATAAAGCCAACCTCGAGTCACAACTTAGCATTTTTGATATGGGCTCGTGTGCTTGGGTGTGTCCTCACACTGAATAACCCGACCGAACGAGTTTACATGGACGCCCTCACTTGACCTGCCTGAACGAGTTTACATGGATGCCCTCGCCCAACCCACCTGATTGAGTTTACATGGACACCCTCAAATGACCCACCTAAACGAGTTTACACGAATGCCCTCAAATGACCCACCCGGACGAGTTTACACAGATGCCCTCAAACAACCCACTCGAATGACTCACCCAATCGAGTTGACACTGACACCCTCAAACGACCCACTCGAAAGAGTTTACATGGGAGCCCACACGACCGAAACGAAGGCACAAGGGAGAGTTGGGAAAATGAGCTGCACGAACATGCACAAAGCTCACCCTGGGTCACAACTTGGCATTTTTGATATGGGCTCATGTGCCCAGGCATGCCATCACATTGAACAACCCGACCGAACGAGTTTACAAAGACACGCTTGCCCGACCTGTCCGAACGAGTTTACACGGATGCCCTCGCCCAACATACCTGAACGAGTATACACGAATGCCCTCATCTGACTAGGCCAAACGAGTTTACATAGACACCCTAGCCCGACCCGCCCGAACGATTTTACACGAATGCCTACAAATGACCCACCCAAATGAGTTTACATAGATGCCCTCAAATGAATTGCCCGAATGAGTTGACACGGACACCCTCAAATGAGCCACCCGAACGAGTTTACATGGGCGCCCACATGACTGAAATGAAGGCACCAGGGAGAGCCGAGAAAACGAGCTGCACGAATGTGCACGAAGCTGACCCAAAGTCACAACATAGCATTTTTGGTATGGGCTTGTGTGCCCCGACACACCCTGAAACTGAATGACCTGCTCGAACGAGTTTACACGAACGCCCTCACCCAACCTGCCCGAATGAGTTTACACGGACACCCTCGCCTAACCTGCCCAAACAACCCGCCCGAATGAGTTTACATGGATGCCCTCAAACAACCTGCCTGAGCGAGTTTACACGGATGCCCTTAAATGACCCGCTTGAGTGATCCGCCCAAACGAGTTTACGTGCACGTCCTCAAACAACCCACCCAAACAAGTTTACATGGGCGCCCACACAACCGAAATGAAAGCACGAGGGAGAGCCGGGGAAACAAGCTGCATGAACGTGGAGAAAGCCCACCGTGGGTGACAAATTAGCATTTTTGATATGGGCTCGTGTGCCCGGGCGCACCCTCACACTGAACGACTGACCAAACGAGTTTACATGAGCGCCCTCAAACGACCCGCCCAAACGAGTTTACACGAGCACCCTCGAACGACCCACATGAATGAGTTTACACGAATGCCCTCAAATGACCAGCCCTAATGACCCGCCCGAATGAGTTTACACGGATGCCCTAAAATGACCCGCTCGAACGAGTTTACACAGACGCCCTCAAACGACCCACCTGAATGAGTTAACATGGACGCCCTGTTATGGAGGTAAATCCCCTCTGTGGACAGGGGCGATCCCTACTAGTCCAAATAGGGTCTAGCAACAATCAAACAACGCTAACACGCAGGTTCCTAATTGCAAATGAAAGACCAATGATGAAGGCCTACCTGGATTCCAATGCTAGTACTTGTAGAAGAGTTGATGCTCCCGTTCCTTTGCCCCGGTTGGTCACAATCCTCACGATCCTCGTGCACGGACACCTGCACATGCAAAGAACGATAGAAACACAAGCATAAAATCCAATAGATGAAACTATATATCAATCAGAAAGGATATAACTCAAATAACATCATAAAGACAATAAGAGTAGAACCATAATGATAGTCGTCTATTATTGATAAACAAAGAAGAATACAACCATAGTTCTGACGTCAAATCCTTCTCAAGAGGGTCCAGCCAACAAGTCCCTCAAGCATTCACCCTTAAGGGTAGATCTCCCAAGACAAAACTCTCTCTCACACAAGTTTACACAAGATCAAAACACTTCACAACCTTCCTTAATCTCTCTAACAATCCCACACTTGTTACACCAGCTACCTATGAAGCTCACACACTATCAGCAACACTCCAAACACTATGAATTCCAAAACTAGAAGCTCATGGCAATGGTGGAAGCTTAAATAGGAGGATTCTCCATGAATGGTGGGAGGATGAGCTTATCTCCAAGGAAGGTGGCTCAAATGACGAAACAGACATGCCAGAGAAGGGAGGGTGACATTTAAAAGGCCAAAAACGAGGTCTGGAGTCATTTGGAAGGCCGGATGTTAGAACAAACTCGCCCAGACTAGATCATCGCGGGTGCCTAACTGCACTGGAGTGCTCACATCACTGCTGAATAACAAAGAAATTCATATCAGCGCGATCAGATATAAGTAACAGACGCGCTGTCTCATGAAATTCGACCAGCTCGGGAATCACGTGTACTTCCGTGCTGGCAGCGCGTTCGGTCTGTTTTGGAGAACTCATCAGAGCGTTTATTTTTACAACAGTCGCGATGATAGAAGAACTTTGGCAAAGTGGGTCATTTGGCAACATTAGAGAGCATGAGCATGATTAATTTGGTCTCATGACACAGTAGAAAGACTGACAGGAAGACAGTGACAAATTACTATGTAACAGATGCCCCCTAAAGCATGAAGCCCGAGAGAGTGGGAGGGGTGAAATGCTTTATGAAACTAACTAAACTGGAACACCACCAGGAAGAACCTGCACACAAATACAACTGATATCTCTGAAAATCAATTACATGTAGTCTAGGCATGGGCGCAACCATCCAAAAGACATACGAGAGAGGTCTGTGGTATGGACGCAGCCACCCAGCTAATGAGACTGTGATGATAGTAAAGGTATGGTCACAGACATCCATGAAGACTCAGGTATGGGCGCAGCCATCCATCAATGAGTCATATAATGATCATAATAATCCACAAAAATCGCAACCTGGATCTCAATAGACAAAATCCAGGGTCTTGCGCTCCATCTCGACCCGAACAAATCACAAGTTCAAGCATGTGAAGATAGGAGTTGAAGTCGAACATGCAAGAACATCATCTGATTACCAGTCAATGATGAAAATTGTTAACAGACGCGAGAGGTTCCACCAATAATGACACCAATAATGACAATGGTGCTCAAGGTACTATAGGTACAATCTACAGTGTGTGAATCAATGAGTTGGTGTCGAACACCTGCAGAATCATTCGATCAGAGGCCAATGATGAAAACCTCGCGTCAAACACGAAGAACCTACCATTGAGGCATGCAGGCTCCAAGGCACCTGAAGGGAGTCTCTAGGTCAACTTCCTGGATAATGAGCTGAAGTCGACAGGAAGTGACCTTAATCGAAGGTGGGCCATAATGTTTCCCACATCATCAACATGAGATAGAGAAGGATAAGATATTTTTCGTGAGGTATCAGAGGGAGGTTGAGTATTCTTGGCAGAGGTCAACTTCTCTTGAACATATCGGCAGCACAACAGTGGACTTGGCACTATTTGACATTAAATGATCAGGGGTCATGGCGACAAGGCAATGAGCAGATGAGAGGTCAAACAGGATAACCTAAACCCATGGAGGCCAGTGTAAAAACAAGATGAGGGGTTCCCACCCAGACACAAATGTAGACAAGTGCCATGTTCAAGAGCGACATACTGCTGACACGACAATGATTGTGGTTCCATTACCCCACCATCGCTGGCGAGTACCCCGGTTATTTTTTGATGACAAGCTTGACGGGGATAGCATATGCTTGGAAGGTGTCATTTCGACATAATCCGATGTCATTAAGTTTTAACGAGTCTGACAAAGGAAGAACTCAGCGTCTTTTCCTATTCAGAGAGTCTGAAAAGACAGCAGAAAAGTGATCTCCAGGGGTGTCCTTTTTCATAAAGTTGTGTCTCTAGAGCTCGAAAAAGTGTAAAATGATGCTCGAAAGAACCGCCCGACTAGCATGATCAAGGAGTAATTTTCGTAAGTAGTGACTTTGACCTTAAAAAGGAGAAAATTGGTCAAAAGCACGTCGTTTTGTAGCCAATAACGAGTTCGAAACGACAAAAACCCGGCGATCTTTTTAAGTTTAAACGGTCGAAAAAAGAGCTTAAAGGCGACCGCCTCTCACTTCTTTTAACAAGTCGAGAGGGGGACTCGGCTATATTTTCTTATTTCACGTTGAAAAAGAACTTAAAGACAACGTTTTGGGACCAAGTGCGCATAGAACTATCGTAACTCCACCAGCATGAGAATCTGCACAAGGAACACTGCACACGTAAACCTGTTCGAAATAATATAGACAATATGTATAAAAACATAGTAAAACTATATCGGAACCAAGCATATGGTAAAAACCATCATAAAAACTCATATTTATGAAAAATAATATTTCATTTTTCAAAATTTACCATAAATAGGGGGGCAAACAAGATTTTTACCATTGTTACCATTTGGAGCTTTGGAGAGCGACTTGGAGCTGTGAGGTTGACGAGTGGAATTCCACCTCGTATGTGCATCATCCTTCCTGAAGTCAGTTCCAGGTAGGTTCATCTTGCCTTACGCTCCATTTTGAAGTCCTTTTGCTGCATTTTAACGGTGGGAAATAGTTGTTTGAGCGGTTTTTCTTGAAACGCATTCCGCTCTCAGTCAGCGCGGATTTCCCTATCGGGTCCGCGCTGATCGAAAAAAACTTCCACAGGCCACTCCCAGATCAGCGCAGAAGAGTGAGGTACTTCTGCGCTGACCCAGAAAAAATATCAAAGGCACTCATGATGACATCGCGCAACAAGTTTTTTGATAAAATTAACGTGTGAAACTTTATGAGCAGGGCCCTAATGAAATTTTTTGATCATGCAGGGTATAATGGCATTCGTTTGGTAGGAACGCGCTCATGATAATGAGGACATAATGGCATTTGCTGATGCTGGGTGCCGAAATGCATTGCGGGTTGCTTAAATTCTTCTTAACTCCGCACCTGCAAGCACAGCCTGACCTTCTGGAACTCTTCATCAGCGCCTGGAATCCCACTGATGGGAAGTTCATTATCCGAGGTCGAGACATCGGGTTTGATTACACAGATATCTATTTTTTGACCAGGTTGTCACGTTGAGGTGAGATGCCTATTCTAGAGGGACAGCGACCCGGTGGTGATACTCTAGACATGATGATGGATCAGGTGTGCCCACAGGCACGTAAGTCGTGGAGCAGGAAGATAGCAATTCCTACGGTGGGGGACATCATCCTTCGAACTGTTCTCTTCATGGTGACTCGGGCAGCGGGCTCCCAGGCCCAACATGAGGCCTCGAAGACCCATCTTTGACTGGCTCTCAAATGCTTGAATCCTACCATATTTAAGTAGCGACAAATATGAAGAGACAACTGACCAACTACCATCGTGGTGATCGAAGCAGTTTGGCTATGGGTCGATCTTACTCCCGCTCATGCTGGAGCGGGTGCCGGCATTGCAACTGTAGGATATGGTCATGGACCCACCTAGAGGCCCTCGAGAGACGAGGGCCACACGATAGGGCCATGTCATGCCACGAGGAGGTGGCGGTCGACCAGTGGCATGGGGGGTATACTTCCGAGAGTGGTTGGGGAGGCAGACTATTTTTGTGGAGGACTGGCCGTATGCTGGCCTAGCCTTCCATGGAGATCTAGACATGCCACTGCCTGCCGAAGAGCAGTGGGATGACGGTGGTAAGACACTTGATCTCATTTTTTGATTCTTTATTTTGTGATGTTTTTGATTTTTTCATGTACATGTCCTAACGATGAACGTTATGGTATGCAAATGTAGGACCAACGAGACCCCTCGGCCTAGCCTTAGAGGTGCAAGGGGATGCATAGAGCATTGGAGATCTAGCCCTGGCTCCTCTGGGAGATGATATGATGGAGACCGTGATACGAAACCTCGAGGGCTTGCTGTCAGGGATTCCAGATTACCAGGGGATAGAGGAGGTCCCCATAGCGTCTCAGATCCATACAGTGGGAGTAGAACCTAGGATGCACCGCCTTTTGAGGCGGGTAGCACGAGCGGCGGTGGATTATAGGGAGTGCCACCCGTTGCAGTAGATATATAGGCCTTTATTTCCTACTGGTGATTTTTTGATAGACATGTGTCTCAGATGTACAGAGAACACAAGCCCTATCTAGACATGTACACTTATTTTTGAGCGCCTTGGTGCGCCACACGATATATATATATATATATATATATATATATATATATATATATATATATATATATATATATATATATATATATGTACATATTCCTATGGTTTATTATTGTGCTTTTATGTGCTTGCTTGTATGATGTTTCGATTATATGTTACGCAAATGTCTATCTAATACATGATTAGCCAATGCATCAGATAATGTGTTTAATCGTTGTGGAATATGTTGATATGTGATGAAATCAAAATTCCTTTCTAACAATTTAACACGTAAATACAACCTTAAAATGTGACGGTCTCTGACGGAATAACGCCCATTGAGCCGATGGACGACAAGTTGAGAGTCCAGGTTAACAACCAATGTACGAATATTGAGATTAATTGCCTCGGCCAATAATTCAATCATAGCACTATATTCAGCAACATTGTTTGTAGTACAGCCTAAACACACACATTGAAGATCTATCAACTCACCGTGAGGATTGTAGATCACCCACGCCGCAGAAGAAAAATTGCGAGTGCTACGGCAGGCATCGTCAGCGAAACCAACATAAGGTGCACCAGACATCTGCACAAGAAGCAAAAGACACAATAAGTGGCAATCACGCCTTCACACCAAGCCAAAAACATGAAAACACACACACACAACACACTTGCTAAAACACATGCATGTACAAAATGAAGTGCATGGAATCATGCATAGTACTTTTTCAAGTACAGCCCGTTGCGGGGCTTATCGAGAGGATTACCTTCGTAGTCAACTAGCTCATATGCCCCCTTCTACAAAACTCTCTTTACAATATAAGGGCCTAGCCACATGGGCTCGAGTTTGCCTGCCCCCAGCTTGTCATTTGCTTGGTCGTATAGCAGGACTAAATCTCCCTCAACAAAGGAACGAGGATGGATGGTATGGTCGAAGTGAGTTTTAACTCTCTTCTTTTGCGCTTCGATAGCTAGAGAGGCTAGGTGACGGGTCTCGTCCAACCGTTCTAGGTAAAGAAGACGTTCCTCCATTGGATTAGTGTTGGGAAGCAACTCGACAGCCAATTTTAACGAAGGGATTTCGCATTCGATAGGAAGGGTAGCCTCCAGTCCGTAAACTAGTTGAAATGGAGTGAAACCGGTGGCATCCTTCACAGAGGTTTGGTAGGCCCACAAGGCGGGAAACAACATTAGATGCCAATTAGACTTATGCATGCCAGCGGTACGTTGAAGCATCGTAACCAAAATCTTGTTAACGGCTTCAACCTGGCCATTGGACTAAGGATAGTACGGGGTTAAACTATCATGGCGTAAGCCTAGTTGGGTTGTCAATTCGGTCATCATGTGATTACGGAAATGCTTCTCGTGATTCATGACGATGGCCTGAGGAACTCCGAACTGTGTAATAACATGGTTGAAAAAAAACTGCGCCGCTGTGTGACCATCTTCAGTTAATGTGGGCATCGCCTCGGCCCATTTTGTAAAGCAATCGATGGCAACGATAATAAACCCATGCCCCCCAGCTGAGCAAGGGTTACAGGTCGTATAATCAATGCCCTATTTTGCAAAAGGGCCAACAGTGACAACAGGGTGCAGTGGAGCTGGTGGCGCATGCATCTTATGCTGGTATATTTGGCACACATGACACGAACGGACGGCAAGAATGCAATCCTTAAAAATGGAGGGCTAGAAATAACCGACGCGGAGGATTTTTTGAGCTATGGCATATCTGGACATATGACCACCATAGGCGCCAGAGTGGCAATCATTCAGAACTTGCTCAACTTCCTCAAGAGTTAGACATCGGCGGAGGATGGAGTCAATGCCGAGATGGTACAGGGTGTCCCCGATAATACGGTAGGGTTGAGACTGATGACAGATCTATCGCTGAGCATCCTTAGATACAGCGGGACGGAAAGAGGACGTCTGCAAATATACAATAATATCCCTGTACCAGGGGTTGAGGGTGTTGATCAGGAATAGAGTTTCGTCTGGGATATGGTCCTTTGAGTGAGAGGGTGCAGAAGGAGATGGCAGAGAGCAAAGTAACTCAGCAAAGACCATGGACTTCTTAGACTTGGCAGCAATGAATTCCAAGTCAAACTCTTGGAGGATAACGATCCACTTTGAGTATTTGGCCCCCAGCAATTGACGTGACAAAATGTACGTCATTGGGTTGCAATCAGAAATCACAGTCATGGTGCGCAACAAGATATAATGTCGAAAACGTTGGACGCCACAAACGGCGGCCAATGCCAACTTCTCGACGTAAGAATATCGAGTTTCCATGTCTAAAAGGTTGCGGTTGAGGTAATATATGACATGCTCAGTGTCATCATTGTCGTATTGCATGAGAACCATGCCGATAGTGGTATTGGCGGTGGCCAAATATAGAGTATAATCGCGATGGTAATTTGGAGGACGCAATAATGGAGCAGAAACAAGGAGACCCTTGAGATGCTCGAAAGACTCCTGAGCGATAGCGGGGGTATCTCGCTTTAATAACCATGTAAAGCCTTTAGCCACCTCAGCGTAGTTCAGAACGAATCGTCTTAGGAAATTTGCTTTGCCCTGCAAGCTCTGCAACTGCTGCAAAGAAGCAGGGGGAGGAAGATTTAGAATAGCTTCAACTTTGAGGGGATCTAGATGGATATCCTCTCGGGAGACGATAAACCTGATTAGTCGGCCTAATTCAACACAGAAGACACATTTATGAGGATTGAGCCTAATGCGGTAGTGTCGACAACGGAGAAAGATTTCACGAAGATGGGAAGGGTGGTCCTGGCGTTTGATTGAATGAGCTGGTAGATCATCGAGATACGGTTGTACAATGTGACGAATGTCATGAAAAGCATAGGACATTGCATGTTGGAAGGTAGCACCGGCGTTCTTCAAACCAAAAGGGAGCTTTTTGTAAGCAAAAGTTTCCCAAGGATAGATAAAGGCAGTCTTATGCTGATCAGCGGGCGCAATATTGATCTGGTTATACCCAAATTTTTTTTCCATAAATGAATAGATTTCGCTCCCTGCACACTCACCAATGAGCTGATTGATGAAGGGTGTGGGGAAGTTATCCTTAGGATAGGCACGGTTGATGTCATGGTAATCAACACAGACTCGAATGGTACCCTGCCTTTTGTTCACACGGACAATATTAGAAACCCAATTCGTAAGTGGAATGGGGTAAATGAAACCAACCTTGAGAAGCTTTTCAACTTCTGCTTTAATGGCTGCAGCCTTTCGGGGGTGCACGGGGCGTAGACGTTGACGAACAGGCTTAGCACCTGGATACGTAGGTATCTCATGCACCACTATGCTAGGGTCAATGCCGGGCATTTCTTTGTAGGACCAAGAGAAGACATCACGAAATTCGCGAAAACGATCGGTGTAGAGCTGAATTTCCTCTGGAGTACAAGTGACTCCAATGTGAATATGCTCGACAATCCCTGGTTTCGCAGAGATGTCGATGGGTTGGGTCTACGTAATGTTTCCTATATTGCCTTCAGAAGACACTTGATAAACTTCAATAGGTGTTTGAAGGGGCTGAAATGGGAGACAAGAAGCAAACCGTTCGAGACAGACGATCATTTCCTGATGGATAGGGAGAAACGAGGAACGGTGGTGATGATCAGACCAAGGAGATTCCTTGAGAGACATGGTCTCGATAATGGCTTCATCGGAAGGAAATATTTCTTTTAACGGATCTGAAGTAGCGTCATCTCCACGCCAAGGGGAATGAACATACGAGTCGGGAATGCTGCTCAGAGGAGCAGGTTGGGGAAGGGGAGCCGATGTAGCAAAGATTTCAATGTAGTTGAGCTCAACAGGACTCAACGGCATCATATTGCCTCAAGATTTTATCTGATTAGCGGGAGGGAGGACCCACGGATCAGAGCACATGGAAATCATATTAATAGGAGCGAGATTAGGAGGTGGGAGGGAAAGACACCCCTCAGGGTGGGATCTTTAAAGAGTCCGACTCCCACACTCTCACATGATTTGGAGGTATGCTCCATGAAAGGCACGTTGCCTTCGGAAGAGGAGGCAAAGAAGGAGAGATGGTCCACGGTGACAATCTTCCCCTGATGAGGGAAACGAATGACACAGAAAAGAGAGGAAGCCACGGCTTGCATGGGGTATGTCCAGCTACGTCCGAGGAGGAGGTTGTAGGTAAGATTAGCATCGACAACTTCGACCTCCACTTCAACCGTCTTCCCTTCCAAATAGATGGGAAACCATTGGAGGATACCATAAGGACTAGACTTTCTTCTGTCAAAGGCTTCCAATGTTGTAGAAGACTGGCTCAACATCGGAGAACCAATAGCTTTCCAATAGGAAACATACATGATGCAAGTTGAAGCACCTTCATCAATGACTATACGATGAATCGTTTTAGTGTTGATGATGACCTGTATGAGGAAAGTGATTTGGTGAGCCAGTCTCGGCGTATGGCCTTTCAGGTCAAAAGAAATCAGATCCGAGTCAGCCAGGTCTATGCCACCGATGGCCGATAGCAAGGACTTCCTCTGGGAGGGGCAACTCTGGAGCACTTCTAAGGCGGACATAGCAGATGAAGCCTGAGCTAAGTCCTCAACGATGCTATAGTGCTGGGCAGCACGAGCATTAGGGTTGTAAGAAGACTTCTGGAGTACACCTTTTGGAGGGGGTCGGATGGGCATCTCAGTGCTAGGTCTCTCGATATGGAGTGGACCAGAACAGGATGGAGGAGCACTGGAGGGAACCTCAGGCTCTTTCCCGGCATGTGACAGATATTCTTTTGCCCGAGTAGTGATGTGGACGGGAATCGTCCCAGCCATAAATATTTGAGAGCCAAATGAAGAAGAGGGTTGTGATGGATCTGCCACCATTTGAGTTTGTTATGAAGGGAAAGGTTCTTTAAGCACAACAGGAGTCCCGAGAGCACCTTTCAACAATCGACTAACTTCGAACCGCCTGGGGCAGTCTTTAGTATAGTGATCCTTGTCACAGATAAGACAAGGATACTTAGGTTTACGTTTGGCTCCTTCCTCGGGTGGAGGTTTAGGGGAGTCCTGCCTGGGCTGCTCAAATTTATTCTTAGCTTTCCCTTTCTTCTTTCCTTTCGAGGATTTATCCGCCATGGTGGACTGGATGGCGTTAACCTCAGAAGTGTTTCCAGAATTAGATTGACCCTGAGAGGTGTTTTCGTTAGGAGCATTCGATTTTTACTTCCCAGGGTTCACGAATGATTTCTTTGAAGATGCATTTACAGAGCCAATAACACCGTCAACAGATGGCTTTGGCAGAGCTTTGGATGTTCCGAGTCTCGGGGCATCTGGCAAATAATCGTATAAGGTACCTGACTGAGAATAAACTAAGTCGAGGTACTGAGCCCACGTGATAGCTTGCTCTTCAGTTACACAAGCTCCCATAGCAATGTCTCGCGCGATTGCAGGGACAAAGGAGGTTTTAAACCAATCGGTTAGGAGCTGATCAGGAATCCAGAACTTGATCAAACGATGACGTCATCTCCATTCATGTATATGATCAAATATATGCATGGCTGTGCCCTGTTTAAGAGACATAAGGAGATGTGTCCCTGTCTCATACCGAATGGGCAACTGAAAGTGAGTTAGAAATGCCATTGCCAACGAGTTGAAATATTGAAAGGATCCGCGATTCAACTCAATGTACCACTTAGCAGCCGAGCCAGTGAGAGTCCTTTGGAAAAGGCGGAGCTGGATGGAATCATCAAGCCACGAGTTTGATGAGCACCAAAGGTGATAGGTCATGACATGGTCTTGAGGGTCCTCTCCAGCTTTGCCATCGAATTTCGGGCAATCACCGGGTATCTTGGTTGGAACTAGTGGCCAATATGGATTATGAAGAATGGGATCATTAGTCAATTTGGACACATCTAGCAGTTCCAATGTTGCTAAGAAAGGTAACTAAGGATTGAAGGACATTTGTGGCCGTGGAAAAGAGGTAGTACCAGAGTTCCAACCAGTGGCGGTTGCTCCCATGGACTTTTGCTGGACGGGCTCGGCCCATAAGGGTTCTGCCCATAGGGATTCTGTCCATAGGGGTTCTGTCCATAAGCAGACGGTTGACTCTGGATCTGCCCCCCAACACCCCATGGATTAGCAACTTGACTTGCAGGAGCAACATACTGTTGCTGATAATTCTGATAAGGGGTGACCTGTATTTGTTGATAATTTTGATACGGGGCTAACTGAGTTTGCCCCTGGGGTTGCTGGTAACCATACGGTTGCTGAGCTCGATACCGAGCCTGGTGACCAGGATACGCTTGGTAAGAAGGTTGGCATTGCAACCCACCTTGCATTTGAAGACCAGTTTGAGTCTGGGGCCCAGAAGGATGTCCTTGAACAGGTTGAGCTTGGACCATCTGGCCAGAAGGTTGTCCTGGTTGGGTTTGGGACGGACCCGTTTGCCCAGAAGGATGAGCTTTCTGGGTATTAGGTTGTCCTTGAACAACCGAGGGTTTTCCTTGTGGAACAGATGGCTGAGCGGGCTGGACGGTCGGTTGACCTTGAGGTTGACCAACTTGTCTAGATGGATGATTAGGCTGGGCAGTGGGTTGGCCTTGCTGTATGTAAGGCTGACTGCCCTGCCCTGAAGGGTACCCCTGCTGGATTCCAGGTTGTCCTTGTTGCATATAAGGTTGTCCTACTTGTCCAGAGGGATAACCTTGCTGGACACCAGGTTGACCTTGTTGGATGTAAGGTTGTCCTGGTTTTCCAGACGGGTAACCTTGCTGGGTACCAGGTTGCCCCGAATTACCAGAAAGTTGAGTAAGATAAGTGAAAGATGGACCATCAGCGGCCGAAGGTTTTCCCTGATAGGGTTGTCCTTGTGGGCCCCCAGGTTTCCCTGGGTAAGATTGGCCGTAATATTGTTGCCCTTGGGGGGTTTGCACATAAGACTGCTGGCCTTGGTTAGGCGGTCCCTGAAGCTGTGTAGGCATTGCTTGGCCCCCATGGTAAGTGGTGGTGCCGCAAGAAACAGATAATGGTACCGCGACCTCAACAACAGGTTGAGTAGGCAAGGGTCTGGAAAGATAAAGGAACTGACCAGTAGAATCATAATAAAATGGACCTTGCGCGTTTGGATCCTGGATAGCTTGCATATATTGATCATATGGCCCCCCTCCTGGAACGGGACCAGAAGAGGGTGGTGCACTTTGTGCAGGATGAACAACTCTGGGTGTATGTGCCGCCTGGCCACTACTCACTTGGCCGTGAGGCGGACCAGCACCAGTATTCACATCCAAAGCTGCCGTAACGGCACTAACAACCGGTGTTGAATGTGCTACAAAAACAGTTGGAACTGAAGTGACAGGTGTACTGTGAACTTGTGAAACAAAAGATCCCGTAGTGGGAGTGATGCGGAGGTCCCACATGGTACTTGAAGCAGGGATCCTAGTACCTGCATTATCCCTCAAAAAATTATAGCGTGAGGGTACCGGAGAAGTGGTCGGGATAGGAGTTTTGATACTTGACAAAACAGGTGTCTCACTCACTCTAGGAGATGTATCATCCATGTCAGAGGTAGACATTGGGGTCGAAACACCAGGAGGGGTAAAAGGAATATCGTCTTCAGGCTCCCAAATGGGGTTCCAATGAATTTCGTAATCCTCGTCGTCTGGAGCACGAGAGTTAATCGGTTGGATACTCGGGATAACAGGGAGAGTATCACTCACAACCAGTACCTCAGGAGCAACAGAAGGCGGAGACCCTTGATCACTTGGAACGGGATACGGGATCGATGATTCAGCCAGGATGACAAACTTCAAAAAAAAACCTAAGGAAACTAACGAGAAAGGACCCTACTCAAACTAACGCACACAAGATCTAACCGGGTAATGTTAATCGTGGCCGAATAAATTTTAAGACGCAAGGACACAACTTGAGCTTTTCATTTTTTAAGAGTCGAGAAAAGGACAAAAAGATGACTCTAGTCTCCTTCAAATGTTTAATGATCCTAAAGTGACAAATATTCAGATGAGCCTTTTCTTTAAGGAGTCTGAAAAGGATCAAAAGTGACTACTCTAGAGAGCTAGGCAAAAAGGTTTACCAAACAAATCTGTAAAACTGCATATACACCTTGGTAGTCATATGAAAACCAAGGACTTCCCGTACGGTAGTCAATCTTCTCAAATGCTGTGTTCGGTGTGTTACGGCTTGCAAGGCGGTAGACACAACTTCTTGTGGATAAAGGATGATAACCTATTGGGGTCTCCCATATACTTGACGGTACTTGGGAGCTCAAATCGATGCTAGACCACTTGTTGCGTCACGGAAGGAGGAATCATCTAACCTTAAGTGAAACAAAAGTGACTAGGTTTAACGACGCCGAAGCACGTCTCTAGCCTAGACCTCTAAACAGTGAGCGTTATGTTCCAATGCATTTTTAAGTTCATTCAGTTCATTTTAAGGTTGATCTTTGTATTAGGTTTCGGTTTTCAGGCCTTACCGTATGAAATCTCTCAAAATTGCCTAAATGCAAACTATATGCCAAAATATGTCATTCCATTCGATGAATGCTAATTATGAGAGGGTTAGAGGGCTTTCACACAAACGAAATGATCACAAAACAACAAACAACTTCCCTAATGCAGCTAATGGAAATTCACAAACTTTTCTTCAAGATCACTAATCATTAATCAAAATGAAAAGTTTCTAGTTCTCATTAACTAATACAAAGCAAAAGAGATTTTTTTTCTTGTTGATGGCAAAGTGCATTAAACAAGATTTGAGAAATAATAACAAACAAATGTGAAAAGAACCGGTTGACCCCAAACAACTATGATCCATGTCCAGGCAGTGAGAAGAAATTGAAACAATGTCAAGACTGGTTCAATGACAATCACTTAAACAGCCTAGCAAAAGCAAGAAAAGAGGAAGGTTTCACCAAACCACAAGCAAGCAGCAAACGAACCTTTGCAAACGAGTAACCAAGCAAAGCTTATCCAACAAACTTGGAACGATAAAACTAGGTCACAAGACAAAAAGCAAGATTCGCTTAACAAGACTCACAAGAAAGTGCTTCAATCTTCAGATAATGAAAATCAAGTCATAAACCAAGTGAAAATAACAGGGGATAGCAAGACCAACAGGCTCAGGAGGTAGAATTGAAGAAATTCAATTCTACAGGAATCAGCGCGGGTGGTACACAGCAACAATGCGCTGATCAGAAACTACACGTAGCAATAATGCGATGTCAGCTCGGAAATACACACCTTACCCACAATGGTCCGTTTTTCAGAACCGTCGTGACTGTTTGGTGTATTAATGCGATGATCAGGAGGTCACAAAAAAGTTTGCGCGATGACAGCGCGACTGTTTAATTATAAACCACGATGATGCTAAAAAATGGCCACAATCAAGACAAAAACTCCCAAACTAGGGCAATCAATCTTTAAACAATCAAGGCACCTCCCAGACTGAACCAGGAAACCCAAAAATAGAGAACTAACCCCCAATCTTTGAAAAGAGAGCAAAAACAAACTCAAGGAAAAAATGAACAAAAAGGACAAAAGCCAGCTCCAAGTTGTTCAGTTTTTAAACCAAACCGGAGATTGATTGAAGTGGCATTGATCTACTTCGCTAATGCAGAGAAATAGCGTTTCGAAGGCTATCTGGCCGTGCTTCAGACTCCGTCTAAAGTTCACAAATTAAACAACAAGGTAAGCTCCCCAGTGGAGTCGCCAAATTGTTGTGGAGGTAAATCCCCTCTATGGACAGGTGCGATCCCTACTAGTCCGAATAGGGTCTAGCAACAATCAAACAACGCTAACACGTAGGTTCCTAATTGCAAATGAAGACCAACGATGAAGGCCTAACTAGATTCCAACGCTAGTACTTATAGAAGAGTTGATGCTCCCGTTCCTTTGCCTCGGCTGGTCATAATCCTCACAGTCCTCATGCACGAGCACCTGCACATGCAAAGAACGATACAAACACAAGCATAAAATCCAATAGATGCAACTATATATCAGTCAGAAAGGATATAACTCAAATACCATCATAAAGACAATAAGAGTGGAACCATAATGATAGTCTTCTATTATTGATAAACAAAGAAGAATACAACCATAGTTCTAACATCAAATCCTTCTCAAGAGGGTCCAGCCAGCAAGTCCCTCAAGCATTCACCCTTGAAGGTAGATCTCGTGAGACAAAAATCTCTCTCACACAAGTTTACACAAGATCAAAACACTTCACAACCTTCCTTAAGCTCTCTAAAAATCCCACACTTGTTACACCAGCTACCTATCAAGCTCACACACTACCAGCAACACTCCAAACACGAATTCCAAAACTAGCAGCTCATGGCAATGGTGGAAGCTTAAATAGGGAAGGAGTCTCCATGAATGGTGGGAGGATGAGCTTATCTCCAAGGAAGGTGGCTCAAATGACGAAACAGACATGCCAGAGAAGGGAGGGCGACATTTACAAGGCCAACAACCAGGTCTCGAGTCATCTAGAAGGCCGGCTATTAGAACAAACTCAGCCAGACTAGATCATCGCGAGTGCCTAATTGCACTGGAGCGATGACATCGCTGCTGAATAACAAAGAAAGTCATATCAGCGCGATCAGATATAAGTAACAGACGCGCTGTCTCATGAAATTCGACCAGCGCGGGAATCATGTGTACTTCCGCGCTGGCAGCATGTTCGGTCTGTTTTGGAGCGCTCATCAGCGCGTTTATTTTTACAACAGTCGCGATGATAGAAGAACTTTGGAAAAGTGGGTCATTTGGCAACATTAGAGAGCATGAGCATGATTAATTTGTTCTCATGACATAGTAGGAAGACTGACAGGAAGACAGTGACAAATTACTATGTAACACGCCCTCAAACGAACCACCCAAACGAGTTTACACGGATGCCCTCAAATGACCCGCGCGAACGTGTTTACACGGACACCCTTAAACGACCCTCCCAAATGCGTTTACATGGGCACCCAAACTACTGAAACAAAGTCACAAGGGAGAGCCAGGAAAATGAGCTACACAAACGTGCACAAAGCCCACCCGAGTCACAACTTAATATTTTTTATACAGGCTCATGTGCCCAGGCGCACCCTCACATTGAACGACACGACCGAACGAGTTTATGTAGGCACCTTCAAACGACCCACCTGAATGATTTTACATGGAAAACGACTCACCTGAATGAGTTTACATGGCAAACAACTCACCCAACAAGTTTACATGGTCGCCCTCAAATGACCTACCCAAATGCGTTTACACGGCCGCTCTCAAATGACCCCCCGAACGAGTTTACATAGGCGCCCTCAAACGACCCACCCAAACGAGTTTACACGGCCGCCCTCAAATGACCCGCCCAAATGAGTTTACACAGGTGCCCTCAAACGACCCGCCAGAACAGGTTTACACGATCACCCTTAAACGACCCGCCCGAACAAGTTTACACAACCGCACTCAAACGACCTGCTTGAACAAGTTTACATGGAAAACAACCTTCCCGAACGAGTTTACATAGACACCCTCAAATGACCTGCCCGAATGATTTTACATGGAAAATGAACCTCAAATGACCCACTTGAATGATTTTACACAGAAAATGACCCTCCCAAATGAGTTTGTACGGGTGGCCGCAAACAACCCACCCGAACAATTTTACATGGAAAACGACTCATCCAAATGAGTTTACACGGGCGCCCTCAAACGACTCACCCAAATGAGTTTACACAGCAAACAACCCACCCAAACTAGTTTACACAGGCAAACGACCCAACCAAATGAGTTTACATGGGCAAACGACCTACCTGAACGTGTTTACATGGAAAACGACCAGCCCGAACGAGTTTACATGGGCTCTGACACACGACCGAAATGAAAGCACATGGGAGAGTAGGGCAAAGGGGCCACACGAACATGCACAAAGCCCACCCTCGGTCACAACTTAGAAATTTTTATATGGCTATGTGTGCCCTGGGCACCCTCACAAGACACGTATGACCCGACCCGACCCGACCAACCCCAACGCGTTTTCACAGGCACCCACACACAACAGGTCCTGACCCACCCGAATGAAAATTTGGCTTTCCATGGGTGCATGACTCAAACAATAAGAGCACAATGTTGGCGAGGCCAATGGCTTATAAACACCTTAGTCATTTTCTCTTAAGGTACATACCCACCCAGGTGTTCCCTAAGTATGACCTTATAGGAAAATTCTTGTCTTGGGTTCCCAACCCTCAAATAATATCACTCCTCTTGCCTACTCATGTCTTGGATGCCCTACACATCCTCTAAGAGCATCAGATGCCAGATGATTACACAATCCTCCCATTCTATCTTTCCAAGTGAAGAGAAGAATTTTGTGTCTATCTCTTCCCCTTGATTGAGGAAGACGTGCCCAAGTTTCCTCTAACAAGGAACTTTCCCATGCCCTTTTGTAGTTGGGAACTTATTATAACTCACTCTTAGCTAGGGACTTGTCCATTCATCAACAATGTCTTCTTCGTGGGTCCTTTAGGTGCTTGATCTCCTTCTTTCCTTTGATGTCATGAAGTCTTCATTTGAACTTCTTCTTCGCAGGGTACCAGCCATCGATCACATTTCCTCCTGGTTTGTCATGTCATTGCTCCCTTCGTGGAAAGTGGCCTTCTTGATATATATCAGGTTTTTTTTGTCAACTCCTTTGTCATCTTATCTATCCTTCATAATACTTATCACATGGATGCTTAGTTGTACTTGCTTGTTCCCATACTTTGATTTAGTGGCCCTTCATGACTTCATTGTGATATTACTTCAACATCAAATGGTGCTTTTGTTGGATGGTGTCGTGGCGGAAAAAGTCGTTTGTGTGGACACAACTGACCTCCCTAGGAGTCTAAACTCTCTAGCGACAAACAAGACAAAATGGAGTGATCTTTCTCTAAATATACCTTTTACAACATGAAAACTACGAGTGTTTAGGCTTACCTTATTCCAAAACGCTGTTGTTGTAGTCCGTCCTTGCCGATCCGGATGAGCTCCTCCTTCATGTCAATTCCTGCAACCACAAACAATCAAACAATTACCGAGCACTTGTATTTCATATAATAAAACATATATTCAACATGCAGACCAAGGAACACATGAAATAACTCATTAACACAAGCTATTGAGAAAAATAAACCAGTTTGTATTAATAACGAAACAAAGAAACTCTTACAACCTGGCCTTGGTGTTGTGCAAGTTCCTCCCAGGGTCCATCAAGGGTTTTCCTCTACTTTGACAAAGCTCACCCACTTCCAAGTAGAATCAAGCAAAGACAATCTCTCCTCACAAGGTTCTAAATGGGAGTCCTAATTCCTGCAGCGTTTACCCAAAGAAAATGTATAGCTCTAACCTCCCCTCCCTCTGGCTCAATGTCTTTATTTATAGTGCTGTAAAGAGGTTATTCAGGTCCACCATCAATGGGATAATCCCCCTCTTTGGGTGGGATAGCTCTCTTATTGATGGGATAAGTTCCCCCTTAATAGAGATACATGAACCAACTGGAGGCGCATCCATTTCATCAAACCGACCTCTAGAAGGTTCTAGAAGTAACCACAAGTAACTTTTTTAAGATGAAACTCGCGCATTTTGCCTTTTACAGAAGGACGCACCTGTCCCTTAACATACAGAGCATCCATGGACGCAGCTTTTGTGAACATGGTGAGCGTCCCCGCAGGTAAGGCTAGAGAGAACCTGCGACCCTAGAGATAAACATATTTTTTACAAGACTTTCTCTCTTCTTTGAGTTTGAGATGGATAGCAGAGGCATAAGACTTGCCTAAGAGGTTAGCATGACTGTTGATTTGAGCCATACTAACTGTAAGTAGTCATGGTGACATTTTTTAGTGTAACAGATTGCCCCCTAAAGTGCGAAGCCTGGAATAGATTAGGGTTTTGTAATTCTAGGAAGGGTGAAGCGCTTTATCATTTCAAGGATTGTCTTGTGGATGACCTGGTTGGAACCTGCAATTTTCAACACAAAATACATGTATAAGATTATATCATCACTGAGGTAGGCATTCCCATACTCAGATTCAAAATTTTAACTAATGGACTAACTATTCTGATACAGGAATGATTTTGCAGTACATCATTTTTTATAGACTTTCGTAGACGCAGTATGGACGCAGCCATCTGTTGATGATTAGTCTACATAGATAATGAATACAAAACTCCTCGCAGCCTGGATGGTAGAAACTAGATCCAGGGTCTTCACTTCTACTTCCCGAATTGGTACGATTCTAACCATGTGATTAAATGATTTGATGTCGAACATGTTAGAAACCACTTGATTACCAGTCGATGATGTAAACTGTTAACAAGCATGAGAGAGACCACCAGTAATGTCAATGGTTCTCAAAGTACCAAGCACAACCCGTGAAATGTGAATAGATGTTTTGATGTCGAACACTTCACGGAATCCTTTGATCGAAAGTCAATGATGTAAACTGACGTCAAAGGCGAGAAACCTGCCATTAATGCATGCAGACTTCAAGGTACTGTCGATTCCTAAGTCATCTTTCTAGATAATGTGTCGATGTCGATAGAAAGCGACCCGTTGCAGGCAAGCCTGCAACACGAAATCATTGTTCAAGTTGAAGAAATGTTGCTGTAAGGACTGACTCAGGGATGGTCAAATGGATGACAAGTATTTTGCAGATGAAAGTTTTGCTTGCAGACCTCTTGAACACATAACGACACGACAGATGGCTTGGTGACGAATAACTCAAAGTTAATCCCCGGAACCCGGTTAAAGACTTTCAAAGTGGTTTGGTCAACTGTGAGGTAAAAGATTTCCCAACCCAGGTGAACGAAAAGTGTCGTGTTCAAGAACGGTAATAAAGTTTCTTTTGAGATAAAAGGTAACAAATAGGCTCATTCTTCTCTCTTTTCCCCCACCATTTCTGGCAAGTACCTCTTTATTTTTAACAAGCTTGAGGAGGATAACATATGCTTGATTATAAGCTCATCCTTCGGACGAGTCCAACCTAGTTTAAATTCGAACCCTAGGAAGGAGTGGTTCGTTCCTGTTTGTAATTGAACAGGTCCTTTACTGTAAAAGTTTAACGAGCCCAGTATAGGAGAAACTCGGCGTTTTTCAATTTTAGAGAGTCTGAAAAACTTAAGGAAACTCCACGTTGAACTTTTTCGTAAATTTGTGTCCCTCAAGCCCGAAAAAGTATAAAATAATACCTGGGGGAACCGCTTGATCTTGCGACCAAGGAGTACTTTCATAATAGTGTCGTCGACCTGAAAAGTAAAAAGCGATCAAGGACACGTCGTTTTATTTCCTTATCGAGTTTGAAACGACAAAAACCCGGCAATCTTTTCTTGATTTTACGGCCAGAAAAGAGCTAAAAAGGGACCATCTTTTAATTCCGTTTTAACGAGTGTAAAAGAAACGCTCGGCGATCTTTTCATGTTTTAGGAGTCAGAAAAGGGCTTAAAAGATGACTCTGATATTTTTATTTGTGAAAAATGACAATTTCCCTCGAAATCCCTTTGTCCTGCACAAAAGCAACACATTACTCATACCTGTTTAAAATAGGCAAAAATACATCGAAAAACATCTTTTCATGGTAAAAAATGAACTAATTCATCCAAAAAACCTATAAAAAGACCTTTTACCATGTCATTTTTACCGTTTGACTTTGGAGGTTGAAAAAGGAGCTTTTGACAAGAAACTTCCCGTGGTCGCTGCGGAAAATCTGACCGTCGGAATCGAACGCCGTCTCATCCAGGTATTTTACACATCCTACTCTGCATTTCTATCCGTTTAGAATTAATTTTTAGGTCTTAGTTTCATTTTTTGGGGGGGTTTTGGTTTTGGAATGCGCCTCTCGGCGGACGCAGGTGCCCTTCGGGTGACCTGCGTCCCCCGACTTTTTCTCATACGGGAAAACGGTCGGAAGACGCGGCCCGCCTTCAGGCCAGCCGCGTCCGGGCGCCCTGTGCTACAAAGCCGGGGTGCGTCTTCCGAGAAGTGCGCATTTCAAAACCCCAACTCCCTCAAAAAACTACCAAAAATCCCCAAATCAATTTCTAATTGCTATTTTTGATATGCAGGGCATTAATCATGTTAGACTGGAGAGAAAGAGAGCATGTAGAGGAAGATGAAGCTGCAATAAATCATCAACCTTCCCTGGATGCCCTAAGAGCATGCGGATTATACAAATATTGGACCATACCGGGCATGAGGGGCCAGGTAAGATTCTTGGAATGGCTGGTTGAGCGATGGAACGTTCAAGAACAATGCTTTTACATAGGAGGGCACCAGCTCGAGATAGAGCCCTCGGATGTATACTTTCTCACTGGCTTGCCAAACAGAGGCGAGCAACTCAATCTTGCGGGGACTAGGCCGGGTGGCCAACCCCTTGATAGTCTCCGCGAGGATTGGTGCACACGTGGGGCTCACCATTCAAAAGGCATAGAGATAAAACACATCACTCTGCCTGAACTCAAAGTCATAGCGTTCACGGTTACCAGAATTTGCGGCGCGGCTGCTTTACACATTGCTTCCGGATCCCAAATGCGGATGGCAATTGACTGTTACCAAGGCACCATTTTCAACTGGTGTGAAGCTGTGTCGGCTCATATGAAGAGCCAACTGACCAAGGCAAAGAACGGACGACTAAAGACTTTTGGATATGGGCCTATAGTCGTGAGCTTTTCCTTGGAGAGAGTTCCAATGCTGATCCCTCAGCAACTCACTGTTGATATCTTGGGTCCTCGGGAGCCAAAGCTGATACGATGGGTTGCGGTGATGGCCCGGCATCCTGACGAGGGTGCGGCAGTGGTTCGATTTTCAGATAGTTACTTTCACTGGTTAGAGGACCAGGTTTTTTCGATACAGGACTTTCCGTATGCCGGAATGGATTTCAGAGGTGATCTGGACATGGTTCTTCCACAGGGAGAACAATGGGACGACAGAGGTACTTTTATTTTCACAAGTTTTCTAATTATGTATTTTTTTTATTTTTCATATATATCGTCTCAAAACTAACAGTAAAACTTTCAAAATGCAGATGTTGGTCCACAGCGTCCAGCCAACCTCCGGCCTTTTGATAGACTACATCCAGCTGCACCGGTACCGGCCCCACAGGACGCGGCAGCAGAAGTACTGGCTGAGTTGGAGCATGATCTAGAGCGTCTCACGGCAGATATACCTGAGACTACTATGGACGACATTCCTATCAGGCTTCAGCGTTTCGTAGTCGCGGTCCCTGGACCGTTTAGGAGATTTTTGCGTAAGGTAGCCCGCGCAGTGGTGTCATACAGAGAGCACCACCAGTGATTGACTAGTCACTTTTGTAGTCACATGTGACATTTTTGATTTTTTGTACTATCATTTTGCCGATCATAAGGTGTTTTCAACCTATGATCGAAGACGATGTATATATTTTTGACACACTTCTATCTATATATATCATTATTACCGGCTTATCCTGTTTAACATGTATGATGAAATGTTTTTAAATTTACTTGCATGATTATTGTAAATGTCTGTCCAACACTCGAGAAGCAATTGCATCTGCTAATGTATTTAAGGACCTTGGAATATGTTGATATTCAATGTAATCAAATTCACGTTCCAAGAGACGCACTCTCAAAAACAACCTTAATAACACAGGATTTCTAATGGCATAAACTCTATTAAGCTGTAATACAACAAGTTCAGAATCTAACCTCACTATCAAACGTCGAATTCCAAATGAAATAGATTCGGATAATAATTCAACCACTGCACTGTATTCTGCAATGTTATTCGTTGTTTGACCGAGGCTTACCCCATGCATAGAAACTAACTCGTCAGAGGGCGAATAGATAACCCAAGCTGCGGAAGAGATATTCCGTGTACTACGACAAGCACCATCAGCAAATCCAATGTATGTTTGGAGAGGCGTCGACATCTACAATATCAAGAGTAAAACCAAGATAAGCCAGAATAACGACGAAAAACCACACTCTCTAAGCTAAGCACACTGACTAAACTAACACACTTGCTAGCTAGAAAGAAAATCTAACCTATCTAAAAATTTCTCCATACCCATCATTTTAAGCATAATACCTCTTTAGGTAAAGTCCATTTCTGGGTTTACCCAAAGAGTCCCCATCAAAATCAACTAGCTCATAAGCCCCTTTTGCTAGCTTTCGCTTTACAATGTAGGGCCCATGCCACATGGGAACGAACTTTCCGGCACCTAGCTTATCGTTAGCTTGATCATATAATAGTACTAGGTCTCCTTCCGAAAAACTTCGAGGGGTTACATTTCTATCATACTGAGCTTTCATTCGTTTCGCGTGAGTCTCGATTGCCAATGTAGCGTCACGTCGAGTCTCATCTAATTTAGCCAAGTATAATAAACGTTTCTCCTCTTCGGAAGTAGCTGGAAGTAATTCGACAGCCATTTGAAGTGATGGGATTTCGCATTCAATGGGTAACACAGCTTCTAAGCCATACACTAGCTGGAAAGGAGTGAACCCTGTTGAATTTTTCACTGAGGTTCGGTATGCCCATAGCGCTGAAAATAACATGTTGTGCCAATTCGACCGATGAACACCAATGGTTCGTCGGATCATGATAACTAGAACTTTGTTGATAGACTCAACCAAACCGTTGGCTTGCGGATAATAAGGAGTAGAGCTATCGTGGCGCAAACCAAGCTGGCTTGTAAGCTCAGTCATCATGACGTTTCGAAAATGGCTCCCATGGTCAGTAATGATTGCTTGTGGGACACCAAACCTAGTTATGATATGATTGAATACGAAAACTGCAGCTGTTTTGCCGCTTGCGTCGAATGTAGGCATCGCCTCGGCCCACTTAGTAAAATAATCAACCGCAAGGATGATATACGCATGCCCCCCGGCCGAGTGAGGGTTACAAGTAATAAAGTCGATACCCCATTTGGCGAATGGACCAACGGCAATTATAGGGTGGAGAGGAGCAGGTGGAGCGCGCATCTTGCGATCAAACACTTGACAGTTGTGGCACTTCCTGACTGCAATGATACAATCCTTAAACATAGACGGCCAGAAATAGCCAGCGCGCAACACCTTCTGAGCTGTGGCATACCCAGACATATGACCGCCACATGCTCCAGAGTGACAATCATTCAAAACTCTCTCAGCCTCTTCGTGAGTTAAACAACGTCGAAAAACTAAGTCTGCCCCCCGGCGATAAAGTGTATCTCCAATAATTTTGTATGGCTGGGATTGAAACCGAATTTTTCGACGTTCTGCTTTGGAAGCTTCAGGCCGGAAGGTTTGGGTTTGGAGATAAATGATTATATCCCTGTACCACGGATCTACAGTACTGATGAGAAACAAAGATTCGTCCGCATTGGACTCTTCTGCCACAGTCTCTGTGTCAGCACTCGGGAAATCACACATCAATTCCGCAAAAACTAAGGATTTCTTAGACTTGGACTTCTCGAACTCCAAGTCGAACTCTTGCAGGATGACAATCCATTTAGAGTACTTGCCCCCTAGCAGTTGTTTTGTCAAAATATAAATCATAGGGTTGCAATCCGAAATAACTGTAGTCTTACGGAGAAGAATGTAGTGACGGAAACGCTGGACAGCTTGAACGGCTGCCAGGGCCAATTTCTCCACATGCGAATATTTTAGCTCAGTGGGATTCAAGGTCCTACTAAGATAATATATCACATGCTCTGCTCTGAATTCATCTTCTTGAACTAACACCATTCCAATGGTGGAATGCGAAGCTGCGAGGTATAAAAAGTAGTCCTGGTTGTAGTTGGGAGGATGCAATAACGGTGCATGGGTCAACGCGTGTTTAAGTGCATCAAAAGATTGTTGGGCAATCTCGTCCCAAAAGAATTGTGTGTTCTGTTTCAACAACCGTGTAAAACCTTTAGTGACCTCGGCGTAGTTTGGGATGAATCGGCGTAAAAAGTTTGCTTTCCCTTGCAAACTTTGGAGTTGGCGCAAACTCGAAGGAGGAGGCAATTTGATGATAGCCTCGACTTTCGAGGGATCGACGCGAATGCCGGCTTTTGAAACAACAAATCCCAGCAATCGACCTGTTTCTATACAGAAAACACACTTGTGGGGATTCAACCGAATTTGATAATGCCTACACCTCATAAAGATTGCTCGTAGGTGGACAAGGTGATCAGCTCGATGTAAAGAATGAGCAGGCAAATCATCGAGATAGGGTTGCACAATGTGCTTGATGTCATGAAATGCATAAGACATTGCCCGTTGAAAAGTAGCGCCGGCATTCTTAAGCCCAAAAGGTAATTTTCAATAAGCAAATGTCCCCCATGGACAAATGAATGCCGTTTTTGGTTGGTCGGCAGGTAGAATATTGATTTGATTATAGCCCGAGAAACCATCCATGAAGGAAAACATTTCACTTCCGGCACAATCATCAATAATTTGATCGATATAAGGCGTAGGATAGTTGTCTTTTGGACAAGCTCGATTGATATCCCTATAGTCGATACAGATTCTTATTGTTCCTTGTTTTTTATTGACGGGAACAATATTCGATACCCAATCCGTTAACGGGATCGGATAAATGAAACCTGATTTCAACAGCTTTTCGACTTCTGCTTTAATCGCCGCCGCTTTTCGAGGGTGAATCTGACGCAACCGTTGCCGAATGGGTTTAGCATCCGGGTAGGTTTTGATTTCATGAACAACAATGGCAGGATCGATTCCTGGCATTTCCTCGTAAGACCAGGCAAACACGTCGCGGAATTCTTGGAATAGGGCCTTGTAAGTTTTGATTTCTTCTTCAGTACATGCGGCACCTATATGAATGTTCTCCTCGATTCCGGGCTTCACTGAAATATCAATGGGAATAGTACGAGAAATATTCCCTAAATTCAACTCCGAATCAGAATGTTTCGTTGGATCCTGAGCGTCTTTGACATATTCAGCGGTAAAGATAGATGAAAAATCATTTTCAAATGCATCATCCTTAGGTAAAAACGAAGATCTGTGATGGAGATCCTCCCATGGTAGATTGTCTACACTTAGGATTTCGCGAAGCTGTTCGTCAGATGACACGACTTCGGGAAACGCTATCCATTCTAAGGGTGAGGTGAAAAGGGATTCTTCACTGACCACATTCATTTGGTCGACTTCGGTTGAATGAAAGTCGGTAAAAGACATAAGAGCTTCATAAGCAATTTCATACGGACTCAACGGCATAACATCACCGAATGAGTCTATCTCAGAGTCAGATGGAACATACCAAGGATCATCATAAATAATGTTTTCTGACGTGATCATATGAATTGTTGCAAATGAAGGTTCTACGCTGAGTGGAGGGAGAGGAAAAGTTCCCAGTAAACCGGAATCCTTAACTAAACCTACACCAACGTCCTTATAAGGGATTGTCGTCTTACCAACATGTTGGATACTCTCTGAAGAGGCTGGGTCGGATGAAAAGTATGTCAGCTGATCAATAGTCACGATCTTACCGTTATGTGGAAACTTAATTACTCTGAAGACCGATGAAACGACCGCTGTCATCGCATATGACCAACTTCGACCCAAAAGAAGGTTGTAGTCTAGAGGGGCATCAACCACTTCCACATCCAGACTAACGGTTTTACCTTCAACCCCTATAGGTAATTCTTGTAGAATACCAAACGGACGGAACCCACGGCCATCAAAGGCCTTAAGGATGGTGGGGGATTGGTTCAACGAAGGAGAGCCAAGCGATCTCCAACATTGAATCGACATAATACACGTAGAAGCTCCCTCATCAATCACAGTCCGATGAATAGGCCTGTTTTTTACTATCACTGGAATTTGGAAAGCCATTTGATGGGGGAGACGTGGCGTACTATTTTCTAGATCAAAGATCATTAGGTTCGGGTCCTGAACATCGACAGCTCCGATAGCCGACAAAAGCAATTTCCGTTGTGCTGGGCATGATTGCAGCACTTCGAGTGCCGACATTGCTGAAGGTGAAACAGCTAAGTCTTCAACAATGTTGTAGTTCTGGGCTGCTCTCGCATGTGGATTGAAAGCAGACCTTCGAAGTACACCCTTGGCGGGCGGCTTAATCACTAAGTCTGGGTTAGGTTTTTCGATTTGTAGTGGATCGGAACCAGGAGCTGAGGTTGATGGGTTAGAGTGAGAAGATTCTGCTTCCTTGCCATCAACAGGAGCCTTACTACCATAATCTTGCGATCGAGTCGCAATCCTCACATGAGACATCATCAAAATGGGTTCTTCACTGGCATTCGAAGAAGAACCTATCATCTTATTCTCCTGCTCTGGAAATGGATTCTTTAACACAGCAGGAGTGGGAGAACCTTTGACTATTTTCACTACCTCGGCCCGATGAGGGCAGTCTCTCGTAAAATGATCCTCTTCACAAATGAGACAAGGATATCGAGGTTTGCGCTTTTCGTCATTGGTTTCCGATATTTCATTTTTCTCCTTAGGAGCCTTGTCTGCTTTAGCCTTCTTCTTTCCTTTCTTCTTTCCACCGTTTTTTGATTTGGCCGTAGATGACTCTACAGCGTGAATATCGGCGGTAAGTTCAGGAGAAGACTCTCCTGTCGGGGAATCGGGCAAAGTGATAATAGGAGTAGTTGAAGCCTTGGAAGACTTCTTCTTGCTCTTCGTAGTCACGATACCAATCATACCATCAGCGGCATGAGATCCCGAAGGAGCAGCAGCGATTTGGTTCGACTTTGGAAGATCCGGAATCTTCTCGTGTAATGTACCCGACTGCGTGTAAACTAAGTCAAGGTATTGTGCCTGAGCAATGAATTGCTCCTCAGTAACTACTCCGGCCTTAGCTACATCTTCAGTAATTCTTGGTAATAGTGATTTAACAAACCATTCAGCTAAGATTTGGTCCGGGATAAAAACTTTCACTAGTCTTCTTCGACGTCTCCACTCATGGATGTGATCTGAAATATACGTGGAGGTCGATTGTTTTAGTGAAGTTAATAACTCTGTACCGTTATCGTATCTGACTGGTAACTGAAAATGAGTTAAGAACGAGGTAGCTAACTGGCTAAAATCGTAAAAAGAGGCCCGTGGTAACTCAATGTACCACTTGGCCGCGAGACCAATGAGCGTACGCTGAAAAAGACGTAAACGGATCGAATCATCCGAGATGGAATTTGAAGCACACCAGAGGTGGTAAGTCATCACGTGATTGGACGGGTCCTCTCCAGACTTACCTTCGAACTTGGGTATATCGCTGGGCAACTTATTTGGCATTGACGGCCAGAACGGAAGATATTGAATTGGATCGTTCGTTAGGCGCGTCAAGTCTGGTAAATCCAAAGTTGCGATAAACGGTAACTGCCGGTTAGGATCTCTAAAACTCTGGGTCACAATACCAGCCCCAGGAGGAGGATATCCAGGATAACTAGGAACAGGAGTCGCATTTGGGATATTATATCCTCCTGGAAAACCAGGATTAACCGGACCGTACTGGGGTTGCTGAGGTTGTTGATAAGTGTACCCAGGATACGGTTGATACTGGTAAACCGGTTGTTGGGCAGCTTGCCCAGGTTGATACTGTCCCTGGTACGGAGGTTGAACAAATTGAGGTTGAGTAGTAACAACCGTACTTGTACCAGGTTGGCCTACAGGCATCTGGACTGTGGTTTGAATCGTAGATCCAGACAACGGTACAGATGTCTGAGGAGTGGTTACAGGGACAGTAGAAACCGGAGCTGCCGATACTCCAGAAGTAAGTATGGTAGATGTGGCGGTAGTTGCTGCAGCCGTTTGAGATGGAGTACCAGGTGCAACTGGCGGCTGAGTAGCTACCGAAGTTACAGGGGTCTGAACACTTGACTGGACAGGTTGCGGTTGCTGGGGTGGACCAGGAACTACAGGTTGTCCTGCTTGAGGTACCGACTGTATACTTGGTTGCGACATCTGTTGACCCTGTGACGGATCCCACACTAACATTCCAGGGTACTGACCCGTAACAGGTTGAGGATACTGAAATCCATAGCCGGATTGAGGATAGGGTTGATAATTGTAAGGTGCAGCCCCATATGATTGCCCTTGAGGTGGTTGATAACTTTGACCAGAGTATTGACCCGTAGGTTGATAACCTTGAGGTAAATACGGGTACTGGGGTTGACCTTGACCTTGAGGTTGGTATCCTTGAGGTTGATACCCTTGGGGTTGATACCCTTGGGGTTGCCATCCTTGAGGTTGCCATCCTTGAGGTTGATATTGATACTGAGGTTGACTTTGGGGTACATATTGAGGCTGGGGTTGACCTTGAGGTATGTATTGCCCCATAGGAGCGTACTGACCTTGAGGTTGCCCCCCAGACACGAATGAAGTACCTTGAGGTTGCCCCCCAGGCATTAACGAAGGTTGCCCCCCAGGCGGTAATTGGCCACCTTGAGGTTGGGTAACGGGAAGTGAACCTGACATCATGTAAATGTCACCTATACTCAATGGTACATTACCACTGTTTCCAACTAATAACCCATGATCAATGGGTTGAGGAGATGCTCCCGCAAAGGTACCAGAAAGAGATTGATACCCAGTAGGAACAGAAGGACCGCCATGTAAAAAAGATTCAGGACTTTGCGTAAACACAGATGACTGACCAGACATATTTACAGGAGTATGAATTCCTCTAGGTGGAAAAGGAGTACGAGGTGTAGAAAAACCTACTGAGTTGTCTAAAAATTTGGTTAACGCAAGGTACCAAGATTCACTTCTAGGAGGACTGTAAAAGATGGATTCACGCTCCCTTAGATCAAGGGTAATTTGATCTTCAGAATTAAAGACGCCTATTTCTTCCTCTGGAACAAGTTCTTCTATAGCAACTAAACCAACAGGAAGATTTTCGGTGATAATTCTTTCTATTCTTGGTGAATCAGGAACACTAGGAGTTGGAGTAACAGGTTCGGAAATTTCAGGTTCTTCGCCTGTTTCACTGGCAGATGAAAAATTACCAGCAAGCTCGGAAACTGTCACAGTTTCGGGATTGTAACCTGTTTCTAAACTTTGGTAATCGGGATGGACTACCAAGGAAGATTCTCCTTCTTCAGGTGAACCTACTCTACTGTCACTAGGAGGAGTTACAAGGACCTTTAACCCTTCGTACTGACCTGGAATGTCTTCAGGAGATTCACCCCGCGATTTACGGAGTTTTCTTAACAAATCTATTCCGGTAACAATCTCAGGAGACTTGCCCCGAAGTCGACGGGACTGTCTCGGTAATTCCGCCACAATTAATGATTTTTTAACTACAACACACGAAAACAAAGTAAAAATTTCAAATCAAACCACCTAAAGTCTTCTAAAGAAGCAAACAAATTTGAAGCACACGCCTAAAGAATCTAGAGCGTCAAACCAAACACAAACAGTATCTTCCGGACCAAAAGCGCTAGTTGGTGATTAGGTCCAACCTCGCAGGATTCAGTACAGAAATGGCGGGTGGAACAGTTACGCCGACAACCTGCTTAATGAATAGACTGGACCAAGTTCCTCCACTTTAACCGTCTCAAAGTGAAGCGAACCCCCCAGAAAATCCAAGTGAGTATAGCCGACGTCTGCTCCAGGTACAGTGGGACCTTCCCTCCACCGTCACCTTGGGTAGAATCCTAGAGATTATGGTCACTAAGGTTACCAACGGCCACAAGTACACCTGGGGGAACAGTCTAAACTCCGACAGCACGCAAGGGCAGAGTAACAAGCTCAATCCCCTTACCGGCTCCTTGACAGTAATCCAAGGTTTACCGATAAGTGACCCCTGGCTCCTCGACAATGGTTAATCCGAGGTTTACCGTTTGTAATACGTACTGTCTGGCGTCGTTCCCAACGAGGGAGGAATGATCCCCTCACTGGTTCGGACACGAGCTCGTGCTTCTCCTTTAAGAGGAGCTTTCCCAGAGTGTAAATGTAACAATTGGATTTGATTCTATCACAAGATCGACTACTTGTTTGTTTTACTGCCTTGGAGAGTTAAGTACTCACCTATTCCAAGACACTAGCCTAAGCTATGTTGGTGCTTTAGAGCCCTAGAAAATAAAAATTACTAGATTGATTTTAATTTAAGCGTTACTTTTAAGGTTGTTTCTTAAGTCAAAAGGTGATGGAAGTGAAACCAGTGGTGTGTTGACCCGACTCGAAACCACTACAAAATGCACCTAGGATGATTTACCCACTACTTTACTTTTTCAATGAATTGCTTTAACTAAAAAGTTGAGAGAATGCAATCTTTATAAAAGCAACTTTTTAATTGAAGACAATCAAAGAAACAATTCGTTTGTCTTTTCCAAGCATAAAAACATGACCGCTCTTTACATGCACGAAAAAACTCTTTTCCTCTTTCAAAAACAAAAAGCTACTTGAAACAAGACTTTTTAAAGAAGATATTTTTGTATTTTTCTTTTAATAAAGCAAATAAATCTAATATAACCAAAAATCAATCTTAACGACTATTAAAATCTACGAAAATCCACTCATAAGCAAACTAAAAGGCAAATTTATTCTAAGCAATCTTAACGAGGCCAAAACTAACAATGATTATTCTAAGGTGTTTTACTTGATCACAATTAAATCAAGGACTAGCTTATTGCAGAACCAAAAACTAGCCAAAACAAAACTCTAATCTTTTTGTTCTTTTTGTAAAATGGAAATCAACACTTTATAAACAAGTAATTCGAAATTTGACCCAAAACAACTTAAATGGCAAGCTGCTCACACAAGGAGACTTTACGACAGGCCCGACTTCTAAGAAGGCTTACTAACCAGAGAGATCTAAGGCTGGACAACTTTCTACTGTCAAAGTCACTACAGAACCTATCCAAAAATCAAACCCTAGGTCTAAACTTCGTTGAAATCCACTAAAACACTCAAAGCTCACAAAACAAGTTCAGGTGAAAATTTTTGACAGGGTACTAAAGGATCTGGGCAGAAAACACTAAGAAAAATCAAAATCTAAAAGGAATTAAAGCAAAAATGGAATTTTCCTAAATTTTACAGGAAGACGCAGGCAACCCGTTATAACAGGTGCGGGCCCGCTCTGTGCAAACGGCAACAGCGCGTCCGAAGACGCACTGTGCAGTACTCAGAGGGTGCGTCCTTCTGGAAAAATGAAGAAAAACCAAATCTAACTAAATCTAAAGCTAAGCCACCCAAATACTAATTCTCACAGTCAAAAACCAGAAAATAAAAATGATTTTCTCAGAGCAAAGTTCACACAAAGGAAAAGACTCTCTCATTAATGGATTCCCCAGCGGAGTCGCCAATTTGTCGTGGCGGAAAAAGTCATTTGTGCGGACACAACTGACCTCCCTAGGAGTCTAAACTCTCTAGCGACAAACAAGACAAAATGGAGTGATCTTTCTCTAAATATACCTTTTACAACATGAAAACTACGAGTGTTTAGGCTTACCTTATTCCAAAACGCTGTTGTTGTAGTCCGTCCTTGCCGATCCAGATGAGCTCCTCCTTCATGTCAATTCCTGCAACCACAAACAATCAAACAATTACCGAGCACTTGTATTTCATATAATAAAACATATATTCAACATGCAGACCAAGGAACACATGAAATAACTCATTAACACAAGCTATTGAGAAAAATAAACCAGTTTGTATTAATAACGAAACAAAGAAACTCTTACAACCTGGCCTTGGTGTTGTGCAAGTTCCTCCCAGGGTCCATCAAGGGTTTTCCTCTACTTTGACAAAGCTCACCCACTTCCAAGTAGAATCAAGCAAAGACAATCTCTCCTCACAAGGTTCTAAATGGGAGTCCTAATTCCTGCAGCGTTTACCCAAAGAAAATGTATAGCTCTAACCTCCCCTCCCTCTGGCTCAATGTCTTTATTTATAGTGCTGTAAAGAGGTTATTCAGGTCCACCATCAATGGGATAATCCCCCTCTTTGGGTGGGATAGCTCTCTTATTGATGGGATAAGTTCCCCCTTAATAGAGATACATGAACCAACTGGAGGCGCATCCATTTCATCAAACCGACCTCTAGAAGGTTCTAGAAGTAACCACAAGTAACTTTTTTAAGATGAAACTCGCGCATTTTGCCTTTTACAGAAGGACGCACCTGTCCCTTAACATACAGAGCGTCCATACGCAGCTTTTGTGAACATGGTGAGCGTCCCCGCAGGTAAGGCTAGAGAGAACCTGCGACCCTAGAGATAAACATATTTTTTACAAGACTTTCTCTCTTCTTTGAGTTTGAGATGGATAGCAGAGGCATAAGACTTGCCTAAGAGGTTAGCATGACTGTTGATTTGAGCCATACTAACTGTAAGTAGTCATGGTGACATTTTTTAGTGTAACAGATGGCCTCTTCATCATGACATATTTGTAGAGTTGAATTGGTTATCTTCACCTTACTATCTCCAAGGCCTTCGTAGGTGTCAAGGGTCCTTTGATCTTTTTCTTCCTTTGTTAGAGTTGCCATGCCTTCTTTCGAGAGATGTTGATGAATCTTGTCAAATATTTATTCTTTGTGACCATACTATCCTTCACATGCCTGATCTCTTTCTTCATTTGCTTCTTCTTAGATTGATTAGTAAACCACCTTATACTCATGAGAGAACTTCTTCATGTTGACGTTTACTCCATTGTAGTACATGCCTCCGAGCATATCATTGGCGAAAGAGATCCTTTTATTCTTGATCATGATTCTATAACTTTTCCAATGACCCAATATATAAGATGACATAACTTAAACTTTGATGCATACATACCTCATCGTGACTATGCTTTTATCATCTTGGCTTTATTTGATAGTTCTCCTTGATTGGTGTAGCCTTTCTTGCTTCATCCGCTCTCAACTGTATATCATCCTTTGATAGTTCTCCTTGATTGGTGTAGCCTTTCTTGCTTCATCCGCTCTCAACTGTATATCATCCTTTCTTGAATCCCATAAATCAGACTCTCAATGAGACATCTACCCCCTTATGTACGAACCTTATTTTGAAGATTCTATCAAACGATCTTGAAGACCCTTACCTTACAAATGTTTCTTCCATTGGTGATGGAGGCCTTCTAAGAATTTTGATCATGATCAATCATTTTTTTATTGTGGATGAGACCCTATAATAGGTATGCTCCTTCTATGTGAATATCTTGAACTATATCTACATCATGCTCCTATATTCTAGAACATATCTTTAACCATGAAATCTGTTCTATTTCTATATGCTCCTATACTACTCAAAAATTTGAATGAAGACTCTAAGAAATGAGGTTGACTTAGCCATAGGAGGATCTTCCTTCTTTTGCTTCTTGTCATCTTCTTTCACTTCTTGAGTTACATGAGCTTCTTCCATTTTTCTCTTGTTGTTGTTGTCCTTCTTAAGTTTAGGACAATCCCTTTTGTAGCGTCCATATTCTTGGCGTCCAAATCATTGTACTTTGGACATATAGTGGTCCCAACCAATTTTTTACTTTCCTTGCAAAAGGACATTGAGATATACTCAGAATGGGACATATACTTACTTGATAGAGTTTGAGATGTAGTGAACTTGCTTTCTTCTTCAAGACTTGATGGCTTTCCTTCCTTAGATCTTGATGTTCTTCAAGTTTCTTTCTTCAAATGGACTTGCATGATGACTTGACTCATGGTGCCTTTCATTTTTCAAGATGGTGTAGCTTGATGTAGGTCCCTCTTTGATTTGTTCTTCTTGTAGGTGCCTTTATACAAGGTGTTTCTTCTTGCTTTGTAGTCTTCCATGATGAATGATAGATGGTAGACCTTCTTGTCCTTGATGTGATTGAGACTTCTTGGCTTGATGCTTCAACCTTGCGGATGTTCTTGAGATTCCATTTCCTTGATGTGTCACCTTAGCTCTGATATCGCGTTGAAGAATCTGGGGCAATGGGGTATAGCAGGATTCTTCTAGACTTGATAACAATTTGTGAAGCTCTTTTACAATTTATCTTGTTATCTTAATCTTCTTCTCTTCTTATTAATGCATGTGTGTTTACTTCATCAAACTGGTGCCAAAAACATAAGAACAAGAACACAAGATGTTGGCTCTCTGCCAGGGAAAAACCTCTCTCTCTCAGAGAGGAAAACCCTTTCGTAAATTTCTCTTATTGAAGCTTCTTATTGGTCATTGTGAAGCCCTAGACCCTTGACAAGAATATCCTCCAAGCACAAGTCAAGTCCTTCCTCCTCTCTGCACTTTGTTTCTTTGGCACTTCGTTCCTTGGCACTATGTCCTTCTTTCAACTTTTGATAGTCCTTGGTGGACTAGCTCTAGAAGAGACTCTGACCTTTGATCCTTAGCGAGATCTCTTACCAATGAAGAAAGATTCATTATATTGACCAACTGAGCCTTTTTCTTGATGTGAGGTTGCAGACTCGATGTACGCCAAGTTTACTGTACCTGCGGGATTTACATTGTGACGAGACATGGAAACCCAAAATTTCCCACACTTGGGAGGATTTCGACAAGGCAGGACATGGAATCCCTGGTTCCCCACAATTTGGAGACTTTTGTCGAGGAGGGATTGGGAGACTCCATGTCACGCTCCTATCCTAGTGGTAGTATTTCAACCACACATAAGTGGGTGCAACACTACCGTACTTTTTCCTTCTACCAATACTTGAGTACATGGTTTGTGCCTACTTCAACACTCAGCCAATACTCCAATAAGTGTTCTTAAAATGCAGCAAAAATAACTTACCATTAATTTATCTTCTTCAATTATTCTTTCAACCCATCGTGTCGTGTGGTCATGTTGCACTACCCGCGGCTTGCATGACACAAATCCACACCTGAACTGTGAACTTGTGCCCCCGAATTTCCATTCTGCGGTGCCCATTCGATAACCTGCCCCGCTCTGCCTGTCCACACTAGCAAGTTCAACTCACTTCCTATAATTTGCCCGCCGGTGCAGCCCTCTTACATGCATCCTTCTCTTCCTTCTGTTTTCACCCAACTCCTTCCTTCACACTTGTTCTGCGATGTGGAAGTCTAAGTTTGATGTCCATTCGTTGAACGCCATCCTCCTTACTTATATGCATCCTTTTGCCCAAGGGTTGTGTCTCTCGAGGATAACAAGGATCGGCTCCATCAACATGCATGCCCAACTGACCTGCCACATAACCTCGACACACCCCATTCCAAAGAACCACCACGTCCCTTTGTGTGCATCGTCGCACCCATGGGTCAGCTCCAACACTTAGCCTATTACACCTGTCACCACATGTTGCACACCTACCCACGTCCTAATTCATCTGTACATGGTCACCTCTTTCATCCAGGAACATAAAAAGGGTCGCCTGCGTGCCTTCTGTTGGTGACTCACCCATCGTGCACTTATCAAGGGGCATATGCCCTACCCAACACAGTGCGCCCGCTATGAGTGTGCCCATCATCATCGCGCATAAGCGAATGTCGTGGCAAGTCTGCAGATATAACCGAACGCTCAGCCAACTCACATATAACCAAACGCGGGTGCTCGTACTATGGGTTTAGTCTTTCAACTCTCTCGGGTGCTCCCGATTCAAATACCTGACACCCCAGGTCCCCCCCCCCCCCACGTGGTAGAGGTTTCCAACGCGATGGGACATGGAAACCTTAGATTTCATGCACTTGGGCAACTATCGTCATGGCGAGGTAGGGAAACCTCACTTTCCCCGCACTTGGATGACTCCTGTCACAACGAGGCATGGAAACCCCAAGTTCTAGAGATAGAATAGGCAAGCGGTTTCCACCCCATCGTGAAATGGAAACCCCAAGTCGCGAGACTTGGGCCTTTCTTGATCGTTCCGCAACATGGAAACCATGAGTTCCATAAACTTGGTGGATTTCGATCGTGTTGTGACATGGAAACCCAAGTTCCCCACACCGAGGCCGCGGTTTTCACTCGGGTAGGAGATGGAGACCCTAGAGGTTCCCGGAATTAGGCAGTTTCCCTCATGCCATGAAACAGAAGCCCCCAGGTTCCACGAACTTGGGCGGCTCTTTGTCGTTCTGTGGCATGGAAACCCGAGTTCCATGCACCAAGGTCATGGTTTCTGTTGTGGCGGGACATGGAAGACCTCGAGTTTCCCATAATTTGGCAGTTTCTGTCATGCCATAGAATGGAAAGCCCTGTGTTCGATAGACTTGGGCGGTTGTTCCCTATCACGCGATGACATGGAAATCTGAAGCTCCCCAAACTTGGGTAGCCGTTCACTGTCATGTGATGAAATGGAAGCCCGAAGCTCCCCAGACTTGGGTTGTAGTTTTAGCCACGGCGTGAGTGACATGGGAACCCCGCGTTTCCTAGACTTGGGTAGAAATTTTTGTCGTGACGCGAAATGGAAACCCTATGTGTCCGCTGACTTGGGTAGAAGTTTCCGTCATGCTGTGAAATGGAAACCCCGTGTTCCTTGGACTTTTGTGGCTTTTCGTCGCCCCACGACATGGAAATCCGAAGTTCCATAGACTCTTGGGTGATTCAAGGTGTGCCATGACATGGAAACCTTAAGTTTCCCAGACTTGGGTGGTTCCGACTGCGCTGTGACATGGAAATCATGAGTTCCCCAGACATGGGCAGCGGTTTCGAAACACCCCAAGTTCCCCAGATTTGTAAGCTGGTTTCCATCATCATGGAAACCCCAAGTTCCCCAAACTTGCGAGTTGGTTTGCATTGTCATGGAAACCCCAAGTTCCCTGCGTTGGGGCATTGTTGAAAACCCCACATTTCCATCGTGGCGTAAAATGTGGAAACCCACGGTTCCAGCAAGGGTAGGACATGGAAACCCCAAGTTTCCTAAGACTTGGGCACCGCCGGTTTCGGCCGTGGCACTACATGGAAACCCCATGTTTCCCAGGCTTGGGTGCCAAGGCATGACATGGAAACCCAAAGTTTCCCCAGGCTTGGGCATCACCGGTTTTGGTTGTGGCGCAACATGGAAACCCCAAATTTCCCAGGCTTGGGTTCCAGGACGTGACATGGAAACCCTAAGTTTCACTAGGGTTGGGCGCCGTTGGTTTTGGTCATGGTGCAACATGGAAACCCCAAGTTTCCCCAGGTTTCGGCGTCAGGGTGAGACTTGGAAACCCCAAATTTTGGGCACGACATGGAAGCCCCAAATTTTAGGCGCCAAGAAGAAGCCCCAAATTTTAGGCACTAGGTGGAAACCCCAAATTTTGGGCGTGACATGAAAACCCAAAATTTTGGGCGAGACATGGAAACCCAAAATTTTGGACATGACATGGAAACCCCAAATTTTTTTGCACCGGGTGGAAGCCCCAAATTTTAGGTGCCAGGTGGAAACCCTAAATTTTGGGCACCGGGGCACAGCATGGGAAACAACAATTTTTCCCATGGTTTGGTGCCTTTTTCGTCACAACGTGGAAACCCCAAATTTTGGGTGCTAGGGCATGACATGGAAAATGCAAAATTTTGGGTGCCAGAGCGTGACATGGAAACCCCAATTGTCCTGCGCTTCAGTGTCTTTTCTGTCACAGTATGGAAACCCCAAATTTCCTATGCCCAAGCAATAAAAAATTGTTGTTTGGAGGAAGAGGCAAAGGCGCGAGAGTGGGAGGGTTGTTTGGATTTGTTTGTGACAAGATCGAAGCTTTGAATAGATGCAACCAAGGGTTGAATCTTAGTGGATCATGGTAGCAAGGCCACTCTGCCACTTACAATACCTCGTCACGTATTTAAGTCATCTGCGAAGGATTATTCTCAATGACCATTTGGAATTGAACTTCAAATCTGCCCCGATCGAGATGCTTCATGGTCATGGTTTGCAAATGACACGAGACCCTAGGGCGACAAAGCCATGCCCCTACTGCGGGTCGAGATACAGTCGAAGAGTGACATGCACCACTTTTAGCATGGATTCTAACTTAGAGGTGTTTAGTCATAATCCGACACACGGTAGCTTTGCACCACTATCTTTTCAACCAAGTGCAATGACCAATTGTGTGAATCAATGGTTCCTCTCGTACTAAGTTGAATTCCTATTGCAGTGCAGTTCATCGGTAGGGTGAAACTAACCTATCTCATGACGGTCTAAACCCAGCTCACGTTCCCTATTGGTGGGTGAACAATCCAACACTTGGTGAATTATGCTTCACAATGATAGAAAGAGCCGACATCGAAGGATCAAAAAGCAATGTCGCTATGAACACTTGGCTGCCACAAGCCAATTGTCCATATGGTAACTTTTCTGACACCTCTAGCTTCAAATTCCAAAAATCTAAAGGATCGATAGGCCACGCTTTCATAGTTTGTATTTGTACTAAAAATAAAAATCAAATGAGCTTTTACCCTTTTGTTCCACATGAGATTTTTGTTCTTGTTGAGCTCATCTTAGGACACCTGCGTTATCTTTTAACAGATGTGCTACCCCAGCCAAACTCCCCACCTGATAATGTCTTCCACCCAAATCAACCTGCCAAAATGTGCGTTAAGGCCAAAAACAGGGGTAGTGCCCCACCTCCACCCCACGGAATAAGTAAAATCACGTTAAAAGTAGTGGTATTTCGCTTGCGCCAAAAACAACTCGCACTTATTCTACACCTCTCAAGTCATTTCACAAAGTCGGACTAGAGTCAAGCTCAACAGGGTCTTCTTTCCCTGTTGATTTTGCCAAGCCTATTCCCTTGGCTGTGGTTTCAATAGATAGTAGATAGGGATAGTGGGAATCTCGTTAATCCATTCATGCACATCACTAATTAGATGACAAGGCATTTGGCTACCTTAAGAGAGTCATAGTTACTCCCACCATTTACCCATGCTTGGTTGAATTTCTTCACTTTGACATTCATAGGACTGGGTAGAAACCACATTGCATCAGCATCCGCAGGGACCATTGCAATGCTTTTTTTTAATTAAACAGTCGGATTCCCCCTGTCCGTACCAGTTCTGAGTCGACTGTTCGCTACCTAGGGAAAAGCTCCCGGCAGGGGGCATTCTATGCCCGTAACCCAATCGGCATGTGACTACCCACCCTCGCTATGAGGGTAGCTCGAGTAGACTACCAACAACCCACGAGTTGAGGGTGCAGACCCCTAGGCCCAGCCCTCAGAGCCAATCCTCTTCCTGAAGTTATGGATCCATTTTGCCAACATCCCTTACCTACATTGTTCTATTGACCAGAGGTTGTTAACCTTGGAGACCTACTGTAGTTATGAGTACGATCGAGCATGAATGGTATTTGGTTCTATATATTTTTAAGGGTTGTTGAGGGCACACCGGACACCGCAAGACGTGTGGTGCTCTTCCAGCTGTTGGAGCCTATCTCTGGGTGAACCGATTTCGGGGTGGGAAAGCTGTTAAAAATAAAAGATAGCTCTTCCTGGGGCCCCCGACAACATCTCCGAATTTCCTAACGTTGCTGCCCACTGCCATGTCTTGGTTCACGAATATTAACCCGATTCCCTTTTGATGCTCGTGCAGCAAGCACCCTTGATACAAGGCTTCCCCATCTGTTATAGACATTTTTGGTCACTAAAACCCCAATCATATATGTCCATAAACCAAGGGATTTTGAGTCCCTAAAAGTGTTGTTTCATGCCCTAAATGAACAAGGTCAGCTAATTACATCATCTCCCAGAAGTTCTCCACAGAAAACTACTCAGAACTGGTCAAAATTGGACCATATAGGTTGCTCAGTGCTAAGGGTGTGATGCATCTCACCTGCCTAGTGTAAAAGGTGTGATGAATACTAGAAAGCCCTTCTGTAGGGTGCAATGGGCGAGAATGGACAAATGGCAGAGACAGTTTTTGAGGTGGATGATCATGGAATCTTCCAAAAACTTCTCCTGTGATACTTGCCTCTCTGAATTCACCCAAGGATGAGTAAGAGATCAACAATCTCCAAGTGGACCTAAGAACTATCAGAGAGAAGAAACTAATCAAAATCCTAGAAGCTGACTTACCTCCCTGCAATCATCTATATATGGATCCCTCATCCCAGAGATCCAGAGGCTGGAATTTTGTATCATGTAAGGAAGTGTTGTTGGTTTCCTAGTTGAATATCATAGTGTTGGGTGATCTAAGCTTTTGATGAGGTGAAGAAGGGCTTTCATGCCGAGAGGATGACGCTGGGTCAGATCAATGGGTTGTAATCCTCTCTTCTAATCTTTATATCAATAAATCTATTCAAGTTTTCGTCCACATTCTTGTATGTCTGGTAGTATATGAATTTGTGTGGTCAATATATATCTAGTCCTATATTGTTTATGATTGTAGATCTCTGCACTTCGAAGGTATTATGCTGATTTTACTTTACAGGTACTCTTTGAAGTGAAGTGGTCAAGCGAGAAGTGGAAAAGACCTGTTGGTGAGGAGAAGGAACAAGTAAGGAACCGAGCGAAAGATCGAGGTTGGTATTCTTTGATCCTCTCCTATCTACTTCTCATAAAGGAAAAAGAAAGTAATTTTAATCTGTTTGTTTCTAAGATAGCTACCCATCTTAGTGGGACTAGCAGTTCTGCCTAGACACTAGATTTCCCGATAACAAAATGGTGACTCTGCTGGGGAGCGAATAGCTCGTTTTCTTGTCTATATTTGTTTTATTTATAAACTTATAGATGGAGCCTGAAGTTAAGCCAGCTAACCTTCGAATTGCATTTTCTATGCAAGTGCAAAGTAGATTAATGCTACTTTAGTATATCTCCGGGTTTTGTTTATAAAATGAACAATCAATTTGAAAACATCCTAATTTCCCTAGTGGTGGCTCTAGTAACCTCATTAGATCAACCCCTGTTATTTCTATTTACTGACTATAATTAGCTTGGCCTAAATCCCTGAACTAAGCTGCAAACTGTGACCAAGAACCAAGTTGAAGTCTCGTCCCTGGACCATCTCACTTTCTCCTCTTGGGAATCTGGATGCATTGCACCTCCCATGTGCATTAGGTGCGTTGCATCATACTTTCCCTATGTTGCAGGTGCGCTAATCAGATAAGACCTCTTCTGCTTCCAGATTTTGGTTTCTTTGTTCACTCTCTTTAGCTTTATTCAGGAGTTTTGCTATTTGTGATCAGTATACCACTATGGAAACTCCCTCCCTTTGCATGATTCCACCTCCATAGTACAAATAATTGTGAATGTTTTTATGTATTGTGTGCCATTTACAGTTCTCTTTTACAAAAAGTAGCGTAATCGAACTGTCATCTTTTGATTTTTAAGTGTCGCAAGTGTCGCTTTCAGTCAAAGAAAAGAATCCTATCATTATTGATGGTTGATTATACAGTTACTCTTGTATTTGATTTTAATTAGTAGTTTTTCAAGTGTCAAAAGCAGTTCAATTCAAAGTCACAAAGTGTCATCATTATCTTCCTTTCGTTTTTGAAGAGAAATTTGTTAGTACTGTCACTTTGAAAAGATAATTCAGATTTGTACTTAGCATTCTTCTTGTCATTCACACATTAAGAAGGCTGAAAAACAAATACATGCATGTGAATTTTCATTTAGACTGCTTGTTGGTTTGATTTAGGACAATGCATCTAGTGTGTGCTCCCCACTCTATGTTGAAAGAATATCATCTCTCTTTCTTTAGTAGCTAGGATTTTCATTGCAAAAATAAGATTAAACGATTGTTTATCATCTTAGATTTCATTTTAGGAATTGTATGTCTACATTACACAGTGTGTTGTTGGGAAAAGTATCTATTCAGAATACCCCTATCCCACTCTAAGGTGTGATAGTGCCTTAGCAACAAACAAGGAAAACTACTTGAGTATTCTTCTTTATGAGATGTAAATGACGAGAAAGGATGTAACTAACCTGTGTCTTTCGCTAGTTTGTTGATCCAATCACTCCTCTCTTCAATAGCTCCCAGCTCCCTGCTCCCTTACAGGCCCAGCTTCACCGAATTCCTGGAAGATCACAAGAGATAGAAACTACACGAAGATATAGATATACATTCATAAAAAGCTCAGGATCAGATTAAGCTAAACATGCAAATATAACAAAACATCATTGATACACAGCATGTAGGAGAAACTCAAATAATTTTATTGATATGATAAGAAAGTCCAAGACGAGATACAACCAAGTGAGTCCCGATCCAGCATCTACCTCCCAGCAAAGGAATCCCTTCCTCTCCTCCAACAAAGCGTAAATCACCCAATGTACTAATCTCAATCTCAAACCAACAGCAATTCTCTGCAAAGTACAAAATTCCAGCCTCCGGATCTCTGGGATGAGGGATCCATATATAGATGTAAGCAGAGAGGATGAGTCAGCTTATATTTTGACTTGTGGCTTCTCTCTGTCAATTCTTGCTTCCACTTGGAGACTGAGAGCCTCTTACTCATCACTTGGTCGAATTCAGTGAGGCAAGTGTCATTGGAGAAGATTCTGGAAGCTTCCATGGTCTTTCCACCTTGTTGAATGACTCTGCCACTTGTCATTTCCCGCTCAACGCACCTGGGTAGTGCATTCAAGTGTGTTGCAACGCACCTAGCTAGTGTACTTGGGTGCTTTTCAACGCAGGCAGCTAGTGGAGCTTCTGAATTGATCCTGATTTGACTAGTTCTGAGTGGTTTTTGGTGGAGAACTTCTGGGAGAAGCTGTCATTGGTTGGCCTTGTTCCTTTAGGAGTTGTAACAACATCTTTAGGGACTTTGGATCCCTTGGATTATGGACATTTCATGCTTATAGTTGTAAGGCACAAAAATGTCTATAACAGTTGCCCCCTAAAGTATGAGGCCGTTTATCGGGTGAAATGCTTTATTAGGAGGATCCGAAGTTCTTTCAATGCTGGGAGGAGACCTGTAATAAGATACAATACAATACATTATTTTTCATACTGTTTTCATGATCTAGCTGAGGCGGGCATTCCCATGCTCAGCTTCATAAATTCATTTTATGTACATAGGACAGACAATCGTCTGATGGTAGACTGATGATTCTGATGAAATCATCATCCTTTTGGTAGGATGATTATCTGTTCTGCAGTGCTGTACATGTCAATGTCTTTATTTTTCCTGAATATATATCGCAGCCTGGATGGATGAAACTAGATCCGGGGTCTTCAATCTCGTCCGATCTTCACTCTAAGTACAAGTCGATCCATGTGAGAAATGTTTCGAAGTCGAACATGGAAAGACATTGCTTGATTACTAGTCAATGATATAAACTGTTAACAAGCGTGAGAGGAATCACCGATAATGATAATGACCCTCAAGGTAATGCAGTACAATTCACGTGGTGTGAATAAAGGACTTGGCGTCGAACACCACGCAAAATCTTTCGGTCGAAGGTCATTGATGTATACCTGTCGCCGGAAGTGAGAAACTTGCCATTGAGGCATGCAAGCTTCAAAGTACTGAAGGGGGTGTTCCTAGATCAAATTCTTGGATAATGAGCTGATGTCGACAAGAAGCGATCCGTAAAAGGAGGGCCTTAATGAATCCCACATCAATGACACGGAATGGAGCAAATGATTTTGATGGAGGTGAAAACGATCTGATGATATCTGTTTCAGGGTGGCGGTCATGAAAGAATGAAGTATAATGTATGGTAGTGGATGGGACACGGTTGACTTCTCTGGATGACTTATCTTGAACATATCGGCGACACTTATATGATGGATTGGTAGCATTTACCCCAAAGGTGGATGGTATGGCGAGACCATGGTGATGTGACCGGTGAATAAAACAACCCAACCCGACTCAGGCATGGAGTGGAAGTGTCATGTTCAAGAGCGACTTGCTACCAATAAAGGTTCTTTGAGTTTCTTCCCAATTTTTCCCCAGTCATTGCTGACCAGTACCTCTTTATTTTTGTCAAGCTTGAGGAGGATAACATATGCTTGTTCTATAATTTGCCCTTCGGGCAAACCCATCACTATTTTTTAATGAGCCTAGCGATAGTGAAACTCGTTCTCGTCTAAAGACAAGTTTGTCGCTATTAATCTTTTTAACGAGTCTAACGACAAAGATAACTCGGTCCTTTTCATTTTTAGAGAGTCTGAAAAGGTACGTAAAGTTAACTCCAGAGTTCCTTTTTCGTCATCTAATCCCTTAAGTCTGAAAAAGTATAAAACAATACAGAAGGGATGATTTTTCGATAGTTTTAACGAGCCGAACAAAACAAGCGCTCGATCTTTTTGTGCAATAATCCCTCAGGTCCAAAAAGATTAAAATCTAGAGGAGGGATAGCTCTTCCGTTCGCTTTAACGAGCTGGAAGGCCAAAACTCGGCAATCTTTTCATATTTTACGAGTCAGATGAAAAGAGCTTAAAGAAGACTCATCTTTGGAGGAACGAGTGATAAAATGGGTAGCAGCTGATTCCAGGTAAGGGTTGGAATTTTCCAAGCACGACAGTGCCACAAGGATGGCTAGTGAAATCACTCTTCGCAGTTGTTCCTTAAAATGGGTAAACAATCAAATGGAGGTGAATGATCGGCCAATGGAAAAGTGGAGGTGACGGTGCAAACACGACCAAGGCTTTAATGGCTGATAATGTTACATTCACGGTGGTTATTTACCGGAGGATAGTTCATTTTTTAACGAGCTTAAATGCAGGTTGAAACACTTGCTCGATCTTATGTTTATTTTTTAACGAGCATGAACTATGTGCTAAAACTACTTGATTAATCCAGTCATATGATAAGAATGTCTCATGTAAGATGCCATTTTTTATGGAGCTTGCACCTTACAAAGCTATGCCCCGCATCCTTTCGTTATGCAAGTTCGGAAATGACTAATCCTATGAGTTTAAAGGGTTAGACCTAAGGGTTTAAAGGGAGGACCTAAAAATTTAAAAAATAAATAGTCGCCCTTTGCTTGCACTCCAAAAGGTTTGCATGCCCCCAGGTATAAAACAGAGTTTCAAGGTTACCTCTACTTCACTTCCGCTAAAACAATTGTTTTACCGAGAGAGGCCTACCTCTTTTAGGTCACCCAAAGATTGTTCTGTTAATCTTTCAAAAAAAACACTTCTTCGGTGATGTCTACCGAGATAAACAAAGGTGAGCGATGAAGCCCGCCAACTCACATAACTTTAACAAAAGAATCTTATTCTAGAATAACCCCTATCTCAATCATGGACGGGGTACAGACTAGTCATATTCTCCGGCGGAAACCTACCCTATACCCAAAGTTTTCCTGCCGAAGCAGACCAGGATGCATGCCCCCTGGGTTCCAGTCATATCCCTCCGAATTACTCGCGCTCATCGGGAGGACGGACCGTGGGTTGAGACATTTCTTGCGTGAAGAGACCATTTAGGGATGGTATATGGCTATTTGCGATGCGTGATCTGGGAAATGAAAGCTGGTCCACGAGCTTGACCACTCTTCCTTCGTGCGGAAAACACATTACTCTAAAGAGTGAGGAGATGATGGCTCCCATGCAATATATATAGTCTCATCCAAGGAGTAGGTTATAATCCAAGGGTCCTTGAATGACCATCACGTTCATTTGAACGGTCTTCCCTTTCAATGTTATGGGCACATTGGGGAGGATCCCTAAAGGTCGACTAGTTCCTTTATCAAAGCCTGTCAGATTTCTCATTTCAGGCAAAAGTGATGGCGAACCAAGCGCTTTCCAAGTAGTAGAGGAAAGGATACTCACAGATGCCCCCTCACCAATGATGGTGCCAGCCATGACCATTCTGTATATTTGGACGATAATTCTGAATGGTATGCTTGCTAGTAAACGGGGTCTGCCTAGTTGATTCCAGTCGAAGGATACAACTAGGTTGCTTGGAGGTGGGACCGAGTAAACGGCCGGGTATCGCTCTGACGAACTTCCTTCCTACGATAAAGGAATGGGTGGATTGCCCCTATGTTCTTCAGAGTCTGTGTTGATGAAGAGAATTTGGATGGTGTCATCCTTATTCTCCTCAGTGATTGTGTCATTCGAAGATAAATCCTTTGAAGGCAAGACCGGGTCAATTGCCGCCTCGACCTTTTGACTTTCGTCGGGTATGGATTCAGCTGGTTCATCTTCAATGACCGGCGCTTCAGCTGACCACTTGAGCAGGCCAGCTAGATTTTCAACTAACGAAGGACTCGGCAAGAGTTTTTTATATCCAGGAGGAAGTCGTAACGGTGAAACTGGATGATCATCCAAAACTCTTTTAGCTTCGTCTAAGAAGGGACAACGGTGGATGGCGTGATTGCCTTCGCACAATTTACAGGGAGATCTATCTCTCCCTTTTTGTCCTGGGACTTCACTTTCGCTAGTTGACGGTGTGCTTTCAACATGGCAATTAGAGGTTGACGCCACCGTATTGTGCAAACGGGGAGACTAGTCCTTTAGTATCCAAGGGATACAGGGACAATGTCTGTGAAAGTTGTCTTCCTTGCAAATGACACATGGCTATTTAGGCCTGGTTAGTGCAGTGTGTGGATTTTCGTTAGATGACACGCGTTTTCCCCTAGTCACCTTTGGCTCCTTCTTCTTCTTCTCTTTCTTCTTCTTTTCCTTCTTCTCCTTAGGAACTTGGTTTTTTTCTTTGCCAGTCCTATCAAGTGAAGAGGAAGGGAGAGAGGAAGAATTAGAGGAAGTAGAAGGTTGGTGGGTAACTCTGGACTGGTCTAACTGCTGATTCGACTGTTCAGGAGTAGTGGTGTTCTGAACGACATTGGTTGAGAAGAGCCAGACTGGCAAGCCAATTTTCAGTCCTGGAAGCAACAATGTGGCCATATGGGGCACACCAACATCTCCCCAAGAGGAGAAGGGACTAGGATTTCCACCAAGGGGAATTCCTTGGTTGGTAGGCTCCATTTTCGCAACCTAAAGATCAACGCAGGAAAAAGGGTATGAATATTCCGTTTAAAATAAATTTTAACGACGCTTGCTTTTTCAATTTTAAAGAGTCAAGAAAAAGCAAAAGATGACTCTAGTCTCCTTCAATTTTTAATGAGCCTGAAGTGACAAGTGCTCAGATAGACCTTTTCCGTTAAGGAGTCTGAAAAGGAAAGAAAGGGACTGCTCTGGAGATCTAGGTAGAGGGTGTGCCAAACCTTTCGCAAAACCGCAGAATACTTTTTAAGGTACGGGCGGTCAATCTTCCCGAATGCTGTGTTCAGTGCATTGCGATCAGTAGGGAAGCCGACACGGTTTCCTATGGATAAAGGTTTTATGCCTATAGGGGTTTCACAATATATACTCGACGGTACGTGGGAGCACAATCCGTACTAGCACTTATCGTCCCTCAAGAGGAATCACCCAACCATCAGTGAGACCGACAGTAACCAGGTTTTACGACGTCAGAACACGTCTCTAGCCTAGACCTCTATGTTGTGCGTTAAGTTCCAATGCGTTTTTAAGTTCATTCAATTTATTTTAGGTTGATCTTTCTTAGAAGTTTTCCTTTTTGGATCACCACGAGATGTAGATGCAATTCCTAAATGCAGTCTAAAGATGATAAGCAAGCTTTTATCTCTTTTCAACAATGAAAATCCTAGCTACAAGGGGAAAAGAAAGACACAATCTTTTCTCAAAGAGCAAAGAGCACACTGTAAATGAACTTTTCCTAAATCAAACCATACAAACTATCAATATGCAAATGCACAAATGCATGTATTTGTTTTCACTTTCTTAATATTGATGCCTTAAAGAAAGCCGTTGTACAAATTTGAATTCGATTTCAAGTGAAAACACAAACAAGTTTCTTTTTGAAATCAAAAAGACGATTACGACACTTTATGATTTTGAAGTAAACACTTGTTTTGACACTAGAAATTCATAAATTCAAACCAAAAGACAAAAGTAAAAGTGCAATCAACTGTCAACAGCAAACAAGCTTACTCCTAAGATCAAAACGACACTTACGAGAGGTCTAGATCTAAGGGCGACAGTATGACTAGTTTACTTTTGTAATGGGAAACTGCAAATGATGTAACAAATACACAAAAACAAATACAGTTTCTTTATACAACTGAGGTGGAATTAAGGCAGAGAAAAGGGGTTTTCAGATAGGTACACACATTGATAACAGGTTGCAAAAAACAGAGATAAAATTGAACACAAGGATGCAAAGAACCACAGCTGCACAGGGCAAAGGCTAATCAGCGCACCTGTTGCACAGAGAAACTAAATTGCAGTGCAGGTAGCCCTCTCGGGACCTGCGTTGAAATGCAGAGTCTCTTCACAGAGCCTGCGCTGAAGCAGAAATGAGAATTGTCTCTGGGTTCTGGGTCACGGTTTGCAGTTTGATCTAAGGTTTTTGGCCGGATAAAAGATATCAATAAGGTACAATTAGAAGGATGATTTAAAGGAGGACTAAGAGCTATCACAAAGGGCAGTTAGAGAATTTGTGGATCAGCTATTCAGATCATAAACAGGCCCAGTGAGTGGACTAGAGTGGCAGATCTCTACTTTGCATTTGTAAATGGCAAATGCAATTCGATTCTCCACTCCTAAGTTTATGAGAAGAACAACAATAGAAACACAAATAAACTAACTAGATACAGTCCCCAGCGGAGTCGCCAATTTGTTGTTGGGAAAAGTATCTATCCAGAATGCCCCTATCCCACTCTAAGGTGTGATAGTGCCTTAGCAACAAACAAGGAAAACTACTTGAGTATTCTTCTTTATGAGATGTAAATGAGGAGAAAGGATGTAACTAACATGTGTCTTTCGCTAGTTTGTTGATCCAATCGCTCCTCTCTTCAATAGCTCCCAGCTCCCTACTCCCTTACCGGCCCAGCTTCACCGAATTCCTGCAAGATCACAAGAGAGAGAAACTACACGAAGATATAGATATACATTCAGAAAAATCTTAGGATCAGATTAAGCTAAACATGCAAATATAACAAAACATCATTGATACACAGCATGTAGGAGAAACTCAAATAATTTTATTGATATTATAAGAAAGTCCAATAGGAGATACAACCAAGTGAGTCCTGATCTAGCATCTACCTCCCAGCAAAGGAATCCCTTCCTCTCTTCCAACAAAGCATAAATCACCCAATGTACTAATCTCAATCTCAAACCAACAACAATTCTCTGCAAAGTACAAAATTCCAGCCTCCGGATCTCTGGGATGAGGGATCCATATATAGATGTAAGCAGAGAGGATGAGTCAGCTTATGTTTTGACTTGAGGCTTCTCTCTGTCAGTTCTTGCTTCCACTTGGAGACTGAGAGCCTCTTACTCATCACTTGGTCGAATTCAGTGAGGCAAGTGTCATTGGAGAAGATTCTGGAAGCTTCCATGGTCTTTCCACCTTGTTGAATGACTCTACCACTTGTCATTTCCCACTCAACGCACCTGGGTAGTGCATTCAAGTGTGTTGCAACGCACCTAGCTAGTGTACTTGGGTGCTTTGCAACGCAGGCAGCTAGTGAAGCTTCTGAATTGATCCTGATTTGACTAGTTCTGAGTGGTTTTTGGTGGAGAACTTCTGGGAGAAGCTGTCATTGGTTGACCTTGTTCCTTTAGGAGCTGTAACAACATCTTTAGGGACTTTGGATCCCTTGGATTATGGACATTTCATGCTTATAGCTGTAAGGCACAAAAATGTCTATAACACGGTGAACCTGAAAGGAAAATTTCTTAAGAAAGATCAATTGTAAAATAAATTCAATGAACATAAAAAACGCTTTGGAACCTAACCAACAACATTTAAAAGTCTAGGCTAGAGACATATTTCGGAGTCGTAAAGCCTAGTAACTATCACTTTCATTGTTGGTTGGGTGATTCCTCCTCTTTGAGACGACAAGTGCCAGTACGAACTTGTGCTCCGACGTACCATCGAGTATATATTGGGAGACCACAATAGGCTATATCATTTACCCTTAGGAAGCTCTGTCTGCTGCCCTATCGATCGCAATGCACTGAACACAACATTCGAGAAGATTCACTGCCATACCATAAAAAGTATTCTATAGTTTTGCGATTGGTTTGGTAATCCCTCTGTCTAGATTTCCAGAGTAGTCTCTTTTGTTCCTTTTCAGACTCCTTAAAAGAAAAGGTCCATCTGAGCACTTGTCACTTCAGGCTCATTAAAAATCGAAGGCTACTAGAGTCATCTTTTTTTTTTTCTCGACTCTTAAAATCTGAAAAAGCAAGTTGTGTCAAAGTGTCTAAAATTTATTTTAATCGTAATAACATCATTATTCCCTTGTTGTTCTTAAGTTGAGAAAATGGAGTCCACCAACCAAGGATTTTCCCTTGGAGGAAATCTTGGTTCTTTCTCCTCTTAGGGAGATGTTGGTGCACCTCATATGGCCACATTGTCACTTCCAGGATTGATGATTGGCTTGCCAATATGGCTCTTCTCGACCTCTATCATTTAGAATACCATCATCCCTAAACAATCAAGTCAGCAACTAGATGATACTAGAGTTAGCCCCCAACCTTCTACTTCATTCGTTTCTCCCTCTCCTCCTTCCTCTTCACTTGATGAAGTTGATAAAGTAAAAAATCAAGTAACTAAGAAGGAGAAGAAGGAGAAAGAGAAGAAGGAAAAGAAGAAGGAGACATAGGCAAAAAGAGGTAACCAAGCATCGTCTAGCGAAAATCCACACACTACACCATCCAAGCCTAAATCTCCATGTGTCATTTGCAAAGGAGACCACTATCATCGAGATTGTCCTTTCATCCCTCAGATCTTAAGGGACTGGTCTCCTTGTTTGCACAATTCGGTGTCATCAACCTCTGAAGATCATGTTGAAAGTACACCATCAACTAGTGAAAGCGAAGTATTTGGACAGAAAAGGAAATGTAAATTTCATTGTAAACTGTCTGAAGGCAATCACATCATCCACCGTTATCCCTTCCTAGACGAAGCTAAAAGAGTCTTGGATAACCGTCCTGCTTCACCGCTACGGCTTCCTCCTGGATACAAGAAACTCTTGCTGATTCCATCACTAGTTGAAAATCTGACTGACACACCATTGTGGTCGGTCGAAGCATCTATTATTGAAGATAAACCCTCTAAATCCACACCAGATGAAATTCCAAAGGTCGAGGCGGCGGTCGACCTGGTCTTGCCTTCAGAAGGTCCATCTCTAGATGATACAGTCACCGAAGAGAATGAGAATGACACTATTCAAATTATTTTTGTAAACAAAGACTTCGATGAACATGGGGACAATATATCCATTCCTTTACCACAGGAAGGAATTTTGTCAGAGTCGTATTCGGCTGTCTATTCGGTCCCACCTCCAAGTAACCTAGTCATTTCCTTTGATTGGAATCTACTATGTAGACCCTGTTTACTGGCTAATGTACCATTCCAAATCATTGTACAAGCTTACATACTGGTCATGGTCGGTACCATCATAGATGAAGGGGCTTCTGTGAGTATCCTTTCCTCAACTTCTTGGAAAGCGCTTGGTTCGCCATCGCTTCTGCCTGAGATGAGAAATCTAATAGGCTTCGACAAAGGAACCAGTCGACCGTTAGGGATCCTCCCCAATGTGCCTATAAAGTTGAGAAGGAAAACCATTTATATGAATGTAATGGTAGTCCAAGGACCTCTAGACTATAATCTACTCCTTGGGTGTGACTATATTTATTGCATGGGAGCCATTGTCTCCTCACTCTTTCGAGTAATGTGTTTTCTGCATGAAGGCCGAGTGGTCCAGCTCTAGACCAGATTTCGTTCCCTAGTTCACACATAGCTAATAGTCAAATGCCATCCCCAAATGGTCTTTTCATTCAAGGAATGTCTCATCAATCTCCAGTTTGTCCACTTGAAGAATGCGAGTAACTCGGGGGGTCGTGACTGAAACCCAGGGGGCATGCACCCTGGTCTGCTCCGACAGGAAAAATCTGGGTATAGAGTAGGTTTCGACGAAGGATATATGACTGGTCCGACACCCATCCATATGGGAAAATTGGATTAGACTGGATAAGATACCTCCGTTAGAAGGTATGCCTTTCCTGATAGAACAAATGTTTTGTTTGCAAATTGAAGGGTAACCTATAAAAGGCAGGCCTTTCCTGACAAAGCAAATGTTTTGTTTGCAAATTGAGGGGTAACCTCAAAACTATACTTCACTATACCTGGGGGCATGCAAACCGTTTTACATGCAAGTGAAGAGCGACCATTTATTTTCTTAGTTTGTAGGTTCTCAAACCCTTTAAACTCGTAGGATTGTTCGTTCCTAGCTTGCATAAGAAAAGGATATGGAGCAAAGCTTCGAAAGGTGCAAGCTCCATAAAAAAGGGAATCTATCGATGGGACATCCTTATTATACGATTGGCACGAGCATTTTTTATGTGAAGTTCAATCTCGTTAAAAATTAAACCGAAGCAATGAGTAAACGTTCCCCATAGTTTAAGCTCATTAGAAATGAACCAATTTTCGGTAAATAACCATTGTGAATGCATTATCAACTCTTGAGCCTTGGTCGTGTTCTCATCATCACCTCTTCTATGTTTTAGCCGATCATTCACCTCCATCTTATTGTTTACACTTTTTGAGGAACAACTATGATGAGTGATTCTATTAGCCATCCTTGTGACACTGTCGTGATTTGAAATTCCAAATGTTACCTGGAATCAGCTGCTACCTGAAATTATCACTCGTTCCTAAAAAAAAGAGTCTCCTTTAATCTCTTTTCATCTGACTTGTAAAATATGAAAAGATTTTCGAGTAGTTGGCCTCTCCAGCTCATTAAAGCTACCGAGAGTGTTGTCCCTCCTCTAGATTTTAAACTTTTTGGACCTGAGGGATTATTACACAAAAAAATCAAGCGCTTGTCTTGTTCGGCTCGTTAAAACTATCAAAAATTCATCCCTTTATTATTATTTTATACTTTTTCAGAATTAAGGGATTATATGATGAAAAATAATTATTGGAGTTTCCTTTACGTCCCTTTTAGACTCCCTAAAATTGAAAAGGACTGAGTTATCTTTGTCGTTAAACTCATTAAAATCAATAGCGAAAAACTTGTGCATATAGACAAGAACGAGTTTCATTGTCGCTAGGCTCGTTAAAATATAGCGACGAGTTTTCCCGAAGAGAAAATTATAGAACAAGCATATGTTATCCTCCTCAAGCTTGATAAAAAATAAAGAGGTACTGGTCAGCAATGATTGGGGAAAAATTGGGAAGAAAACTTGAAGAAACTTTATTGGTAGCAAGGTCGCTCTTGAACATGACACTTTCACTCCATGTCTGAGTCGGGTTGGGTTATTCCATTCATCGGTTATATTACCATTGGTCCACCGTACCATCCATCTTTGGGTTTAACGCTACCAATCCATTTCAGTTTCGCCGATATGTTCAAGAGAAGTCAATCAGAGAATTCACCAACCCATCTTGTGTCTCATCTGCTGTAATACATTTATGCTTCATTCTTTCATGACCGCCACCCTGAACCCTGTATCATCAGATCGTTTTCACCTCCAAAAGTCATTTTCTCCTTTCCGTGTTGTAGATGTGGGATTCATTAAGGCCCTCCTACGACGGGTCACTTCTTGTCGACATCAGCTCATTATCCAAGAAGTCGACATAGGAACAACCCTTTCAGTACTTTGAAGCTTGCATGCCTCAATGGCAAGTTTCTCACTTTCGACGGCAGGTTTACATCAATGGCCTTTGACCGAGAGATTTTGTGTGGTGTTCGATGCCAAGTCCCATTTTCACACCACGTGAATTGTACTATCATACCTTGAGGGTCATCATCATTATCGGTGATTCCTCTCGTGCCTGTTAACAGCTTACATTATTGGCTGGTAATCAGGCGATGTCTTTCCATGTTTGACTTCGGAACATTTTTCACATGGATCGACTTGTACTTCGGGTGAAGATTAGACGAGTTTGAAGACCCCGGATCTATTTTCATCCATCCGAGCTACAATATATTCAAGAAAATAAAGACATCAAATGTACATCATTGCTGCACAGATGATCATCCGAATCAAAGGATGATGGCTCTATCAGAATCATCAGTCTGCCACACAGATGGTTGTTTGGCCTATGTACATGAAAATGAATTTATAAAGCTGAGCATGGAATTCCCACCTTAGCTAGATCATGAAAATGTTATGAAGATAATGTATTGTATTGTATCTTATTACAGGTTGCCTTCCAGTTCGAAAAACCTCAGATTGTCATGATAAAGCATTTAACCCGACATCAAAAGATTAACGACCTTATGCTTTAGGGGGCAACTATTATAGACATTTTTTCGGCACTACAACCCCAATCATATATGTCCATAAAACAAGCGCTTCTGAGTCCCTAAAAGTGTTGTTTCATGCCCTAAAGGAACAAGGTCAGTTTATTACATCATCTCCCAGAAGTTCTCCACAAAAAACTGCTCAGAACTGGTCAAAACTAGACCATACAGGTTGCTCAGTGCTAAGGGTGTGATGCATCTCACCTACCCAGTGTAAAAGGTGTAATGCATACTGGAAAGCCCTTCTGTAGGGTGTGATGGGTGAGAATAGACAAATGGCAAAGACAGTTTGCGAGGTGGATGATCATGGAATCTTCCAGAAACTTCTCCTGTGACACTTGCCTCTCTGAATTTTCCCAGGGATGAGTAAGAGATCAACAATCTCCAAGTGGAACCAAGAACTATCAAATAGAAGACACTAATCAAAATCCCAGAAGATGACTCACCTCCCTGCAATCATCTATATATGGATCCCTCATCCTCCAGAGGCTGGAATTTTGTATCTTGTAAGGAAGTATTGTTGGTTTCCTGGTGGAATATCATATTGTTGGGTGATCTAAGTTTTTCATGAGGTGAAGAAGGGCTATCATGCTAGGAGGATGACGCTGGGTTAGAACAATGGGTTGTAATCCTCTCTTATAATCTTTATATCAATAAAGCTATTCAAGTTTTCCTCCACATTCTTGTATGTCTGGTAGTATATTCATTTGTGTGGTAAATCTATATCTCGTCCTATATTGTTTATGATTGTAGATCTCTGCACTTTGAAGGTATTATGCTGCTTTGACTTTATAGGTACTCTTTGAAGTGGAGTGGTCAAGGGAGAAGCGGCAAAGACCTGTCAGTGAGGAGAAGGAACAAGAAAGGAATCGAGTGAAATATCGAGGTTGGTATTCTTTGATCCTCTCCTATCTACTTCTCATAAAGGAAAATGAAAGTAACTTTAATCTGTTTGTTTCTAAGATAGCTACTCGTCTTGGTGGGACTAGCAGCTCTGCATAGACACTAGATTTCCCAATAGCACCATCTCTTAGGATCGACTAACCCATGTCCAAGTGTTGTTCACATGGAACCTTTCCCCACTTCAGTCTTCAAAGTTCTCATTTGAATATTTGCTACTACCACCAAGATCTACACCAAGGGCTGATCCACCCAAGCTCACGCCCAAGGTTTCTCAATGACCCCCGCGTCCTCCTACTCATCGGAGCCAAGCAATTGCTCTGATGGTAAAGTATAGGTTTTTCACTTTAGCACCATCCATTTTCAAGGCTATTTGATTTGGCAGGTGAGTTGTTACATACTCCTTAGTAGATTTTGATTTCCATGACCACCATCCTGCTATCTTAATCAACCAACACCCTTTATGGGATCTAGGTTAGCGCACAATTCGGCATCGTAACTCGACTTTCGGTTCATCCCGCATTGCCAGTTCTACTTACCAAAAATGTCCCACTTGGAGCTCTCGATTCCACGGCATGGCTCAATGGAGTAGCCACACCTTCTTACCTATTTAAAGTTTGAGAATAGGTCAAGGGCATTATGCCCCTGACGTCTCTAATCATTTGCTTTACCCGATAAAACTTGCGTGTGAGCTCTAGCTATCTTGAGGGAAAATTTGGAGGAAACCAGCTACTAGATGGTTCGATTAGCCTTTCGCCCCTATACCCAAGCCAGACGAATGATTTTCACATTAGTGTCGCTATGAGCCTCCACTAGAGTTACCTCTGGCTTCGCCCTGATCAGGCATAGTTCACCATCTTTCGAGTCCCAAAAGGTGTGCTCACACTTGAACCCTTCAAATAAGCTCAATGTTGGTTGGCAATGCACCCCCCTAGAGAGGGGATCTCACCCATCAGCTTCCTTGTGCCTCATAGGCTTTCAAACTCGATGACTCGCACACATGTTAGACTCCTTGGTCCGTGTTTCAAGATAGGTCGAATGGAAAGCCGGCCAACCAACACCACGAGCACGCAGGTGCACATGGCTAGCCACAAGGGCACACGCTCCCTTCCTTGACCACCGCAATGGCAAACTGACAGGTAGTAATCCACTTGCGATTGTGATGATGTAGCAGCCCGTGTTGGTTTGCACCTCAAGTCGAGTGGCGAACTAGCCTGAGCCGTTCCACATCTGACCAAGACACATCGACAGCGTACATCTGCTTCCCTCTTGGCAATTTCAAGCACTCTTTAACTCTCTTTTCAAAGTCATTTTCATCTTTCCCTCGCAATACTTGTTCTGTATTGTGATGCAGGAAAGTGTTTTCTCTGCAGACAGAGGCAACCCCTCTAGCCCTACTACCTAGAGTGGGTCTAGTCACAGCAAAGACAGATCAACAATTGATTTCCTTAAACAGTCATCATTGGAGGCCTACCTCAAACAAGTGGTTGATGAAGTTCCATTGCACTGCTCCAGCTTCCGCTTCCTTCTCCTGAATGAGTGATTAACCTGAAACAATACGTAGGAAAAACGACAAAGCACGTAACCGGGAAACAACAATGATCTATTTACTCATAAAGTCAAGAAGTCATGAGCTATCAAGTAAATTACATACAAGACATAGGAAAACATCATTCATTGTATTAATGATGAATCAAGAGCAATTTTACAACCAAGTCTTGATGTTGTAAGCCTTCTCAGAGGATCCAGCCAGTATGTTCCTCAATAATTCACTCTTGAAAGATGGATCTCCAAACATACAATGTCTCTCTCTCACTCATAAGCTTTAACACAAAGTTAAGGGCACTCCACAACCTTCCACAAGCTATCAACAATCCCACACTTGTCACACCCACACCAGCTATCTATCAAACTCAAAAGCACTAGCAGCATTGCCCAACCAAAGGAACTACTAACTCAGGAACTAACAGATCATAGTAATGGTGAGTGATTTTATAGTAGGAGGAGCCTCCATGAAATGAGGGAGAGGGAGCTTATCCTCAAGGGAGGTTGCACAAGAAGTGGAACCACCATCCTAGAGGTGGAAAGGTGACCCAAACTGACCCAACAACCAGCTCTAGAAACATCCAAAAGGCCGAATGTTTGAACTAATTCGCCTAATCTGGATCGTTGCGGGTCATGAACTGGGGACTAGTGACCACGTCACAACGATATAGTGCATCAAAGAGAACCATTGCATATTTTAAGGGTTTACTAGTGACGATGCAGGAACTTAGTAAAAAAGGGTCAATATTCAACATTAGAGAGCATTTTCTTAATCTTATTACGTCAGTGGGAAGATATGAACATGTTTATTTGACACATGACACAGCAAAGAGAATGAGATGAGGACAATGACAAATTATTGTGTAATAGCTATCGGTCTCTTGCCTGTATTTAGCCTTGGATGGAATTTACCACCCAATTGGGGCTACATTCCCAAAAAACCTAACTCACCGACAATTCCTCGTGATGTGGAAGGGTCCCGACCCAATGGGGCTCTCACCCTCTCAAGCGCCCCCTTCCAATGGACTTGGCCCAAGTTTGCCGCTGAGGATGCTTCTATAGACTACAATTCAAGCAATGATGCCACCCAATTTTGATGTTGGGCTCTTCTCAGTTCGCTCGCCGCTACTAGGGGAATCCTTGTAAGTTTCTTTTCCTCTGCTTAATTATATGCTTAAACTCAGCGAGCGCTCTCGTGTATGCTGAGGTAGAAAAGTTGGAGCTAAATCCGCCTTACCTAATGGGAGGACAAGAGAGAGTAAACCAAGTTCGAGCGATGTCACACAAAGCCTGCATTAGCTAACATCGACTACCCATCCAAGGGGACAAGATCACCGCTTGCCGATGCACACCACGAAACATTGCTTGAGGTATTCCAGCCAACGCACTGCATTGGGCACGGACGACCAGCTCCACTGCTCCCTAACATATTGCAGGGAGCATGTTTGAATGGGATGTCGTGCCCAGACAGATGTGCCCTCGACCGAGGCCTCGGGCGAAAATTGCATTCAAAAACTCGATGATTCACAGGATTCTTCAATTCACACTAAGTATCACATTTCGTTATGTTCTTCATCATAACAAGAGTCGAGATATCCGTTGCCAAAATTCATTTCCACGTATTACCAAAAAATCAGCCACAACACTGAATAGGGGCACCCCACACAACAAATGTAAGGCTAAGGGCCAAAAGGAGGAAAGGAAGAAAAACACATGAAAGAAAGAGAAAAAAAGGTGTCTACCCCCCTCACATGAGGAGGCTCAAATAGAGAACAATCTCCTTGAGCCCCACACCCTCGCAAAAAGGGAGGAAACACATGGAACAACAATCGAGAAGGACTAGGGTGGCCACGCTGGGAGCTTGCACTGCTTTTAATCCTTCCTAAACATCAGTTCACAACAATTCCCCCTTTTCTCCATAAAGCTAGGGACTGAAAGGAAGAAGGGAAGAAAACAAGGTGAAAGAAATAGATATCAAACATGGCTACCAACTCACAATGGGAGGCTCAAACAAAGCACAAGCCTCCCAAGCCCCGTGCCCTCGCAAAAAGGGGGGAAAAGAAGGGGACGACGATCGAGAAGGACTAGGGTGGCCACCCTAGGAGCTTGCACTGCGTTTTGTCCTTCCCAAGCACCAATCCACAGCAATCCCACCTTTTCTTTGTAAAGCTAGGTCCAGAAGGAAGAAGGGAAGAAAACAACATGAAAGAAAGGGATATCAACTGTGGCTACTGGCTCACAAGGTGAGACTTCAAACAGAGAACAAGCTTCCCCAATCCCGTGCCTTGGCAAAAAAGGGGGAACTGCAGGGGACGACGATTGAGAAGGACTAGGGTGGCCACCTTGGGACCTTGCACTATGTTTTTTCCTTCCCGAACACCAATCCACAACAATCCCACCTTTTCTCCGTAAAGCTAGGGGCCAAAAGGAAGAAGGGAAGAAAAAAACATGAAAGAAAGAGAGATATCAAACATGTCTACTGGCTCACAAGGGGAGGCTCAAACAGAGAACAAGCTTCCCCAACCTCGTGCCTTTGCAAAATGGGGGGAACTACAGTGGAAGACGATTGAGAAGGACTAGGGTGGCCACCCTCAGAACTCGCATTGCTTTTTGTCCTTCCTGAACACCAATCCACAAAAATCCCACCTTTTCTCTATAAAGCTATGGGCCAAAAGCAAGAAGGGAACAAAAAAACCTGAAAGAAAGAGATATCAAACGTGGCTACCAGCTCACAAGGCGAGGCTCAAACAGAGAACAAGTTTCCAAAACCCCGTGCCTTCGCAAAAAGGGGTGAACTACAGGGAACCGCAATCGAGAAGGACTAGGGTGGCCACCCCGAGAACTCGCACTAATTTTCATCCTTCCTGAACACCAATCCACAACAATCCCACCTCTTCTCCATAAAGCTAGGGGCAAAAGGAAGAAGGGAGGAAAACAATAACAAAGAAACAATGATCCCAAGAAAAGAGGGAAGCTCAACATCACACTGAGTAGATTTCCGTTAACCAAAAAGAAATCAAACAAGGCACCCAATCAAAAAGCATCCCACCTCTTCACAACCTCCCACATACATTATGGCACAACACCCTTTCTAACTTACAACATAACAAACAACAATCAAACAACCAAGGAAATAAATCACAACCTAAATTTGACCACTAGAAAAGACAAGGGCTGCGATGAGACCAGTGTTTGGAGCACGTTACTAAGAGGTAAACAACCACACAATCCAGCACAAGGCTTTAAACAACAAATGGACTTCTAATAACAAACCCACCCCACTATTGTGCCCCTTCGTGTACAAAACACCCAACAACCTTTCCAGCGAAAAGTTCAATGGGGGTCAAGAATCAAACTCTGAAGAGGAGTTGTCATGGGCCGATACTCAATATTAGAGAAAGCCACAAGCCACAAATACATCAATGGTGCAAGGCCACTAAAGAGAGGGACGTCCGCAAAGTGCACACCATGAAACAAAGAAATGACCAAGTCCCACAAAAAACCCACAATCCAAAGGGAGGAACAAAGACACAACCCGCTACTTCTTTTTTCCTTAGAAGGGGAGTGGCTCATGAGAGGATGAGGAATTCCCTCGATAGCAAAGGCACGAGATAAGATTGCCACCCTCATGCCCATTGGCGGGGAAAATTGTGATCTCGATGGAGCTCAGACCGAGGGAGGGGTTTTTCATTACCTGGACACCCAACCCTTCCGCGAGGGCATATCAAGGAATGGTCAGGAGGACTAGGGTGGCCAGCCTAATGGGTTGAACCACTCTTCATCCATCCCATACTAACCTCACCCCAAAAATTTCCCCTCACGGAAGGTTTGAGCTACTAGGTACATGTGCAACCACTCCCTCGACTCAACCACTAGAAAAATAGCTCACCCAAGCAACACATCAACCACCACCACCTTTTCCAGAGAACCAACTATGGAAGCCTGCACCCTTGGCCCATGCTTTCCAATGAAAAAAATACTGAGCACTGCCACTATAAATGAGTAAAAATTTATCCATCGTATTTCCCAAGCACCTCAATTGCAGCAACCATGCCAAGCTGAAAAAATCATTGGAAAGGCTCCCAAGAAACAAGCTCTCGAACCCCCTAGAGAAACACATTGGGGGAAAGAAAAACAAAGGATGGGTGGGACAAGCACAAGCATGGCTTGCAAAAACACACACAAAAAAACAAGCATTGCCTCAAGACAAGCAACCAACAATGTTCCCGCCAAACACCAAACCTGCTCCCCTAGAGACACACCACATAGTCCCACATTGCAATCGAAACACCAACCAACCCGAACCAAAAAAGAAAATCCCTGCTATCAATGATCCTATCGCAAATTCACCTACAGTAACCTTGTTACGACTTCTCCTTCCTCTAAATGACAAGGTTCAATGAACTTCTCATGACATCGACGGCAGTGAACCACCATCATTGATGCAATCCGAACACTTCACTGGATCATTCAATCGGTAGGAGTGATGGGCGGTGTGTACAAAGGGCAGGGATGTTGTCAACATGAGTTAATGACACACACTTACTAGGAATTCCTCGTTGAAGAGCAATAATTACAATAGTCTATCCCCATCATGATGAAATTTGAGAAGATTTCCCGATCCTCTCGAATCAGGAATAAAAACTCATTCGCTGCATCAGTGTAGTGCACGTGCAGCCCATAACATCTAAGGGCATCACAGACTTGTTATTGCCTCAAACTTACATGGCCTAAATGACCATAGTCCCTCTAAGAAGTTGGCCGCGAAGGGGAACCTCCACGTAGCTAGTTAACAGGCTGAGGTATCGTTCCTTATCGGAATGAACCAGACAAATCGCTCCAACAACTAAGAATGGCCATGCACCACCACCCATACAATCAAGAAAGAGCTCTCAATCTATCAATCCTTACTATGTCTGGAACTTATAAGTTTCCCCGTGTTGAGTCAAATTAAGCCACAGGCTCCACTCCTGGTGCTACCCTTCCGTCAATTCCTTTAAGTTTCAACCTTGTGATCATACTCCCCTCGGAACCCAAACACTCTAATTTCTCAAAAGGTGTTGGCAGAGTCCTTAAAGAAACATTCGTCAATCCTCGGTTGGCATCGTTTATGGTTGAGACTAGGATGGTATCTGATTGTCTTCGAGCCCCCAATATTTTTTCTTGATTAATGAAAACATCCTTGGCAAATGCTTTCGCAGTGGTCCATCTTTCATAAATCCAAGAATTTCACCTCTAACAATGAAATATGAATGCCCCCATAGTCCCTATTAATCATTACTCTAGTCCCAAGGGCCAACACAATAGGACCAGACTCCTATTGTTTTATTCCATGCTAATGTATTTAGAGCATAAGATTTCTTTGAGCACTCTAATTTTTTCAAAGTAACAATGCCAGAGCCACAACCTAGCCAATTAAGGCCAGGAGCATGCCGCCGACAAAAGGGATGGAAGGGCAGGTGCACATTGAGTAGGCAGATCGACCTTTATGATGCAAGATCCAACTACGAGATTTTTAACTGCAACAACTTAAATATATTCCATTGGAGCTAGAATTACCGTGGCTACTAGCACTAAACTTGCCCTACAGTGGATCCTCGTTAAGGGATTTAGATTGTACTCATTCCAAGTACTAGACTCTATGAGCCTAGTATTGTTATTTATTGTCACTACCTCCCCATGTTAGGATTGAGTAATTTGCACACCTGCTTCCTTCCTTGGATGTGGTAACCGTTTCTCAGGCTCCCTCTCCAGAATCGAACCATAATTCTCTATCACTCGTCACCACCATGGTAGCCTCTATCCTTCCATCGAAAGTTGATAGGGTAGAAATTTTAATGAAGCATCACCAACACAAGGGCTATGTGATCCATCGAGTTATCATGATTCACCAGAGAAGCGGGCAAGCCCGTACGACCTTTTATCTAAAAAATGTATCTCTTCCAAAGACTCGGGACTTGGTGCACATATTAGATCTAGAATTACTATGGTTATCTGAGTAGTATGGTACCATCAAAAAAACTATAACTGACTTAATGAGCCATCCACAATTTCACAGTCTGAATTAGTTCATACATAGACATGCATGGCTTAATCTTTGAGACAAGCACATGACTAATGGCAGGATTTTGATGCAGGAAAGTGTTCCCTCTGCGGACAGAGGCAACCCTTTTAGCCCTAGAGTGGGTCTAGTCACAGAAAAGACAGATCAACAATTGATTTCCTTAAACAGTCATCGTTGGAGGCCTACCTCAAACCAGTGTTCGATGGAGTTCCATTGCACTGCTCCAACTTCTGTTTCCTTCTCCTTAATGAGCAATTAACCTGAAACAACACAAAGAAAAACAAAAAATCACGTAACTAGGAAAAAACAATGATCTATTTACTCAAAAAGTCAAGAAGTCATGAGCTATCAAGTAAATTACATACAAGACATAGGAAAACATCATTGATTGTATTAATAATGAATCAGGAGCAGGCTTACAAGCAAATCTTGACGTCACAAGCCTTCTCAGAGGGTCCAGCCATTATGTTTCTCAATAATTCACTCTTCAAGGATGAATCTCCCAACATACAATGTCTCTCTCTCACTCTTAAGCTTTAACACAAAGTTAAGGGCACTCCACAACCTTCCACAAGCTATCTACAATCCCACACTTGTCACACCCACACTAGCTATCTATCAAACTTGAAAGCACTAGCAGCACTACCCAACCAAAAGAACTAGCAGATCATAGCAAAGGTGAGTGCTTTAATAGGAGAAGGAGTCTCCATGAAATGTGGAAGGAGGAGCTCATCCTCAAGGAAGGTAGCACAAATGATGAAACTACCATACCAGAGGGGGAAGGGCGACCCAAACTATCCCAACAACCAGGTCTGGAGACATCCAGAAGGCCGACTGTTGAAATGAATTCACCCAATTTGGATCGTCGCAGGCCGTAAACTAATTCTTCGCGATGGCATTGCGAGGAGGCAATGTACACAGACCCATCGTCGCTATATACAACTCATAACCTTGCACCGGGTCTAGAAATACGACCATCATGGGAAACAGATGTACACCTTCGATGGAGTCCCAATGAAACTGTTATGGACATGGGAATGTCGCATATATTAAGGTTTTACTTGCGAAGAGGTAGAAACCTAGGGAATGAGGGTCAATTGGCAGCAGCAGAGAGCATTTGCTTAATCTTCTTACATCAGTGGGAAGATATGAACATGTTTATTTGACACATGACACAGCAAAAAGACTGAGATGAGGACAACCAAAAATTACTGTGTAACAGATGCCCCCTAAAGCATGAAGCCCAAGAGAGTGGGAGGGGTGAAATGCTTTACGAAACTGTCTGAACTGGAACCACCTTGAAGATACTACAGGCGCAAGTACAACCGATATCTATGATAGTGAAATACATATAGTCTAGGCATGGGCGCAACCATCCATAAGACATATGAAACTTGGTCTGTGGTATGGACGCAGCCACCGAGTTGATAAGACCATAATAATGACAAAGGTATGGTCGCAGCCATCCATCATAGAGTCATATATGTAAACACGAACCCATCCATGCAGCCTGAACATATGTAATCTTAGTTTGGGGTCTTGAAACCCAACCAATCATAGCACAAATTCTATCATGTGAACAGATGTGCTAAATTCAAACATGATAGAAATTCGCTTGATTAAGGTAGAAAACAACTTGCGATGCAGGAAAGTGTTCCCTCTGTGGATAGAGGCAACCCCTCTAGCCCTAGAGTGGGTCTAGTCACAACAAGGATAGATCAACAATTGATTTCCTTAAACAGTCATCGTTGGAGGCTTAACTCAAACCAGTGGTTGATGAAGTTCCGTTGCACTACTCCAGCTTCCGTTTCTTTCTCCTTAATGAGCAATTAACCTGAAACAACACAAAGAAAAACAAAAAAGCACGTAACCGAGAAACAACAATGATCTATTTACTCAAAAAGTCAGGAAATCATGAGCTATCAAGTAAATTACATACAAGACATAGGAAAATATCTTTGATTGTATTAATAATGAATCAAGAGTAGGCTGACAACCAAGTATTGACGTCACAAGCCTTCTCAGAGGGTCTAGCCATTATGTTTCTCACGCATTCACTCTTCAAGGATGAATTTCCCAACATACAATGTCTCTCTCTCACTCATAAGCTTTAACACAAATTTAAGGGCACTCCATAACCTACCATAAGCTATCTACAATCCCACACTTGTCACACCCACACCAACTATCTATCAAAATTGAAAGCACTAGAAGCACTACCCAACCAAAAGAACTAGAAAATCATAGAAAATGTGAGTGCTTTAATAGGAGAAGGAGTCTCCATGAAATGTGGAAGGAGGAGCTTATCCTCAAGGAAGGTAGCACAAATGACGGAACTACCATACTAGAGGGGGAAGGGTGACCCAAAATATCCCAACAACCAGGTCTGGAGACATCAAGAAGGCTGACTATTGAAATGAATTCACCCAATCTAGATCGTCACAGGCCATAAACTAATTCTTCATGATAGCATTGCTAGGAGGTAATGTACGCAGACCCATCGTTGCTATATACAACTCATAACCTCGCGTCAGGTCTATAAATCCGCCCGTCACGGGAAACAGATCTACACCTATGATGGAGTCACGATGAAACCATTATGAACATGGGAACATCATGTATATTAAAGTTTTACTCACGACGAGGCAGAAACTTAGGGAATGAGGGTCAAATGGCAGCAGCAGAGAGAATTTGCTTAATTTTATTACATTAGTGGGAAGATATGAACATGTTTACTTGACACATGACACAGCAGAAGGACTGAGATGAGGACGGTGACAAATTATTGTTTAACAGATGCCCCCTAAAGCGTGAAGCCTGAGAGAGTGGGAGGGGTGAAATGCTTTACGAAACTGTCTGAACTGGAACCACCTTGAAGATCCTGCAGGCACAAGTACAACTGATATCTGTGATATTCAAATACATATAGTCTAGGCATGGATGTAGCCATCCATAAGACATATGAAACTTGTTCTGTGGTATGGACGTAGCCACCCAGTTGATATGACCATAATAATGACAAAGGTATGGTCGGAGTCGTCAATGAAGACTCAGGTATGGTCACAGCCATCCATCAAAGAGTCATATATGTAAACACAAACAATTCCACGTAGCCCGAACATATGTAATCTTAGTTCGGGGTCTTGAAACCCAACCAATCATAGCACAAATTCTATCATGTGAACAGAGGTTCTGAAGTCAAACATAATAGAAAGTCGCTTGATTACCGGTCAATGATGAAAATTGTTAACGAGCGTGAGAGAAACCATCAATAATGCCAATGGATCTCAAGGTATTGTCTAGCACAATCCACTAAGTGTGAAAAATGAGCTGAAGTTGAACATTCGTGGAATCACCCAATGGAAGACCAATGAGGAAAGTTTGTCGTCAGGCGCGAAGAAGTTGCCATTGAGGCATGCAAGTTCCAAGGTACCGAAGGGGATCTCTAGATCAATCTCCTGGATAATGAGCTGGCATCGATAGAATATGATCCATCGTAGGAGGGCCATGATGTTTCCCCCATCAATGACATGAGATAAGGAACAAGTGGTAGATGGTGAAACAGAATATCATAGGAGGAGATAAGGATGTGAATTGCAGAAGGATTATACTCTTGAACATATCAGCAATATGACTCTGGAATCTGGTAGCATTTTGGTACCAAGGGATCGAAGGCTTAATAGAGGCAACATAGATCAGATGGAATGAGGCAAAATGGAAACCTAGAACCATGAAAGGCCAAATGATGATGTGTGGATATCCCAACCCGACAAGAAGAAAAAGTGTTGATGTTCAAGAGTGACTAGTTGCCGCAGATAACCATTGATGATTTCCAAATTCCCCCCACCATTGCTGGCGAGTACCCCACTTATTTTTGAAAAAAAGCTTGAAGGGGATATCATATGCTTGTAATATAAGTTTCACCTTCAGTTGAATCCAACCTAGTAATAGTTTAATGAGCCCTAGGGAGGAGAAGCTTGAGTCTCATCATGGTGATGAGTCCAATATCATCAGGTTTTAGTGAGTGTGGCATAGGTGAACTCGGAGTCTTTTTCATGTTTAGAGAGTTTGAAAAAGACATGGAAAAGAAAACTCCAGGAGGGTCCTTTTTCGTAGATTTGTGTCCCTCGAACCTAAAAAAATATAAAATAATACTCAAGAGAACCACTTGACCATTACGATCAAGGATTACTTTTCGTAATTAGTGACCTCAATCTAAAAGAGTAGAAAAGCGATCGAAGACACGTCGTTTCGTAACCAATATCGAACTTGAAATGATAAAATTCCAGAAATCTTTTCACATTTATACAATCGAAAAAGAGCTCAAAGTTGACGCCTCTTATTTCATTTAACGAGTCAAAAGGAATAACTTGGCAATCCTTTTGTCTTTTAAGTCAGAAAATAGCTTAAAGAGGACTTTGCCGAAAAAATGGACCGTGATATGGGCTAGCCATCGCTATTTCTACACAAAACATTGCACCATAAGATCCATTCAACATAAATAGATTATATATGTGGAAATAAGGTAAAAACCCAAAAAACCCTAATTAAAAACCCAATATAAACGAAAAAACCCACACCCTAAAGTGTAATTTCTATTTTTTTCAAAAAAACACTATAAAAAGGGCTTGTGCTAATTCTAATTTTTTACATTAAATTGTGCATTTTTACTTTTGGCATTTGAAGCACAAACCTGAGCAGACTTCCGAAGTCGATTCCACCATCAACAGTTCGCAGTTTCTCTTGAAACTTTCTCCAAGTAAGTAAATTCCTCCTTGCACTACCTTTTAGTGGTTTTTTCATGCAATTTGGTGTTAGATAGGTGGTTTTAGGTGTATTTTCAAATCCGAGTCTGCCTCTCGGTCGTCACGGAAAATCCACTTGGGTTAGCAACGACTAAGCGTGGTAACACATACCACCATCAGCATCATCGTGAGAGATAGATGTACTCTCACGACGATCGCGGGAAAAATGAACTATTGAGCTCGAGCCATCGCTGCTGTTTGGAAAACAACCGCGATGGCGCTGTAAAGTTGAAATTCTTTATAATTTATGGATTTAAACTTATAAAAAGAGTTCTAATTCATATTTCCTTTAATGTAGGGAAACATCGCATCTGTATGGCAAGAAAGAACTCATGATATCAACAACGAATAAGTATTCAATGATCTCGGGTGACGAAGAGCTTTACTCACTTGTGGATTATTAAAATTCTTCCTCACTCCACATCTTTGGGCCCAACCTAACTTGTTAGAGTTGCTAATTCGTGTTTGGAACCCGACAGATGGAAAGATCATCATCTGGGGAAAAGACATTGAGTTCGATACTATGGATATATATTTCCTGATTGGATTGTCTCATCGTGGTGAGAGGTTGATCTTAGAGGGCCAACAAGTCACCGACGAATCGCTAGACATGTTGATAGCACAGGTGAGCCTAGGGGCACGCAAATCAAACTCTAGTGGGAAATTGAAAATCCCAATAGTAGAAGACCTGATTCTTTGCTCAGTTTTATTTATGGTGACGAGAGCAGTGGGATTTCAAGCCCAGCACGAGGCAACAAAGACCCACATTTGGTTGGCTTTTGAGTGCCTTAATCTAAACATGTACAACTGGGCTGAAGTAGTGGCCAGTAACATGAAGAGGCATCTCACCAAGTGTTGTCACGGGGAGGTGAAGCAGTTTGGTTATGGGCCTATTCTGATCTTGCTCATGCTAGAGCGAGTGCCGTCACTTTAGTTATAGTACATGGACTTAGACAGGCCTAGACCGCAGGAGACCTAGATCACTCGCTGGGCACATGTCATGCCGCGAGGGGGCGGCGGTCGACTAGTGTCATGGGGGACACTATTCCGAGAGTGGCTAGATCGCCAGATGCTCTTTGTCGAGGATTAGCCATACGCAGGTATGGATTTTCGCGGGGACCCCAACATGATGCTTCCTGCTGGCGAGCAGTGGGATGATGGAGGTAAAACACTTGATCACACTATTTTGTATTTTGTTTTTAATGATGTTTTTCGGATTTTTATCATGCATATGTCTTAACGATGTATCTTATGGTACTTTCAGATGTGGGACCAGAGAGGCCTGTGGGACTAGCTCTTGAGGCATGAAGGGATCCACAAGGCATTAGAGAGCTGGCCTTGGTTCCCCCAGCTGGCAGTTCAGTGGAGACAATAGCCCATAACCTTGAGAGCCTGATAGAGGGGATCCCAGATTACAAGGGGATCGACGAGGTCCCCATAGAGTATCAGATACATACAACAGGGGTGATACCTAGGGTGCATAGACTCTTGAGACAAGTCACACGAGTAGTGTTTTTCTACAGAGAGCATAACCCACCGCAGTAGATGCCTAGGTTTTATTTTCTGCTGATTTTTTGAGAGACATGTGTCTCGGATGTACACAGACTCTATTTTTTGACATATACACTTATTTTTTGAGCGCCTTGGTGCACCACACGACATATATATATATATATATATATATATATATATATATATATATATATATATATATATATGATACATATATATATAGATACATACATACATACATACATACATACATACATACATACATACATACATACATACATACATATATATATATATATATATATATATATACATGCTATCTTATGGTTCATTATTGTGTTCAATACTTCTATACAATGTTTGATTACATGTTTCATAAATGTTTGTCTAATACATGATTTCCTAATGCATCAGTTAATGTGTTTAATCTCCTTGAAATGTGTTGATATGTAATAAAATCAAAACTTCTTTCCAATAATTTAACACGTAAATACAACCTTAAAATCCGATGATCTCTGACGGAATAACACCCATTAAGTTGGTGGACAAGAAGTTGAGAATCCAGGTTCACAACCAATGCACGAATATCGAGGTTAACTACCTCGGTCAACAATTCAATAACAACGTTGTATTCAACGACATTGTTTGTGGTGCAATCCAGCCAAATGCCCTAAAGGTCTACTAACTCACCTGTGAGGATCATAGATCACCCATGCCACAAAGGAAAGATTCCAAGTACTACGGTAGGCACCATTAGCGAAACAAACGTAAGGTGTAGTAGACATCTGTAGAAGAAGTGGAGAAAACACAATAAGTGGCAATTTCGCCTACACACCAAGCCATACAAGCAAACGAACACTGAAAATGCACATGCTGAAAACACATGTATGTACAAATCAAATGCATGAGATTCATGCATAATATTTTTTCAGATAAAGCCCATTTCGGGGCTTATCTAGAGGATTCCCTTCGTAATCGATCAGCTCATAAGCCCCTTTTTGTAAAACAAGTTTGACAATGTAGGGCCTATGCTACATAGGCTTGATTTTTCCTACCCCTAACTTATCATTCGTTTGATCATAGAGCAGGACTATGTCTCCTTCAACAAAAGAATGAGGATGAATAGTTTTCGCTCTCTTCTTCTGTGGTTCAGTGACTAGAGAGGCTAGTTGATGGGTCTCGTCTAACCATTCTAGGTAAAGAAGACATTCTTCCACCGGAGTAGTGTTCGGGAGCAATTCGACGGCTAATTTAAGAAAAGGGATTTCACACTCAATTGGAAGAGTGGCCTCCATACTGTAAACTAATTGGAACAGGGTGAAACCAGTGGCATGTTTTGTGGAAGTTCGGTAGGCCCATAAGGCAGAAAGCAACATCAGATGCCATTGGACTTATGCATGCCAATGGTGCGTTGAAGCATCATGACCAAAAATTTGTTGATAGCTTCTACTTGGCCATTGGCCTGAGGATAATATGGCGTAAAACTATCATGCCGAAAGCCTAGCTGGGTTGTTAACTCGGACATCATATGATTACGGAAATGACAACTGTGATCAGTGATGATAGTGTTATACAGTAATTTGTCATTGTCCTCATCTCAGTCCCTCTGTTGTGTCATGTGTCAAATAAACATGTTCATATCTTCCCATTGATGTAAGAAGATTAAGAAAATGCTCTTTGCTTCTGCAAATTGACCCTCATTCCCCAAGTTTTTGCCTCGTTGCGAGGAAAACTTTAATATACACAACATTCCCATGTCCATAACAGTCTCGTCGCAACTTCGTCGCAGGTGTACATCTACTTCCCACGACGGTTGGATTTCTAGGCCCGACGTGACATTATGAGTTGTATCTAGCGATGATGGGTCTACGTGCATCGCCTCCTCATGATGCCATCATGAAGAATTAGTTTACGACCTACAATGATCCAAATTGGGTGAATTCATTGCAACAGTTGGCCTTCTGGATGTCTCTAGATCTAGTTGTTGGCATAGTTTGGGTCGCCCTTCCCCTCTTGACATGGTAGTTCTGTCATTTGTGCTACCTTCCTTAAGGATGAGCTCTCCTTCCACATTTCATGGAGACTCCTCCTCCTATAAAATCACTCACCATTGCTATGATCTGCTAGCTTTTTTAACTAGTTAGTAGTTCCTTTGGTTGGGCAGTGCTGCTAGTGCTTTTGAGTTTGATAGATAGCTGGTGTGGGTGTGACAAGTTTGGGATTGTTGATAGCTTGTGGAAGGTTGTGGAGTGCCTTTAACTTTGTGTTACAGCTTATGAGTAAGAGAGAGAGACATTGTAAGGTTTGGAGATTCATTCTTGAAGAGTGAATGCTTGAGGAACATACTAGCTGGATCCTCTGAGAAGGCTTGCAATGTCAAGACTTGGTTGTAAGCTTGCTCTTGATTCATTATTAATATAATCAATGATGCTTTCCTATGTCTTGTATGTAATTTACTTGATAACTCATGACTTCTTGACTTTATGAGTAAATAGATCATTGTTGTTTCCTGGTTACATACTTTGTTGTTTTTCCTTCGTATTGTTTCAGGTTAATCACTCATTGAGGAGAAGGAAGTAGAAGCTAGAGCAGTGCAATGGAACTTCATTGACCACCGGTTTGAGGTAGGCCTCCAACGATGTCTGTTTAAGGAAATCAATTGTTGATCTATCTTTTTTGTGACTAGACCCACTATAGGGCTAGAGGGGTTGCCTCTATCCGCAGAGGGAACACTTTCCTGCATCACAAGTTGGCGACTCCACTGGGGAGTCCTTTGTATGTTTTTTCTCTTGTTTGCTTTTTTTTGGTTTTGATTTGGTGTCTCTTGAATTTTGGGGTTAAACCATCAGTTTTTGGGCTACCTGGGTCAATCTGGGAAATCCCTTTATTGTCTGTAAGGATAGACTGGTCTTTGTTTGGGAGTTTTCATTTACCTTTCATTGTTTTTAAGTTCATCGCTGTAAAAATTTAAACACCTGTGCCGATGTCTCATTGTTTCTATTTTCGAAGTCCGTGCGTCACTGAATCCTGTCACACAATCGCGATGATTTCTGAAATTGATCTGTCACGTTGAAGGCGTGCACTTTCATGATGACGTCGCTCTGTTGTTATGGCTAGTGTTTGATAGGCACTAGTTGCTTGTGTTATGCCAGTGACGATTCCTGTAGAATTGTTTTTCTCAATTCTACCTCCTGAATTCATTAGTTTGGTTAATCCCTTGTTGTCCTTCTCTTATTTATTAGTTTGTTTTAATTGCTTTTAGTTAAGGTGCTTATTCTTTAGTTTCGTTGAAGTGAATCTTGTATTTTTGGGTTTTGTGACCTGGTTTTTCAAGTTTTGAATTATTTGGCTTGGTTACTTGCCTATCCAAAGATTCATCCATAACCCTCCTGTTGGTTTGCTTGAGGTTTTTCCATCGCTTGTTTCTTGCTGATTGGTTTTTAGTGCTACTTATTGAACCGATTTTCATATTGATTCAGTTGTTTCACTACCAGACATAGATTACAATTGTTTGGGTCAATCGGTTTCACACTTGCTTGTTTGTTTCTTTAGAATTCAAAGCTATCAAAATCAAAAGATTACATTCATTAGTATGCGAAAGTGAAAGTACATTTTTGCATTCCAAGTTTTCATTTTTGAAAAATTAGAAGGAAAATTTTAAATCTCTCATTAATAGTATCGGTGCACTATAGGGATTGATGTGTTTTGTATCTTTTGAGTGACTGCATTTGCTAATCTTGGTTTTTTCTTGGTTTGTGAATGATCTCTGTACCCTTTTGTAACTAGGAGTTCATCGAAGTGAAATATGCTTTATTCATTCTAGTTGCATCCTAGGTTTTGTTATACATACGGTAAGGCCTGGAAATTGAAACATAATTCAAGATCAACTCTAAAATGAACTGAATGAACCTAACAATGCATTGGAACATAATGCACATTATTTAGAGGTCTAGGCTAGAGACATGCTCCGACATTGTTAAACCTAGTCACTATTGTTTTCACTTAAGGTTGGGTGATTCCTCCTTCTATGACTCAATAGCTGCCTAGTACGGACTTGTGCTCCCAGTACCATCGAGGATATGTTGGGAGACCCCACTAGGTTATCATCCTATATCCTTAGGAATCCTTGTCTACCACCTTACAAACCGTTATGCACCGAACACAACATTCGGGAAGATTGGCTGCCGTACAGGAAGTCCTTGGTTTGCGTATGATCGCCAAGGTGTATATGTAGTTTGATGGGTTGTTTGGTAAACTTTTTGCCTAGTTCTCTAGAGTAGTCACTTTCGTTCCTTTTCGGACTCCTTAAAAGAAAAGGTCCATCTGAGCACTTGTCCTTTCAGGCTCATTAAACCTCGAAAGAGATAGAGTCACCTTTTCGTCCTTTTCTCGACTCTTGAAACATGAAAAGGTCAAGTTTTGTTCCTATGTCATAAAATTTACTGCCCACAAAATATTCCTGGTAACAATTAGAGTTCTTCGTTACAGTTCGATTGTTTTTCAGGCTCATTCCTGATGGCAACATTCCTCGAGTCTACTAGCCAAGGTCTTCCCCTAGATGGGAACCCTTGTCCATTTCCTTCTTTTGGAAATGCCGGTGCTCCATACATGGCAACTTTGTCTTTGCCTGGGTTAACCATTAGTCTACCCATTTGGTTGTTTTCAACCTCAGTGGTCCCGAGCGTCATGACTCCTATCCCACCGTCTCCTTCATCTGAACCATGACATGTTGATTCCAAGGTTGAGCCTACGCCTTCTTCTTTTGTTTCTTCACCTTCATCTCCTCCTTCGCCTGGTGAAAGTTTCACATCTAGTAACCAGGAGACTAAGATGAATAAGAAGAAGATGATGAAGAAGAAGAAGTTTGATAAGTGCGAGGCCACCTATGCAGCTATTTCTCCAAGTACATCTCAGGTCGGACCACCTCCTGCTCCTCCACGGAAGGTTAAGTTTCCTTGTAAATTGTGCAAGGGTGACCATCTTCTTCGTTATTGTCCTGAAATTCCTAGGATATTAGAAGTATGGTCTCATAATCTGGCTCGTCCCTCATCATCCTCTAAAGCTCATGACGATGCTACCCTATCAACTGGCAGCGGTAAGAAGAAAGGGAAGATTCGATTACCTTGTAGGCTATGTGAAGGAAACCATCCCCTTCACCTTTGTCCACTCATGAAAAAAGCTTCTGTTGTTTTGGAAAGTCTTACAGCTTCTTCGCCTCCACTTCCCATTGGTTATCAGAGGCTCTATTCAGACCCTCTCTTGGTTGACAAAGAGATTAACTTAGATTCTTCTCTTGTCCACCCTTCTCTTCTCGAACCTGGTTGTGCTCAACCTGTTCCTAACCAACCATTGGTTGAAAAGAGTGTCGACTTGGATTCACCACCTGTTGATCACTCTGTTCTAGAAGAGCATCATGTTCTTCTTGTCTCATTAGATTCTCCTTATTCTGAGAATGACCCTCCTATCCCAGCTGATTCAGAGGGTCCTTCTTCAATTCCTGTTGAGCATGGGGGCAATCATATGATACCCCCACTAAGTAGTTCAGTCGTTTCCTTCGACTAGAATCACTTGACTACTTTCTTCCTTCCATCCTATGTGCCTTTTTAGATTATAGTACATGCTTATGATAAGGCACTCCTTGGCACTATCTTGAATGAGGGTGCATTAGTTAGCCTCATGCATTTTACTACTTGGCAAGCTTTGGGCTCCCCACAGCTTGTGCTAGTCACACAGAATCTATTGGCGTTTGAGAGGAACCAGTCAACCTTTGGGGATCCTGCCAAAGTTTCCTGTTACTTTGGGAGGAAAAACCATCTATATAGATGTAATGGTTGTCCAAGGTGCTTTCAATTTTAGTCTTCTCCTTGGCCGTGACTATATTTATGCCATGGGAGCTCTTGTTTCTTCACTTTTCCATGTGGTTTGTTTTCTGCACGATGGAAGAATGGTGACTATTGATCAATTTTTGTTCTTTAATCAACCAGTGCCTCATGTACCACCATCATCCCCCATTGGTTCTTATCCGCAAACAATACCTTCCTTGCCACAGGTCAATTACATGGCTACCCATTCCATCTCTGCCTCTGTTGATGATCATGCAGATGGTCTCCTACATCATGTACTGTGGGCATTGGAACTCGATCTGTCATTAGTTCCTCATGACATGTATTCCTCCCAGAGTGCGGTTCTTCCATCCTACAAAGACCTCTTGGGAGCCATGTTCTCATAAGGCCCATGAACAAGAACATAGAGGAGAGTTATTTTCTTGTGTCAACCTCAACCTCATTAAAAAATGAAACAAGGATCATCGAGCATAGTTCCTTGTCTCACGTCAAGCTTGTTAAAAAATGAAACAAGGAGTCTTGAGGAATGCTCTTGATCTTGTGTCAACCTCATTAAAAAATGAAACAAGGGTTATGAGGATAGTTCTTTTACTATGTCAACCTCATTAAAAAATGAAACACCTCCCTTTCCAAATTGAGTCTTTGCTTAAGATCTCGTAAAATCCGAGTCGAGTCTTTCCAAGATCTCAGAAGTGAACCTTCATTCCATCCACCTCATTGAATGCAATGAAGCTTGGGGGGCATGTACCTCAATTTGCATCATTATGTTGGGGGCATGTGAACTTATAACAAGCATAGCTTTTTGTTTCAAGCTTGTGTAAACATGAAATCGAATCCAATCAGAGTTCTCCATGGTTCAAGCTTGTGTAAAAATGAACCCATACCCGATTTACATCTCGTGATTGCCATTTTTATCTGCTAATTTCTACTAGATGAGCCTTGGTTGTTCATTCCATCGCCACCATCTCTTTGGCTGATCATATGCTTTCACTTGGTTGTTTTTCCTTTCCTAAGGGACAGCAGCGAGGAGTGGTTTTATTAGCCAGCCTCTTGACCATTATATGTTTTGAGCAGTTCCACCATTGTCGGAACAAGTTGCTACCCTTTATACCACTTGTTCCTCCATAACGAGTCTCCTTTAATCTCTTTTCTGTCTTGTAAAAGATGAAAAGATTGCCGAGTTTTTTTCCTTTTGACTCGTTAAACGAAATAAGAGGCTGCCCACTTTGAGCTCTTTTCCGACCGTATAAACACAAAAAGATTGCTGGATTTTTGTCATTTTAAGTTCAATATTGGTTACGAAAAAATGTTTCTTTGATCACTTTTCTACTCTTTCAGATCGAGGACACTAATTACGAAAAGTACTCCTTGATCGTAATGGTCAAGCGGTTCTTTCGAGTATTATTTTATACTTTTTTAGGCTCGAGGGACACAAATATACGAAAAAGGACCCCCCCTGGAGTTTTCTTTTCCGTGTCTTTTTCAAACTCTCTAAACAAGAAAAAGACACTGATTTTTCCCTATGTCGGACTCATTAAACCCTGACGACATCGGACTCATCACCATGATTGGACTTTAGCTTCTCCTCCCTAGGGCTCGTTAAACTATTACTAGGTTGGATTCGATTGAAGGTAGAACTTATATTACAAGCATATGCTATGCCCTTCAAACTTATTTTCAAAAATAATTGGGGTACTCGGTAGCAATGGTGGGGGAAAAATTTGGAAGTCATCATTGGTTACCTGTGGCAGCTAGTCACTCTTGAACATTGACACTTTTGCTTCTTGTCAGGTTGGGATATCCATACATCGTCATTTGGCCTTCTGGGGTTTTGGGTTGCCATTTTGCCTCATTCCATCTAATCCATGTTGTCTTCATCAGACTTCCGATCCCTTGGTACCAAAATGCTGCCACCCTCTGGAGTCGTGTCACCGATATGTTCAAGAGTATAATCCTTCTACAGTTCACATCCTTACCTCCTCCTCTGGTACTCTATTTCACCATCTACCACTTGTTCCTTATCTCGTGTCGTTGATGGGGGAAACATTATGACCCTCCTGCGATGGATCATCTCCTGTTTACCCCAGCTCATTATCCAGGAGATTGGTCTAGAGATCCCCTTCGATACCTTGGAGCTTGCATGCCTTAATGGCAAGTTCTTCACGCTTGACGATAGACTTTCATCATTGGTCGTCGATTGGGTGATTCTGCAAGTGTTTGACTTCAACTCATTTTTTGCACTTAGTGGATTGTACTGGACAGTACCTTGAGAGCCATTGGCATTATTGGTGGTTTCTCTCACACTTGTTAATGGTTTTCATTATTGACAAATAATAAAGAAACTTTCTATCACGCTTGACCTCAACACATCTATTCACATGCTATAATTTGTACTATGATCGGCTGGCTTTCAAGACCCCGGACTGAGATTGCATATGTTCGGGCTGTGTGGATTGGTTCGTGATTACATATATGACTCTTTGATGGATGGCTGCGACCATGCTTGAGTCTTCATGGATGGCTGCGACCATACCTTTATCATTATTATGGTCTTATCAATTGGGTGGCTGCGTCCATGCCACAGACCAAGTTTCATATGTCTTATGGATGGTTGTGCCCATGCCTCGACTATATGTATTTCACTATCATAGATATCAGTTGTACTTGCACCTGTAGGATCTTCAAGGTGGTTCCATTTCAGACAGTTTCGTAAATCATTTCACCCCTCCCTCTCTCTCAGGCTTCACGCTTTAGGGGGCATCTGTTACACAGTAATTTGTCACTGTCCTCATCTCAGTCCCTCTGCTATGTCATGTGTCAAATAAACATGTTCATATCTTCCCCTTGATGTAATAAGATTAAGCAAATGCTCTATGCTGCTACAAATTAACCCTCATTCCCTACGTTCTGACTCGTCACGAGGAAAACATTAATATATGTGACGTTCCCATGTCCATAATGGTCTCTTCATGACTCCATCGTAGGTGTACATCTGTTTCCCGTGACGATTAGATTTCTAGACCCGGCACGATGTTATTAGTTGTATCTAGAGATGATGTGTCTGTGTGCATCGCCTCCTTGCAATGCCGTCGCGAAGAATTATTTTACGACCCGTGATGATCTAGATTGGGCAAATTCGTTGCAACAATCGACCTTCTGGATGTCTCCAGACCTAGTTGTTGGCATAGTTTAGGTCGCCCTTCCCCTCTTGGCATTGTAGTTATATCATTTATTCTACCTTCCTTAAGGATGAGCTCCTCCTTCCACATTTCATGGAGACTCCTCCTATAAAATCACTCACCATTGCTATGATCTGCTAGCTTTCTTAACTAGATAGTAGTTCCTTTGGTTGGGCAATGCTGCCAGTGCTTTTGAGTTTGATAGATAGTTGGTGTGGGTGACAAGTGTGGGATTGTTGATAGCTTGTGGAAGGTTGTGGAGTGCCCTTAACTTTGTGTTAAAGCTTATGAGTAAGACAGAGAGACATTGTAAGGTTGGGAGATTCATTCTTGAAGAGTAAATGCTTGAGGAACATACTGGTTGGATCCTATGAGAAGGCTTGAAACATCAAGACTTGGTTGTAAGCTTGCTCTTGATTCATTATTAATACAATCAATGATGTTTTCCTATGTCTTGTATGTAATTTACTTGATAGCTCATGACTTCTTGACTTTATGAGTAAATAGATCATTGTTGTTTCCTGGTTACGAGCTTTGTTGTTTTTCCTTCATATTATTTCAATTTAATCACTCATTAAGGAGAAGGAATTGGAAGCTAGAGCAGTGCAACAAAACTTCATCGACCACCAGTTTGAGGTAGGCCTCCAACGATGACTGTTTAAGGAAATCAATTATTGATCTTTCTTCATTGTGACTATACCCACTCTAGGGCTAGAGGGATTGCTTCTGTCTACAAAGGGAACACTTTCCTACATCACAGATATCCTGAGGGACTCTGAAACGTGAAATGACATGATTAAATAAAAATTGCGCCACTGTCTTACCGTCATTAGACAGTGTAGGCGTTGCCCCGGCCCATTTCGTGAAATAGTCAATGACAACGATGATATACCCATGTCTTATGGTCGAGTAAGGTTTACAGGTCATATAATCAATGCCCCATTTGGAAAGAGGGCCGACGATAATGATAGGGTGAAAAGGAGTAGGGGGCGCACGTATCTTTCGTTGGTAGATTTGGCATGCATGACAAGAGCGGATGGCGAGAATGCAATCCTTGAAAATAAACGACCAAAAATAACCAGCACGGAGGATATTCTGAGCAGTAGCATACCCAGACATATGACCACCACAGGTGCTAGAGTGGTAGTCATTCAAGACTCATTTGGCTTCCTCGAATGTCAAGCAACAACGGAGAATAGAGTCAGCGCCGACCCGATACAGGGTGTCCCCGATAATGCGATAGGGTTGAGAATGATGGTGAATACATCACCAATCATCCTTAGATAAAGACTAATGAAAGGAGGACGTCTGAAGGTAGACAATAATATCCCTGTACCATGGATTGAGGGTGCTAATTAAAAATCGAGACTCATCCAGAATATGGTCCTTTGATCGAGAGGGCGTAGTTGGAGATGGCAGGGAGCAAAGCAACTCAACAAAAATGAGGGATTTCTTAGACTTGGTTGTAGTGAACTCCAAGTCAAACTCTTAAAGGATGAAAATCCATTTTGAGTATTTGCCCCCCAGTAACTAACGTGAAAAGATGTATGTCATTGGGTTGCAATCGAAAATCACCATTGTGGTGCGCAACAATATATAGTGACAGAAACGTTGGACGTCATGAACGGCAACCAAAGCCAACTTCTTGACATACGCATATCAAGTAGATTGTGGCTGAGATAGTAGAAAACATGCTTAATACCATCATCATCGTCTTGGACCAGAACCATGCCGATAGTGCTATCAGTGGCGGCTAAATACAGAGTATAGGCATGGTGATAATTAGGCGGACGTAACAATGGAACAAAAACAAGGAGCGCCTTGAGCTGCAAGAATGAATCTTGTGCAACGGCATCCTAGACAAAAGGGGTATCTCATTTTAATAACCACATATAGCCTTTAGCTACTTCAGCATAGTTTGGAACAAAATGGCGTAAAAAATTTTCTTTACCCTGCAAACTCTGCAATTGCTGCAAAGAAGCAGGGGAAGGAAGATTCAAAATGGCTTCAACTTTAAGGGCCCTATTTGGAGACAACAAACCCAAGAAGTCCGCAGGATTCAATGAAAAAGACACATTTATGCAGATTAAGGCGAATACAATAGTGCCGATAGCGAAGAAATATTTCACATAGGTGTTTTGGATGGTCTGGGTGCTTTGCTGAATGAGCCGGAAGGTCATCCAAGTAAGGTTGTACAATGTGTCAAATATCGTGGAACGCATAAGACATTGCACACTAGAAGGTACCACCAACATTTTTTAGACCAAAAGGGAGTTTCATATAGGTGAAAGTACCCCACGGATAGATAAAGGCGGTCTTGTGTTGATCTACGGGTGATATATTGATCTAGTTGTAACCAGAGAAGTTGTCCATAAATGAATAAATCTTGCTCCCAACACACTCATTAATGAGTTGGTCAATGAAAGGTGCGGGGAAATTATCTTTGGGATAACTGCGATTAATGTCGCGATAATCAACACATACCCTAATAGTGCCCTGTTTCTTGATCACAAGGACAATATTAGAAACCCAATCTATAAGCAATATACGGTAAATAAAACTAGCTTTAAGAAGCTTTTCAACTTTCACTTTGATAGTTGCAGCCTTTCAGGGGTGCATGGGGCAGAAACACTGTCGAATAGGTTTAGCACCTGGATATATAGGAATTTCATGAACCACGATGCTAGTATCGATGCTGGGCATCTCTTCGTACAACCAAGCAACAACATAATGAAATTCTCAAAAACGATCAGTATAAAGTTGAATCTGCTCTGGAGTACAGGTTGCTCCGATGTGGATGTGCTTGACAACCCCTAGATTAACAGAGATGTCGATAGGTTGAGTTTGTGTAATGTTCCCCATATTTCCCTTAGAAAAAACTTCATGGATTTGAATTGGTGTCTGAAGGGGTTGGTAGGGGGCACAGGAAGCAAACTGCTCAAGATAAGTAAGCATAGCCTGATGGGTAGGGAGAAACGTGGAACGATGGTGATGGTCAGACTAGGGGGGTTCCTCAGAAGACATAGTCTAAATAATCGCTTCATCCAAAGGAAAGAATTCCTATAAGGGATCCAAAGAAGTGCCATCTCCAAGCCAAGGGGATTGGACGTACAAGTTGAGATCGCTACTCGAAGGAGTAGGTTTAGAAAATGAAGCTGATGCAGAAACAATTTCAACGTAGTTGAGCTCGGCAGGACTCAACATCATAACATCACCTCAAGATTCTATTCGATCAATGGGAGGAAGAACCCATGGATCGGAATGAACAAAAATCATATTGACAGGAGTGATGTTTGGAGGTGGGAATGAAAAAACACCCATGAGGGTAGGATCTTTAAAAAGTCCAGTACCCACACTCTCATACGGAATGGAGGTATGCTCCATGAAAGGCATGTTGCCATCGGAAGAAGAGGAGGCGAATAAGGATATTTGGTCTACCATGAAAATCTTCCCTTGATGGGGAAAATGAAGGACACGAAATAAAGATGAGGTCGCGGCTTGCATGGCATAGGTCCAGCTTCGTCCTAAAATAAGGTTGTAAGTCAAATTGGCATCAACAACTTCGACCTCAACTTCAACCGTCTTCCCTTCCAGAGTAATAGGCAGAGATGGGAGTATACTATAAGGACGAGAATCTCTCCCATCGAAGGCTTCCAAGGTATTGGGAGACTGGCTCAGGGTTGGAGAACCAATAGCATTCCAACAAGAAACAGACATAATGCAAGTAGAAGTGCCTTCATCAATAAAAATACAGTGAATAGTCTTAGAATTGATGATGACTTGAATAAGAAATGCTATTTGGTGAGGCAGTCTCGGTACATGATTTTCTAGGTCAAAAGTGATCAATTCCAAGTCAGCCGGGTCAATGCCACTGATGGCTGATAGCAATGACTTCCTCTGGGAGGGACAACTCTTGAGGACCTCTAATACGGACATAACCGAAGGAGCTAGGGCTAAGTCCTCAACAATGCTATAATGCTGAGCCGCATAAGCATTAGGGTTGTAAGAAGACTTCTGAAGCACTCCTTTAGGAGGAGGTTGAATGACCGTCTCAGTACTATGTCACTCGATATGGAGTGGACCCGAGATGGATAGAGGAACACTAGAGGGGACCTTAGTTTCCTTCCCGATAGGCAAAGGATACTCTTTTGACCATGTACTGATATGGATGGGAATTGTCCCAACCATAAAAACTTGAGAGCCAAATGGGGAAGAGGATTGAGATGGATCAACCACCATTTGAGTCTATTGCAAGGGAAAAGGCTCTTTAAGCACAACAGGAGTCCCAGGGGCACCTTTTAACAAACGACTAACCTCAGAACGCCCTAGGAAATATTTAGTATAGTGATCCTCATCACAAATAAGACAAGGGTACTTAGGTTTGCACTTGGTACCTTCCTCGTCCGGAGGCTTAGGGGGATCCTGTTTAGGTTGATCAATTTTATTCTTTACTTTTCCCTTCTTCTTAACTTTAGAGGTTTTGTCCGTCGAGGTGGACTAAACGGCGTTAACCTCGGAGGTCTTACCAGAATTGGATGAATCCTGGGAAGCATTTTCATTTGGAGCATTAGATTTTTGCTTCGCAGGGTTGGAAGTAGCTTTTCGAGAGGATGCATTAACGAAACCTATGACATCATCAACGGATGATGTTGATGGAGCTTGGGAAGTTTCGGGTCGCGGAGCGTTTGGAAAATAATCATATAACATACCAGACTAGAAGTAAACCAAGTTAAGCTACTAAGCACGCGTAATGGCCCGCTCTTTAGTTACGCATGCCCCCATAGCGATGTCCTAGGCTATCGGACCGATGAACGAAGTTGTGAACGAGTCGGTTAGAAGCTGGTCGGGGATCCAAAACTTAATTAAATGACGAAGACATCTCCATTCATGAATGTGATTAAAAATATGCGTAGCTTTGTTCTGTTTCAAAGATGTTAGGAGGTGTGTGCCCATTTCATATCGAATCGACAACTGAAAATGAGTTAAAAATGCCATAGACAGTGAGTTAAAGTCCTAAAAAGTTCCACGAGCCAACTCAATATACCATTTTGTAGCGGAGCCAGTGAGGGTCCATTGGAATAGGGGGAGCCGGATTGAATCATCAAGCCATGAATTCGATGAACACCATAGGTGATAGGTCATGACATGAGCTTGGGGATCTTCTCCATCTTTACCATCGAATTTGGGACAATCACCGGGAATCTTAGTTGGAACTGGTGGCCAATACGGGTTATGAAGGATAGGATCATTGGTTAGTTTGGACACATCCAGTAATTCAAACGTCTCCAAAAAGGGTAATTGAGGGTTGAAGGACATCTAAGGCCACAGGTAAGAAATAGCACTAGAGTTCCATCCAGTTCCTGGTTGCCCCCATTGATTTTGTCCAAACGGATTTGGCAAGTAAGGGTTTTGTCTGTAGGGATTTTGTCCATAGGTGTTATAGCTGTAACTGGATGGTTTACCCTAGATTTTACCCTCTGCATTCCATTGATTACCAACTTGACTCATAGGAGTAACATATGGTTGATAAAAATTCTGATAAGGGTTAACCTGTGGTTGTTGATAATTTTGGTATGGGGTAAATTGAGTTTGCCCTTGGGGCTGCTGTAAACCATAAGGCAGCTGGGCTCCAAATTGAGCTTGGGGGCTAGGCTGTATTTGTTGAGCAGGTTGGGTTTTGGGCTCAACTTGAGATTGAAGACTGGACTAGGTTTGCAGCCCAGTCTCGAGCTGAAAACTAGGTGGAGCTTGAGAAGTAGCGAGCGTTTGAGTGCCCAGTTGAGCAGGCCCAGATGGATGTTCTTGGGAGAACTAAGACTGAGCCATATAGCTAGAAGGTTGACCTGGCTGAGATTGAGGTTAACCCATTTTCCCAGAAGGTTGAGCTTGCTAGGTGTTGGGTTGACCTTGCACAACCGAGGGTTGCCCTGATTAACTAGATGGTTGAGCAGACTGGACAATCGGTTGGCATTATTGGATCTGAGGCTGACCAATTTTTCTAGAGGGTTGACAAGGCTGGATAGTTGGTTGGCCTTACTGAATGTAAGGCTGACTGACTTGCCTAGAAGGGTAGCCTTGCTGGACACTGGGTTGGCCTTGTTTCATGTAAGGTTGTCCCGGGTTACCAGAAGGTTGCCCGAAGTACGTAAAAGATGAACCACTCAAGGCTGAAGGTTGTCCCTGGAAGGGTTGTCCTTTTGGGATGACAGGTTTCCCTAGATATGGTTGATTGTAATATGGAGGTCTGTGAAGCAGTTGCCCGTATGACGACTGACCTTGATAGGGTGGTCCATGAACATTCGAAGGCTGTGCTTGGCCACCATGATAAGTGGTGGTACCCCAAGCAACAGATAATGGAACCGAGAACTCAACCGTGGGTTGAGATGGCATGGATCCGAAGTGATAGATATGATTTCCTTGAGAATCATAATAATGAAACAGATTATGCAGATCCAGATTATGAAGAGCCTGGAAATATTGATCATATGCCCCCCCTACTAGAATGGAACTACAAGAAGGTGGGGCACTCCGTGTAGGCTTAACAACTCCAGATGCGGATGCCGTTGGACCACTATTTTTAGGACCAGATGAAGGTCTAACAACAGTAGTCATCACTGAAGATGCAGTGATGGCACTAACAACAGTGGTTGAAGAAGCCTCACAAATGGTTGGAATAATCGCAACAGATGTGATAGTCACATTATGAATCTGGGGCGTAAAAGACTCCGAAGTCGGAGTGACGGTATGAGACCACATGGAACTTGTAAGGGGAGATCTAGAACTGATGATATCAACTAAAGCATTATAGCGTAAAGGCAACAAGATACCAAGAGAGGTGACACAGAAGGGTGAAGTTTCCATAGATATATGGATTTCAACTACCGCCATAAAGGTTTCTTCACCGGAGACAGGGGTCGTCTCATCCATGTCGGAGGAAGACATTGGGAACACTAGGAGGAGTAACGGGAAAGTTTTCTTCAGAAGGCTCCCAAATAGGGTTCCAATGAATATCATAAGACTTGTCCTCTGGAGCGTGAGAGTTAAGCGGTTGGATACTTGGAATAACTGGAAGAGTATCACTAACAACCGATACCTCAGAAGCGACAGAAGATGGAGATCCTTGGTCACTTGGAATGGGGGATGGGATCAGTGATTCCACCAGGATAATTTAACTCAAAAACCCTAGGGAAAAATAACAAGTAAGGAAATTAACCCTACGCAAAATAAAACACAAACAAGATCTAACAAGGTAAATGTGAATGTGGCCGAATAAATTTTAAAACATAGGAACAGAACTTGACCTTTTCATCTTTAGAGAGTTAAGAAAAGGACAAAAAGATGACTCTAGTCGCCTTTGAATATTTAATGAGCCTGAAAGGAAAAGTGCTCAAATGGACCTTTTCTTTTATGGAGTCTGAAAAGGAAAGAAAGTGACTACTTTGGAGAACTAGGCAAAAGGTTTACCAAACAACCTGTAAAACTGCATATACACCTTGGAAATCATATGAAAACCAAGAACTTTCCGTACGGCAATCAATCTTCCCGAATGTTGTGTTCAGTGCGTTACGGTTTGCAAGGCGACAAACATGGATTCCTAAGGATATAGGATGATAACCTAGTGGGGTCTCCCAACATATACTCGATGGTACTAGGAGCACAAGTCCGTGCTAGCAGCTATTGAGTCACAAAAGGAGGAATAACCCAACCTTAAGTGAAAGCAACAGTGACTAGGTTTAAAGACGTCGGAGCACATTTATAGCTTAGACCTCTAAATAATGTGCGTTATGTTCCAATGCGTTGTTACGTTTATTTAGTTCATTTTAGAGTTGATCTTGAGTTATGTTTCAATTTCCAAGCCTTACCGTATGTATATCAAAACCTAGGATGCAGCTAGGATGAGTAAAAAATCTTTCACTTCGATGAAATCCTACATACAGAAGGGTGGAGAGATCATTCCCAAACCAAGAAAAAACCAATATTAGCAAATGCAGTCACTCAAGAGACACAATGTATAAACACATCAATCCCTACAGTGCATCGCTACTACTAATGAGAGTTTTAAAATTTTTCCTTCTAATTTTTCAAACATGAAAAACTTGGAATGCAAAATGTACTTTCACTTTGGCATACTAACGAATGCAATCTTTTGATTTTGATAGCTTTGAATTCTAAAGAAAAAAATAAGCAAGCATGAAAAATTGATTGATCCAAACAATTGTAATCTATGTCTGGTAGTGAAAAAATCGAATTAATACAAAAATTGGTCCAATAAATAACACTTGACACCAATCAGCAAGAAATAAGCAATGGAAAAAACCTCAAGCAAACCAACAAGAGGGTTGCGGATGAATCTTTGGATAGACAAGTAACCAAGCCAAATAATTCAAAATTGAAAAACCAGGTCAGAAAGCCAAAAAATAAAAGATTCACTTTAATGAAATTGAAAAGTAAGCACCTTAACTAAAAGAAATTAAAACAAACTAATAGATAAGAGAAAGACAACAAGGGATTAACCAGACTGATGAATTCAGGAGGTAGAATTGAAAAAAAAATTCTATTGGAATCATCGCAGGCATAACACTAGCAACTAGTGCCGATCAGTCACTAGCCGTAGCAACAGAGCGACGTCATTGTGAAAGTACACATCTTTCATGCGACGAGCTGTTTCCAAGAATTGTCGCAATTGTGTGACAGGATTTAGCGACGCATAGACTTCCAAAACAGAGACAACACGATGTCAGCATGACCGTTTAGCTTTTTCCAGCGATGAACTCAAAAACAATGAAAGGTAAATGAAAACTCCCAAACAAAGACTAGTCTATCCTTACAAGAAATAAAGGGATTTCCTAGACTGACCCAGGTAACCCAAAAGACTGATGGTTTAACCCCAAAATTCAAAAGACACAAACTCAAAATCAAGCAAAAGCAAACAAGAGAAAAACAAAGGACGAACTCCCCAGTGGAGTCGCCAACTTGTGATGCAGGAAAGTGTTCCCTCTATGGATAGAGGCAACCCCTCTAGCCCTAGAGTGGGTCAAGTCACATCAAAGATAGATCAACAATTGATTTCCTTAAATAGTCATTGTTGGAGGCCTACCTCAAACTAGTCGTCGATGTAGTTCCGTTGTGCCGCTCCAGCTTCTATTTCCTTCTTGTTAATGAGAAATTAACTTGAAACAACACAAAGAAAAACAATAAAGCACATAACCAGGAAAAAAAATGATCTATTTACTCACAAAGTCAAGAAGTCATGAGCTATCAAGTAAATTACATACAAGACATAGGAAAACATCATCGATTGTATTAATAATGAATCAAGAGCAGGCTTACAACCAAGTCTTGATGTCACAAGCCTTCTTTGAGGGTCCAGCCGTTATGTTTGTTAAGCATTCACTCTTCAAGGATTGTCTCTCCCTCACTCATAAGCTTTAACACAAAGTTAAGGGCACTCCACAACCTTCCACAAGTTATCTACAATCCCACACTTGTCACACCCACACTAGCTATCTATTAAACATGAAAGCACTAGCAGCACTGCCCAACCAAAAGAACTAGCAAATCATAACAAAGGTGAGTGCTTTAATAGGAAAGGGAGTCTCCATGAAATGTGGAAGGAGGAGCTCATCCTCAAGGAAGGTAGCACAAATGACGGAACTAACATACCAGAGGGGGAAGGGTGACCCAAACTATCCCAACAACCAAGTCTGGAGACATCCAGAAGGCCGACTGTTGAAACAAATTTGCCCAATCTGGATCGTCATGGGCCATAAACTAATTCTTCAAGATGGCATTATGAGGAAGCAATGTACGCAGACCCATCGTCACTATATACAACTCATAACCTCACGTTGGGTCTAGAAATTTGACCATCGCAGGAAACAAATGTACACCTACGATGGAGTCGTGATGAAACCGTTATGGACATGGGAACGTCGTGTATATTAAGGTTTTACTCATGATGAGGCAAAAACTTAGGGAATAAGGGTCAATTGGCAGCAGCAGAGAGAATTTTCTTAATATTCTTACATCAGTGGGAAGATATGAACATGTTTATTTGACACATAACACAGCAGAAGGACTGAGATGAGGACAGTGACAAATTACTATGTAACAAGGATCAACCAGGTAGCACCCTCCCACTTGAAAGGGAATTCCACGGTGCTCTCTTACCAAGAGACAACCTGAACACCCATCAAGTCAAAGAGATAACAAAATATCATGCAAAACATTTATGCCTTGCACCTCTTACATCCCAAGAAGGAAGCACACGCAACATGCCAAGGACATGGCGAACAAATTGGTAGACCTACTGAGCCACAACGTGGCAAGGCCACTTCAGAGTTTGCAAACATGCCCCAACCAATAAGAAAACAAGCAATCACTCACCACTCCCTTAGAAATGCCACCAAAAGCCTCCACGCCTCGCACCGAGGCCACCTAGGAGTCCACCCAGATGGCAGAAACAGTGGACCTCGATCTCCCGCTTGCCTGCGGCAGCCTTGATGCAAAGGAAATAAATGGAGGATGACCAATGATGCAACCTCTATATTATAAATGAGCTCCAACCCTCCCTGCACCGCAACGAGGCCACCTAAGAATCCACCCGGATAGCAGCAACGATGGACCTCCATCTCCTGATCGCTTATGATAGCCTCGATGCAAAGGAAAAGGAAGAAAATAAAAACACCATGACTGACCACAAATCTTATCATAGAGAGGCCATACAAACCTCCTTGCTCTGCACCGATGTCACCTAGGAGTCCGCCTGGACAGCGGCAACAGTGGACCTCGATCGGATGATCACCCATGGCAGCCTCTACAAAAAGGCAAGGGAAGGAAATAATACAAGACAAACCAAGCTCGCAACCTCCCTTAGAAATGACCCCCAACCCTCCCTTCCCTGCACAGAGGCCACCTAGGTGTCCACCCGGATAACAACAATGATGGACCTCGATCGCATGATCACCTGCGGCAGCCTCAATGCAAAGGAAATGGAAGGAAATAAAAAAAGACCAACCGAGCCCACAACCTCTCTTAGAAATTCCCCCTAACCCTCCCTGCCCTACACCGAGGCCACCTAGGAGTCCACCCGGACAGCAGCAACGGTGGACCTCGATTAATTGACTACCTGCAGCAACCATGATGTGAAGGAAAACGAAGGAAATAAATGCAAATCAAGAGGCTTGCTACAAAATACAAGAACATATCCAAATAGGAGGAGGGATCGAGCAGCTCTGCACCCCATGCACCCTATATACAGGAAACCTAGGAGATTACCCACAGCTTTACGAACTAGACAATGAATAATTTTCACCTACAGCCACCTCCACGTAGAGGAGGGAGGTTGAAGTGTTCCACCTCGAAATCCTTCTTCCAGATAGCCCCCACCATCGACGTAGAAAGCCTCCTCTTGATTGGACCACGAGCACATAAACAATTGAAACAACAAATCCCCATAAATGTTGTGACTTAACATTTCCAACTGCAAAATCCTGCCATGCACACAAGATGCCAGGAAAAATCTGAGCACTCGATCAAACATATGGTTCAACACATCTATAAATACCTCAAAGCCAACACAACCATGGATGATGTGCACTTTGAAAGGAATGCCAACCCTTAACTTTACAATAAGGAGAACAACGCCTCACATCGCCTGAAGGAAAAAGCAAGAAAGAGGGAGGGTAGGTGGTTTACAACCAAAACCCTTCCACATTCCTCTTAAATGTATGCATCTCAACCGATAATTCCAGAATAGAAAGAGTAGAAGCACAGGAAATCAACACCATAAATAGCCAAACAATGAAGAGGCTAGCCATCACAAGGAGCCACACCACAACAACCCATACAACTCTGAGAACTTAGAGAAAAAGGGGAATTGTTCACATATGCCTCCTGGGACAAGCATGGCCAACATTACCGCTCATGTGCTACCAAGTGGGTATGGAGAGAAGATGAAAATCGGCCACCCTACAAACGACCCAAGGCCATTCTTGAGGCAAACCTGAAAAACCAACTCAATTACCAACCCACCTTTCACATGAAAAGCAAAACCCTTCCCACCAAATAGGGAGGAGGTGAAAAATATAATGAGGAGACAATTTCAATGGAAACAAACATGACTGCCCAGCCCAATCAAAATTTTCTATTCACAAAAACTGAGGGGCATGATAGTGACATAGGCACAACGGAGTTTTGGGGTTTCCATCTGGGACCACAACAACGAAGGCTCAAAGGAGCATCGAGAAAACTTTAACATTTTTATCATTCAGATGGGCAAGAGGGATAGGGACGAGCATGGCCAACATTACCACTCATGTGCTACCGAGTGGGGATGGAGAGAAGATGAAAATCGGCCACCCTACAAATGACCCAAGGCCATCGTTCAGGAAAACTTGACAAAAAAACTCAATTACCAACCCACCTTTCACATGGAAAGAAAACCTATCACTTGTATCATTTGGACAGGCACAAGGGACCAGGATGAACTTGGGAGCCACACCACAACAACCCATACAACTCCAAGAAATTATAGAGCAGAAGGGGAATTGTTCACATATTCCTCCTAGGATAAGCATGGCCACCATTACCGCTCATGTACTACCGAGTGGGGATGGAGAGAAGATGAAAATTGGCCACCGTACAAACAACCCTAGGCCATCGTTCAGGAAAACCCAAAAGAACAACTCAATTACCAACCCACCTTTCACATGAAAAGAAAACCTGTCACTTTTATCATTTGGATGGGAATGAGGGGACCAGGACAAGCCAGGGAGCCACACCACAACAACCCATACAAATCGAAGAACTTAGAGAGCAAAAGGGGAATTGTTCACATATGCCTCGTAGGACGAGCATGGCCAACATCACCACTCATGTGCTACCGAGTGGGGATGGAGAGAAGATGAAAATCAGCCACCCTATAAATGACCCAAGGCCATTCTTCAAGAAAACCCAGAAAAACAACTCAATTACCAACCCACCTTTCACACGAAAAGAAAACCTATCACTTGTATCATTTGGATGGGCACGAGGGATCAGGACGAGCCTGGGAGCCACACCACAATAGCCCATACAAGTCCAAGAACTTGGAGAGCAGAAGGGGAATTTTTCACATATGCCTCCCGAGACGATCATGGCCAACATTACCGCTCATGTGCTATTGAGTGGGGATGGAGAGAAGATGAAAATCGGCCACCCTACAAATGACCCAAGGCCATCCTTCAAGAAAACCCAAAAAAAAAACTCAATTACCAACCCACCTTTCACACGAAAAGAAAACCTATCACTTGTATCATTTGGATGGGCACGAGGGACCAGGACGAGCCTGGGAGCCACACCACAACAACCCATACAACTCCAAGAACTTGGAGAGTAGAAGGGGAATTGTTCACATATGCCTCCCAAGACGAGCATGGCCAACATTACCGCTCATGTGCTACTGAGTGGGGATGGAGAGAAGATGAAAATCGGTCACCCTACAAATGACCCAAGGACATTGTTCAGGCAAACTGAAAAAAAAAAACTCAATTACCAATACACATTTCACACAAAAAGAAAACATATCACTTGTATCATTTGGATGGGCATAAGGGACAAGGAGGAGCTTGGGAGCCACACCACAATAGCCCATACAAATCCAAGAACTTGGAGAGCAGAAGGAGAATTGTTCACTTATGTCGGGATGAGCATGGCCAACATTACTGCTCATGTGCTACCGAGTGGGGATGGAGAGAAGATGAAAATCGACTACCCTACAAATGAGCCAAGGCCATCCTTCAAGAAAACCATTAAGAACAACTCAATTACCAACCCACCTTTCACACGAAAAGAAACCTATCACTTGTATCATTTGGATGGGCACGAGGGACCAAGACGAGCCCGAGAGCCACACCACAACAACCCATGCAACTCCAAGAACTTGGAGAGAAGAAGGGGAATTGTTCACATATGCCTGTTGGGACGAGCATGGCCAACATTAATGCTCATGTGCTACCGAGTGGGGATGGAGAGAAGATGAAAATTAGCCACCCTACAAATGACCCAAGGCCATTCTTCAGGCAAACCCGAAAAACAACTCAATTACCAACCCACCTTTCACACGAAAATCTGACTGAGGGACTAAGACGAGCATGACCAACATTACCGCTCATGTGCTATCGAGTGGGGATGGAGAGTAGATGAAAATAAACCACCCTACAAATGACCCAAGGCCATCCTTCAGGAAGAACCGAACAAACATCTCAATTACCAGCCCACTTTTCACACAAAAAGCAAGACCGCACCCGAACAAGTTTACATGGGTGCCCTCACACGACCCGACCCAACCCAACCGAATGAGTTTTCATGGGTGCCCTCACACAACATGAAAATACATGACTCGACCCAACCCGATCGAGTTTACATGGGTGCCCACACATGATTGAAACGAAGTCACAAGGGAGAGCCAGGAAAATGAGCTACACAAATGTGCACAAAGCCCACCCTGGGTCACAACTTAGCAATTTTGATACGAGCTTGTGTGCCTGAGCATGCCCTCACACTTAATGACCTAAAAAAACGATTTTACATGGGCACCCTGAAACGACCCACCTGAATGAGTTTACACGAACGTCCTCAAACGACGCGCCTGAACGAGTTTACATAGGCGACCTCAAATGACCCGCCCGAACGAGTTAACATAGGTGCCCTCAAATGACCCGCCTGAACGAGTTTACACAACTGCCCACAAACGACCTACCTGAACGAGTTTACGCAAATGCCCTCAAATGACCTGCTCGAACGCGTTTACACAGGAACCTTCAAATGACTGGCCCAAATGAGTTTACATGGATGCCCACACATGATCGAAATGAAGGCACAAGGTAGAGTCAGGAAAATGAGTTGCACAAACGTGCACAAAGCTCACCCCGGGTCACAACTTAGAATTTTTTATACGGGCTTGTGTGCCCGAGCACATCCTCACACTGAACGACTTGACTGAACGAGTTTATAGAGGCACCCTCAAATGACCTGCCTGAATGAGTTTACATGAACACCCTCAAACAACCCGCCTAAACGAGTTTACATGGACACCCTCAAACAACCTGCCCCAACGAGTTTACATGGGCGTCCACACATGACTAAAATGAAAGTACAAGGTAGAGTCGAGCAAACGAGTTGCACGAAAGTGCACAAGCTCACCCTGGGTCACAACTTAACTTTTTTTATATGGGCTCATGTGCCTGGGCGCGCCCTCACATTAAATGACCCGACCGAATGAGTTTGCACGGGCGCCCTTGAAAGACCTGCCTGAATGAGTTTACACGAGTGCCCTCGAATGACCTGCCTGAACGTGTTTACACGAACACCCTCAAATGACCACCTGAAGGCTTTTATGTGGGCACCCACACGACCGAAACAAAGGCCTAAAGGAGAGCCGGGAAAATGAGCTACACGAATGTGGACATAGACCACCCCAGGTCACAACTTAACATTTTTGATACGAGCTTGTGTGCCCATGCATGCCCTCACACAGAATGAACCAACCGAATGAGTTTACATGAATGCCCTCAAACAACCTGCCCGAACAAGTTTACATGGGTGCCCTCGAACAACCCGCCCGAACGAGTTTACACGAATGCCCTCAAACGACCCACCTGAATGAGTTTACTTGGATGCCCTTAAATGACCCACCCGAACGAGTTTACATGGGCATCCACACTACCGAAACGAAGGCACAAGTGAGAGCTAGGAAAACGAGCTGCACGAACATACACAAAGACCACACTGGGTCACAACTTAGCATTTTTTATACGGGCTAGTGTGCCTGGACACACCCTCACACTAAATGACCCAACCAAATGACTTTACATGAACACCCCCAAACGACCCGCTCTAATGAGTTTACACTGGCGCCCTCGAACGACCCGCCCGAACGAGTTTACATGAACACCCTCAAACGACCCACTCGAACGGGTTTATATGGATGCCATCAAATGACACACCTGAATGAGTTCGCATGGGCACCCACATGACTGAAATGAAGGCACAAGGGAGAGCCGAGAAAACGAGCTACATGAATGTGCACAAAGCCCACCCCGGGTCAAAACTTACCAATTTTGATACGTTCTCATGTTCCTGGGCACACCCTCACACTGAATGACCCGACTGAATGAGTTTACACGCATGCCGTCACCCGAACGAGATTACATACACGCCCTCACTCGACCCGCCTAAATGAGTTTACACGGATGCCCTCAAATGACCCGCCCGAACAAGTTTACATAGAAGCCCTCAAATGACCTGCCCGAACGAGTTGACACGGACGCCCTCAAACGACCTGCCCGAACGAGTTTACATGGGTGCCCACACGACCAAAATGAAGGCACAAAGGAGAGTCGGGAAAATGAGCTACACAAACGTACACAAAGCCCACCCCAGGTCACAACTTAGCATTTTTGGTACGGTCGCATGTGCCTAGGTGCACCCTCACACTGAACCACCCAACTGAACGAGTTTACATGGCCGCCCTCGCCCGACCCACCTAAACTAGTTTACACGGACGCCCTCACCCAACCCACCTGAATGATTTTACATGGATGCCCTCAGCCAACCCACCCAAACCAATTTACACGGACGCCCTTAAATGACCTGCTCGAATGAGTTAACACGGACACCCTCAAATGAACCACCCGAATGAGTTTACATGGGTGCCCACACAACCGAAATGAAGGCACAAGGGAGAGCCGGGCAAAGGAGCTCCACGAATGTGCACAAAGCCCACCCCAAGTCACAACTTAGAATTTTTGATACGGGCTTTTTTTCTCAGGCATTCCCTCACACTGAACAACCTGATCGAACGAGTTTACGCAGAAGCACTCTCCCGACCCGCCTGAATGAGTTTACATGAATGCCCTTGCCTGACCCACCCGAACGAGTTTACACGGACGCCCTCAAACGACCCGCCTGAATGAGTTTACATGGATGTCCTCAAACGACCCACCTGTATGACCTGCCTAAATGAGTTGACACGGATGCCCTTAAATGACCCACCCAAACGAGTTTACATGGGCGCCCACACAACCAAAACGAAGGTACAAGGGAGAGCCGGGAAAACGAGCTGCATGAATGTGCACTAAGCCCACCCCGGGTCACAACTTAGCATTTTTTATACATGCTCATGTGCCTGGGTGTGCCCTCACACTGAACGACCTGACCAAATGAGTTTACATGGATGCCCTCGCCCGACCCGCCCAAATAAGTTTACACGAATGCCATCGCCCGACCCGCCCCAACGAGTTTACACAAACACCCTTAAATGACCTGCTCGAATGACCTGCCTGAACGAGTTTACACGGACACCCTCAAACAACCCGCCCGAATGAGTTTACATGGAGGCCCACATGATCGAAATGAAGGCATAAGGGAGATTCGGGAAAACAAGCTACATGAACTTGCACAAAGCTCACCCCGGGTCACAACTTAGCATTTTTGATATGGCCTCGTGTGCCAAGGCATGCCCTCAAACTGAACGAGTTTATACGGATTCCCTCACCCGGCCTGCCAAAATGAGTTTACTAGGATGCCCCCGCCCGACCCACCTTGTCACGCCCCTACACTGGTGGTAATTTTCCAACCACACTATAGTGAGATGCGACACCACCGACCCTTTTCTTTTCACTAATACTCACGGTCATGGACTATGCCTAACATTCGTACTTAGTTTATTTTTGTTACCAAGTATTAAGTTATCCTTTATACAAGATGAAAACCATGAACATTCATCATAATAGCATTGACATATAGAAATAAACAACAGTATAAAGGGAGGGGCAACTCCCTGATGTGAGTCTCTCGTATATCAATATATATAATCTTCAACTTTCAAAGTACAAGTTAAATCTTGGAGGAAACCCCAAATTCACACTTAGCTAATTTTCACATTCATCATCAAAATCGATTGCCCAGCTCGTCGGCACCTCCAAACAGTCACCGCATGTTCTGCCCAACTCTTCGTTTACTCCCAAATGACTTCGTTCAACTCGTCGAACAAACCGTGTCATTTATACAAACTGGGGCGCTCGTCGTGTCTATGTCACCCACCTTGGGCGCCCTCCACACGTCCTCGTCACACCTTCGTTCACCAACCCAAAATTTCTTTGTTTCTTCCAACCGGTGGGTGGGCACACCTCCGTGTCACCTTGCACGATCATTCACCCAAACATGGCGCGACCACCCGTGGGTCACCCATTATCCAGGTCGCACAATCGTTTGGTGGGCATCCATCGTGCAGCCCTGCCCAAACGCATCCAACTGCATGCACCTGATGCGTTTCACCCAACTGCCTAGCGTTCACACGAAGCTCTACTTGGTCGCCCTTCGTTCACGCCTGCCTCTACTTGGTTACACTTCTCACCCGGCCACCCATTGTTCACCCAACACCCAACCTGGGTTGCACTCCATGCACGCTCTATCCACCTAGTTACCTTCGCCTATTCTGCCTGTCGTTTGGGCACATCTACATTGTTTAAACCGCAGAACCTTCGCACCTTTCGCACTTGTGTTTTTTGCTCCAAGTGATCTACGAGTTGATGATATCCACCACAACTTGTCCATTTACTTATATGCATCTACTCCATCATTCGAACGCCCAGCCGCCCTGCCACCAAACACAACTCTATTGACTCAACCAAGTTTTAACACCGTTGGCACACCCGTATAACGTGTGGCCACCCACACGCTCTTCGATTCACCCGTCGGCCTGCCCATTGGTTGGGGCACCCAGGAATGCCCTCATGGATATAAGTGTTTCACCACTTAAAATCCATTGCATATCTTTCTAAACTCCTCGCATGACTTGCAACTCGCTCAACTCGTCCGCACATTGCCTGTGCACCCTCTCTCTCCGCCAATAGCAGCTCATCTACACGTTGTGCAGCTCGCCGGTGCCACCCGTCCATCATGACAACCACAGGGCATTACATCCTCCCCCACCATAAGTCATTGCCATCCTTGACAATCTGGCCATCCACCGTCACTGCCAACCAATGCCTCATAATCCATCAAAACAATTATATCCCTGATCCATGATATCAACTAGTCCATACATTGCAAACATCCCTGCAACATATATAATACGACATTCTCCACCATGTATCGTCATCGTGTGAAATGCTGCCATGATGTTCCAACATAATGCTAACACAGCTCTACACACTGTCGACCCCCATGACTTGAACTAGTTGGGTAGCTAATCCAACTGTTGTGCTCAAATCATAAGAATGCATATACTTATGTCATCACCAATCTTTTCTCAGACCTTTGTCACAACACTTACTCGATTAAGAATCCACTCCAAACCCATGCTCAGGTCCATGGAATCTCCATCCCATCTGCAACATGTCCATCCATTCCATGGTCTTGTTGTACAAGAGTGCACAACACCTCCATCAGCTCATACACAAAACATCTCCATGTCACACTAGCACATCTACTTGCACAACATCCCTGCCTTGGCACTCCTCATTGGATGCCCATAAGTGACACTTGTACAAGTGCTCCTGCATAATGTCCCTAAATAAGACTGCTATGCTCCATGTCTCCAACCTTATTTTGATGACTCAAGTTGCCCATGTTGTCCAACAAAGGAGACCCATCTCAACAATCGTCCATCTACATCCAAGTCTACAAATATGTCATCATAAAGAAGCCTCCTCCAAGGCCCCTTGTCAAGGTGGTGCAACCCCTTCCAACCAAGGTCCCTACACCAACCCATCTCCAAGGTTTTCTATCGAGAGAGAAGGGCTAGGAAGTTTCCTCCTCGACTCTCATCCACCCACGTATTAGATTGGTACTGTGTCCTCAAGTATCTGTGCATAGCCTCAACCTCCTCACATGTACATCCAAGCTTTTCAAGCTTGTCTTTCATCAACTGAAAGTAATATATGCCCATAGCATACCTACAAAACTCCACTATGCTAGATGGATCTCTACCTGCATAATCCTCTCCAACCACTACCTCTTAAGAAGTACTCGGACTCCCTTCATCTGCAGCTCCATTGTGAATATCTTCAGTAGAAGATGTCTCTACCAAGTGCTTCAGGATTCATGAGATTGATCTCCCACTTCCTTCCTTCTTTCTTGCTCTCACAACAAAGTAAATAAACTTCTCTTCCTTCATTGTTTGAGTCATATTCCAGGGTCCTCTTTGCTCCACATCCTCATGCTTCACGTTTGGATCTTTGGGATACAAATTCATAGAATTCAACCTTGGTCTATACCCCAAGCAACTCCTCCTATTCATCGGAACCAACATAGTTCTTCCTTCAGTTGTGATCAATAGAATGTCCCAGTCCACCATTGGTATGGCTTGTGAAAGCTTCATGAAATCTTGCCCTTGCACCATAGAATGATCATCCATGTCCACAATCCTCAAGTCCAACTTCCCAAACCATGGGCCCACTCTCACCTGAGTGTTCTCCATTACACTAGTAACAACCTTCGTGGTAGAGTTGATTGCTTTGAAAGCACTCCACTCTTTCCCCATCTCAGCTTTCTTCCCAAAAGACTTTGCTTCTTACCTGCTTAAGAAGCTATGAGTATCCCCCGTATCCACCAAAGCTGCAAATCTCTTGCCTTTCACAGTCACCTGCACAAAACTTAGCTTCAAGGCATTACCTCCTTCTATTGGCTTTATCTTGTGTCTCACCTCAGCAACCTTCCTTAATAATTCGACCTCAAAAGTGTCCATTGGTTTATGAACTCGTCATCTCTCTTAAGGTACTTCACTTCCTTGCTTGGCTCTCCTAAGAAATTTGATCCTGGCTCAGCTCGACTTCCTTCAAGCTTGTCCTCTATCACATTCTGCTCAAGTGCACCAACCAAGTACCTATTGACTACCTCCATAGAACTATGCTTCTGAACATCTGCCTGATTGTTTCGGTAGTACTCTCCTAGTCTGTCAATGTAGTCGAGCTCATCCTGCTCAATTACAACAACCTTCTTACCAAGAAAGTCCCTCTTTATCGCATCCTCAAGTTGCTTGACTTTGATCTCCGCCATGGAACTTTTCTCCCTTAGTCAAACTCTATCATCTAGGAGTTCTTGAAGCCTAATACCATTCCACTGGATCTCCTTATCAAGTTCTTTGAACTCATCAACTTCCATCATACCCTTTTATAGGAAATATTCACTTGTATCATGGGTAAATTCACCTACCATAGGTTTTTCCACCATCTTTTCCATTCACTTTCCTTCTTTGTGATCTAGTATATACCATTCACCAGGTTCCCCTGTAAAACTAAATCAGCTCTTGATACCACTTGTTACAAAATAATAGTGAGATCAACTTCTTTCACCTGCACTTCACCTGAATCAGCTCCGATACCACCTATCATGATAGTGCAGTGGGATTAGCACTTCATCATCAACCTGATTAGCTTCCTGATCATCAGCTCTGATACCAACTATCACACCCGTACACTGGCGGTAATCTTCCAATCGCATGTTATGCAAGAAAGTGTTCCCTCTGCGGACAGAGGCAACCCCTCTAGCCCTAGAGTGGGTCTAGTCACAGCAAAGACAGATCAACAATTGATTTCCTTAAACAGTCATCATTAGAGGCCTACCTCAAACTGGTGGTTGGTGAAGTTCCATTGCACTGCTCCAGCTTCCATTTCCTTCCCCTCAATGAGAAATCAACCTGAAACAACACAAGAAAATGACAGAGCACATAATCGAGGACAACAATGATCTATTTACTCACAAAGTCAAGAAGTCATGAGCTATCAAGTAAATTACATACAAGACATAGGAAAACAACATTGATTGTATTAATAATGAATCAAGATCAAGATTACAACCAAGTCTTGACATCACAAGCCTTCTCGGAGGGTCCAACCAATATGTTTCTCAAGCATTCACTCTTCAAGGATGAATCTCCCAACACACAATGTCTTTCTCTTACTCATAAGCTATAATACAAAGTTAAGGGCACTCCACAAGCTCTCACAACCTATTAACAATCCCACACTTGTCACATCCATGCCAACTATCTATCAAATCCAAAAGCACTAGCAGCACTGCCCAACCAAAAGAACTAGCAGATCATAGCTAAGGTGAGTGCTTTGATAGAAGAAGGAGTCTCCATGAAATGTGGGAGGAGGAGCTCATCCTTAAGGAAGGTAGCACAAATGACTGAAGTACCATACCAGAGGGGGAAGGGTGACCCAAACTATCCCAAAAACCAGGTCTAGAGACATCCAGAAGGCCGACTGTTGAAACAAATTCGCCTAATCTAGATCGACACGAGCCGTAAACTAATTCTTCGCGATGACTTCGCTAGGAGGCAATTCACGCAGACCCATCATCGCTATATACAACTTGTAACCTTGCGTCAGGTCTAGAAACCCAACCTTCACAGGAAATAGATGTACACCTACGATGGAGTCATGATGAAACCGTTATAGACATGGGAACATCATGTACATTAAGGATTTACTTGCGACAAGGTAGAAACTTAGGGAATGAGGGTCAATTGGCAGCATTAAAGAGCATTTGCTTAATCTTCTTACATCAGTGGGAAGATATGAACATGTTTATTTGACACATGACATAGCAGAGGGACTGAGATGAGGATAGTGACAAATTACTGTGTAACAACGCACTATAGCAAGGTGTGGCACCACTAACCCTTTTCTTTTCACCAATACTCACGGTCATGGCTACACCTAACATTCGCACTTAGTTTATTTTTCGTTACCAAGTATTAAGATATCCTTTATACAAGATGAAAACCATGAACATTCATCATAAGAACATTAACATATAGAAATGAACAACAGTGTAAAGGGAGAGGCAAATCTCTGATGTGAGTCTGCCCATATATCAATATATATAATCTTCAACTTTCAAAGTACAAGTTAAATCTTGGTAGAAACCCCATATTTACACTTAGCCAATTTTCACATTCATCGGCAAACTCGATTGCCCAGCTCGTTGGCAGCGCACGTTCTACCCAACTCTTCGTTTACTCCCGAATGAATTTGTTCAACTCATCGAATGAACCTTGTCGTTTGCCCAACTTGAGCGCGCTCGCTGTGTCTGTGTCACCCAGCTTGGGCACCCTCTGCATGTCCTTGTGGCAGTTTCGTTCACCAACCCAACACTTCACCATTTCATCCAACTGGTTGGTGGGTAAACCTTTGTGTGGCGTCGCACGATTTTTAACCCGAATAGGGTGCGCCCACTCGTGGGTCACCCGTTCACCCGATCGCATGATCGTTCGGCAAGCGCTCATCGTGCAGCCCTGCCCGAACTCATCCAACCACATGCGCCTGGTGCATTTCACTCGGCTACCCAACATTCACTTCACGCCCTACTCGGTCGCCCTTCCTTCATGCCTTCCTCCACCCGGTTACACTTCTCACCCGGTCACCAGTCGTTCACCCAATGCCCAAACCTAGGTTGCCCTCCGTGCACGCTCTGTCTGCCCAGTTACCTTCGCCCGTTTTGCCCGTCGTGCAGGCACATCTGTATTGTTTAAACCACAGAACCTTCACACCTTTTACACTTGTGTTTTTTGCTCCAAGTGATCTGTGAGTTGATGATCTCCACCACAACTCGTTCATTTACTTATATGCATCTGCTCCATCATTTGAATGCCCAGCTGACCTACCACCAAACACAACTCCGTCGGCTCAACCAAGTTTTATCACCGTCAGCCCACCCGTATAATGTCTGTCTGCCCTCCTGCTCGTCTTTCACCCGTCGACCTGCCCATTGGTTGGGGCACTCGAGACCACCCTCACGGATATAAGTGATTCACCACTTAAAACCCATTGCATATCTTCCAAAACTCCTCGCATTACTTGCAACTCACTCAACTCGTCTGTACATCGCCTATGCACCCTCACTCTCTGCCAATCACAGCTCATCTGCACATCGTGCATGCCACCCATCCATCATGACAACTGCAGGACGTTACACGCCCGAATGAGTTTACACGGATGCCCTCAAATGACCCCCCCAAACGAGTTTACACGGACGCCCTCAAACAACCCACCTGAATGACCCGCCTAAACGAGTTGACATGGATGCCCTAAAACGACATACCCAAATGAGTTTACATGGGTGCCCACATGACCAAAATGAAGGCACAAGGGAGAGTTTGGCAAAGGAGCTGCACGAACATGCACAAAGCTCACCCTAGGTCACAACTTAGAATTTTTTATACGGGCCCCTATGCCAGGCCCCTCACATTGAACGACTCGCCCAAATGAGTTTACATGAACGCCCTTGCCTGACCCGCCTGAACTAGTTTACACTAATTCCCTTGCCTGACCCACCCGAATGAGTTTACACGGATGCCCTCAAACGACCCTCTCAAACGAGTTTACATGGATGCCCTCAAATGACTCGCTCAAATGACCACCCCAAACAAGTTTAAACAGACGCCCTCAAAATACCTGCCTAAATGAGTTTACATGGGCGCCCACATGACCGAAACGAAGGCACAAGGGAGATTCGGGAAAACAAGCTACACGAATGTGCATAAAGCCCACCCTGGGTCATAACTTAGCATTTTTTATATGGGCTCATGTGCCCGGGCATACCCTCACACTAAACGACCCGACCGAATGAGTTTACATGGATGCCCTCCCCCGCCCAGCCCGAACGAGTTTACATAGACGCCCCCGCCCAGTCCACCTGGACAAGTTTACATGGACGCCCTCAAACAACCCACCCGAATGACCTACCCAAACGAGTTACATGGAATACCTCAAACGACCCACCCGAATGACCCACCCAAACGAGTTGACATGGATGCCCTAAAACGACCTACCCAAACAAGTTTACATGGGCGCCCACACAATTGAAATGAAGGCACAAGGGAGAGTTGGGTAAACAAGCTACACGAACGTGCACAAAGCTCACCCTGGGTCACAACTTAGCATTTTTTATATGGGCTCATGTGCTCGGGTGTGCCCTCACACTAAACGACCTGATCGAGAGAGTTTACATGGATGCCCTCGCCCGACTCGCCCGAACGAGTTTACACGGATGCCCTCACCCAACCTGCTTGAACGAGTTTAGACAGACGCCCTCACCCAACCCGCCAAATTTTTTTACACGAACGCTCTCAAACAACCCACCTAAACGACCCACACGAATGAGTTTACAGGGACACCCTTAAATGACCTACCTGAACGAGTTGACATAAACACCCTCAAATAACCCACCTGAACGAGTTTACATGGGCGCGCACGCGACCAAAACAAAGGCACAAGGGAGAGCCAGGAAAATGAGCTACACAATCATGCACAAAGCCCACCCAAGGTCACAACTTATCATTTTTGATACGGGCTTGTGTGCCTGGTCACACCCTCAAACTGAATGACCCGCTTGAACGAGTTTACATGAACGCCCTCGCCCGACCTGGCCGAATGAGTTTACATGGAAACCCTCACCTGACCCACCTGAACAAGTTACACGAACGCCCTCAAATGACCTGCGCGAACAAGTTTATGCAGACGCCCTCAAACGACTCACCCGAACGACTCACCCGAATGATTTTACACAGATGCCCTCAAACGACCCACCTGAATGAGTTTACATGGGCACCCACATGACTGAAACGAAGGCACAAGGGAGAGCCAAGAAAACAAGCTGCACGAATGTGCACAAAGCCCACCACGGGTGAAAACTTAGCATTTTTGGTACGAGCTCGTGTACCTAGGTATGCCCTCACACTGAACGACCTGACGGAATGAGTTTACATGAACGCCTTCAAATGACTCGCCCGAACGAGTTTACATGAGTGCCTTTGAACAACCTGCCCAAACGTCCCGCCTAAACGAGTTTACATGAACGTCCTCAAATGAACCACCTGAATGACCCACCCAAACGAGTTTACATGGATGCCCTCGAATGACCCGCCCGAACGACCAGCCTGAACAAATCTACACAGATGCCCTCAAATGACCCACCTGAACGAGTTTACATAGACGCCCTCAAACGACCAGCCTGAATGAGTTTGCATGGACGCTGTCAAACGACCCGCCCGAGTGAGTTTACACAAACACCCTCAAACAACCCGCCCGAACAAGTTTACATGGGTGCCCACACTACCAAAACGAAGGCACAAGGGAGAGCTAGGAAAATGAGCTGCACGAAAATGAACAAAGCCCACTCCAGGTCACAACTTAGTATTTTTTATACAGGCTCATGTTCCCGGGAGCGCCCTCACACTGAACGACACCACCGAATGAGTTTACACAGGTGCCCTCAAATGATCTGCCCAAAAGATTTTACATGGCAAACAACTCGCCTGAACAAGTTTACATGGCAAACGACTCACCCCAATGAGTTTACACAGCCACCCTCAAACGAACCACCCGAATGAGTTTACACGTCCACCCTAAAACGACCCACCCGAATGAGTTTACACGGGTGCCCTCAAATGACCCACCTAAACGAGTTTACACGACTGCCCTCAAACGACCCGCCTGAACAAGTTTACACGGGCGCCCTCAAATGACCCACTTAAACGATTTTACACGGCTGCCCTCAAACGACCTGCCCGAACGAGTTTACAAAGTCGCCCTCAAACAACCCGCCCAAACGATTTTACATAGAAAATGACTCTCTCGAACATGTTACATGACAAACGACCTGCCCAAACGATTTTACATGGAAAACAACCCTCCCGAAAGAGTTTACACAGGTGCCCTCAAACGACCTACCCGAACTATTTTACATGGCAAACAACTCGCCCGAACGAGTTTACAAGGGCACCCTCAAACAACCCACCTAAATGAGTTTACATGGAAAATGATCCACCCGAATGAGTTTACACGGGAAAACAACCCACCCAAATGAGTTTACATGGGAAAAAGACCTACATGAATGAGTTTACATGACAAACGACCCACCCGAATGAGTTTACATGGGCTCCCACACATGACCGAAACGAAGGAACAAGGAAGTGTCGGGCAAACGGCTACACAAACATGCACAAAGCCCACCCCAACACATTTTCACGGGCACCTACACACAACACGTCTCGACCCGCCCAAACAAAATTTGGGGTTTCCATGGGTGCAAGACCCGAACGAAGTTTGGGGTTTCTGTGGGTGCACGACCCGAATGAAGGCACAATGGAGTGTTGGGCAAAAGGGTCGTACCAACTTGCAGAAGACACACAAGCGGTCACGACTTCACGTTTTTGGCACAGCCACGTGTGCCCAGACACCCACACATAGCATGACACGACACGATCAGCCTTGGGCGAGCCGACTTGACTCGCCTGAATGCATTTGCACGGGCACCCACACACAACACGACACAACCCAACTCAAACAAAATTTGGGCTTTCCATGGGTGCACAACCCAAATGAAATTTAGGGTTTCCATGGGTGCACGACCTGAATGAAGGCATAAGGGAGCGTCGTGCAAACGGGCCGCACAAACGTGTAGAAGGCACACGAGGGGTCATGACTTAGCATTTTTGGCACTGCTATGTGTGCCTGAGAACCCATGCATGGCACGAACCGACCAAATCGAATGAAATTTGGGGTTTCCATGGGTGCACGACCCGAACGAAGGCACGAGGGAGCGTCGGGCAAATGGGTCGTACAAACGTGCAGAAGGCACACGGGTAGTCACATCTTAGCATTTTTTGGATGGACACATGTTCCCAAGCACCCACATATGCCACGACATGACCCAACTCGACTTGCCCAAATGAGTTTGCACCGGCACCCACACAAGACATGACCTGACCCACCCGAATGAAATTTGGGGTTTCCATGGGTGCATGGCCTGAATGAAATTTGGGGTTTCCACGGGTGCACGACCCGAACGAAGGCATGAGGGAGCATCAGGAAAACGGGCTGTATGAACGTGCAGAAGACACACAGGTGGTGACAACTTAGAATTTTTGGCACAACCATGTGTGCTCGAGCACCCACACACGGCACGACATGACATGACCCGACCTGCCTGATTGAAATTTGGGATTTCCATGGGTGCACAACCCGAACAAAGGCACGAGGGAGCGTCGGGAAAATGGGCTGCACGAACATGTAGAAGACACATGGACAGTTAGGACTTAGCATTTTCGGCATGGCCACGTGTGCCCAAGCACCCACACATGGCATGGTATGGCACGACCCGACCCGCCTGAACGAAATTTGGGGTTTGAATGGGTACACGACCCGAACGAAGGCACGAGGGTAGGAATATCTTTGACTCTAATACATAAATATACTTGGTGTAACATGCCCTTAATGTTATCGGTAAAACTAGTGTCCATTCAGAGCTGCTAGTCCCACTAAGACGGGTAGATATCTTAGAAACAAAAAAACTAAAGTCACTTGTGTTTTCCTTTATGAGACATAGATGAGAGAAAAGCAGAGAGTACCAACCTTAGTCTTTTGCTAGCCTCCTTGCGTGTTTCCTCTCCCCTTTGATAGATATTTTTCCACTCCTTTCTCACTTGTCCTACTTCAAAGAACACCTGTAGAGTAAAAGTAGCAAAATACCATCAAAGCATAGAGATCTATAACAACAAACAATGTAGGATCAGATGTACATTAACCATATAAATGCATATACAAATACAAGATTTAGAGATATACAAGCATATGGAGGAAAACTCAAATAGATTTATTGATAGAAGTAATAGAAGAGAGGATTACAACCAAGTTGTCTGATCCAGTACCATTCTCCCAGCATGAAAGCCCTCTTCACCTCATACAAAGCAAGATCACCCAACAATGTCTTCAAAGAGATACCAATAGCACTTACTTGCAAATTACAAAATTCCAGCCTTTGGATCTCTTGGATGAGGGATCCATATATAGATGTTTATAAGAGAGTGAGTCAGCTTCTGGGATTTTGATTAGTGTCATTTCACTGATAGTTCTTGGTTCCACTTGGATATTTCAGATCTCTTACTCATCCCTGGGTGAATTCAGAGAGGCAAGTGTCATATGAGCAGTTTATAGAAGATTCTCTGGGTTTCCACCTAGAAAACTGCTTCTGTCATTTGTCTGCTCTCTCTCATCACACCCTACAGAAGGTCTTTCTAGTATGCATCGCAACCCCCATGTGTAATAGGTGATATGAATCACACCCTATGCATGGATCAGTTTGTATGGTCCAGTTTTGACCAGTTCTGAGTAGTTTTTCATGGAGAACTTTTGGGAGATGATGTAATCAGCTGACCTTGTTCCTTTAGGGTATGAAACAAAACTTTTAGGGGTTTATAAGCCCTTGATTTATGGACATATGTGATTGGGATTGTAGTGCCCAAATATGTCTATAACATTTGCCCCCTAAAGCATGAGATCGTAAATCTTTTGATGTCGGGTGAAATGATTTATAATGAGGATCTAAGGTTTTTCTAACTGGAAGGTGACCTATAATAAGATACAATACAATACATTATCTTCACTATATTTCATTATCTAGCTGAGGTAGGAATTCCCATGCTCAGCTTTATAAATTCATATTCATGTACATAAGACAGACAATCGTCTGTGTGGTAGACTGATGATTCTGGTAGAGCAATCATCCTTTAGTTTGGATGATTATCTGTGCAACTGTGATGTACATTTGATGTCTTTATTTTCCTAAATATATCGTAGCCCGAATGGATGAAACTAGATCTAAGGTCTTCAAACTCGTTCAATCTTTTCCCGAAGTACAAGTCGATCCATGTGAAAATATGTTATGATGTCGAACATGGAAAGACATCGCTTAATTACCAGCCAATGATATAAGCTATTAATAGGCATGAGAGGAATCAGAAACAATGATGATGACCCTCAAGGTACTATAGTGCAATTCACATGGTGTGAATACATGAGTTTATGTCGAACACCATGTAAAATCTTTCGGTCGAAGGCCATTGATGTAAACCTGTCGCTGGAAGTTAGAAACTTGCCATTGAGGCATGAAAGCTTCAAAGTACTGAAAGGGTTATTCCTAAGTCAACTTCTTGGATAATAAGTTGATGTCGACAAGAAGTGACCCGCCGTAGGAGGGTCTTAATGAATCCCACATCTATGACATGGAACGGAGCAAATGATTTTGTGGAGGTGAAAATGATCTGATGATATAAGGTTTAGGGTGATGGTCATGAAAAATGGAGATTGAAGGTATTGCAGCGGATGAGGCATTCGCTAGGTTGGTGAATTCTCTGAGCGACTTCTCTTGAACATATCGGAAACACTAAAATGGATTGGTAGCGTTAACCCCAAGGTGGATGGTACAGTGGACCAATGGTGATATGATCGGTGAATGGAATAAACCAACTTGACTCAATCATGGTGACGGAGTCAAAGTGTCATGTTCAAGAGCAACTTGCTACCAATGATGCTATTCAAGTTTTCTTCCCTTTTTCCCTAATCATTGCTGGCCAGTGCCTCTTTATTTTTCTCAATCTTGAGGAGGATAACATATGCTTGTTCTATAATTTTCCCTTTGGGAAAACCTGTCGCTATGTTTTAACGAGCTTAGCAACAGTGAAACTCACTCTTATCTGCATGGACAAGTTTGTCACTATTGTTTTAACGAGTTTAACGACAAAGATAACTCGGTCCCTTTCAATTTTAGAGAGTCTAAAAAGGGACGAAAAGGCAACTCTAGTAATTCTTTTTCGTAATGTAATCCCTTAAGTTGGAAAAAGTATAAAATAATATGAAAGGGATGACATTTCGATAGTTTTAACGAGCCGAACAAGACAAGTGCTTGATCTTTTTGTCTAATAATCCCTCAGGTCCAGAAAGATTGAAATCTAGAGGAGGGATGGAACTTCTGATCACTTTAACAAGCTAGAGAGGCCAATTGCTTGACAATCTTTTCATATTTTACGAGTCAAATGAAAAGAGCTTAAAGGAGACTCATTTTTTGAGGAAAGAGTGATGTTTTTGGATAGCAACTAGTTCCAGGGAAGGTTTGGAACTTTTCAATCACGACAGTGTAAAGAAGGTGGCTAATAGAATCACTCATTGCAATTGTTCCTCAAAACGGGTAAAAAATCAAATGGAGGCATATGATTAGCTAAAAAAGAGTGGAGGTGATGGTGAAAACACGACCAAGGTTCAAAAGTTGATAATTATGTGATCGAAATGGTTATTTAACGAAGGTGGGGTTCATTTTTTAATGAGCTTGAACTCTATGGAAACACTTGCTCATTGCTAGGTTTATTTTTTAATGAGCTTGAACTTCACGTAAAACTACTCAACTAGGTTTAATTTTTAACGAGCTTGAACTTCACGTAAAACTGCTCATGATAATAGTCAGAGACGTTGATTTCACCATTAATACTATGTTCTTTTGACATTCGTGCTACCTGTTCAATTACTCCATCAAATTGATTAGAAATGTAAATACATGCTTGAAAAATATTTTACTTGAACTACGTGAATAGTAACATAAAAATAGTTTTTACCTCTCATTTTTACCATTTCATTCAAATTTGGGATTTTTTGAGCTCTGGAGGTGTTTTCCCCTTTGATTTTCACCAGCTGATTCCATGAGATTCTATGGACTATTTTCGGCGCCGTCTAGACTAGGTAGGAGCTAACCCTGAGCTCTTCAATTGCATTCTTTCCTTTTCTGATTTTGAGCATGTTTTCCTATTCTTTTGGGCCTCTAGGGTTTGAACAATTCGTTCTCTCCCCATCGCACCTGATGTACATTGAAAGGTGCAATGCATACCAAGCTGGTCATTGGCAAGTCAGGATGCATCTCACCTAGTACACAGCTGGGGTGCGATGGGCACAAAAGGGAAAGTTTATGCACTATTTTTTCATGGAAATTTTACCTGTTTTTGCGTGAATCAGGATCCTAATTCTTCTCTTGTTTGTTTTCAGAGATTCATTGCATCAAGATGGTTGTTACATGGCATGAACACGAGCATGAAGAAGAGGACATGGTTGCTTTACATGATTCGGGTACGGTGACTGCATCGCGGAACTGTGGCTTGCTCAAATTCTTCCGCATATCCAGCATGAGGCAACAAATCAATTTGTTGCAATATTTTCTCGAAGCATGGGATCCTACCAACCAAGTGTTCCAGATTCGAGGTAAACCCATTCCTTTGACAGTTGAGGATATCTACTTCTTGACTGGTTTATCAAGGCATGGTGCCCCTCTCTCACTATCAGGATCTGCCCATGGAGGTGAATTCGTGAGGGATTATGTTCACCGATTCTGTAGAGATGGATCTCAACTAAGCAGGGACGGTAAGATCAGTATACAAGATTTCACTGACTGGTCCTTGAGGACTATTTTATTCACCTTCGCTAGATTGGCTGGTAGTGTGGCTCTTCATTTGGCCAACAGGTCTTATATGCAGTATGCTATGGAATGCCTTGAACCATAGGTATTTGTCGCACGGAATGAGTCGATCTTGCGGACAAGATAGACCTTCCTAGAATCTAAAGAAGACCTAATGACAAGCAAACCAACCAGACACTATCTTTCTCTAAATATGCTTCAATAAACAATAGCAAACAAGTGTTTTTAGGGCCTACCTTTGGTCCAACGCAAGCTTGTGGATGTCCTCGCTCCTTTGATCCAAATGAGCTCCTTTTCGTGAATTTGCAAACACAAACAAGGCAAAAAAATTAAATAGCACCTGAAAAACCAATTGCATAAAACATATTTAACATGAAAGTCAAGGAGTCCATGAAACAAGTAACATAAGATACTTGTTGAGAAAAATGAGTTTGATTGTATTAATTCAAAAGAAGAAGAACTTTACAACCTTTGCCTTGATGTTGTACAAGCTCCTCCCAGGGTCCAAAAAATGTCTCCTCTAATTTGACAAGTTTCACTCACTCTCCAATGGAACCAAGAGGTATGTGATCTCTCCTCTCAAGCTCAACCAAAGAGTCTTAATTTCACCAGCATTTACCCTCAAAATGTTAAGCTTCTAACCTCTCTAGTTCTCACCCTAATGCATGTATTTATAGTGCAATGGAGGGAAGTTACTAGGTCCTCCTTCAAAGGGATAAAGCCCTCCTTCAAAGGGATAGCTCCTTTAGTCAAGGGATTAGCTCCTTCTCTTTTGGGATGCATGAACCACCTCAGAGCGAACAATCCACGTCAAAATTCCTTCTAGAAAACTCTAGAATTAACCCAAAGTGAGTTTTTTAAGATAAAACTTGCACCTTTTGACTTTCACAGGGGTCCGCACCTACACCGTTAGGGACAGAGCGGGTAGGTACGCAGCTTTTGTACACAGAAAGTGCAGGACCGCAGGTGACCATGAGAGAAAGTGCGGAACCAGAGTTACATTGATTTTTAATGTCTTTGTCCCATTTCCGAAGCTTGATTTGAAGAGCTGAGGTCTTAGACTTGCTTAGGAGGACATTACAAGTGATGATAGACCCACACTGACTGTAAATAATCATAGTGACGATATTTTTGTGTAACAGATTGCCCCCTAAAGTGCGAAGTCTGTAGTAGATGAGGATTTCATTTATCATATATGAAGAGTGAAGTACTTTATCATTTCGAGGATCATCTTGTGGAGAGCCCGGTCGGAACCTGTAAAAACATTCAATGCAATATATATATATATATATATATATATATATATATATATATATATATATATGAGATCATCATCACTAAGGCAGGCATTCCCATACTCAGATCAAAACTAACTAGAAAACTATCTACTACTCAGATATAGGAATGATCTTGTAAAACATCACAAGTATAGACTCATGTGAACACAGTATGGACGCAGCCATCTATTTATGAATAGTCCACAATATAATGTGTACAAAATTCCTTGCAGCCTGGATGGTGGAAACTAGATCCAGGGTCTTCATTTCTACTTCTCGAAATATTACGATTCTATCCATGCGAATAAATGTATTGATGTTGAACATGGTAGAAACCACTTGATTACCAGTCAATGATGTAAACTGTTAACAAGTGTGAGAGAAACCACCAGTGATGTCAATGGATCTCAAAGTACCCAGTACAATCCATGAGATGTGAATAAATGTGTTGATGTTGAACATATCATGGAATCCTTTGATCGAAAGTCAATAATGTAAACTGTCGTCAAAGGCGACAAACCTGCCATTGAGGCATGCAGATCTCAAGGTACTGACGATTCCTAGATCATCTTTCTAGATAATGTGCTGATATCGATAGAAAGCGATCCGTCGCAGGCAAGCCCACAACACGAAATCATAGATCAAGTTGAAGAAATTTAGTTGCAAGGACTGACTCAGAGATGGTCAAGATGGATGACAGATATTTTACACATGAATGGCTTATTGGCAGTGACCCCTTGAACACATAACGACATGACAGATGGCTTGGTAACAATTGACCCAAAGTTAATACCCAGAAATCAACTGAAGACTTTCAATGTGGTTTGACCAACTGTTAGGCAAAGGATTTCCCAACCCAGGTGAATGAAAGTGTCGTGTTCAAGAGTGGCTACAAAGTATGACAAACAGACTCATTTTTCTCTCTTTTCCCCCACCATTTCTGGCAAGTACCTCTTTATTTTTGACAAGCTTGAGGAGGATAACATTTGCTTGATTATAAGCTCATCCTTCGGATGAGTCCAACTTAGTTTAGATTCGAACCCTAAGAAGGAGTGGTTCGTTCTTGTTTGTAATTGAACAGGTCCTTTACTATGAAATTTTAATGAGTCCAGTATAGGAGAAACTCGACGTTTTTCAATTTTAGAGAGTCTGAAAAAACTTAAGAAGACTCCAGGGTTGACCTTTTTCGTAAATTTGTGTCTCCCAAGCCCGAAAAAGTATAAAATAATACCTGAGAGAACCGCTTGATCTTACGACCAAGGAGTACTTTTCTTCATTAGTGTCACTGATCCGAAAAAGTAAAAAAGCGATCAACGACATGTCATTTCATAACCAATATCGAATTTGAAATGACAAAAATCCGGCAATCTTTTCATGTTTTTACGGTCGGAAAAGAGCTGTAAGTGGACCGTCTTTTAAATCCATTTTAACGAGTGTAAAAGAAATGCTCGGCAATCTTTTCATATTTTAGGAGTCAGAAAAGGGCTTAAATATGACTCTACTTGTTTTTCGTTGAAAATGATAGATTTCGCCTGAATAATCCTTTATTCTGCACAAAAACACAAACATTACTCATACCTGTTTGAAATAGATAAAAATGTCGTAAAATACCTTTTCAAAGTGAAACATAAACGAATTTGCAATTCATTTACTCAAAAAAATCATAAAAAGGGGTTTTGACAATTCATTTTTACCGTTTGAGTTTGGGTGAGAAAATAGTGCTTTTGCTCAAAAAACTTCCCGTGAAGATTGTGGAAAATCCAACCGTCGGAATCGAGCGTCGTCTTCTCCAGGTAATCCACATCATCCTACTCTTCATTTTCAACCATTTAGTTTTTTGATTTAGTCCTTCATTTCATTTTTTGGGAGGGTTTTTAAGCGCAAAACCCGCATGCGGGGGTCTACAGGTTTACCATTACGAACCTGCGGACCCCGAATTTTTCTCCATTGGGAAAAAGCTCAGGGTCCGCACCTCCCGTGTAGACAAAGTGTGGACCCACACACTGTGTCTAACTCGGAGGGTGCGTACCCCGCCGCAAGGGTTTTGAACCCAAAAATTCTCAAAAATGGACCAATCAAAATGTTTTTTAGCAATTTAATTAATCTTTATACTTGATGCAGAGAGTACATCATGCTAGATCGGCGTGAACGAGAGCATGAGGACGTGGATGCTTCCACATGGAATCATTAGCCTTCACTTGATGCTTTTAGGGCATGCGGACTGTACAAATTCTGGACCATTCCTGGCATGAGGGCTCAGGTGGATTTCTTACAATGGCTGGTTGACAGATGGAGCATACAGGACCAGTGCTTTTTCATTGGCGGCCATCGGCTCGAAATCGAGCCGGCGGACATTTATTTCTTGACTGGTTTGCCTAAGAGAGGCGAAGACTTGACTCTGCATGGGACTAGGCCAGGTGGTCAGTCTGTCGATAGCCTCCGGCTAGAGTACTACAACAGCCAGGTTAAAGACAAAGGGATAGACATAAAGATCATATCCCGTCCTGAGCTCATGGTGATTGCGTTTACTGTCACCAGACTTTGCGGAGCTACCGCATTACATATTGCCACCGGATCCCAGATGCGTATGGCAGTTGATTGCTTTCGAGGCACCATCTTCAACTGGTGCAATGTTGTGCTGGCCAATGTGAAAGGCCAACTGACCAGGGCCAAGAGCGGACGACTAAAGACCTTTGGTTATGGGGCTTTGGTCGTGAGTTTTGGCCTGGAGAGGGTTCCTATGCTGATCCCATAGCACCTTACTGTTGGAGTTGGGCTTCCTTGAGAGCCCAAACTGATGCGATGGGTCGCAGTCATGGCCCGTCACCTGGACGAGAGGACAGAAGTTGCTCGGTTCAAACCTGAGTATTTCCAATGGTTGGAAAACAAGGTCTTTTCCATTCAGGACTTCCCTTACGCTGCGATAGATTTTTGTGGTGACCCAGACATGGCTCTTCCACCATGAGAGCAGTGGGACGCGTCAGGTAAAATCCTTTTCAACTTTTCCTATTTTAATTTTTTTTTATTTTTCCATCGTCTCAAAACTGATAGTAAAAATTTCAAATGCAGATGTGGGTCCACAGTGACCAGCCACTCTCCAGCCTTTCGAGAGGAGGCAACCAGTTGCACCCGCGCCAGCCCCACAGGATGAATCGGCAGAGGTTTTGGCCGAGTTGGAGGGTCATCTTGAGCGCTTGACAGGGGATATTCCTGAGACCACTATAGACAACATTCCTCATCGACTTCAGCGCTATGTGATTGGAGTCCCAGGACCTTTTAGGAGGTTCCTTTGCAAGGTGGCCCGGGCAGTGGTTTCTTATAGAGATCATCACCAGTGATAGGACGATCGCCTATTGTGGGCACATGTGACATTTTTGTTTTTTGTACTTATCATTTTTGCCGATCATAAGGTGTTTTTTCAACCTATGATCGAAGACGATGGATTTTTTGACACACTCCTATATATATATATATATATATATATATATATATATACACTATTACCGGCTTATCTTGTAATTCATGTTATGGAATGTTTTTAAATTTACATGTATGATTATTGCAAATGTCTATTTAACATTCGAGAAGCAATTGCATCTGCTAATGTATTTAAAGACCTTGGAATATGCTGATATTCAATGTAATCAAACTCACGTTCCAAGAGACGCACTCTCAAAAATAATCTTAATAACACTGGATTTCTAATGGCATACACTATATTAAGTTGTAATACAATGAGTTCAGAATCTAACCTCACTATCAAACTCCGAATCCCAAATGAAATAGATTCAGACAATAACTCAATCACTGCACTATACTCTGCAATGTTGTTTGTTGTTTGACCGAGGCTTACCCCATGCATAGAAACTAACTCGTCAGAGGGCGAATAGATAACCCAAGCCGTGGAAGAGATGTTCTGTGTATTACGACAAGCACCATCAGCAAATCCAATGTATGTTTGGAGAGGCATCGACATCTGGAATATCAAGAGTAAAACCAAGATAAGCAGGAATAATGAAGGGAAAAACACTCTCTAAGCTAAGCACACTTTTTAAACTAAAACACACAAGCTAGAAAGAAAAACTATCCTAACTAAAAATCTCCATACCCCATTCTTTTAAGCATAATACCTCTTCAAGTAAAGGCCATTTCTGGGTTTACCCAAAGAGTCCCCATCAAAGTCTACCAATTCATAAGCCCCTTTGGCTAGCTTTCACTTGACAACATAGGTACCATGCCACATAGGAACGAATTTTCCAACGCCTAATTTATCATTAGCTTGATCATACAATAACACTAGGTCTCCTTCCGAAAAATTTCGAGGGGTCACGTTTCGATCATACTGAGCTTTCATACATTTTACGTGAGTATCGATTGCCAATGCAGCATCACGTCGATTCTCATCTAATTGAGCCAAGTATAACAAACGCTTTTCCTCTTCGAAAGTGGCTAGAAATAACTCGATGTCCATTTGCAGTGACAGGATTTCGCACTCAATGGGTAACACAACTTCCAAACCATAGACTAGTTGGAAAGGAGTGAACCCTGTTGATGTTTTTACTGAAGTTCGGTATGCCCAAAGCATTGAAAATAGCATGTTGTGCCAATTCTACCGATGAATCCCAATGATTCGTCGAATCATGATAACTAAAACTTTGTTGATGGATTCAACCAGACCATTCGCTTGTGGATAATAAAGAGTTGAACTATCGTGACGTAAACCAAGCTGGCCTATAAGTTCGGTCATCATAATGTTTCGCAAATGATGCCCATGATCAATGATTATCTCTTGTGGGACACCAAACCTAGCAATTATATGATTGAACATGAAAATTGCAGCTGTTTTGCCATCTGCCTCGAATGTAGGCATCGCCTCGGCCCACTTAGTAAAATAATCTACCACAAGGATGATATACGCATGCCCCCCGGCCGAGTGAGGGTTACATGTAATAAAATCGATACCCCATTTGTCAAATGGACCAACGGAAATTATAGGGTGGAGAGGAGCAGGTGGAGCGCACATCTTACGATAAAAAAACTGGCAGTTGTGGCATTTTCGGACTGCCGTAATACAATCTTTAAACAAGGACGGTCAGAAATAGCCAGCGCGCAATATCTTTTGGGTTGTGCCATACCCAGACATATGACCGCCACATACTCCAGAGTGACAGTCACTTAGAACCCTTTCAGCCTCTTCGTGAGTTAAGCAATGTCGAAAAATAGAGTCCCCCCATGGCAATAAAGAGTATCTCCAGTAATTTTGAATTGTTGGGACTGGAATTGAATTTTCCGACGTTCCGACCTTGAAATTTCTAGCCGAAAGGATTGGGTCTGGAGATAGACGATGATATCCCCATACCATGGATCTAAAGTGCTGATTAGAAACAAAGATTCGTCCGCAATGGGCTCCTCTGCCACAGTTTCTGTGTCAGTACGCGGGAAGTCACACATTAACTCTGCAAAAACTAAAGATTTCTTAGACTTAGATTTCTCAAATTCCAAGTCGAACTCCTGCAAGATAACGATCCATTTAGAGTACTAGCCCCCTAGTAATTGTTTGGTCAAAATGTAGATCATAGGGTTGTAATCCGAAATTACTGTAGTTTTACGTAGTAAAATGTAGTGACGAAAACGTTGGACAGCTTGAATGGCTGCCAATGCCAATTTCTCCACATGTGAGTATTTTAGCTCAATTGGATTTAACGTTCGACTAAGGTAATATATCACATGTTCCATTCCAAATTCATCTTCCTGAACTAAGACCATTCCAATGGTGGAATGGGAGGCGGTGAGATACAAGAAGTAATCCTGGTTGTAGTTGGGAGGATGCAACAATGGTGCATGGGTCAACGCGTGTTTGAGTGCATCAAAAGATTTTTGAGCTATCTCATCCCAAGAGAATTGAGTATTTTGTTTCAAAAACCGGGTAAAACCCTTTGTAACCTTGGCGTAGTTAGGAATGAATCATCATAAAAAGTTTGCTTTCCCCTGCAAACTTTGGAGTTGGTGAAGACTCGAAGGAGGAGGCAATTTGATGATAGCTTAGACCTTTGAGGGATCAACGCGAATGCCGGCTTTCGAAACTACAAATCCCAGAAATCGACCCATTTCTATACAGAAGAAACATTTGTGTGGATTCAACCGAATACGATAATGCCTACACCTCATAAAGATTGCTCGTAAATGGACGAGGTGATCAGCTCAATGTAATGAATGAGCAGGCAAATCATCGAGATACGGTTGCACAATGTGTTTGATGTCATGAAACGCATAAGACATTTCCCTTTGAAAAGTTGCTCCGGAATTCTTAAGCCCAAAAGGAAATTTGCAATAAGCAAATGTCCCCCATGGACAAATGAAAGCCGTTTTTGGTTGATCGGAAGGTAGAATGTTGATTTGATTGTATCCGGAAAAACTGTCCATAAAGGAAAATATTTCGTTGTTGGCACAATCATCAATGATTTGATCGATATAGGGGGTTGGGTAATTGTCCTTTGGACAGGCTCGATTAATGTCCCTTAATCGATGCATATTCTTATTGTTCCTTGCTTTTTGTTAACCAGAACAATATTCGATACCCAATCCGTTAACGAGATAGGATAAATGAAACCTGCTTTCAATAGTTTCTCAACTTCTGCTTTAATTGCAGCAGCTTTTCGTGGGTGAATCTGACGCAAACGTTGCCAGACGGTTTTAGCGTCTGGGTAAGTCTTGATCTCATGAACAACAATCGCGGGATCAATTCATGGCATTTCCTCATAGGACTAGGCAAACACGTCGCGGAATTCTTGAAATAGGGCCTTATATAAATGAATTTCGTCATTTGTACACGAGGCACCTATATGAATGTTTTCAACAATTCCGGGCTTAACTGAAATGTCAACAGGAATAGTTCGAGAGATATTTCCCAAATTTAACTCGGAATCAGGATGTTTCATTGGATTCTGAGGTTCCTTGACATATTCAGTTGTAAAAATTGATGAGAAATCATTTTCAAAACGATCATCCTCAGGTAAAAACGAAGATCTGTGATGGAGATCTTCCCATGGTAAATCATCTACACATAGGATTTCGCGAATTTTCTCGTCAGAGTGAACAAGTTCAGGAAACGTGATTAAACCCGAGGTTGATGTGAAAAGTGATTCCTCACGGACCACATTCATTAAGCCATTTTCGGTTGAAAAAGGGGTGGAAAACTACTACACGACTTCATAAGCAATTTCATATGGACTCAAAGGCATAGCATCACCAAATGAGTCTATCTCAGATTCAGAAGGAGTGATCCAAGGATCATCATAAACAATGGTGTCTGATGTAATCATATGAATTGTTGCAAATGAGGACGATGCATTGATTGGAGGAAAAGGAAAAGTGCCCAATAAACCGGCATCTTTAACTAATACTACTCCAACATCCTTATATGGGATAGTTGTTTTACTAACATGCTGAATACTCTCCGAAGAGGCTGGGTCGGATGAAAAGTAAGCCAGTTGATCTATTGTTATGATCTTTCCATTATGTGGAAACTTTATTACTTGGAAGACCGATGAAATGACCGCTGTCATAGCGTAAGACCAACTTCGACCCAAGAGAAGGTTGTAATCTAGAGGGGCATCAACCACCTCCACATCTAGACTAACGGTTTTTCCTTCAACCCCTATAGGCAAATCCTGTAGAATGCCAAAAGGATGAAACCCACAGCCATCAAAGGCCTTAAGAATTGTCGGGGATTGATTTAGTGAAGGAGAACCAAGCGATCTCCAACACTGTATCGACATAATACACGTTGAGGCTCCCTCATCAATTACAGTCCAATGAATAGGCCTGTTTTTTACTATCACTGGGATCTGGGAATCCATTTGATGAGGCAAACGCGGTGTACTATTTTCTAGATCAAAGATTATTAGGTTCGGGTCCTGAACGTCAATAGCTCCTATAGCCAACAAAAGTAATTTACGCTGTGCTGGGCATGATTGCAGCACTTCCAAAGCCGACATTACTGAGGGTGAAACAACTAAATCCTCAACAATGTTATAATTCTGAGCCGCTCTCGCATGTGGATTGAAAGCTGACTTTCGAAGTATACCCTTGGCGGGCGGTTTGATTACTAAGTTTGGATTAGGTTTCTTGATCTGTAGTGGATTGGAACCGGGAGCTGAGGTTGATGGATTAGAATGAGAAGATTCTTCTTCTTTGCCATCAACAGGAATTTTACTACCATAATCTTGCGATCGAGTCGCAATCCTAAAATGGGACATCATCAATATGGGTTCTTCATTGGCACTCGAGGAAGAACCTATCATCTTACTGTCTTGACTTGGAAATGGATCCTTCAAGACAGCAGGAGTTTGGGAACCTTTGAAAATCTTTGCAACCTCTGCACGATGAGGGCAGTATCTTGTAAAATGTTCTTCATCACAAATGAGACATGGATAACGAGGTTTGCGCTTTTCATCATTGGATTCCGCCTTTTCAGGTTTCTCCTTTGAATTTTTGTCCGTTTTATTCTTCTTCTTTCCTTTCTTCTTCCCACCGGATTTTGATTTAGCCGTAGATGACTCTACAACATGAATATCGGCGGAAATCTCTACAGAAGAATCTCCTGTCGGGGAATCAGGCAAGGTTATGATAGGAGAAGAATTCTTGGAAGACTTCTTCTTACTTTTAGTGTTAACCATACCAATCATACCGTCAGTGGCATGAGATCTCGAAGGAGCTGCAGTGATTTGATTTGACTTGGGAAGATCGGGGATATTTTCGTGTAACATACCTGACTGAGTATAGACGAAGTCAAGGTACTGTGCTTGAGCAATCACTTGCTCCTCGGTAACAACTCTGGCTTTAGCAACATCTTCAGTGATCCTTGGCAACAAAGATTTTACAAACCACTCAGCCAAGATTTGATCCGGAATAAATACCTTCACTAAACGTCGTCGACGTCTCCACTCATGAACATGATCTAAAATGTACGTGGATGTTGACTTTTTTAGCGAAGTTAAAAATTCTGTGCCATTGTCATATCGGACTGGAAATTGGAAATGAGTTAAAAACAAGGTGGCTAACTGACTAAAATTATAAAAAGTGCCTCGCGGTAACTCAATGTACCACTTGGCCGCGAGACCAATTAGAGTGCGCTGGAAAAGTCTAAGACGGATCGAATCATCTGTGATGGAGTTAGACGCACACCAGAGGTGGTAAGTCATCACATGGTTCGACGGGTCCTCTCTAGATTTACCTTTGAACATGGTAATGTCACTGGGCAACTTATTCGGCATTGGCGGCCAAAACGGAAGATAATTAATCGGATCGTTCGTTAGGCGTGACAAATCAGGTAAGTCCAAAGTTGCGATAAACTGTAATTGCTGATTTGGATCCCTAAAACTCTAGGTCATGAGACCAGCCCCAGGAGGAGGATATTCAGGATAAATAGGAATAGGAATCGCGTTCGGGATATTGTATCCTCTCGGAAAACCAGGATTAACCGGACCGTACTAGGGTTGTTGAGGTTGTTGATAAGTGTACCCAAGGTACGGTTGATACTGATAGACTGGTTACTGAACAGTAGGACCGAATTGGTACTGTCCCTGGTATGGTGGATAGGTGAATTGAGGTTGACTTGTGACAACCGTACTTAAACCAGGTTGTCTTACAGGCATCTGAACCATAGTTTGAATCGTGGATCCAGACGGTGGTAAAGATGTCTGAGGAGTAGATACAGGAACAGTAGAAACCGGAGCTGTCGATACTCCAGAAGTAGATGGGGTAGATTTAACAGATGTTGCGGCAGTTGCAGTGGTCGTTTGAGATGGAGTACGAGGCGCAGTAGGCCCAGACTGAGAAACTACCGAAGATACAGAAGTTTGAATGTTAGACTGGACTGGTTGCTGGGGTGAACTAGAAACTAAGGGTTGTTAAGTTTGAGATGACAACTGTACACTTGGCTGCAACACCTGTTGAGTTTGCGATGGATCCCACACTATGTTCATTCCGGGGTACTGACCCATAACAGGCTGAGAATATTGAGGACCATAACCGAGTTGAGGGTACGATTGATATTTGAAAGGTACATTTCCCATTCCTTGAACATAAGATTGACCTTGGGGTGGTTGGAAACCTTGGTTCGAGTACTGACCTTGGGGTAGATACCCCTGAGGCGCGTACTGATACTGGGGTTGACCTTCAGGTATAAATTGATACTGGGGTTGACCTTGGGGTACATATTGAATCTGGGGTTGACCTTGAGGAATGTATTGTATCGTACGTACGTACTGTCCTTGAGGTTGCCCCCCAGATGCAAATTGTGTACCTTGAGGTTGCCCCCCAGGCGTTAATTGAGGCTGCCCCCCAGGCGGTAACTGGCCACCTTGAGGTTGAGAATTGGGAATAGAACCTGACATCATAAGAATGTCTTCTACGCTCAACGGCTTTGCACCATTGCTTCCAGTGAATAACCCTTGTTCAATGGGTTGAGGAGATGCTCCTGAAAAAGTACCAAAAAGTGATTGATACCCAGAGGGAACAGAAGGACTGTCGTACAAAAAATATTCAAGCGAATGAGTAAACATGGACGACTGACCTGACATATTTACAGGAGTATAAAATCCTCTAGGATGATAAGGAGTATGAGGTGACGAAAAACTTAACCCTGGGTTTTCCAAATAATTAGTCAAAGAAAGATACCAAGTAGTACTTCTAGGTGGACTATAAAAAATTGATTCACGCTCCCTTAGATCAATAACAGGTTGATTTTCAGGGATAGGGATGCCTACTTCTTCTTCCGGAGCAAGTTCTTCAATAGCTATCAAACTAGAAGGAAGATTTTCGGTGATTACTCTCTCTACCCTAGGTGAATTACGAGCACTAGAAGTTGGAGAGACAAACCCTGATGTTGGAGTAACAGGTTCAGATATCTCAGGTTCTTCACCTATATCACTAGTAGATGAAAAGGTACCAGCAAGTTCGGAAACCGAAATAGATTCAGGATTATAACATGTTACTAGAGTTTGGTAATCGGGATGTACAACCAATGAAGACTCTCCTTCTTCAGGTGACCCAACTTTACTACCACTAGGAGTTATGAGGACTTTCAAGCCTTCAAGCTAGCTCGGTACTTCTTTAGGAGGTTGGCCCCGAAGTCTATGGGACTTCCTCAATAAATCAGCCATGGTTACAAACTCAGGAGACTGGCCTTGAAGTCTACGGGACTGTCTTGGTAATTCAGCCACAGTTAAAAACTTTTAACTACTTCACATGCAAACAAAGTAAAATCTCAATGAAAACCACCTAAAGCCTCTAAATAACCAAACAAATTTGAATCACACACCTAAAGAATCTAGAGATCAAACACGTACAAACAGTAACTTTCCGGACCGAAAACACTAGTTGGTGATGAAATCCAACGTCGCAGAATTCAGTACAGAAATGGCGGTTGGAACAGTTACCCCGGCAACCTGCTTAATGAATAGACTGGACCACGTTCCTCCACTTAACCATCTCAAGTGAAGTGAACCCCCCAGAAAATCCAAGTGAGTCTAGTCGACGTCTGCTCCAGGTACAGTGGGATCTTCCCACCACTGTCACCTTAGGAAGAATCCTAAAGAATATGGTCACTAAGGCTACCAACTGAGACAAATACACCTGGGGGAACAGTCTACGATCCAATACGCACACAAGGGAAGAGTAGCAATATCAATCCCCTTGAAGTCTCCTTGACATAATCCAAGGTTTACCAACAAGTGACCCCAGGCTCCTCGACAATGGTTAATCCGAGGTTTACCGTTTTTAATACGTGAATATCTCGCGTCGTTCCCAATGAGGAAGGATTGATTCCCACACTGGTTCGGACACGATCTCGTGCTTCTCCTTTAAGAGGAGCTTTCCCAGAGCATAAATGAAACAATTGGATTTCTTCCTACCACAAGATACAGCTACTTGTTTGTTTTTACTGTCTTGGAGAGTTAATTACTCTCCTACTCCAAGACACTAGCCTAAGCCAAGTTGGTGTATCAGAGCCCTAGAAATAAAATGTTACTAGGTGAATTTTACTTTAAGCGTTAATTTTAGTGGTTGTTGTTTAAGTCAAGAGGTCGCGGAGATGAAACTCATGGTGTAAAGACTCGACTCAAAATCACTAAAAATATGCACCTAAGATGATTTAAACAATCTTTTCTCTTCGATGAACTTCTACACTAAGAAAGAGTTTGAGAATGCAAATACTTTGTAAAGAAAAATCTTTCTCAATTAAACAAATTTAAAGAAGAGCTTTTCCTTTCCAAAGCACTCGAAACGAGACAACTGGTTATTTCACAAAAAATTTCCCTTTTCTTTTCAAAGCACCCAATCACTACAAAAACAAACTTTTTCCAAAAGAGATTTTTTATATTTTGTAAATAAAACACTCAAAACTAATGAAAATGACTAAATTTGAGAGCAACAAACTATAAAAAGCTACTTGAAGTCAAAGCCTACTAAAAGTCTTTTTGAGGATGTTTTACTTAGCTAAATGTGAGCTAAGGACTAATTTATGCAGAATCACAATTAGTCAAAAAACAACCAATCTTTCGTTTTTCTTTTTAAAAAAATGAAAATTCCAACTTTCAAATACAAGTTTTTCGAAATTTTTAAATGAGAAAACACAAAGTGGATTCCTCAACAAGGGGAGATTTCATAAATGGTCAGACTCATAAGAAGACTGGTAGACACCAGGGTAATCTGAGGTCCCTACGGCTTCTAAGCTCAGAGCCACTACACAACCAAAAACGAAAAACAAACCCAACAAGCAAAAGTCCTAGGAATTCCACCTAAAACCCTAACACTAATAAAATTAAACCAAGGAAAGTTTTTGACAGAGAACAAGCAGGTCTGGGCAATGGCTAAAACCTATAAACAAATTCTAAACTGATAAAAAAGAGAAAAATTTAAAATTTTTCAAATTTTTGACAGGGTATGCAGGCAACCTGTTTACACAAGTGCGTCCACGCTCTGTGTACAAAGTAAAAGTGCGTACAGGTACGCACTGTGCTTAACTCAGAGGGTGCGTACCTCTCCCAAAACTATGAAAAATAAAAACTGACTCAAAATTAACTAAATTCACCCAATCCCACAATCATCAAGTCAAAAACAGAAACAGAAAATACAGTTTCTTAGGTCAAAGTATAAACAAGGAAAACAATCAAGTCCCCAGTGGAGTTGCCATTTTGTCACACGGAATGAGTTGATCTTGCGGACAAGATAGACCTTCCTAGAATCTAAAGAAGACCTAATGACAAGCAAACCAACCAGACACTATCTTTCTCTAAATATGATTCAATAAACAATAGCAAACAAGTGTTTTTAGGGCATACCTTTGGTCCAACGCAAGCTTGTGGATGTCCTCGCTCCTTTGATCCAAATGAGCTCCTTTTCACGAATCTGCAAACACAAACAAGGCAAAAAAATTAAATAGCACCTGAAAAACCAATTGCATAAAACATATTTAACATGAAAGTCAAGGAGTCCATGAAACAAATAACATAAGATACTTGTTGAGAAAAAAGAGTTTGATTGTATTAATTCAAAAGAAGAAGAACTTTACGACCTTTGCCTTGACGTTGTACAAGCTCCTCCCAGGGTCCAACAAGATGTCTCCTCTACTTTGACAAGTTTCACTCACTCTCCAATGGAACCAAGAGGTATGTGATCTCTCCTCTCAAGCTCAGCCAAAGAGTCTTAATTTCACCAGCATTTTCCCTCAAAATGTTCAGCTTCTAACCTCTCTAGTCCTCACCCCAATGCTTGTATTTATAGTGCAATGGAGGGAAGTTACTAGGTCCTCCTTCAAAGGGATAAAGCCCTCCTTCAAAGGGATAGCTCCTTTAGTCAAGGGATTAGCTCCTTCTCTTTTGGGATGCATGAACCACCTCAGAGCGAACAATCCATGTCAAAATTCCTTCTAGAAAACTCTAGAATTAACCCAAAGTGAGTTTTTTAAGATAAAACTTGCGCCTTTTGACTTTCACAGGGGTCCGCACCTACATCGTTAGGGACAGAGCGGGTAGGTACGCAGCTTTTGTACACAGAAAGTGCGGGACCGCAGGTGACCATGAGAGAAAGTGCAGAACCAGAGTTACATTGATTTTTAATGTCTTTGTCCCATTTCCAAAGCTTGATTTGAGGAGCTAAGGTCTTAGACTTGCTTAGGAGGACAGTACAAGTGATGATAGACCCATACTGACTATAAATAATCATAGTGACGATATTTTTGTGTAACAGTATTCTACTGGTGTGATGCAGTATTTTTGGTTATAAAAGAACAACTTATCAAGGTGAAGAATGGAAGATCTAAGAACTTTGGTTATGGTTCTATTCTGACCGCTTTCGCCTTAAAGAAGATCCCACTGATGCAACCACAGTACATTTCACTAGGACCGTCGGTACTGACGGAACCACGAATGTGGAGATGGGTCGATCTTATGGCCATACATGCTGGTCAGTCAGAGATTTCATTCTCTGATGCCTTCTTTGAGTGGTTTGACCATCAGGAGATGGTATTTGCTGAGTATCCATATGCTGGGATGGATTTTCGGGGTGACACAGATTTGGTGTTGTAGGCTGGCGAACAGTGGGGTATTATAGGTAAAAGATCTGACCATATCTCTGTTTATTGTTTTTATAATGTTCTTATGTCTTTTAAAGGTTATCAAGATTAATAAAACTCATATATTTGTGTAGATATTGGACCAGTGCGACTAGCAGTGCACTCGAGGGTAGCAGCTGCTATTCCAGTAGGAGAGGCTGTAGGGAGGGCTGTCCTTCGTGACATGGATGTAGCCGAGACCCTTGCAGTATTGCAGGATCAAATCGAGGGTCTCACCCTTGGTATCTAGGATGTGAGGACCGATGAGTTACCTCTGAGATTACAATGCCATACTACTAGCATGCCGAGTCGATGAACTAGGCTCTTACATATGATCGCACAGGCGGTGACTTGTTATCACCAGCACCATTAGTCTAGGGTGCTTTTCCTGCATTTTGAGTTTTTGGGTCATGTGACCGATTTTGTCTTGGACATAGAACATTTTGACAAACTATAAATAGCTATATGTATTTTTGATTTTCAAAGCTTTATTTTGGTTAAGTTATATGATCCTGATGCAAATTTTGATTGCAATGCTTTCTTTTATAAATGTTGCAAATGTCTATCTAACACATAATTTGCTAATGAATTAGTTAATGTGTTTAAGTTTCTAGAAATGTGTTGATATCGAATAGAATCAAACTGCCTTTCCAAAATCCTGACCCTTAGGAACATACGATAGAATGCTGGATTCCGAACAAAATATATGCTAGTAGGTTGTAGGATGACAAGTTGTGAGTCTAGCCTGACAAAAAGTTGGTGTATGCCACGTGCGATGGAATCAAAGAGAAGTTCTATCAATGCGCTAGACTCAGTGATGTCGTTTGTTGATTGACCAATACATACTCCTTTGAAACTCACTAATTCGTCGCTTGGATCAAAAATGGCCAAGGTCGTAGAAGATAGGTTCCGCGTACTACGATTAGCTCCGTCGGCATATCCAACAAATTATTCCAATAGGTTCGAAATCTACAACAAATGTAAAAGTGAATTACCTAACCAAAAGACGATCACTCTTGACGAAAACAAAAATGTAACAAAAGCATATGAAGAGGTTACCACACTTAGTCAAGCATAGTAATGCTTAAGGTACAATCCGTTTCGGGGTTGTGCCAGTGGAATTCCATTGTAGTCTACTAGCTCATAGGCTCCTTTTGCTAACACTCATTTAACAATGTAGGGACCCATCCACAAAGATTGGAACTTACCTGCTTCCAATTTATCATATTCCTGATTGTAAAGGAAGACCAGGTCACCTTCTGAGAAGACATTGGGTTTGACATTTTTGTCAAACTGCGCCTTAACTCATTTCTTATGGGCTTTGTTAGCCAAGGTAGCATCACGATGGGTTTCATCCAATTGGATTAGTTCCAAGAAATGAGCCTCTTCCTCTGAAGTTCAGGGGATAAGGTTTATTGCGAGCTTGAGAGACAAAATATCACATTGAATTGGTAAGACGGCTTCCAGGCCATACACCAGCTGAAAGGGTGTAAACTCGGTCACATTTCTTATCGAGGTTTTGTACCCCCACAAGGCTGAGTACAGGATTAGGTGCCAACTCTGTTTTTGGACTCCAATCATCCTTTGCAGCATGCGCTTTAGGACTTTTTTGATGGCCTCAACTTGTCCGTTAGCTTGTGGATAATACGGAGTAGAACTATCATGGGACAATCCTAGTTTGGTAGCCAATTCGACCATCATGTGATTGCAAAAATGTCATCCATGATCTGTGGCTATAGCCTGTGGAACACTTAACCTAGAGACTACATGATTAAAAATAAAAGAGCAACCATTTCGCCGTTGTTGTTTAATGTAGGCATCGCCTCGACCCATTTCGTAAAATAGTGAACTGCAACTATGATATTCCCATGCCCCCTAGCTAAGGTGGGGTTACATGTCATGAAATCTATGCCCCATTTGGCAAATGGCCCAACAACAACTACTGGTTGCAAATGTGTGGGTGGTATCCTGGTTTTGTGGTCGAAGATTTGACAAGCATGGCAACTTCTGACTGCGGTTATGCAATATTTGAACATTGTTGGCCAGAAGTAACCTACTCGTAAAATATTTTGTGCCGTAGCGTAACCAGATTGATGCCCCCCACACGCGCCTAAATGATAATCATTCAGGACATTTTCGTCCTCCTCATGGGTGAGGCACCTTCGCAGAACTGTATCGATACCTCGATGGTAAAGCATATCACCGACAATTTTGTAGTTTTTTGCTTGGTATAAAGTATGTCGTTGTTCACAGCGAGAGATATTAGGCCTGTATGTTTTTGTTTGGAGATAGATGATTATATCTCTGTACCATAGATTGCTTGACGATATCAAAAACAAAGATTCATCCATGATTGTTGCTTTGGATGTTGAATCGTTGGACAACGATGGGAAGTCGCATAGGAACTCTGCGAAAACTAGAGATTTCTTTGATTTGGATTTTATGAATTCTAGATCAAACTCTTGTAAAATAGCTATCCATTTTGAATATTTTCCCCCAAGTAACTGACGCAACAGAATGTAAGTCATAGGGTTGCAATATGATAAAATGGTAGTTTTGAGAAAGAGGATATAGTGTCAAAATCTCTGTACTGCTTGAACAGCTGCAAGAGCCAGCTTTTCAACGTAGGAGTACTTGCTTTCTATATCATTTAAGTTTCGTCTTAAATAATAGACAAGATGTTCAATTCCTTTTTCTTCTTGAACTAAAACCATTGCGATGGTTGTATCTGCTATAGCTAGATACAAGGTAAAGTCTTTTTGATAATCAGGAGCGTACATTAATGATGCTTTTATTAAGGATTCCTTTAGAGCATCAAAGGAAGCTTGCACAACCTGATCCCAGTTGAAGGGTACTTCTTTTTTCAAAAGACGCGTATAACCTTTAACAAGTTCGGTATAATTTGGAATGAACCTCCTTAGAAAGTTTGCTTTCCCTTGGAGTTTCTGAATCTGAAACAAATTTGAAGGTGGAGGCATATCGATGATTTCCTGAACCTTACATGGGTCGAGTCGAATTCCGTCCTTAGAAACCATGAAGCCAAGTAAATGACCAAGAACTAACACAAAACACACACTTGTGCGGATTGAGTCATATCTGTAGTGTCACAACATAGAAATATAGCTCTCAAATGCCGTGGATGATCAATCCAATTTCGCGAATGAGCTGGAAGATCATCGAGATATGGTTGAACGATGTTCATGATGTCATGGAAGGCATAATTCATAGCCCTCTGAAAGGTTTCCCCTGCGTTCTTTAAACTGAAAAGGTAATTTGCAGTATGCAAATGTGCCCCACAGACATATAAATGTAGTCTTCGACTGGTCCTGTGGGTGGATATTTATTTGATTATACCTAGAAAATCCATCCATAAATGAAAATATTTCGCATCTGGCACATTTATCAATTATCTATTTGATGAAGGGTGTAGGGTAGTTGTCCTTTGGACAAACTTGATTTACATCCCTATAATCAATGCACACTCTAATCGTTCCTTTCTTTTTCATCACGGGAACAATATTCGATACCCAATCAGTTAGAGGAACCGGGTAATGAAACCAGCATGTAAAAGTTTTTCAACTTCTGCCTTGATGGCAGCGGCTTTCTTCAGGTGCACCTGTCGAAGCCATTGTCGTACAGGTTTGACATCTGCATACATCTTGATTCCGTGTTCAACTACACTCGAATAAATGCCTATCATTTCTTCATATGACCATGCAAAGACATCTCTGAATTCGCGAAAGAGAGTGCAATATATTTCTAATTTTGAAGAAGAACAAGATTTGCTGACATGAATATTCTCTACAACATTAGGTTTGATCGAGATATTTATGGCGATAGTTTCTTCAATATTGGATAGATTTCGCTTGGAATCCATCGTATTTATAGTATTTGATAGAAAATAAAAAACTGAAGGATGATCAAGGTCGTTGGAATAATATTTGTTGTAATCCAGAAGATGGGAACGATGGTGGTAATCTTCCCATGGTGCCTCTCCTATCATCATCAACTGAATAATTCCTTCATCTGTAGAATGTACATGTGACCAAGGATCTGAAGAGGTGCCATATTCCTTTGACCTATCTACCCAAACACTCGATGAATGTTGATTTGGGTTTGCTGCCTAAGCTGAAAAAATGGATTTCTACAAAAACTCTATTGGGCTTGGAGGCAAAATCTGTTGATGATCCATGATAACAAAATGTTCGGAAATCTTCTGAATGGAAGATATCATATTGCAGGTTCCTACTGTTGCCACTTCCTCCAGATTACTTGGAGGCGGTAGGGAAAAAGTACCCATCAAGGCAGGGTCTTTCAGTAGGCCTACTCCGACATTTTGAAGTGAATGAGAGCTTCCATGGATCATTGGAATGCTTCCAGTAACTTGTGAACTATTGGGGAGAAAGGCTTTTTGATAAAAAATTGTAATTCCTCCTTGAAAAGGAAATGCAATCTTTCTAAAGTAAGTTGATACAATAGTAGCCATGGAATAAATCCAGGGCCTTCCTAGTAGGATCTTGTAATCGAGGTTTCCATCAATAACTTCGACGTCAATTTCTACTATCTTTCCCCCTAGTTCAACTTGCAAGTTACTTAAAATCCTGTATAGGATGTATGTTCTACCATCGAATGCTTTTAATGTCGTTAATGATCTTGACAAGGGTGGCGATCCTATTGTTTTCTAGCAACTCATTGACATAATGTAGGTAGATGCCTCCTCATTAATAATTGTTCGATGAACAATTTTGTTGACGGCTTTCACTTGGATGAGGAAAGCGAGTTGAGCTGGTAACTGAGGTTCAAATCCTTTATGATTAAAGGCCACAAGATTGGAATCTGCTGGGTCAGTCCCACCTATTGCTGATAATAGAGCCTGCATTTGGGAGGGGAAATTTTGCAATACTTCAAGTGTCGACATAGCAGACAGCGATTGGGCCAGATCCTCTACTATATTATAATTCTATGATACTCAGGCATGAGGATTAAATGTCAATTTGTGTACTACTCCCTTTGGTGGCTTTATCGTTATCTCAAGAACGATGGGTGGCACAACTTCGGTTGAAGTTGTTGCTGAACTACTAGGTTGATCTGTAGCCTTGTTGTTCGACAGCTATGGATTCTCGTAATCTTTATTCCTTGTCGATATCAAAGCATCATTTTGCTATTTCGAAATGGACAACATAAGCACTTGGGATGGGGAAGCATTGTCGCTAGCAACCAGATTGGTTTCTGGGTTTGGAAACGGATCAGTCAATACCGCTGAGGTTTTTGAATTTTTAAAAAACTTCTTAACCTCAGCTTTATATGGACAATCTCTCGTCCAATGGTCCTCATCGGATATGAGACATGGCTGATTAGGTTTCTTTTGCCCAAAAGGGTTTGCAGAATATTTTTCAGGAGGCGAATCATCCTGTTTCTTCTTTTTGATTTTCCCTTTCTTCTTTCCCCCTAGCTACTTTGGTTCTTTGCCTTTGTCAGTCGACACAACATTAACCTCCGAGGCAAGAAGTTCTTGATTTTCATTTTGACCAAAAACCGTACGGGCTTTCTTAGATGTATCCTTTGTAGTTTTTGTGCTGGTAGTACCTATCACACCATTAGTGACATGAAAGTCTTTATCTGATTTAGGAGGAGGAGGAACATAAAACTTTGGTCTAGGAGCATCAGGGATTTTGTCATAGAGTGTGCTAGACTAAGTATAAATGAAGTCTAGATATTACGCACGAGCAATGACTTGCTCTTCAGTGACAACTCTCCCCTTAGCCACATCTTCTATAATAGAAGGTAACAATGACTTAATCAACCATTCAGCTAGCAGCTGATTAGGAACATATGTTTTTACCATTCGAAAATGACGTTCCCACTCATGAATATGATCAGATATGTGAGTGGCTGTAGTCTACTTAAAATTGGTAAGAAGCTTCATTCCTGTTTTGTACCTTATGGGTAGCTGAAAATGGGTTAAAAAGGTTGTGGCAAGGGCACTAAAGTTATCAAATGAATCTCTAGGCAATTCGATGTACCATTTTGTTGTCGGACCAGTTAACATTTGTTCAAAGAGGTGAAGCCTAATCGAATCATCATTGAGAGTGTTGGATGAACACCACAGATGAAAGGTCATCACATGATTTGACGGATCTTCACCTGGATTTCCATTGAATTTAGGAATATCTGACAAAAGTTTATGAGGAATAACCAGCCACCAAGGGGTGTAAGCAATTGGATCATTTGTTAGCTGATTTATATCTGGTAATTCCAATGTTGTGACAAAAGGCAATTGTTGATTTAGGTTTGTCGAAGAATAACCAGGATAAGATGGGATTGCCTGAGCAGTGGGTCTTTGCATACCAGAATAATGTGTTTGATGCTGATAACTTTGATAAGGTTGATGGGCATAACCATTATGATATGATCGATGGTGACCATTTTGAATATACGGCTGCCCATTACCCACAAAGTTTTGTTGCTTAGGTCCTCGGTAAGCTTGCTGGAATTGTGATTGTTGATATTGCACTAGTCATGGTTGTGAAGCCATTTTCTGTTGTCCAATACTCGATGTTTGACTAAGATGATCTTGAGTTGCTTTAGTTAGGGAGCCACTATTCGGTGATTATGGTTGAGTCATTGAGAGAAGAGGCTATTGTATTATGACCTGAGAGACTTGAGGTTGACATACAACAGGTAGCGCTTTTACTTGCAACACCATTACAATAGTCAGTGTAGTGGGAATATTCGACACAAGTAGATTTGGTTTCATTGAATATACAACCCTTGGTTGTTGAGGCAGTATTGGCACCCAACTACTGGATGCAATTCTAGCTTGACCTAAATTCTATTGTGAACTCTCATATGGTTGTTCTCCTGGAGGGAACAATGAAAAAGCATAATACAGTGTTCAAAGGAAAAATTGGTCCTTGTAGACTGGACTGCCCAAATTGATACTATTGTGGAGGATCAATTTGCTAAGGCTCAAGATAAGAAATTCCATATATTATTTCGGATGAACAAACAGGAACATACCATACTGTGAAAACAGTCCCTGGGTGGACTCCATCTAGTGGTTAAGAGCTAGTTAGGGCAGAGGGTATACCAGCGAACATTGTCAGAGTAGTGGTAGGAGGTTTTGCTACTGCTGTATCGGATGACATAGTCCTAGAGTCAATGGTTATTCAGACATATTGAGTCTATCCAAAATACTTCCTAGTGATTCTACAAGAACTTGCGATGAAGGTTGACTATCTTCTGAATTAGAAGGTTATAGTTCGATCCCAATTCCAAAATGTAGTGGGGTACTAGATGGAATATCCTCCACAATCTCTTCTATTGCAATCAGTCCAAGTGGAATAGGTAGACCATCAGGTCCGTAAAATATTTCTCGTGCCAAAGAAGGTACACACTCTGTAGCAATAGATGTTGGAGGGTTAACACCTTCCGAATCAGTCCTAGATGGAGCTGGTTCAAGAGTAGATGTGTTTACCTTTACAGTAGGATCAGTTCTAGTGTCCTCTTGTAACTGTGTAACTTCTTCTGTAGAGGCAGGGATATGGAAATAGTTGGAGTAATTGGAGTTTCTGAGGAGGTTGAAACACAAGCTTCAAACAAGACAGGAGACTTTGACCCAGTTAAACAAGATCTCTTGGCCCAGAATGGTTTCATTTCCAGAGTCAAAGATGGTTGACTTTTTAGTCTCCGTGAATGATTGGGTTTTTATTGACTTTCTTCCACGATTGCAGATTACTTGATCAACTCAAAGTAAAAAGGGTAAAATGTTATTCTGAATTAAATGAATTTTATGATGCTTTGACACAACTTGCTTTTTCAATTTTTAAGAGTTGAGAAAAAGCTAAAGATGACTCTAGTCGCCTTTGATTTTTAATGAGCCTGAAGTGACAAGTGCTCAGATAGACCTTTTCTTTTAAGGAGTTTGAAAAGGAACGAAAGTGACTACTCTAGAAATCTAGACAGAGGGATTACCAAACCAATTGCAAAACTGCAGAATAATTTTTACCGTACGGTAGTCAATCTTCCCAAATGTTGTGTTCAGTGCATTGCGATCGATAGGGCGGCAGAAACGGCTTCCTAATGATAAAGGATGTAGCCTATTGTGGTCTCCCAATGTATACTTGACGGTATGTGGGAGCACAAGTCCGTACTGGCACTTGTCGTCTCAAAGAGGAAGAATCACCCAACCTACGATGAAAACGATAGTTACTAGGCTTTACGACACCAGAATATGTCTCTAGCCTAGACTTCTAAATGTTCTGTGTTAGGTTCTAAAGAATTTTTATGTTCATTGAAGTTTATTTTATAGTTGATCTTTCTTCAGAAGTTTTCCTTTAAGTTTCACCGAGTGATGTAGATATACAATTCCTAAATATGCAATCTAAGATGATAAGTAGTCATTTACTTTCATTTACACATGGCATGACATGGCATGACCCGACTCGCTTGAATGAAATTTGGGGTTTCCATGGGTGCGCGACCCAAACAAAGGCACAAGGGAGCGTCGAGAAAATGGGTTGCATGAACATGCAGAAGACACATGGGTAGTCATGACTTAGCATTTTCGGCACGGTCACGTGTGCCCAGGGACCCACACATGGCATGGCACAGTATGACCTGGCCCGCCCGAACAAAATTTGGGGTTTGAATGGGCTCACGACCCGAATGAAGGCACGAGGGTAGGAATATCTTTGACTCTAATACATAAATATACCTGGATGTAACATTCCCTTAACGTTATCGGGAAAACTAGTGTCCATTCAAAGCTACTAGTCCCACTAAGACGGGTAGCTATCTTAGAAATAAACAAACTAAATTCACTTGTGTTTTCCTTTATGAGAGATAGATGAGAGAGAAGCAGAGAGTACCAACCTTAATCTTTTGCTAGTCTCCTTGCTTGTTTTCTCTCTCCTTTGATAGAGATTTTTCCACTCCTTTCTCACTTGTCCCACTTCAAAGAACACCTGTAGAGTAAAAGAAGCAAAATACCATCAAAGCATAGAGATCTATAACCATAAACAATGTAGGATCAGATATACATTAACCATTTAAATGCATATACAAATACAAGATTCAAAGATATACAAGCATATGGACGAAAACTCAAATAGCTTTATTGATAGAAGTAGTAGAAGAGAGGATTACAACCAAGCTATCTGATCCAGCATCATCCTCCTAGCATGAAAGCCCTCTTCACCTCATACAAAGCAAGATCACCCAACAATGTCTTCAAAGAGAAACTAACAACACTTCCTTGCAAATTACAAAATTCCAGCCTTAGATCTCTTAGATGAGGGATCCATATATAGATGTTTATAGGAGAGTGCATTAGCTTCTGGGATTTTGATTAGTGTCATTTCACTGATAGTTCTTGGTTCCACTTCGAGATTTTAGATCTATTACTCATCCCTGGGCGAATTCAGAGAGGCAAGGGTCATATGAGCAGTTTCTAGAAGATTCTCCGGGTTTCCACCTAGAAAACTATTCTCCCATTTCTCTCCTCTCGCTCATCGCACCCTACAGAAGGGCTTTCTAGTATGAATCGCACCCCCCATGTGTAATAGGTGAGATGCATCGCACCTTATGCATGGAGCAGTCTATATGGTCCAGTTTTGACCAGTTCTGAGTAGTTTTTCATGGAGAACTTTTGGGAGATGATGTAATCAGCTGACCTTGTTCCTTTAGGGTATGAAACAAAAATTTTAGGGGTTTATAAGCCTTTGGTTTATGGACATATGTGATTGGGGTTGCAGTGCCCAAATATGTCTATAACACTTAAGGTCTTCAACATTTTCTTTTGACTCTTCGACTCACCTATAACACTTTAACATGTGCTAGGCCTTTTTCAATGAGCAAGAAACTCAATGATAAATAAATAAATAAATATATATATATATATATATATATATATATATATTCTTTTCATGAATAAATACAAATATCAGAAGTGCATTTATGAAGATTGAACCCAGCTAAACTTTCTTCAACAACCCCTCTTAACTAGGGAGGTTTTCATAAATCATTACAAGGTGTTTGGCTATTTTTCAATCTTGAATAATTCACATAAGGTAAACCGGATTGGCAACCCATCTGTTATAGCATCATGGTAGCCAACATTGTTCACAGCAAGGCCTTGACTAATAGCTTTATGTATCATAATATCAGAGCACAATGTTGGTGAGGCCAATGGCTTATAAAAAACATAGTCATTGTCTCTCAAGGTACATATCCACCCAGGTGTTCCCTGAGTATGACCTTCTAGGACAATTCTTGTCTTGGGTTCCCAACCCTCAAAGAATATCGCTCCTCTTGCCTACTCTTATTTTGGATGCCCTACACATCCTCAAAGAGCATCAGATGCCAGATGATTACCCAATCATCCCATTATTTCTTGCCAAATGAAGACAAGAATGTTGTATCTATCTCTTCCCCTTGATTGAGGAAGACATGCCCAAGTTTCTTTTGACAAGGAACTTGCCCAAGCTCCTTTGTATTTGGGAACTTGTTAGGACTCCCTCTTAGCTAGGGGCTTGTCCATTCATGAACAACACCTTCTTCGTGGGTCTTTCAGCTGCTTGATATCCTTCTTTCCTTTAATGTCATGAAGTCTTTGTTTGAACTTCTTCTTGGTATGGTACCGGCCATCGATCACTTTCCCCCCTGGTTTGTCATGTCATTGCTCCCTTCGTAGAAAGTGGCCTTCTTGATATATATTAGGTCCTTTTTGTCATCTAGCTACTCCTTTGTCATCTTGTCTATCCTTCACAATACTTATCATGTGGATGCTTAGTTGTACTTGCTTGTTCCAATACTTTGATTTAGTGGCCCTTTATGACTTCATCGTGATATTTCTTCTACATTAAATGGTGCTTTTTTTGGACGACTGTTATAGACATTTTTGTGCCTAACAGCATGGAGCATGAAATGTCAATAATCTAAGGGATCCAAAGTCCCTAAACATGTTGTCCTTACCCTTAGAGGAACAAGGTCTGCAAACCACAGCACTGAAAATCAGTTCTCCACCTGAAAACACTCAAAAACAGGCTATTTCTGGATCATGTCAGCTGCTCCACTGAGCATCTGCGCTGAATGTCAACTGCTCCTCCTTGTACCTGCGCTAAAGGTCAAAACTAATGAAGGCTACCTACGCTGGGCGAGATTGGCCAAGTGGCACAGTCATTCTGCAAGGTGTCAACTGCCCAGGAAGCTTCCAAACTGACACTTGGGTCAAGGAATTCGCCTAGTGATGAGTAAGAGGGTCTTGATCTCCAAGTGGAAGCAATATTCTCCAAGTGGACTCAAGAACTGAAGATTAACTAAAGTGGGAGAGGACACTAGTCAGCTTTATGCCAGTCTCAAGATGACTCATCCTTTCTCCAAAACCCTATATATAGATCTCTCTCATGAGGTCTGGGGAGGCTGGAATTTTGTGCAAGTAAGGAAGTGCTGTTGGTTTGAGTATAGAGTTATTGGTTGTTTTGCTTGAAGGAGGTGAAGAGGAGATTTCTTTCAGCTGGGAGGTGTTGCTGGATTGGACCTACTGTGGTTGTAACTCTCTCAGAACTTTACTTCTATTATCAATAAAGTATTTGAGGTTCTTCTATATGCATGTGTCTTTATGATGAATAGATGCTTGTATATTTGATTTATGCTAATCCTATAATCGATTATGGATGTATGCTTCTTGTAGTTTCCTTTTCTTGTGCTTTTACAGGATCTGTGTGCAGCTGGGCCGGTGAAAAAACAAGGAGCTAGGAGCAAGCGGCAAGGAGTGAAGACTGGATCGACTATTAGCGCAAGATAACGGTTAGTAGATCATCCTTTTTCCCCTCTCTCATCTCATAAAGAAGAAACTTTGAATAGCTTTGCATTCAGTTGTTGTTGAAGTACTATCACCTTCAGAGTGGGATAGAGGCATTCTGCATTAGATACTTTTCCCCCCAACAAATTGGCGACTCCGCTGGGGAATGTATCTTGTTGGTTGTTTGTGGTTTTTTTCTATTCATTTCATAAACAAAGGGAGTACCGAATCGAACTGTGTTTGAATCCATCAAACACAAAGTAGAGGGCAGATACTCTAGCTCAGTTTCTGGGCAAGTTTATGATTTGAAGAGCTGATCCACAAGGACTCTAATAAGCTCTTAGTGATAGCTTTTCATCCTCCTTTACATCCCTTAGTGTGTCCTTGACTGATAGCTTCTGATTTGAGCAAAAACTGTGAATTTTTGAGCAATCTGTGACCCGGAAACCAAGACGGACGAAAGTCTCGTTCTTCATTGCAGGCTGTACAAAGGCTGTCTGCATTTCAGCGCAGTTCCCGAAGGGGCTACCTACGCTGAAGGTCAAACAGGCAGTGTTACACCTGCGCTAGACCAGTCTTGGCTTGAGCTACTGGGGTCTCCTGATGTGTCTTGCCTTGTTTTCACTCTTGTTTTTGTTGTTTGTTGCCAGTCAGTGGGCCTATCTGAAACCATCTTCCTTTGTCATTATTCTGCCTCAGTTGTATAAAGAAACTGTATTTGTTCTTTTGTATTTCTTGTGCCATTTACAGTTTCCCATAACGAAAGTGAACCAGTCTTGCATTGACCTCTTAGATCTAGACCTGTGATTAAGTGTCGTTCTGATATTGAGAGTTAGTTTATTTGTTGTTCATAGATGATTGAGTTTGTCGCTTTCGTTATATGGTTTGAATTTACATATTTCTAGTGTCGAAAAAAGTGAATCGTAAGGTGTCTTTCGGTTTTGGACAAACTTGTTTGCTTTCGCTTGAAATTGAATTCAAAGTTATACAACAGCTTTCTTTTTGCATTTCATCAACATTAAGAAAGAGAAAAGAAATACTTGCATTGTGCATGTGCATTATGACAGCTTGCATGTTGATTTAGGAAAGTGCATTAGTGTGTGTTCTATGATCTGTTTGAAAAGGTGTTATCTTCCTTCTCCCTCAGTAGTTAAGGTTTTCAAAGTTGAAAGATTGAAAAGCTTGCTTATCATCTTAGATTGCATTCAGGAGTGTTTCTATACATCTCGTGGTGATCCATAAAGGCAAACTGCTAAACAAGATCAACCTTAAAATAAATTGAATTTACATAACAATGCATTGAAACATAACACAAACATCTAGAGGTCTAAGCTAGAGACGTGTTCCGACATCGTTAAACATGATATCTTAGCGTTGAGTGGTTGGGTGATTCCTCCACGGTGAAGCGATAAGTATCAATACGGACTTGTGCTCCCACGTACCGTCGCGTATATATTGGGAGACCCCTATAGGATCAAAGCCTTTATCCATAGGAAACCATGTCGGCCGCCCTACTGATCGCAATGCAGTGAACACAACATTCACGAAGATCGACCACTCGTACCGTAAAACGTATTCTGTGGTTTTGCGAAAGGTTTGGCACAACCTCTGCCTAGAACTCCAGAGCAGTTTCTTTTGGTCTTTTTCAAACTCTATAACTGAAAAAGTCCATCCGAGCATTTGTCACTTCGGGCTCGTTAAAACATCGAAGGAGACTAGAGTCATCTTTAGCTTTTTCTCGACTCTTAAAAAGTGAAAAAGCAAGTTGTGTCGAAGCGTCGTTATAAAATTTATTTTAAACGAAACATAATCACCTCCTATTCCCGCGTTGATCTTTAAGTTGAGAACATGGAACGCCCCAACCAAGGAACTCCACATGATGGAAATCCTGGTCCTTTCTCCTCTTGGGGAGAAGTTGGTGCGCCCCACATGGCCACATTGTCGCTTCCAGGACTGACAATTGGCCTGCCTCTTTGGCTATTCTCAACTAGTGTAGTTCAGAACACCATGGTTCCTGAGCAGTCGAGTCAACAGTTAGATGAGTCTAGAGCCTCCCACCAGCCTTCTACTTCCTCTGACCCTTCCTCCAATCCTTCATCTTCAAAAGGTGGAGCCGGCAAAAGCCAAGCTCCCATGGAGAAGAAGGAAAAGAAGAAGAAAGAAAAGAACAAGAAGGAGCCTAAGGCGACTGGGGGCAAGCAAAAGACATCTGACAAAAACCCACACACAGCACAGACCGGGCCTAAATCGCCATGTGTCATATGTAGAGGAGACCACTTCCATAGAGATTGTCCCTGTATTCCCCGGATACTAAGGGACTGGTCACCTCGTTTGCACAATTCGGGAGCATCAACCTCTGATAGCCATGTTGATTGCTTACCGTCAACCAGCGAAAGTGAAGGTTCAAGACAAAGAGGGGGAGCAAGATCCCCCTGCAGACTGTGTGAAGGCGGTCACGCCATCCACCATTGTCCCTTCTTAGACGAAGCGAAGAGAGTTTTGGAAGATCGTCCAGTTTCTCCGGTAGTACTTCCTCCTGGATACAAAAAACTCGTGCCAAGTCCTTCGTTGGTTGAAAATACAGCTGGCCCGCTCAAGTGGTCGGCTGAAGCATCAGTAATTGAAAATGAACCTACTAAATCCAGACCAAACGAAAGTCTAAAGGTCGATACGACAGTTGACCCGGTTCTTCCTTCAGAAGATTCATCTTCAAAAGACACCCTCACGGAAGAGAATAAGGATGACACCATCCAGATTCTTTTCATCAGCACAGATTCTGATGAGCATCAGGGCAATGCGCCCATTCCTTTATCGCAGGAAGGAACATCGTCAGGATCGTACCCGGCCGTGTATTCGGTCCCACCACCAAGCAACCTGGTTGTGTCCTTTGATTGGAACCAACTGGGCAGACCCCGGTTACCAGCCAGTATACCATTCAGAATCATAGTCCAAATTTATAGAATGGTGATGGCTGGAACTATCATTGACGAAGGGGCATCTGTGAGTATCCTTTCCTCTGTTGCTTGGAAAGCACTGGGTTCCCCGACGCTTTTGCTTGAGATAAGAAATCTCTCGGGCTTTGATAAAGGAACCAGTCGACCATTAGGGATCCTCCCCAATGTGCCTGTTACATTGAAAGGGAAGACCGTTCAAATGAACATGATGGTCGTTCAAGGACCCTTGGATTATAACCTACTCCTTGGACGTGACTATATATATTGCATGGGAGCTATAGTCTCCTCACTCTTTAGAGTAATGTGTTTTCCACACGAAGGAAGGGTGGTCAAGCTCGTAGACCAACTTTCATTTCCAGGATCACGCATCGCAAATAGTCAAATACCAATCCTCAATGGTCTATTTACCCAAGAAATGTCTCCACCCCCAGTCCTCCTTCCCGATGAATGCGAGTGATTCGGAAAGAGGGGACTGGAACCCAGGGGGCATGCATCCTGGTCTGCTTCGGGCAGAGGAAACCTTGGGTATATGGTAGAATTTTTGCGAAAGAATATGACTAGTTCGTACCCCGTCCGTATTTGGAAGAGGGGTTGCTCTAGAATAGGATTCTTTTGTCAAAGTTATGTGTTCGATGATTTCTAGTCATTCACCTTTGTCTAAACAGGTAGGCTACCAAGGAAAGAGATTCTATTGCGGCAAAAGGCAAGCCTCACCCATTAAAACTAATGTTTTAGAGGATAAGTAGGGGCAGCCTCCAAAGAAAGGGATTCCTTTGCTGCAACAAGTAGTAACCATCTTTGAGTAACCTAATGATAGACATCGCCGAAGAAAGAGTTTCATTTGCAGCAGCAAATAAAACCATTTTTTTTGGATAACCTGAAAGAGGCAAGCCTCACCCATCAAAACGAATGTTTTGAAGGATAAGTAGGGGCAACCTTGAAATTGTACCTTATACCTGGGGGCATGCAAACCTTTTGGAGGGTAAGCAAAGAGCGGTCACTGATCGTTTCCTAACTTACATAAAGAAAGGATGAGAGGGAGCATAGCTTTGGTAAGGCGCAAGCTCTATAAAAAATGGGATCTTTTAGGAGACACTCTTATCTTATGACTGGTATATCGAGTAGTTTTAGCATAAAGTTCATGCTCGTTAAAAAATAAACGCAAGATCCGAGCAGTTTTAACGCGGTCTTCATGCTCGTTAAAAAATAAATAAAAGCAGTGAGCAATGTTTCCTCCAGAGTTTAAGCTCATTTTTATCTAAAAAAAGAACCTATTCCGGTAAATAACCATTGTGATCGTAAATTTATTAGCCATAAAAGCCTTGGTTGTGTTTGCACCCGCCACCTCCATTCCATTTGGCCAATCATTCACCCCCATATGATTGTTTACCCATTTTGAGGAACAGCTGCGAAGAGTGATTTCACTTAGCCATCCTTGTGACACTGCCGTGATTGGAAAATCCCAACCTGTACCTGGAATCTGCTGCTATCCCTGTTTATCACTCGTTCCTCAAAAGACGAGTCTTCTTTGAGCTCTTTTCTCCTGACTCGTAAAATATGAAAAGTTTGCCGAGTTTTGGCCTTCCAGCTCGTTAAAGTGACTGGAAGAGCTATCCCTCCTCTAGATTTTAATCTTTTTGGACTTGAGGGATTATTGCACAAAAAGGTTGAGCGCTTGTTTTATTCGGCTCGTTAAAGTAATCGAAAACTCATCCCTTTTGTATTGTTTTATACTTTTTCGGACTTAAGGGATTAGATGACGAAAATGAATTTTGGAGTTAACTTTCTGTACCTTTTCAGACTCTCTAAAAATGAAAAGGACCGAGTTGTCTTTGTCGCTAGACTCGTTAAAATGATTAAATAGCGACAAACTTGTCTTTAGACGAGAACGAGTTTCCCTATCGCTAGGCTCGTTAAAACATAGCGATGGGCTTGCCCGAAGGGCAGGTTATAGAACAAGCATATGTTATCCTCCTCAAGCTTGACAAAGATAAAGAGGTACTGGTCAGAAATGACTGGGAAAAATTGGGAGAACCTCAAAGCTTTGATGGTAGCAAGTCACTCTTGAACATGACACTTTGTCCTTCGTATCACATCGGGTTGGGTTGTTTCATTCACCGGTCTCATCACCATGGTCTTCGCCAAACCATCCACATTTGGGGTAATGCTACCGATCCATCACATCAGTGTCGTTATATGTTCAAGAGATGTGTTCAGAAAAAGTCAACCGTGTCCCATCCACTGCCATACATTATCCTTCATCCACCCATGATCGCCACCCTAAATCATATTTCACAGATTGTTTTCACCTCCACTAAAGTCATTAGCTCCATTCCGTGTCACTGATGTGGGATTCATTAAGGCCCTCCTTTGACGGATCGCTTCTTGTCGACTTCAGCTCATTATCCAAGAAGTTGATCTAGGAACACCCCCCAGTACTTTGAAGCTTGCATGCCTCGATGGCAAGTTTCTCACTTCCGGCGACAGGTATACATCAATGACCTTCGACCAGAAGAGTTTGCGTGGTGTTCGACGCCAAGTCCTTTATTCACACCACGTGAATTGTACTGCAGTACCTTGAGGGTCATTGTCATTATTTTTGATTCCTCTCGCACTTGTTAACGGTTTCCATTATTGACCAGTAATCAAGCGATGTCTTTCCATGTTCGACTTCAACGCAATTCTCACATGGATCGACTTGTACTTAGAGTGAAGATCGAACGAGATTGAAGACCCCGGATCTAGTTTCATCCATCCGGGCTGCGATATACATTCAGGAAATATAAAGACATTTGATATGTACATTATTGCAACAGATGATCATCCTACTCAAAGGATGATAATTTCAGCAGAGAATTATCAGTCTATCATCAGACGGTCGTCTGTTATATGTACCAAAATGAATTTATAAAGCTGAGCATGGGAATGCCCGCCTCAGCTAGATCATGAAAGAAGAATGAAAAATAATGTATTGTATTGTATTTTTATTGTAGGGCACCTCTCAGCGATTGAATGAACTTCGGATCCTCCTAATAAAGCATTTCACCCGATAAACGACCTCATACTTTAGGGGGCAACTGTTATAGACATTTTTTTGCCTAACAGCATGGAGCATGAAATGTCAATAATCTAAGGGATCCAAAGTCCCTAAACATGTTGTCCTTACCCTTAGAGGAACAAGGTCTGCAAACCACAGCACTGAAAATCAGTTCTCCACCTGAAAACACTCAAAAACAGGCTATTTCTGGATCATGTCAGCTGCTCCACTGAGCATCTGCGCTGAATGTCAACTGCTCCTCCTTGTACCTGCGCTGAAGTTTAAAACTAATGAAGGCTACCTGCGCTGGGCGAGATTGGCCAAGTGGCACAGTCATTCTGCAAGGTGTCAACTGCCCAGGAAGCTTCCAAACTGACACTTGGGTCAAGGAATTCGCCTAGTGATGAGTAAGATGATCTTGATCTCCAAGTGGAAGCAAGATTCTCCAAGTGGACTCAAGAACTGAAGATTAACTAAAGTGGGAGAGGACACTAGTCAGCTTTATGCCAGTCTCAAGATGACTCATCCTTTCTCCAAAACCCTATATATAGATCTCTCTCATGAGGTCTGGGGAGGCTGGAATTTTGTGCAAGTAAGGAAGTGATGTTGGTTTGAGTATAGAGCTATTGGGTGTTTTGCTTGAAGGAGGTGAAGAGGAGATTTCTTTCAGCTGGGAGGTGTTGCTGGATTGGACCTACTGTGGTTGTAACTCTCTCAGAACTTTACTTCTATTATCAATAAAGTATTTGAGGTTCTTCTATATGCATGTGTCTTTATGATGAATAGATGCTTGTATATTTGATTTATGCTAATCCTATAATCGATTATGGATGTATGCTTCTTGTAGTTTCCTTTTCTTGTGCTTTTACAGGATCTGTGTGCAGCTGGGCCGGTGAAAAAACAAGGAGCTAGGAGCAAGCGACAAGGAGTGAAGACTGGATCGACTATTAGTGCAAGATAACGGTTAGTAGATCATCCTTTTCTTCCCTCTCTCATCTCATAAAGAAGAAACTTTGAATAGCTTTGCATTCAGCTGTTGCTGAAGTACTATCACCTTCAGAGTGGGATAGAGGCATTCTGCATTAGATACTTTTCCCCCCACAACGACCTATTCATCGTGAAATATTTGTAGAATTGAATCGGTTACCTGCAACTTACTATCTCTAAGGCCTTCATAGGTGTCAAGAGTCCTTTGATCTTTTTCTTCCTTTGTCAGAGTTGCCATGCCTTCTTTCGAGAGATGTTGAGGAATCTTTTCAAATAGTTATTCTTTGTGACCACGATGTCCTTCACATGCTTGATCTCTTTCTTCATTTGCTTCTTCTTAGTTTGATTAGTCAACCACCTTATACTCCTTATAGGAGCACTTCTTCATGTTGACCTTTACTCCATTGTAGTACATGCCTCCAAGCATATCGTTGGCGAACGAGATCCTTTTATTCTTGTTCATGATTCTAGAAATTTTACCATGATCCAATATATATGATGACATGACTTAAAATTTGATGCATACATACCTCATCTTGATTATGCTTTTATCATCTTGACTTTATTTGATAATTCTCCTCGATTGGTGTAACCTTTCTTGCTTCATCTGCTCTCGCTTGTATATCATCCTTTCTTGAATCCCATAAATGGGACTCCCAATGAGACATCTACCCCCTTATGTACGAACCTTATTTTGAAGATTCTATTAGAGGATCTTGAAGACCCTTACCTTGCAAATGTTTCTTCCTTTGATGATGGAGGCCTTCTAAGAATTTTGATCATGATCAATCATTTTTTCATTGTGGATGAGACCCTATAATAGGTATGCTCCTTCTATGTGAATATCTTGAGTTATATATACACCATGCTCCTATATTATAGAAGATATATTTAACCATGCAATCTGTTCTATTTCTATATGCTCCTATACTACTCAAAACTTTGAAAGAAGACTCTAAGCAAAGAGGTTGACTTAGTCATAGGAGGATCTTCCTTCTTTTGCTTCTTGTCATCTTCTTTCACTTCTTGAGTTACATGAGCTTCTTCCCTTTTTCTCTTGTTTTTGTTGTCCTTCTTAAGTTTAGGACAATCCCTTTTGTAGCATCCATATTCTTGGCATCCAAATCATTGGACTTTGGACATGTAGTGGTCCCAACAAATTTGTTACTTTCCTTGCAAAAAGACATTGAGGTATACTCAGAAGGGGACATATACTTACTTGATAGAGTTTGAGATGTAGTGAACTTGCTTTCTTCCTGAATACTTGATGGCTTTCCTTCCTTACATCTTGATGTTCTTGAAGTTTCTTTCTTCAAATGGACTTGCTTGATGACTTCACTCGTAGTGCCTTTCATTTTTCAAGATGGTGTAGCTTGATGTAGGTCCCTCTTTGATTTGTTCTTCTTGTAGGTGCCTTTATACAAGGTGTTTCTTCTTGCTTTGTAGTCTTCCATGATGAATGATAGATGGTAGACCTTCTTGTCCATGATGTGATTGAGACTTCTTGGCTTGATGCTTCAACCTTGCGGATGTTCTTGAGATTCCCTTTCCTTGATGTGTCACCTTAGCTCCAACACTGCGTTGAAGAATATAGGGCAATGGGGTATAGTGGGATTATTCTAGACTTCATAACAATTACTGAAGCTCTTTTACAATTTACCTTATTATCTTAATCTTATTCTCTTCTTATTAATGCACGTGTGTTTACTTCATCAAACGGGTGCAAAAAACATAAGAACAAGAACACGAGATGTTGGCTCTCTGCCAGGGCAAAACCTCTCTCTCTCAGGGAGGAAAACCCTTTCATAAATGTCTCTTATTGAAGCTTATTATTGGTCATTAGGAAGCCTTAGACCCTTAACAAGAATATCCCCCAAGCACCAGTCAAGTCCTTCCTCCTCTCTGCACTTTGTTTCTTCAGCACTTCATTCCCTGACCCTGTATCCTTCTTTCAACTTTTGATAGTCCTTGGTGGACTACCTCTAGAAGAGACTCCAATCTTTGATCCTTAGAGAGATCCTTTAACAATGAATAAATCTTAATTCTCTTGACCAACTGAGCCTTTTTCTTGATGTGAGGTTGCAGACTTGAATGTACACAAAGTTTAATACACCTGGGGTGATTTCCATTGCGACGAGACATGGAAACCCCAAATTTCCCACACTTGGGAGGCTTTCGACAAGGTGAGATATGGAATCCCCGAGTTCCCCACAATTTGGTGACTTTTGTCGAGGAGGGACTGGGAGACCCCATGTCACACTCCTATCCTAGTGGTAGTATTTCAACCACACATAAGCAGGTGCGACACTGCCGTAATTTTTCCTTTTACCAATACTTGAGTACACGGTCTGCACCTACTTCAACGCTCAGTCAATTTTCCAATAAGTGTTCTTAACAATGCAACAAAAATAAATTACTATCAATTTATCTTCTTCAATTATTCTTTCAATCCGTCGTGTCGTGTGGTCATGCTGGACTACCTGCGACCTACATGACACAACCCCACACCTGAACTGCGAACCTATCTGCCCAACTTTCCGTTCCACGACACCCAAACTCTACCTGTCATTGTGGTCCATAGTGAGGGCGCATGCGCACATGTAGTGTGGCCTGCCTACCCGGTTGGTAACCCACCCCGCTCTACCTGTCCACACTACCAAGTTCAACCCGCTTGCTATAATCCCCCTACTAGTGCAGCCCTCTTACCTGTGTCCTTCTCTTCCTTTTGTTTGTGCCCAAATCCTTCCTCTACACTTGTTCTGCGATGTGGAAGTCTTAATTCTATGTCCCTTCATCAAATGCAATCCTCCTTACTTATATGCATCCTTTCACCCAAGGGCCATGTCTCTCGAGGATAACAAGGGTCGGTTCCATCAACATGCATGCTTGGACGACCTACCACATAACCTCGACACACCCCATTCCAACGAACCACCGCATCCCTTCAGGTGCATCATCGCACCCATGGGTCGGCTCCAACACTTAGCCGATTACACCCGTTGCCGCATGTCGCACACCTGCCCACATCCTAACTTGTCCGCATATGGTCACCTCTTTTATCTAGGCAACCAATAAGGGTCGTCCACATGCCTTCCATCAGTGACTCACCCATCGTGCAATTATCAAGGGCGTGCGCCCTGCCCAACATGACGCACCCGCTATGAGTGTGCCCATCACCGTCGTGCATAAGAGAATGCCGAGCCTAGTCTTCACATATAACTAAATGCTCACCCGAGTCGCATATAGCCAAATGCGGGCACCCGTACTACAAGTTTAGTCTTTCGTCTCTCTAAGACACTCTCGACTCGAATACCTGACACCCCAGCCCCCCCCCGTACGTGGTAGAGGTTTCCGATGTGATGGGACATGGAAACCCTAGATTTTGTGCACTTGGGAAACTGTCATCATGGCGGGGCAGGGAAACCCTGCTTTCCCCATACTTGGATGACTCCCGTCATAATGAGGCATGGAAACCCCAAGTTCTAGAGATAGACTAGGCAAGCGGTTTCCACCCCGCCGCGAAACGGAAATGACGAGTTTATAAGAATTGGGTGGTTCTTCATCATTCTACAACATGGAAACCATGAGTTCCATAAACTTGGGGGATTTCGGCTGTATTGCGACATGGAAACCCAAGTTCCCCACACCAGGGCCATGGTTTTTGCCCAGGCAGGAGATGGAGACCCTAGAGGTTCCCATAATTAGGCGGTTTCCCTCATGCCATGAAACAAAAGCCTCCAAGTTCCACAGGCTTCAGCAGCTCTCTGTCATTCCACAACATGGAAACCCGAGTTCCATGCACCGATGTCATAGTTTCTGTCATGGCCGGACATGGAAGACCTCAAGTTTCCCATAATTGGGCGGTTTCCATCATGCCATAGAATTGAAAGCCTCGTGTTCGGTGGACTTGGGTGGTCGTTCCCTATCGCGCGATGACATGGAAACCTGAAGCTCCCCAAACTTAGGCTATCATTCCCTATCATGCGATGAAATGGAAACCCAAAGCTCCCCAGAATTGGGCGATAGTTTTAGCCATGGCGCGAGCAACATGGGAACCTTGCATTTCCCAGACTTGTGTAGCAATTTTTGTTGTGACACGAAATGGAAACCCCATGTGTCCACTGACTTGGGTAGTAGTTTCCATCACGCCTGGAAATGGACACCTTGAGTTCCCTGGAATTTGGTGGCTTTTCGTCACCCCATGACATGGAAATCTAAAGTTCCACAGACTCTCGAGCGATTCACGGTGTGCCGCGACATGGAAACCCCAGGTTTCCTAGACTTGGGTGGTTTCCATCGGTGATTCCAGCCACGTCACAACATGGAAACTGCAAGTTCCCAAGACTTGGGTAGTAGTTTTGAAACACCAAAAGTTCCCCAGACTTGCGAGCTAGTTTGCATCGTCATGGAAACCCCAAGTTTCCCAGACTTGTGAGCTGGTTTGCATCGTCATGGAAACCCCAAGTTCCCTGCATTGGGGCATTGTTGAAAACCCCGCATTTCCATTGTGTTGTAAAATGTGGAAACGCGGCACGACATGGAAACCCCACGTTTCCCAAGCTCGGGCACTAGGGCGTGACATGGAAACCCCAAGTTTCCCCATGCTTGGGCGTCACTGGTTTCAATCATGGCGCGACATGGAAACCCCAAGTTTCCTAGGCTTGGGTACCAGGGTGCGACATGGAAACTCCAAGTTTCCCCAGGCTTGGGCGCTGCCAGTTTCAGTCGTAGCGCAACATGGAAACCCCAAGTTTCCCTTGGTTTGGGCGACGGGGCACGACTTGGAAACCCCAAATTTTGGGTGCGACGTGGAAGCCCCAAATTTTAGGCACCAGGTGGAAACCCAAAATTTTGGGCACGACATGGAAACCCCAAATTTTTTGTGCTGGGAAGAAGCCCCAAATTTAGGCACTAGGTGGAAACCCCAAATTTTGGGTGCCAGGCGTGGCACGAAAACCCCAATTTTTCCCATGCTTGGGCACCCTTTTCGTCGCAATGTGGAAACCCCAAATTTTGGGTGTCGGGGTGCGACATGGAAACACCAAAATTTTGGGTGCCTGAGCACGACATGGAAACCCCAATTTTCTAGGGCTTCAGCTTCTTTTTTGTCATGGTGTGGAAACCCCAAATTTCCCGCACTCAACCAATAAAAAATTATTATTTAGAGGAAGAGGCAAAGGTGCGAGAGTGGGAGGGTTTTCTTGATTTATTTGTGATAAGAGTGAACGTATGAATCGAGGCAACCAAGGGCTAAATCTCAGTGGTTTATGGCAGCAAGGTCACTCTTCCACTTACAATACCCCATCGCGTATTTAAGTCATCTGCAAAGGATTCTTCTCAATAACCATTTGGAATTGAACTTCAAAGTTGCCCCGGCCGAGATGCTTCATATTCGTTCTTTGCAAATGACACAGGCCCCTGGGGGTGACAAAGTGATGCCCCTACTGCAGGTCGAGATATAGTTGAGGAGTGACACACAACGCTTCTAGCATGGATTCTGACTTAGAGGTGTTCAGTCATAATTTGACACACGGTAGCTTCATGCCACTAGCTTTCCAACCAAGAGCAATGACCAATTGTGTGAATCAATGGTTCCTCTCGTACTAAGTTGAATAACTATTGTGGTGCAGTTCATCAGTAGGGTAAAACTAACCTATCTCACGACAGTCGAAACCCAGCTCACATTTCCTATTGGTGGGTGAACAATCTAACACTTGGTGAATTCTGTTTCACAATGATAGGAAGAGTCGACATCGAAGGATCAAAAAGCAATGTCGCTATGAATGTTTGGCTATCACAAGCCATTTATCCCTATGGTAACCTTTCTGACACCTCTAGCTTCAAATTCCAAAAATCTAAAGGATCGATAGGCCACGCTTTCATGGTTTCTATTCATACTGAAAATCAAAATCAAATGAGCTTTTACCCTTTTGTTCCACATGATACTTCTGTTCTCGTTGAGCTCATCTTATGACACCTACGTTATCTTTTAACAAATGTGCTACCCCAGCCAAACTCCCCACCTGACAATGTCTTTTGCCTGGATCGACCAACCGAAATGTGCCTTAAGGCCAAAAAAATGGGTAGTTCCCTGCCTCCGCCCCATGGAATAAGTAAAATAACATTAAAAGTATTGGTATTTCACTTGCACCAAAAACGACTCCCACTTAGTCTACACCTATCAAGTCATTTCACAAAGTCGGACTAGAGTCAAGCTCAAAAGGGTCTTCTTTCCCTGCCGATTCTGCCAAGCGCATTCCCTTGGTTTTGGTTTCACTAAATAGTAGATAGGGCTAGTGGGAATCTCATTAATCCATTCATGTGTTTCACTAATTAGATGACGAGGCATTTGGCTACCTTAAGAGAGTCATAGTTTCTCCCTCCATTTACCTGCGCTTGGTTGAATTTCTTCACTTTGATATTCAAAGCACTGGGAAGAAATCACATTGTGTCAGCATCTGTAGGGACCATCACAATGATTTGTTTTAATTAAACAGTCAGATTCCCCTTGTTCATACCATTTCTAAGTCAACTATTCACCGCCTAGGGAAAAACCCCCAACAGGGAGCATTCTATGCCCATAGCCCAATCGACACGAGACTGCCTGCCTCGCATCGAGAGCAGCTCGGGCAGACTGTCGATAGCCCACAAGTTGAGGGCACAGACCCCTAGGCCCATCCCTCAGAGCCAATCCTTTTCCCAAAGTTACAAATTTGTTTTGCTGACTTCCCTTACCTACATTGTTCTACTGACTAGAGGTTGTTCACCTTGGAGACCTGATGTGGTTATGAGTATGACCGGGCATGAACGGTACTCGACCCTCCATATTTTCAAGGGCCACTGAGGGTGCATCGAACACTGCAAGGCGTGTAGTTCTCTTCCATCTACTAGACCCTATCTCTGGGTGAACCGATTATAGGGTGGGAAAGTTGTTAAAAATAAAAGATAACTCTTCCCGGGGCCCCTGATGACGTCTCCAAATTTCCTAACATTGTTGCCTGCTACCATGTCCCAGTTCATGAATATTAACCTAATTCCCTTTTGATGCTAATGTAGAGTGAACCCTTGATACAAGGCTTCCCCATCTCTTAGGATAGACTAACCCATGTCCAAGTGTTGTTCACATGGAACCTTTGCCTACTTCAGTCTTCAAAGTTCTCATTTGAATATTTGCTACTACCACCAAGATCTACACCCAAGGTTGATCCACCCAAACTCATGCCTGAGGTTTATCAAGAAATTGCTCCGATGGTAGAGTATAGGTTGCATGCTTCAGCACCATCCATTTTCAGGGCTAGTTGATTTGGCAGGTGAGTTGTTACACACTCCCTAGAGTTTTTCGACTTCCATGACCACCATCCTACTATCTTAATCAAACAACACCCTTTGTGGGATCTAGGTTAGTATGCAATTCGGCATCGTAACTTGACTTTTGGTTCATCCCGCGTCATCAATTTTGCTTACCAAAAATGACCCACTTGGAGCTCTTGAATCCACGGCACAGCTCAATGGAGCAGCCGCACCCTCTTACCTTTTTAATGTTTGAGAATAGGTCAAGGGTGTTATGCCCTCGATGCCTCTAATCATTTGCTTTACCCGATAGAACTTGCATGCGAGCTCTATATATCCTGAGGGAAACTTCGGAGGAAACCGGCTACTAGATGGTTCGATTAGTCTTTCACCCCTATACCCAAGTTAGATGAATGATTTGCACGTCAGTATCACTACGAGCCTCCACCAGAGTTTCCTTTGGCTTCACCCTGTTCAGGCATAGTTCACCATCTTTCGGGTCCCAACAGGTGTGCTCACACTCGAACCCTTCGCATAAGCTCAATCTTGGTCTATTATGCACCCCCCTAGAGAGGGGATCTCGCACGTCAGCTTCCCTGGGCCTCGCAGGTTTTCAAACCCACCAACTCTCACACATGTTAGACTCCTTGGTCTGTGTTTCAAGATGAGTTAAATGGAAAGCCTTCCAACCAAAACCATGAGTGTGCAAGTGCACACGACCCACCACAAGGGCACACACTTCGTTCCTCAACCACTGCAACAGCAAACCAACAGGTAGTAATCCACCCGTGCTTGTGATGATGCAACAACTTGTGTTGGTTTGCACCTCAAGTCGAGTGGCGGACCAGCCTAAGACATTCCACATCCGACTGAGACGCATCAACAACCTCCATCCACTTCCCTCCCGACAATTTCAAGAACTCTTTAACTCTCTTTTCAAAGTCCTTTTCATCTTTCCCTCATGGTACTTGTTTACTATCGGTCTCTCGCCTGAATTTAGCCTTGGACAAAATTTACCACCCAATTAGGGCTGCATTACCAAACAAACCTACTCGCCAAAAATGCCTCGTGATGCGGCAGGTTCCCCGGCTTGATGGGGCTCTCACCCTCTCAGGCTCCCCCTTCCAAGGGACTTGGCCCAGGTCTGCTGCTGAGGACACTTCTACAGACTACAATTCAGGCAACGCTTCCACCTGATTTTCATGCTGGGCTCTTCCTGGTTTGCTCACCGCTACTAGGGAAATCCTTGTAAGTTTCTTTTCATACCCTTAATTATATGTTTAAACTCAGCGGGTGTTCTCTCTTGAGCTGAGGTCACAAAATTGGAGCTAAATCTGCCCTACCTCATGGAAGGACATGAGAGAGAAAAGCAAGTTCGAGCGATGCCACACAAATCCTGCATCAGCTAACGTCGACTACCCTTCCAAGGGGACAAGATCACCGCTCGCTGATGCATGCCATGAAACATCGCTTGAGGTATTTCAGCCAACGACATTACATTGGGCATGGACGAAAAACTCCACTGCTCCCTAACATATTGCACGGAGTGTGATTGAATGGGATGCGACACGCAGACAAACGTGCCCTCGACCAAGGCCTTGAGTGTAAATTGCACTCAAAAACTCGATGATTCATGGGATTCTACAATTCACACTAAGTGTTTAATTTCGCTACGTTCTTCATCATAACAAGAGCCAAGATATCCATTTCCGAGAGTCGTTTCCACGTATTACCGAAAAATCTGCCACAACACTGAATAGGGGCACCCCCCACAACAAATGTAAGGCTAAGGGCCAAAAGGAGGAAGGGAAGAAAAACACATGAAATAAAGAGAAACAAAGGTGTCTACCCCCCTCACAGGAGGAGGCTCAAATAGAGAACAATCTCCCTGAGCCCCACGCCCTCATAAAAGGGGGGGAAATGAATGGAACATCAATCGAGAAGGACTAGGGTGGCCACCCCAGGAGCTTGCACTGCTTTTAATCCTTCCCGAACACCAGTCCACAACAATTCCCCTTTTCTTCATAAAGCAAGGGACTGAAAGGAAGAAGGGAAGAAAACAAGGTGAAAGAAATAGAGATCAAACGTGGCTATCGGCTCACAAGGGGAGGCTCAAATAAAGCACAAGCCTCCCAAGCCTCATGGCTTCGCAAAAAGGGGGGAATTGAAGGGGATAACAATAGAGAAGGACTAGGTTGGCCACCTCGGGAGCTCACATTGTGTTTCATCCTTCCCGAACACCAATCCACAATAATCCCACCTTTTCTTTGTAAAGCTAGGGGCCAAAAGGAAGAAGGGAAGAAAACAACATGAAAGAAACGGATATCAACTGTGGCTACTAGCTCACAAGGGGAGGCTTCAAACAAATAACAAGCATCCCCAACCTTGTGCCTTGGCAAAAAGGGGGGAACTGCAGGGGACGATGATCGAGAAGGACTAGGGTGGCCACCCCTAGAACTCGCACTGCTTTTCATCCTTCCTGAACACCAATCCACAACAATCCCACCTTTTCTCTGTAAAGCCAAGGGCCAAAAGCAATAAGGGAAGAAAACAACATGAAAGCAAGAGATATCAAATGTGGCTACCAGCTCACAAGAGGAGGCTCAAACAGAGAACAAGCTTCCCAAACCCCGTGCCTTCGCAAAAAGGGGGGAACTGCAAGGGACGGTGATCGAGAAGGACTAGGGTGGACACCCCAGGAACTCACACTACTTTTTGTCCTTCCCGAACACCAATCCACAACAATCCCACCTCTTCTCCATAAAGCTAGGGGCAAAAGGAAGAAGGGAAGAAAACAACACAAAAGAAACAAAGATCCCAAGAAAAGAGAGAAGCTCAACAGCACGCTGAGTAGATGTCCGCTAACCAAAAAGAATTCAAACAAGGAACCCAATCAAAAAACATCCCACCTCTTCACACCCTCCCACATACATTACAGCATAACACCCTTTATAGCTTACAACATCACAAACAACAATCAAACAACCAAGCAAATAAATCACAACCTAAACTTTACCACTAGAAAAGAAAAGGGTCATGATGAGACCAGTGTTTGGAGCATGTTACTGAGAGGTAAACAACCCCATGGCCCAGCACAAGGCTTCAAACAACAAATAGACAACTAATAACAAACCCACCTCGCTATTGCACCCCTCCGTGTACAAAACACCCAACAACCTATCCAACGAGAAAGTTAACGGGGGTCAAGAATCAAACTCCAAAGTGGAGTTGTCACAGGCCGACACTCAATCCTGGAGAAATCCACGGGAAAATAATACATCAATGGTGCAAGGCCACTAAAGAGAGGGACGCCCGCAAAGCAAACACCACGAAAAAAAGAAATGACCAAGTCCCACAAAAAACCCACAATCCAAAGGGAGGAATAAAGACACAACCCACTACTTCTTTTTTCCTTAGAAGGGGAGTGTGTTATAGACATTTTTGTGCCTTACAACATAGAGCATGAAATGTCAATAATCTAAGGGATCCAAAGTCCCTAAACATGTTGTTCTTACCCTTAGAGGAACAAGGTCAGCAAACCACAGCACTACAGTTCAGTTCTCCACTGAAAAACACTCAAAAACAGGTCAATTTTGGATCAAAGCAGCTGCTCCACTAGGCATCTGCGCTGCATAGCAGGTACAACAAAGGCTACCTGCTATGCATAGTAGGTAGAACAAAGGCTACCTACGCTGGGCATACTTGGACATGTGGAGGAATCTTTTTCTCAAAGTGCCAGTGCCCAGGAAGCTTCTAAAAAGACACTTGATCATAAGATTCGCCTAATGATGAGTTAAGAGCTTCTAAAACTCCAAGTGGAAGGCAGAAACTCTGAGTGAAGGACTGAAGAACAACTGGAGTTGAAGAGGACAACAAGTCACACATCAAGATGACTTACCTTCACTCCAAAACTCTATATAAGGATCCCATCCCATGGGATCTGGAGGCCGGAATTTAGCGCGAAGAATTGCTGTTGGTTTACAGTTGTGAGCATTGGGTGATTGCTTGAGGGAGGTGAAGAAGAGATTTCTCTCCGTCGGGAAGGTGATGCTGGATTGGACCTCTCATGGTTGTATCACCGCCTGAACCTTACTTCCATATATTAATAAAGCATTTGAGGTTCTTCTATTCGCATGTGTTTCAATAGTGTATTGTCTTACTTGCGTCTTTGATTTATGCTAATCCTTGAATCAGTTATGCATGCATGCTTCTTGTAGTTTCCTTTCTTTGTCTTGTTTGCAGGATCTCGTGTAGATGGGCCCGTGAAAAGACTTGGAGCTGGAAGCAAGCGGCAATCAAAGGAGGTTGGATCGACCATTTGCACAAGACATCGGTAAGTGGATCTCTCCCTTTTATCTCTTGCATGTCATAAAGAAGAAACTTTAGATAGCTTTGCTTTCAGTTGTTGCTAAGGAACTGTCACCCTTAGAGTGGGTTAGGGTCATTCCGAGTTGGATACTTTCCCCCACAACAGACTGGCGACTCCGCTGGGGATCATGTCTTGTTGGTAGCTTGTGTTTCTTGCTATTCATTTCTTAAACAAAAGAGTACTGAATCGAAAACTGCATTCGAGTTCTTCGAATGCAAAGTAGAGGGCAGCTACTCTAGCCCAGTGCTGGGCATGTTTATGATTTGAAGAGCTGATCCACAAGGACTCTTTTTAGCTCTTTGTGATAGTGTTCATCTTCCTTTAATCATCCTCTAGAGTATACTTGACTGATAGCAACTGATTTGGCCAAAAACCGTTGATTTTTGAGCAAACTGTGACCCGGAATCTGAGAGAGACGAGAGTTGTCTCAATCAGTGCAGCTGCAACAAAGGCTACCTGCACTGCATCGCAGGTCTCGAAGGGGCTACCTGCGCTGCATTGCAAGTTGACAGTGCAGTACCTGCGCTGATCCAGTTTTTCCTTGTGCAACTGGGATTCCCCACTGTCTGTTGCCCAGTTTTCAATATTGTTTTTGCAACCTGTTGTCAACCTGTATACCCAGCTGAAACCACTTCTCTTTGCCTTCATTCCACCTCAGTTGTATGAAGAAACTGTGATTTTTCTTATTGTATTTCTTGCTGTCATTCACAGTTTCCCATAGCGAAAGCAAACTAGTCTTGCTATGACCTCTTGAATCTAGACCTGTGAGAAAGTGTCGTTGTGATTCTAAGAGCTAGTTTATTGTTGTTCATAGCTGCTTGAGCATTTGCTTTCATTATATGGTTCGAATCTCAATATTTCTTGTGATTGAAACGAGTAAATCTTAAGGTGTTCTTTTTATTATTGGACAATACTTGTTTGTTTTCGCTTGAAATTGAATTCGAAATCGTACAACAGCTTTCTTTTTGTCATACACCAAACATTAAGAAAGAAGAAAAGAAATACTTGCATTGTGCATGTGCATTTTGACAGTTTTCATGTCGATTTAGGAAAAGTGCATCAGTGTGTGCTCTATGATCTATTTGAAAAGATGATGTCTTTCTTTTCCTTCAGTAGTTAAGGTTTTCATAAGTTGAAAGAATTGAAAAAGCTTGCTTATCATTCTTAGACTGCATTTAGGAGTTGTATCATACATCACGTGGCGATCCATAAAGGCAAACTGCTAAGCAAGATCAACCTAAAAAGAACTGAATTTATCTAACAACACTTTGAAACATAACGAAACACAGTAGAGGTCTAGGTAGAGACATGAACCGGCGTCGTTAAACATAGTGACTGTCGATCTCTACGAAGGTGGGTGATTCCTCCTGAGGGACGATAGCACTAATACGGACTTGTGCCCCCGCGTCGCGTATATTGGGGGACCCCTATAGGAACAAAGCCTTTATCCATAGGAAGCCGTGTCGGCCGCCCTACTGATCGCGATGCAGTGAACACAGCATTCACGAAGATCGACCACTCGTACCGTAAAACGTATTCTGTGGTTTCGCGAAAGGTTTGACACACCCTTGCCTAGAACTCCAGAGTAGTTTCTTTTGGCCTTTTTCAAACTCTATAATTGAAAAAGTCCATCCGAGCATTTGTCACTTCGGGCTCGTTAATACATCGAAGGAGACTAGAGTCATCTTTAGCTTTTTCTCGACTCTTAAAAAGTGAAAAAGCAAGTTGTGTCTTAAAAAGCGTCGTCATATAAAATTCATTCTAAACGGAACATAATCACCCCTGATTCCTACGTTGATCTTAAAGTTGAGAACATGGAACACACCAACAAAGGGATTCCACATGATGGGACCCCTAGCCCTTTCTCCTCTTGGGGAGAAGTTGGTGCGCCCCACATGGCCACATTGTCACTTCCAGGGCTGACAATTGGCCTGCCAGTTTGGCTATTCTCAACCGCTGTAGTTCAGACCACCACGGTTCCTGAACAGTCGAGTCAACAGTTAGACCAGTCTAGAGCTACCCTCCAGCCTTCCACTTCTTATGAGCCTTCCTCCGATCCTTCTTCTTCGAAAGGTCAAGCCGCCAAAAGCGGAGCTCCCATAGAAAAGAAGAAGGAAAAGAAGAAGAAAGAAAAGAAGCAGAAGGAGCCAAAGGCGCCTGGGGGCAAGCAAAAGGCATCTAACGAAAACCCACACACAGCACAGACCGGGCCCAAATCGCCATGTGTCATATGTAGAGGAGACCACCTCCACCGCGATTGTCCCAGTATTCCCCGAATACTAAGGGACTGGTCCCCTCGTTTGCACGATTCGGAAGCGTCAACCTCTGACAACCAGGTTGAATGCTTACCGTCGACCAGCGAAAGTGAAGGTCCCAGACGACGAAGGGGAATGAGATTCCCCTGCGAACTGTGTGAAGGCAATCACACCCTTCGCCGTTGTCCCTTTTTAGACGAAGCAAAGAGAGTTTTGGAAGATCAACCGGTTGCACCGGTGCTACTTCCTCCTGGATATAAAAAAACTCGCGCCAAGTCCTTCGTTGGTCGAAAATACAGTTGTCCCGCTCATAGGGCCAGCTGAAGTGTCAGTCGCTGAAAGTGGACCTACTGAATCCGGACCGGACAAAAGTCCAAAGGTCGAAACGGCAGTTGACCCGGTTCTCCCCTCAGAAGTTTCATCTTCAAATACCACAGTCACTGAGGATTCATCTTCAGTTGACACCCCTACCGAAGAGAATAAGGATGACACCGTCCATATTCTTTTCGTCAACACCGATTCTGATGGACATCAGGGCAAAGCGCCCACTCCTTTATCACAGGAAGGAGCATCGTCAGGATCATATCCGGCCGTATATTCGGTCCCACCACCAAGCAACCTAGTTGCGTCCTTTGATTGGAACCAACTGGGCAGACCCCGGTTACCAGCCAGTATACCATTTAGAATTATAGTCCAAATATACAAAATGGTGATGGCTGGAACTATCATTGATGAAGGGGCGTCTGTGAGTATCCTGTCCTCTATTGCTTGGAAAGCACTGGGTTGCCCGGCGCTTTTGCCTGAGACAAAGCGTCTCTCGGGTTTTGACAGGGGAACCAGTCGACCATTAGGGATTCTACCTAATGTGCCTATTACATTGAAAGGGAAGGCCATCAAGATGAATTTGATGGTCGTCCAAGGACCCTTGGATTATAACCTACTCCTTGGACGAGACTACATATATTGCATGAAAGCAATAGTCTCCTCACTCTTTCGAATAATGTGTTTTCCATACGAAGGAAGAATGGTCAAGCTCGTAGACCAACTTTCATTTCCGGGATCACGCATCGCAAATAGTCACATACCTTCCCTGAATGGTCTATTTGATCAATTTGATCAAGAAAGGTCTCTACCTCCGGTACTTCTTCCTGATGAAGGCGAGTGATTCAGGAAAGGAAGGCCGGAACCCAGGGGGCATGCATCCTGGTCTGCTCTGGAGGCAGAAAAAACCTTGGGTGTAAAGTAGAATTTCCGCGGGAGAATATGACTAGTCCGTACCCCGTCCCCTCCTTCATCTTTGTGAATCTTCCTCTGAGCCATCCTCTTCGAAAGGAAGAAGAAGGACAAGAAGACAAAGAGAGACTGGGAATCTCAGAAGGGGCTGTTAGGAGTAGGGTTGTTCTAGAATAGGATTCTTCTGTCAAGGTTACTTGTTTGACAAAGGTCATTCACCTTTGTCTAGATAGGTAGGCTCTACCAAAGAAGGGGATCCGTTTGCGGCGGCGAGTAGTAACCATCTTTGGGTAAAAGGCAAGCCTCACCCATTAAAACAAATGTTTTAGAGGATAAGTAGGGGCAGCCTCCAAAGAAAAAGATTCTATTGCTGCAACAAGTTGTAACCATCTTTGTGTACCATAATGATAGACATCACCGAAGAAAGTTTCTGTTTAAAAGAATTAACGGGACAATCTTTGGGTAACCAGAAAGATGTAGGCCTCTCCCGGTAAAACAAATGTTTTACCTGCAAATTGAGGGGTAACCTTGAAATTAGACTTACACCTGGGGGCATGCAAACCTCTTGGAATGCAAGCTCGGGCGGATTTTTAGTTTTAGGTAGGACTAACCCCGATAACCCTTAGATAAGCCGATACCCGGCTTGCACAAAGAGAGGATATGGAGCATAGCGTAGGGAGATGAAGCTCCTTAAAAAATAGGAATCTTCCATGAGACCTTCCGACTTTATGACTGGTAAAAACGAGCAGTTTTGGCAAAGTTCATGCTCGTTAAAAAATAAACGCAAGATCCGAGCAGTTTTAATGCGGAAATTCATGCTCGTTAAAAAATAAACGTAAGCTTGTGAGCAAGCTTTCCCCCAGAGTTCAAGCTCATTCAGAAAAAATGAACCGGTAAATAACCATTTGAGACCGTAAATCCATCAGCCATAAAAGCCTTGGTCGTGTTTGTGCACCGTCACCTCCACTTGTCATTTGGCCGATCATTCACATCCACTTGATTGTTTACCTAATTTGAGGAACAGTTGCGAAGAGTGATTTCACCTAGCCATCCTTGTAATACTGCCGTGATTGGAAAATTCCAACCTGTACCTGGAATCTGCTGCTATCCCTGTTTATCACTCGTTCCTCAAAAGACGAGTCTTCTTTGAGCTCTTTTCACTGACTCGTAAAATATGAAAAGTTTGCTGAGTTTTGGCCTTCTAGCTCGTTAAAAGGACCGGAGGAGCTATCCCTCCTCTAGATTTTAATCTTTTTGGACCTGAGGGATTATTGCACAAAAAGATCGAGCGCTTGTCTATTTCGGCTCGATAAAGATATCGAACATTCATCCCTTCTGTATTGTTTTATACTTTTTCGGACTTAAGGGATTAGATGACGAAAAAGGACCCCTGGAGTCCACTTTATGTACCCTTTTCAGACTCTCTAAAAATGAAAAGGACCGAGTTGTCTTTGTCGTTGGGCTCGTTAAAAATATTAGATAGCGACAAACTTGTCTTTAGACGAGAACGAGTTTCCCTATCGCTAAGCTCATTAAAAACATAGCGATGGGCTTGCCTGAAGGGCAGGTTATAGATCAAGCATATGTTATCCTCCTCAAGCTTGTCAAAAAATAAAGAGGTACTGGTCAGAAATGACTGGGGAAAAATTGGGAAGAACCTCAAAGCTTAATGGTAGCAAGTCGCTCCTGAACATGACACTTTTGCCTCCGTAAATATTGGGTTGGGTTATTATCATTCACCGGTCCCTTCACCATGGTCTCGCCACACCATCCATACATGGGGTAATGCTACCGATCCATCACATCAGTGTCGTTATATGTTCAAGAGATGTCATTCAGAAAGTGTCAACCGGGTCCCATCCACTACCGTACATCATCTTTCATCCTTCCATGACCGCCACCCTGAATCATATTTCACAGATCGTTTTCACCAATCATCACTAGCTCCGTTCCGTGTCACTGATGTGGGATTCATTAAGACCCTCCTTTGAAGGATCACTTCTTGTCGACATCAGCTCATTATCCAAGAAGTTGATCTAGGAACACCCCCTCAGTACTTTGAAGCTTGCATGCCTCAATGGCAAGTTTCTCACTCCCGGCGATAGGTATACATTAATGACCTTCGACCGGGAGACTTTGCATGGTGTTCGACGTCAGATCCTATATTCACACCACATGAATTGTGCTGTAGTACCTTGAGGGTCATCATCATTATCGGTGATTCCTCTCGTGCTTGTTAACAGTTTACATTATTGACTGGTAATCAAGCGATGTCTTTCCATGTTCGACTTCAAGAAATTCTCACATGGATCTACTTGTACTAAAGTGAAGATCGGATAAGTTTGAAGACCCTGGATCTAGTTTCATCCATCCGGGCTGCGATATATATTCAGGAGATAAAAACATAGACATGTGCAGTAGATGATCATCCTACTAAAAGGATGATAATTAAAAGCAGAGAATTATCGGTCTATTATCAGACGATCGTCTGTTTATGTACAGCAAATGTATTTATAAAGCTGAGCATGGGAAATGCCCGCCTCAGCTAGATCATGAAAAGAAAGTATGAAAAGATAATGTATTGTATTGTATTTTGTTACAGGTCACCTCACGGCGATTGAATGAACTTCGGATCCTCCTAATAAAGCATTTCACCCGATAAACGACCTCATACTTTAGGGGGCAACTGTTATAGACATTTTTGTGCCTTACAGCATAGAGCATGAAATGTCAATAATCTAAGGGATCCAAAGTCCCTAAACATGTTGTTCTTACCCTTAGAGGAACAAGGTCAGCAAACCACAGCACTACAGTTCAGTTCTCCACTGAAAAACACTCAAAAACAGGTCAATTTTGGATCAAAGCAGCTGCTCCACTAGGCATCTGCGCTGCATAGCAGGTACAACAAAGGCTACCTGCTATGCATAGCAGGTAGAACAAAGGCTACCTGCGCTGGGCGTACTTGGACATGTGGAGGAATCTTTTTCTCAAAGTGCCAGTGCCCAGGAAGCTTCTAAAAAGACACTTGATCATAAGATTCTCCTAATGATAAGTTAAGAGCTTCTAAAACTCCAAGTGGAAGGCAGAAACTCTGAGTGAAGGACTGAAGAACAACTGGAGTTGAAGAGGACAACAAGTCACACATCAAGATGACTTACCTTCACTCCAAAACTCTATATAAGGATCTCATCCCATGGGATCTGGAGGCCGGAATTTAGTGCGAAGAATTGCTGTTGGTTTACAGTTGTGAGCATTGGGTGATTGCTTGAGGGAGGTGAAGAAGAGATTTCTCTCCGTCGGGAAGGTGATGCTGGATTGGACCTCTCATGGTTGTATCACCGCCTGAACCTTACTTCCATATATTAATAAAGCATTTGAGGTTCTTCTATTCGCATGTGTTTCAATAGTGTATTTTCTTACTTGCGTCTTTGATTTATGCTAATCCTTGAATCAGTTATGCATGCATGCTTCTTGTAGTTTCCTTTCTTTGTCTTGTTTGCAGGATCTCGTGTAGCTGGGCCCGTGAAAAGACTTGGAGCTGGAAGCAAGCGGCAATCAAAGGAGATTGGATCGACCATTTGCGCAAGACATCGGTAAGTGGATCTCTCCCTTTTATCTCTTGCATGTCATAAAGAAGAAACTTTAGATAGCTTTGCTTTCAGCTGTTGCTAAGGAACTGTCACCCTTAGAGTGGGTTAGGGTCATTCCGAGTTGGATACTTTCCCCCACAACAGAGTGGCTCAAGAGAGGATGAGGAATTTCCTCGACGGCAAAGGCACGAGGTAAGATTGCCACCCTCAAGCCCATTGGAAGGGAAAATTGCGATCTCGATGGAGCTCAGACCGGGGGGGGTTTCATTACCTGGATACCCAACCCTTCTACGAAGGCATATAGAGGAACGATCGGGAGGACTAGGGTGGTCAGCCCAACGGGTTGAGCCACTCTTCATCCATCCCATACTGACCCCACCCAAACAATTTCCCCTCACGGAAGGTTTGAGATACTAGGCGCGCATACAACCACTCCCTCAACCCAACCACCAGAAAAAAAGCTCACTCAAGCAACACATCAACCACCGTCGCCTTTTCGAGAGAACCAACTATGGAAGCCCACACCCTTGGCCCATGCCTTCCAACAAACAAAAGACTGAGCACCGCCACTATGAATGAGTCTAAATTTATCCATCGTATTTCCCAAGCACCTCAACTGCAGCAACCATGCCCGACCGAACAGATTGTCAGAAGGGCTCCCAAGAAACAAGCTTCCGAACCCCCTACAGAAACACATTGGGGGAAAGAAAAACAAAGGATGGGTGGGACAAGCACAAGCATGGCTTGCAAGCACACACATGAAAAAACAAGCGTTACCTCAAGACAAGCAACCAACAATGTTCCCGCCAAACACCAAACCCACTCCCCTAGAGACACACCACACAGTCCCACATTGCAATCAAAACCCAACCAACCCGAACCAAAAAATAAAACCCCTGCTATCAATGATCCTACCACAGGTTCACCTACAGTAACCTTGTTACGACTTCTCCTTCCTCTAAATGCCCCCAACTCAATGATAAATATATATATATATATATATATATATATATATATATATATATATATATATATATTTATTTATTTATTTTCTTGAATAAATACAAATATCAAAAGTACATTTATGAAGACCGAACCTAGTTACACTTTCTTCAGCACTCCGTCTTAACTAGGGAGGTATTCATAACTCATTACAAGGTGCTTCACTATTTTTCAATATCGAATAATTCACATAAGAGAAATTGGATTGGCAACCCATCTGTTATAGCATCAACATTGTTCATAACAAGGCCTTGACTAACAAATTTATCTCTCATAAGATTAGAGCACAATGTTGGTGAGGCCAATGGCTTATAAACACCTTAGTCATTGTCTCTCAAGGTACATACCCACCCAGGTGTTCCCTGAGTATGACCTTCTAGGAAAATTCTTGTCTTGGGTTCCTAGCCCTCAAATAATATCGCTCCTCTTTCCTACTCTTATCTTGGATGCCCTACACATCCTCAAAGAGCATCAGATGCCAGATGATTACCCAATCCTCCCATTCTTTCTTGCCAAGTGAAGACAAGAATGTTGTGTCTATCTCTTCCCCTTGATTGAGGAAGACATGCCCAAGTTTCCTTTGACAAGGAACTTGCCCAAGCTCCTTTGTAGTTGGGAACTTGTTAGAACTCCCTCTTAGCTAGGGAATTGTCCATTCATCAATAGTGTCTTCTTCATGGGCCCTTCAGCTGCTTGATCTCCTTCATTCCTTCGATGTCATGAAGTCTTTGTTTGAACTTCTTCTTGGCATGGTACCAACCATCAATCACTTTACCTCCTAGTTTGTCATGTCATTTCTCCCTTCATGGAAAGTGGCCTTCTTTATATATATCAAGTCCTTTTTGTCATCTAGCTACTCCTTTGTCATCTTGTCTATCCTTCATAATACTTATCACGTGGATGCTTAGTTGTACTTGCTTGTTCCCATACTTTGATTTAGTGGCCCTTCATGAATTCATCGTGATATTGCTTCAACATCAAGTGGTGCTTTTGTTGGATGGCCTCTGCATCATGACATATTTGTAGAATTGAATCGGTTATCTGCACCTTACTATCTCCAAAGCCTTCATAGGTGTCAAAGGTCCTTTGATATTTTTTTTCCTTTGTCAGAGTTGCCATGCTTTCTTTCGAGAGATGTTGAGGAATCTTTTCAAATAGTTATACTTTGTGACCATGATGTCCTTCACATGATTGATCTCTTTCTTCATTTGCTTCTTCTTGGATTGATTAGTCAACCAACTTATACTCCTTATGGGAGCACTTCTTCATGTTGACCTTTACTCCATTGTAGTACATGCCTCTAAGTATATCGTTGGCGAATGAGATCCTTTTATTATTGATCATGATTCTAGAAATTTTCCCATGACCCAATATATATGATGACATGACTTAAACTTTGATGCATACATACCTCATCTTGATTATGCTTTTATCATCTCAGCTTTATTTGATAGTTCTCCTTGATTGGTATAGCCTTTCTTGCTTCATCTGCTCTTGTTTGTATATCATCCTTTCTTACATCCCATAAATGGGATTCCCAATGAGACATCCACCCCCTTATGTATGAACCTTATTTTGAAGATTCTGTCAGAGGATCTTGAAGACCCTTACCTTGCAAGTGTTTCTTGCTTTGATGATGGAGGCCTTCTAAGAATTTTGATCATGATCAATCATTTTTTCATTGTGGATGAGACCCTATAATAGGTATGCTCCTTCTATGTGAATATCTTTAGCTATATCTACACCATGCTCCTATATTCTAGAAGATATCTTTAAACATACAATTTCTTCTATTTCTATATGCTCCTATACTACTCAAAACTTTGAAACAAGACTCTAAGCAAAGAGGTTGACTTAGTCATAGGAGGATCTTCCTTCTTTTGCTTCTTGTCGTCTTCTTTCACTTCTTGAGTTACATGAGCTTCTTCCCTTTTTCTCTTGTTGTTGTTGTCCTTCTTAAGTTTAGGACAATCCCTTTTGTAGCATCCATATTCTTGGCATCCAAATAATTAGATTTTGGACATGTAGTGGTCCCAACCAATTTGTTACTTTCCTTGCAAAAAGACATTGAGGTATACTGAGTAGGGGACATACACTTACTTGATAGAGTTTGAGATGTAGTGAACTTGCTTTCTTCTTGAAGACTTGATGGCTTGCCTTCCTTAGATCTTGATGTTCTTCAAGTTGCTTTCTTCAAATGGACTTGCTTGATGACTTGACTCATAGTGCCTTTCATTTTTCAAGATGGTGTAGCTTGATGTAGGTCCCTCTTTGATTTGTTCTTCTTGTAGGTGCCTTTATACAAGGTGTTTCTTCTTGCTTTGTAGTCTTCCATGATGAATGATAGATGGTAGACCTTCTTGTCCATGATGTGATTGAGACTTCCTGGCTTGATGCTTCAACCTTGTGGATGTTCTTGAGATTCCCTTTCCTTGATGTGTCACCTTAGCTCTGATAGAACGTTGAAGAATATGGGGCAATGGGGTATAGCAGGATTCTTCTAGACTTGATAACAATTTGTGAAGCTCTTTTACAATTTATCTTGTTATCTTAATCTTCTTCTCTTTTTATTAATGCATATGTGTTTACTTCATCAAACTGGTGCCAAAAACATAAGAACAAGAACACAAGATGTTGACCATCTACCAGGGCAAAACCTCTCTCTCTTAGAGAGGAAAACCATTTCGTAAATTTATCTTATTGAAGCTTCTTATTGGTCATTGCAAAGCCCTAGACATTTGACAAGAATATCCTCGAAGGACAAGTCAAGTCCTCCCTCGTCTCTGCACTTTGTTTCTTTGGCACTTCGTTCCCTGGCACTGTGTCCTTCTTTCAACTTTTGACAGTCCTTGGTGGACTAGCTCTAGAAGAGGCTCCAACCTTTGATCCTTAGAGAGATCCTTTACCAATGAAGAAACCTTCATTCTCTTGACCAATTGAGCCTTTTTCTTGATGTGAGGTTGCAAAGTTGATGTACACCAAGTTTACTACACCTGGGGTGATTTCCATCGTGACGAGACATGGAAACCCCAAATTTCCTTCACTTGGGAGGCTTTCGACAAGGTAGGAAATGGAATGCTGAGGTTCCTCACAATTTGGTGACTTTTTTCGAGGAGGGACTGGGAGACTCCATGTCACGCCCCTATCCTAGTGGTAGTATTTCAACCACACATAAGCGGGTGCAGCACTACCGTACTTTTTCCTTTTACCAAAACTTGAGTACACAGTTTACGGCTACTTCAACACTCAGTCAATTTTCCAAAAAGTGTTCTTAACAATGTTGCAAAAATAACTTACCATCAATTTATCTTCTTCAATTATTCTTTCAACCCATCATGTCGTGTGGTCATGTTGCACTGCCCGCAGCCTGCATGACACAACTCCACACCTGAACTATGAACCTGTCCACCCAACTTTTCGTTCTGCGGCACACAAACTTTGCCCGTCAGTGTGGTCCATAGTGAGGGCGCATGGCCTACACGCAGTGCGACCTGCCTACCTGGTCGGTAACCTGCCCTGCTCTACCTGTCCGCACTACCAAGTCTGACCCGCCCACTGTAATCTGCCCACCGGTGCAGCCCTCTTACCCACGTCCTTCTCTTCCTTCTGTTTTCACCCAACTCCTTCCTTCACACTTGTTCTGCGATGTGGAAGTCTGAGTTCAATGTCCCTTCATCAAATGCCATCCTCCTTACTTATACGCATCCTTTCACCCAAGGGTTGTGTCTCTCAGGGATAACAAGGGTCAGCTCCATCAACATGCATGCTTAGCTGACCTCCCACATAACCTCGACACACACCATTCCAACGAGCTGCCTTGCCCATTCATGTGCATCATCACACCCATGGGTCGGCTCCAACAATTAGTGGATTACACTCATCGCTTCACATCGCACACCTGCCCGTGTCCTAACTCATCCACACATGGTCACCTCTTTAATCCGGGCACCCAACAAGGGTTGCCCACGTGCCTTCTTTCGGTGACTCGCCCATCATGCACTTCTCAAGGGACATGCACCTTGCCCAACACGGTGCACCCATCACCGTTGTGCATAAGAGAATGCTAAGCGTAGTCTTCGCATATAATTGAATGCTCACCCGAGTCGCATATAATTGAACATGGGCGCCCGTACTATGAGTTTAGTCTTTATACTCTCTAAGGCACTCCTAACTCAAATACCTGACACCCCAGGCCCCTCTTGTACATGGTAGAGGTTTTTGGCGCGATGGGACATGGAAAACCTAGATTTCGTGCACTTGGGTAGCTGTCGTCACAGTGGGGCAGGGAAGCCTTGCTTTCGCCGCACTTGGACAGCTCCTTTCACAATGAGGCATGGAAACCCCAAGTTCCAGAGACAGACCAGGCAAGCGATTTCCACCCCACCGCAAAATGGAAACCTCAAGTTCGTAAGACTTGGGTAGTTCTTCATCATTCCGGAACATGGAAACCATGAGTTCCATAAACTTTGGGATTTCGATCGTGTTGTGGCATGGAAACCCAACTTCCCTGCACCAGGGTCACGATTTTCGCCCCAGCGGGAGATGGAGACCCCAAAGTTTCCTGGAATTAGGCGGTTTCCCTCATGCCAAAAACAGAAGCCCCCGGCCCGGGTTCCACGGACTGGGGTGGTTCTCTATCATTTTGAGGAATGGAAACCCGAGTTCCCTGCACCGAGGTCGTAGTTTCTGTCATGGTGGGACATGGAAGACCCTGAGTTTCCCATAATTGGGCAGCTTCTGTCATGCCACAAAATGGAAAATCCTATGTTCGGTAGACTTGGGCGGTCATTCCTTGTCGCGCAATTGTCGGTCGGATAAATCGTTCTTTTGGACAAGACCGATCTCTCTAGTATCAACTGATATCTAGCGACAAGCAGAACAAGCAAATCTACCTTTCTCTAAATATTGCGATTTGTAAATAAAAACCAAGAGGTGTTTTAGACCCTACCTTAAGTCCAACGCTAGTTTGTGGAAGCCACATTTCGACTGTGCAAATGAGTTTCCTTTTAAAGAACCTACAAACACAAACAAGAACACATCAAATAACGCTTGCATAGCCAGTATAATAAATCATATTCATCATGGTGATCAAGTAATCCATGAAATAAACCATAAGAGACACCTTATTGAGAAAAATAAACTAGATTGTATTAACTTTAAGCAAAGAAGAACTTTACAACCTTGGTGCCTTAATGTTTTACAAGCTCCTTCGAGGATCCAAGCAAGAATCTCCTCTACTTTTACAAGCTTCACACTCTTCCCAATGAGATCAAAAGGTATGTAATCTCTCCTCTCAAGCTCAATTAGGAAGTCTAAATTCCAACAACATTTGCCCTCAAAAATATTTAGCTTTCAACCTCTCTAGTAACCAGCCCAATGCCTCATTTTATAGTGCAGAGGAAGGAAGTTACCAGGTCCACCTTCAAAGGGATAGAGTCCTCCTTCAAAGGGATAAGCTCCTCACATTAAGGGGTTAGCTCCTTTAGTTATGGGATGCATGAACAACTAAGGAGCGAACTTGCCACCTCAAGATTCCCTCTAGAAGCTTCCAAAAATAACCAAAAGTGAGTTTTTAAGAATGTACTTGCGCCTTTTTGAATTTTACAGGGGTCCACACCCATTACACAGAAACAGAGCGGGCATGTCTGCAGGGAACATGACCAGGGGGTGCAGGACCGTAGGTAATGCTAAGAGAAAGTACGGAACTAGAGTTTTAGAGATTTTAAAGGACTTTCTCTCATTTTTCAAGGCTTGACATGAAGAGATGAGGTTTAAGACTTGCATAGGAGGAAAGTATGAGTGGTGATAGACTCACACTGATTGTAGAATTTCATGGTGACAATATTTTATGCAATAGATTGCCCCCTAAAGTGCAAAGTTTGTAATAGATAGTATTTTTCATCTAGGAAGAGTGAATTAATTTATCATTTCGAGGATCATCTTATGGAGAGCCTGGTTGGAACCTATAAAAACATTCAATACAAAATATATATATGTGATTATATCACCGCTGAGGTAGGCATTCCCATACTCAAATAAAAACTTACTAGAAAACTAACTAAACTGCTGTGATATAGGAATGATCTTGTAATACATCACAAGTATAGACATATGTAGACACAGTATGGGCGCAACCATTTGTTTATGAATAGTCCACTGTATAATGAATAACAAAATTCCTCGCAGCCTGGATGGTGGAAACTAGATCCAGGGCCTTAATTTCCACTTCTAGAAATAGTACAATTCTATCCATGTGAATGAATGTGTCGAAGTTGAACATGGTAGAAACCACTTGATTACCAGTTAATGATGTAAACTGTTAACAAGTGTGAGAGAAACCACCAGTAATGTCAATGGCTCTGAAATTACTCAATACAATCCATGAAATGTGAATAGATGAGTTGATGTTGAACATGTCATGGAATCCTTTGATCGAAGGTCAATGATGCAACCTATCGTCGAAGGCAAGAAATCTGCCATTGAGGCATGAAGATTCCAAGGTACTGATGATTTCTAGATCATCTTTCTAGATAATGAGCTGAAGTCGATAGAAAGCAATCTTCCATAGGCAAGCCCACAACACGAAATCATAGATCAAGTTTGAAGAAAAAATTTTGCAAGGACTGACTCAGGGATGGTCAAGATGGATGACAGATATTTTACAGATGAATGGTTTACTTGCATTGACCACTTGAACACATAACGACACTGCAGATGGTTTGGTGACAATTGACCCAAAGCTAATACCCAAAAATCGGCTGAAGACTTTCAATATGGTTTGATTAACTGTTAGGAAAAGGATTTCCCAACCCAGGTGAACAAAAAGTGTCATGTTCAAGAGTGGTTAAATGCTTTTCTGAGACACAAAGTATAACAAATAGGTTCATTTTTCTCTCTTTTCCCCCACCATTTCTGGCAAGTACCTCTTTATTTTTGACAAGCTTGAAGAGGATAACATTTGCTTGGTTATAAGCTCATCCTTCAGATTAGTCCAACTTAGTTTAAAATTCGAACCCTAAGAAGGAGTGGTTCATTCCTGTTTAAAATTGAACAGGTCCTTTACTGTTAAATTTTAACGAGTCCAGTATAGGAGAAACTCGGTGTTTTCAATTTTCGGGAGTCAGAAGAAAAACTTAAGTAAACTCCATGGTTGTCCTTTTTCGTAAATTTGTGTCCCCCAAGCCCGAAAAAGTATAAAATAATACTTGAGAGAACCGCTTGACCATTACGATCAAGGAGTACTTTTCATAATTAGTGTCCCTGATCCAAAAAGGTAAAAAAGTGATCAAAGACACGTTGTTTTATAACCAATATCGAACTTGAAACGACAAAAATCTGGCAATATTTTCATGTTTATGTGGTCAGAAAAGAGTTGTAAGTGGACCCTCCTTTTAATTCTGTTTTAACGAGTTTAAAAAGAAAAAACTCGACAATCTTTTCATATTTTACGAGTTAGAAAAGAGCTTAAAGAGGACTCGTCCTAGAGGAATGAGTGGTATAAAGGGTAGCAACTGGTTCCGACAATGGAGGAACTACTCAAAACATGTAATGGTTAAGAGGCTAGCTAATAAAACCATTCATAGATGCGGTCCCTAAGGAAGGGTAAACAATCAAGTGAAAGCATATGATCAGCCAATGACATGGAGGCGATGGAATGAAAACAACCAAGGCTCATCTAGCAGAATTTAGTGGATAAAAATGATAATCACGAGATGTAAATTGGGTATAGGTTCATTTTTACACAAGCTTGAACCATAAAGAACTCTGCTTGGATTCGGTTTCATGTTTACGCAAGCTTGAAATGAAAAACTATGCTTGTTATAAGTTCTCATGCCCCCAGCATAATGACGCAAAATGAGGTACATGCCCCCCAAGCTTCATTGCATTCAACGAGGTGGATGGAATGAAGGTTCACTTTCGAGATCTTGGAAAGACTCGAGGGAGTTGTTTCATTTTTAGTGAGGTTGACACAGGAAAAGAAGTATCCACAAAACCCTTGTTTCATTTTTTAAACGAGCTTGACACAAGATAAGGAACTATGCTCATTACTCCTTGTTTCATATTTTAACGAGCTTGACACAAGACAAGGAACTATGCTCATGACTAATCTCTACAATCTACCTAACAAGGAACTATGCTCTGACCACTGATTCATTTTTTAGCGAGGTTGACACAGGAAAGGAACTGTCGTCATACCTAATTCATTTTTTAACGAGGTTGACTGAGTAACAGGAACTATCCTCTTACTTGATTCATTTTTTAACAAGGTTGAGTCAGTAACAGGAACTATCATCTGACCAACTGATTCATTTTTTAACGAGGTTGACACAGGAAAAGAACTCTCCTCATACCTGATTCATTTTTTAATGAGGTTGACACAGTAAAAGGAACTTTCCTCGAAACCCTTTTTTATGGCTTCCAACTGGAAGAAAGACATGTCAATGGACACACCTTGATCATGGCTTCCAAGAGGTCTTCATCAAAAGGAAGAATAGTTCTCTAGAAGGAACACATTTCAAGGGACTCAAAAGGGATAAGAACATCGTGTTCAAGTAATCCCATAGAGTTTTCCATGTCAATTACTGGATCTAAATCAAAGGAAGATGAGCAAACAGTGAGAGGCTCACGTACATCGGTATCTAAAAACATGGGACCAGTTGCCACATAATTAACCCGCGGCAGGGTAGATACCACCTTAGAATCAAGAACACTTAGGGGTGTCATATTATTGGTAGTTGAAACAAGACTAGGGAATGAAAGTTGGTCTACAGTCACGATATTTCCATTGTGAGGGAAAGACATCATGCGAAAGAGTTTCAATACGACAGCTTTCATTGCATAAACATATTCTCGCCCAAGGAGTAAATTGAAATCCAAGGGACCTTGAACTACCATAAGATCAATACAAACAGTTTTACCTTCCCCTTAATAGAAAACTTAGGAAGCATCCCTAAAGGTTCACTAATGGTTCTATTAAAAGCTTTCAGATTCTGCTTAATAGGCACAAGTTGAGGGGAACCCAAAGCTCTCCAAGCAGTTGAGGATAAAATACTAACCGAAGGACCTTCATCTACCTGTGTGTGGTGTATGTCCCTACCACTAGCCTTGACAATGATTTGGAAAGGGATGGAGGAAGGAAGACGAGGTTCTGTCAGTCTATTCCAATCAAAGGAAAATACCTCAGTACTTGGAGGGGGTTATGTAGAAACAAGTGAAATGCCTCCCAGCATATAAGAATCTGATGTAACAAGAAGAACCTGAGCAGTATGAAGTTCAGTCTCTAAAGGGAGAGTGGGATCGACGGAATGTGAAATTGAATCGACCACTTGATCAACTAATGGATCATCAACCTGAGTGATATGAGTTTCACTCTCCAATGGAAGAGTGTGATCGACTATACTTGAAATTAGATCAATCACTCTACTAGTTGATGGTAGGTTCAGAGAAAGTTTATGGTAACCAGTTGGAAATTCTCGTTATGGAACAACAAGGTTTTCCAACAATTTTGAGGCTTCATCCATGTGAGGGCAAATGTGAGTTTAATGACTCCCTTTGCATAACTTACAAGGAAACCTAACTTTACCCTTTTTCCCAGGAACCTGACTATCACTGATTGATGGATCAATGGAAAGTTGATGAGAATTTTCTGACCATACTTCCAAGACCTTTGGAATACCAGGACAATTGTACAAATCCTGCAAGGGTATTTGGGTTTACGATGCATGTTGGAGGTTTTCTCAACACAACTAACACTTACAATGATGGTTGGTTGGTTGACATCTTTCTTATCTTGATTATTCTTCTTCTTCTTCTTAGCCACCAATTTACTAGCGTTAAGGCTTTTACCAAGTGAAGAGGAAGAAATGGAGGAAGAAATATTAGGCGAAGAAGGTAAAGGGTCAACAAAAGGTTGGTGATGTTGAGATGGTGAACTTTGTTGAGGTGAAGCATTCGGTTGAGGTGGAACAATTGGAGTATTTGGGGCCAACAAAGTTGAAAATAACCATATCGGTAAACCTATTGTAAATCCAGGTAATGAAAAAGTAGCCATATAAGGAGGACCAACGTTTCCAAGGTAAGGAAAAGTACTAGGATTCTCGTTAAGGGGGGTTCCTTGGTTGGTAAATTTTGGAACATTTGCCATTATATTCAACTTCAGTGAATTTTATAAACAAATTAAAACTAAAATTAACAACTCACAATTCGCACCTAACAATTAAACTTCACAATTCACACCTATGGTCTATAAAAGTAAAAACAAGCAAATTAACATGCGCTATCAAATCTAGGAGTCAAACCACACACAAACAATAAATTTCAGTACTAAAAACACTAGTTGGTGATGAAATCCAACATCACAGAATTCAATACAGAAAGGGTGGTTGGAACAGTTACCCCGACAACCTGCTTAATGAAACAGACTAGCACAAGTTTCTTCACAAAACCGTCTCGAGTGAAGAGAACCCCTAGAGAGTCCAAGTGAGTCTAGTCGATGTCTACTCCAGGTACAGTGGGATCTTCCCTCCACTGTCACCTTAGGAAAGAATCCTATAGATTATGGCCACTAAGGTTACAAACAGAAACAAATATACTTGAGGGAACAGTCTACGATCTGATACACACGCAAGGGTAGAGTAATAAAGCTCAATCCCCTTGAAGGCTCCTTGACATAATCCAAGGTTTACCAACAAGTGACCCCAGGCTCGTCAACAATGGTCAATCCGAGGTTTTCCATTTTTAATACATGTATATTTGCTATCGTTCCCAATGAGGAAGGATTGATTACCTCACTAATTCAGATATGATCTCGTGATTGGCTCCTTTAAGAGGAGCTTCCCAGAGAATAGATGTAACAATTGGAATTTATTTCCTACCGCAAGATATAGCTACTTGTTTGTTTTACTGTCTTGGAGAGTTAAGTAAAACCTATTCCAAGACACTAGCCTAAGCTAGATTGGTGTAAAGAGCCCTAAAAATGTAAAAATTACTAGATGAGTTTTAATTAAGCGCTGTGTTATTTAGGCTGTTATTACTCAAAAGGGTAAATGGGTATGAAACCAATGGTGTTATGACCCGACCCAAAACTGAATGCAATTGAATATGATAATGTAATCTTTTCTATTCGATGAATCCTAACTAAAGTAAGGAGAGAGTTTCCATTCACTTCAAACAATGCAAAAAATTGATCACTAAGAGAAAATATAACAAATTCTCTAATGCACTAATTTGATCAAGAAAAACTAATGCAAATCAATTCCCAAAATAGTTTTTTTTTTTGTGTTAAAAACAAGCATAAAAATATGTAAATTCAAATCAAAGAAAGCTGATCTAAATCTACGATTGATTTTTCAAAATGTAAACTATGCAATTGTAATCTATGCACAATTCACTTGAAAAGTATGCAAATGTAATCTATGCACATTTTTCATTCATATTCTGAAAATGAAAATTCTAATTATGAAAATTTGATCTATGCAAGAGAATTCTCAAACACAAGATGATTCTAATGTAATCTAAGAACCAATAAAGTGCAAGTCAAGAAAATTGGGTGAGAGTTCCAAAGATCAAAAAATAAAAAAACTCAAAGGTGATTAACACTCATACACAATTTAGCCCCCCCCCCCCCCCCCCCGACAAATGAGGGGGGAAATTTTTTTGCAAAAAGAAAAGAAAAAAGATGAAAAATTGTGAAAATACTGAGACAAACCTCCAAGTAATGACCAAAGGAAATCAAATTAAAAATTTCTCAAAAAAGAGACTCAAAACACCCAATTAACTTAATGGAGATTGATGAGATGAAGAATTTGCTGAAAGAAACTCATTAAAAAGGATTTTTGACAGAAAACATGCAGATCTGGGTAGACACTAAAAGCCGAAAATAAAAACTAAACTAAACTCGACAAAAACAATTTAGGTTTTTCAAAAATTTTAACAAGGTCTGCAGGCTTCCGATATAACCAGATGCGGTACCGCTCTGTGTAGTAAAGTAACAGTGCGGGGCTGTCTGCACTGTGTTACAAAAAGAACGTGCGGTCCTCTTCAAAATTTTGGAAAAAACAAAATATACTCCAGATCCTAAAAACTACCCAATCCCACAAACATCAGGCAAAAACTAGAAAGAAAGAAAAAGTTTCTCAAGTCAAAGTAAAAGGAAAGGCAAAAAACCAACATTCAAGTTCCCCAGCAGAGTCGCCATTTTGTCTGCCAGATAAATCGTTCTTGCGGACAAGACCAATCTCCCTAGTATCAACTGATATCTAGCGACAAGAAGAACAAGCAAATCTACCTTTCTCTAAATATTGCGATTTGTAAATAAAAACTAAGAGGTGTTTTAGACCCTACCTTAAGTCCAATGCTAGTTTGTGGAAGCCACGTTTCGACCGTCCAAATGAGTTTCCTTTTAATGAACCTACAAACACAAAAAAGCACACATCAAATAACACCTGCATAGCCAATATAATAAATCATATTCATCATGGTGATCAAGGAATCCATGAAATAAACCATAAGAGACAGCTTATTGAGAAAAATAAACTTGATTGTATTAACTTTAAACAAAGAAGAACCTACAACCTTGGTGCCTTGATGTTGTACAAGCTCCTCCCAGGGTCCAAGCAAGAATCTCCTCTACATTGACAAGCTTCACACTCTTTCCAATGAGATCAAAAGGTATGTAATCTCTCCTCTCAAGCTCAATTAGGAAGTCTAAATTCCAACAACATTTACCATAAAAAATATTCAGCTTTCAACCTCTCTAGTAACCAGCTCAATGCCTCATTTTATAGTGCAGAGGAAGGAAGTTACCAGGTCCACCTTCAAAGTGATAAGCTCCTCACATAAAGATGTTAGCTCCTTTAGTTATGGGATGCATGAAAAACCAAGGAGCAAACTTGCCACCTCAAGATTCCCTTTAGAAGCTTCTAGAAATAACCAAAAGTGAATTTTTAAGAATGTACTTGCGCCTTTTTGACTTTTATAGGGGTCTGCACCCATTACACAGAAACAGAGCGGGCAGGTCCACAGGGAACATGACCAAGGGGTGCGGGACCACAGGTAATGCTAAGAGAAAGTGCAGAACCAGAGTTTTAGAGATTTTCAAGGACTTTCTCTCATTTTTCATGGCTTGACATGAAGAGCTGAGGTTTAAGACTTGCATAGGAGGAAAGTATGAGTGGTGATAGACTCACACTGATTGCAGAATGTCAAGGTGACAATACTTTATGCAACAGTGATGATATGGAAACCTGAAGCTTCCCGAACTTGGGCGGTCATTCCCTGTCGCGTGATGACATGGAAACCCGAAGGTCCCAGACTTGGGTGGTAGTTTTAGCCACAGCGCGAGCGACATGGGAACTCCGCATTTGCCAGAATTGTGTAGCAATTTTTGTTGTGACGCGAAATGGAAACCCCATGTGTCCACTGACTTGGGTAGCAATTTCCATCGTGCCCTGAAATGGACACTCCGAGTTCCCCAAACTTTGGCAGCTTTTCGTCACCCTGCGACATGGAAATCTGAAGTTCCACAGGCTCTCGGGCGATTCAGGGTATACTACAACATGGAAAACCCAGGTTTCCCAGACTTGGGCGGTTTCCATCGGTAGTTCTGGCTACGCCGCGACATGGAAACCGTGAGTTCCCCAGACTTGGGTAGTGGTTTCAAAACACCCCAAGTTCCCCAAACTTGCATCATGGAAACCCTAAGTTCCCCAGACTTGTGAGTTGATTTGCATCGTCATGGAAACCCCAAGTTCCCTGTGTTGGGGCATTGTTGAAAACCCCGCATTTCCATCATGTCATAAAATGTGGAAACCTACGGTTCCATCAAGGGCGGGACATGGAAACCCCAAGTTTACCTAGACTTGGGCACCGACGATTTCAGTCGTGGTGTGACATGGAAACCCCAAGTTTCCCCAGGCTTGGGCGTCACCAGTTTTTGTCGTGGCACGACGTGGAAACCCCAAGTTTCCTAGGCTTGGGCACCAAGGTGTGACATGGAAACCCCAAGTTTCCCCAGGCTTGGGCGTTGCTAGTTTCGGTCATGGTACAACACTAAAACCCCAAGTTTCCCTAGGTTTTGGCACCGGGGAGTGACATGGAAACCCCAAATTTTGGGTGCAACGCGGAACCCCCAAATTTTAGGCACTGGGTGGAAGCCCCAAATTTTAGGCGCCGGGTGGAAACCCCAAATTTTGGCCACCGGGGTTTTACACAGTAATTTGTCGCTGCCTTCACCCCAGTCTTTCTACTGTGTCATGTGTCCAGTAAAACATGCCCATATTGAACAAATGCTCTCTTATGTTGCCAATTGACCCACTTTTTCCTAAGTTTTCTGCCTCGTCGCCAGAATCAACTTAATATACACGACGGACCTTTGTCATAAATAGTCTAGACGCGCCCCCGTCGTAGGAGTACATTTGTTTCCCGTGACGGTTGAATTTCATGCCCCGGTACGAGGCTATTTGCTATCTTTAGTGACAGTTTGACTGAATACATTTCTTCCTAACGATGTCGGTGCTAAATCTTAGTTATGCACTAGTGACGATCCAGACTGGGCGAGTTCGTTCCAACAGTCAACCTTCTGGATGTCTCTGGACCTGGTTGTTGGGTCAGATTGGGTCGTCGTTCCCCTTCTAGCACGGTAGTTCCATCTTTTGTGCTGCTTTCCCTGAGGATAAGCTCCCTCTCCCTCATTTCATGGAGACTCCTTCTCCTATAAAATTACTCAACATTGCTATCATCTACTAGTTCTTTTGGTTGTATAGTGCTGCTACTACATTTGAGTTTAATAGTTAGTTGATGTGAGCATGATAAGTGTCGGATTGCTTTAAGTTTGCAAGAAGGTGTGGAGTGCCCTTAACCTTGTGTAAAGCTTGTGAATTAGAGAGAGAGATGTATTACTATTTGGGAGACCCATCTTTGAGAGTGAATGCTTGAAGAAGCACACTGGTTGGACCCCCTCAGAAGGTTTGTGACATCAAGACTTGGTTGTAAGCTTTGCTCTTGATTTATCATTAATAAAACCAATGATGATTTCCTATGTCTTGTATGTAATTTACTTTATAACTCATGAATTCTTGACTTTATGAGTGAATAGATCATTGTTGTTTCTCGGTTACATGCTCTGTTGTTTCTTTGTGGTGTTTCAGGTTGATCGCTTGTTAACGAGAAGTAAATGGAAGTTGGAGCAGCGCAATGGAACTTCATCGACCACCGGTTTGAAGTAGGTCTCCAATGATGACTATTTAAGGGAATTAATTATTTTTTTGTCCTTGCTGTGACTAGACCCACTCTATGCTAGAGGGGTTGCCTCTGTCCATAGAGGGAACACTTTCCTACATCATAAGTTGGCGACTCCATTGGGGAGTCATTTGTATGTTTCTTCTCTTGTTTTCTCTTGTTTTGATTTTGATTTGGTGTCTCTTGAATTTTGGGATAAACTATCAGTCTTTTGGGTTACCTGGGTTGATCTGAGAAATCCCTCTATTGTCTATAGGATTGACTGGTTTTTGTTTGGGATTTTTTTGTTCGTCTGTCATTGTTTTTAAGATCATCGTTGAAAATAGCTTAACAGTTGCATCAATGTTTCTTTGTCTCTCTTGTAAAGTCCTATGCATCGATAAATCCCATCGTACAGTCACGACGACTCCTAAAATCGGCCCATCATGGAAGAGACGTGTACTCTCGTGACAACGTCGCTCTGTTGCTACAGCTAGTGGCTAATCATCCCTAGTTGCTTGTGTAATGCCCGCGATGATTCCTGTAGAATTGTTTTTTTCAATTCTACCTCCTGAATTCACCAGTCTTGTTGATCCCTTGCTTTATTTCTCTTGCTTAGTGGCTTGTTTTTTGTTTTTTATGGTTAAGGTACTCTTTCTTTGGATTTATTCAATGAATCTTGCATTTTTGGCTATGTGACCTAGTTCATGCTTTCAAGTTTTTGAATTAATTGGTCTGGATACTAGTTTTCCCAAGGTTAATTTGCAACTTTCTTGTCGATTTGTTTGAGCCTTCTCCATTGCTTGTTTCTGGTTGATTTTTAGTGATGATTATTGAACCAATATTTGGTATTGATTCGATTTCTTTTCACTCCTGAACATAGATCACAATTGTTTGAATCGACCAGTTTTTTCACATTTTCTTATTTGTTTATTTTAAATTTAAAACAATCAAAATCAAAAGACTACATTTATTTAGTATAAGAAAGTGAAAGTGTACTTGCATTTCAAGTTTTCATATTGGAAAGCAAATGATAAAATCTATCATTAGTAGTATTCGTGCACTGTAGGGTTGATGTGTTTTGCATTATGTCTCTTAGCTTATTTTGGTTTTCTTAGTTTGGGAATGATCTCTCTACCCTCCTGTAGGTAGGTGTTCATTGAAGAAAAGATGTTTCACTCATTCTAGCTGCATCCTAGGTTTTTATTGTATGCATACGGTAGGCCTGAAAACTGAAACATAATTCAAGATCAACTCTAAAATTAACTGAATGAACTTAACAATGCATTGGAACATAACGCACACTATTTAGAGGTCTAGGCTAGAGACGTGCTCCAGCGTCGTTAAACTTAATCACTATTGTTCTCACTCAAGGTTGGGTGATTCCTCCTTTTGTGGCTCAATAGCAGTCTAGTATGGAATTGTGCTCCCAGTGCCATCGAGTATATGTTGGGAGACCCCACTAGGTTATCATCCTATATCCCTAGGAAGCCATGTCTACCACCTTGCAAACCATAACGCACTAAACACAACATTCAGGAAGATTGACTATCGTATGGAAAATCCTTGGTTTTCTTATGATCGCCAAGGTGTATATGTAGTTTTACGGGATGTTTGGTAAACCTTTTGCCTAGTTTCTCCTGAGAAGTCACTTTCCTTCCTTTTTGGACTCCTTAAAAGAAAAGGTCCATCTGAGCACTTGTCACTTCAGGCTCATCAGATATTTGACGACAAATAGAGTCATCTTTTCATCCTTTTCTCGACTCTTTAAAGATGAAAAGGTCAAGTTCTGTTCCTGTGTATTAAAATTTATTCGGCCACGTTCACACTTACCCTGTTAGATCTTTTTGCGTCTTAGTTTGTGTAGGGTTATTTCTCCTTACTCGACTAGTTATCCCTAGGGCTTTTGAGTTAAATCATCCTAGCAGAATAACCTATCCCATCTCCCGTTCCAAGAGACCAAGGATCCCCATCTTCTATTGCTCCTGAGGTACTAGTTGCTAGTGATACTCTTCCTGTTATTCTGAGTATCCAACCACTTAACTCTCACGCTCTAAAAGACGAGTCTTATGATATTCATTGGAACCCCATTTGGGAGCATTCCGAAGAAGATTTCCCCTTAATCCTCTTGGAGTTTCGGTCCTAATGTCTTCTTCTGACATGGATGAGACGAACCCCGTCACGAGTGAGGAGTCCTTTATGGCAAGTGGTGAAATTCCCATACCAATGGAAACTTCACCCTTCTGTGTCACCTCCCTTGGTATCATGCTACCTTTATGTTATAATGATCTAGCTGATATCATAGGTTCTAGGTCTCCCCTTACAAGTTCCATGTGGTCTCGTACTGTCACTCTAACTTCGGGATCTTTCACTCCCTGGATTCACAATGTGACATTTGTCTCGACTATTCCAACCGTTTGTGTGGCTTCCTCAGTCCCTGTTTTTAGTTTCATCACTGCATCTTCAGTTGTGACCACTACAGTCGGACCTTCAACAGGTCCTTCACACGGTGACCCTTCGGTATCCATATCTGGGGTTGTTGACCCTAGCCTTAGTGCCCCACCTTCTTTTTGTTCCATTCCAGCAGGGGGGAATATGATCGAAATCTTCAAATTCCTCAGAATATGGATCCTCAAAATCCCTTTAATTATTATGATTCTTGAGGAGCCCATATTTACCACCCTAGACCCATAACATCTCAACCTTTTGTTGAGGTCTCGTTTCCGTTGTCTGTTGCTTGGGGCACCACAGCTTACCATGTTGGCCAAGCACAATCTTCAAATTTTCAAGGACCACCCTATCAAGGCCAACCGTCTTACGGACAATAGTCGTACTATGGGCAACCTTATTCGAGGCAAACTGTCGACCCACAAGGATAACCCATTCAGGGACAACCTTCGGCCTTCGGTGGGTCTTCTTTCACATACTTCGGGAAACCTTTTCGTAACCCAGGACAACATTACATTCAACAAGGCCAACCTGGTACCCAACAAGGCCACACTTTTGGATAATTTGGTCAGCCTAAAATTCAACAAGGCCAGCTAATTGTCTAGCCTACTCAACCATCTGGTCTGTCTGGACAGCCTTCAGTTCCGCAAGGTCAACCCGATTCCTAGTAAGTCTAAACTTCTGGGTAAATGGGCCAACCTCAACCTCAATTGGGCCAACCTTCTAGCCAAATGGCTCAACCTCTATCTTCTCAAGGAAATCCATCTGGGCCTGCTCAACCGGGCACCCAAATGATCATTGCTTCTCAAGCTCCACCTGGTTTTCAGCCCCAGTCTGGGCTCCTTCAAATTTAGGTTGGATCCCAATCCCAACCTGCTTATCAAATGTAGTCTGGCCCCCAGGCTCAGTTTGGAGCCCAGCCGCCTTATGGTTTTCAACAATCCCAAGGGAAAACCTAATTTTCCCTATACCAAAATTATCAACAACTATAGGTGAATCCTTATCAGAATTTCCAGCAACCATATTGTTATAGACATTTTTGGGCACTACAACCCCAAGCATAAATGTCCATAAACCAAGGGCTCCTAAGTCCCTAAAGGTGTTGTTCCAACCCCTAAAAGAACAAGGTCAACTCATTACAGCATCTCCGAGAATTTCTCCATGAAAAACTACTCAGAACTGGTCAAAACTGGACCATTTCACCTGCTCCATAGTCAAAGTGCATTGCATCCCACTTGAATACACATAGTAGGTGTGATTCATGTTGAAAATCCCTTCTATGGGGTGCGATGGGAAAGATTGGACAAATGGCAGGGTCAATCCGCAAGGTGGAGGAGCATGAAATCTTCCAGAAACTTCTCCTATGATACTTGCCTCTCTGCATTTGACCAGGGATGAGTAAGAGATCATCAATCTCCAATTGGAATCAAGAACTATCAGAGAGAGGACACTAATCAAATCTCAAAAGCTGACTCATTCCCCTTACAAACATCTATATATGGATCCATCATCAAACATCTATATATGGATCCATCATCCCAGAGATCCAGATGCTGGAATTTTGTATCTTGTAAGGAAGTGCTACTGGTTTCTTGGTGCAATATCATAGTGTTGGGTGATCTAAGCTTTTCATGAGGTGAAGAAGGGCTTTCTTGCTGAGAGGATGATGTTGGCTCAGAAAAACTGGTTGTAATCCTCTTTGCTCTTTCTTGATTATCAATAAATCTATTCAAGTTTTTCTCCACATTCTTGTATGATTGATGATTTATGCATTTGTGTGGTCAATATACATTTGGTCCTATATTGTTTATCATAATAGATCTATGTTCTTGGATAGTGTTATGTTGCTTTGATTCTGCAGGTACTCTTTGAAGCTGGGTAGACAAGGAAGCGAGTGGCAAAGACCTATCAGAAGAGAGAGGAAATGAGCAAGGAACCAAGCACAAGACAGAGGTTGGTCTCCTTATTCTTCTCTCATCTATTTCTCATAAAGGAAAAGGAAAGTAGTTTTTAGTTTGTTTGTTTCTAAGGTAGCTACCAACCTTAGTGGGACTAGCAGCTCTGCATAGACACTAGTTTTCCCGATAAGAAAATGGTGACTCCACTGGGAAGCGAATAGATTGTTTGTTCATATACATTTGTTTACTTTATAAACTTACAGACGGAGCCTGAAGTCAAGCTAGCTAGTGTTCGAACTGCATTTGCTATGCAAGTGCAAAGTAGATCAATGCTACTTCAGTCTATCCTCGGGTTTTGTTTATGAATTAAACGATTGATTTACAAGCTCTCTAATTGCCCTCATGGTGGCTCTAGTAACCTCTTTAGATCTACCCCTGTGATTGTTTGAATGATTACCACTTGCTCGGCCTAAATCCTTGACTGAACTACAAATTATGGCCTGGAACCCAGTCAAAATCTCGTCCCTGGTCCAGTGCACTGTCTGTTCTGGGAACTTCAAATTCATCGCACTTCTCGAGTGTAGTAGGTGCGTTGCATTTTAGTTTCACTGTGTTACAGGTGTGCTAATCAGACAAGGCCTTGTTCCTAAATTTTGGTTTCTGTGTTCACTCTTTTCAGCTCTATTGAGGAGTTTTGCTTCTTGTAGTCAGTACACTTCTGTTTGAAACGCCTTTCCTTGCTGTTATTCTGCCTCCATTGTACAAAGAACTGTAAATGTTTTTATGTATTTTTGAGTCATTTTCAGTTCTCCTTTACAAAGAAGTAGCGTAATTGTACCATCGTTTCTTGATTTGAAAGTGTCGCAAGTGTTGTTTTCAGTCATAGAAGAGAATCTGATTGTTCTTGATAGTCGATTACACTATTACTCTTTTATTTGATTTGAGTTAGTATTTTTTCAAGTTTCAAAAGCAAGTTTTCAATTCCAAATAACAAAGTGTCGTCATTGTCCTCATTTTGTTTTGAAAAGAAACTTGTTAGTAATTGTCGCTTTGAAAAATAATTCAAATTTGCGCTTAGCTTTCTTTTTATCATTCACACATTAAGAAGGCTGAAAACAAATACATGCACATGCATTTGCATTTAGAATGTTTGTTGGTTTGATTTAGGACAATGCATATAGTGTGTGCTCTCTGTTCTTTGTTGAAAGAACGCCATCTCTCTTTCCTTAGTAGCTAGGATTTTCATTGCAAAAGGAAGATTAAACAACTATTTATCATCTTAGATTGCATTTTAGGAATTGTACATCTACATCACGTGGTGAACCTGAAAGGAAAATTTCTTAAGCAAGATCAACCATAAAATAAATTTAATGAATCTAAAAACGCTTTGGAACCTAACATACAACATCTAGAAGTCTAGGCTAGAGGCGTATTCTGGCGTCATAAAGCCTGGTAACTATTGTTTTCACTATTGGTTGGGTGATTCCTCCACTTTGAGACGATAAGTGCCAGTACGGACTTGTGCTCCCATGTACCGTTGAGTATATTTTGGGAGACCACAATAGGCTTTATCCTTTATCCATAGGAAGCCATGTCTTCCGCTCTATCGATCACAATGCACTGAACACAACATTCAGGAAGATTGACTGCCGTACCGTAAAAAGTATTCTGTAGTTTTATGATTGGTTTGGTAATCCCTCTGCCTAGATTTCGAGAGCAATCCCTTTCGTTCCTTTTTAGACTCCTTAAAGGAAAAGGTCCATCTGAGCACTTGTCACTTCAGTATCATTAAAAATCGAAGGCGACTAGAGTCATCTTTTGTTTTTTCTCGACTCTTTAAAACTGAAAAAAAAAAAAAGGTTGTGTCAAAGCGTCTAAAATTTATTTTAAACGGAATAAACATCACCTTTCCTGTGTTGGTCTTAGGTTGAGAAAAATGGAGTCCACCAACCAAGGAGTTCCCCTTAGAGGAAATCCTAGTCCCTTCTCCTCTTGGGGAGATGTTGGTGCACCCCATATGGCCACATTGTCTCTTCCAGGATTGACAATCAGCTTGCCTGTATGGCTCTTCTCAACTTTTGTCGTTGAGAATACCGTGATTCCTGAACAGTCGAGTCAGCAAATAAACGATACCAGAGTTACCCCCCAACCCTCTACTTCATCCTATTCTTCCTCTCCTCCTTCCTCTTCACTTGATGAAGCTGGTAAAGCCCAAAATCAAGTAACTGAGAAGAAGAAGGAAAAGAAGAAGAAAGAGAAGAAGAAGAAGGAGCCAAAGGCGAAAAAGGGCAGCCAAGCATCGTCTAGCGAAAATCCACACACTGTACCGACCAGGCCTAAATAGCCATGCGTCATTTGCAAAGGAGACCACTATCATCGATATTGCCCATGCATCCCTCGGATCTTAAGGGACTGGTCTCCTCGTTTGCACAATCCGGTGTCATCAACCTCTGACAATCATGTTGAGCATACACCGTGAACTAGTGAAAGTGAAGCCCCTGGACAAAAAGGAAAATATAAATTTCCTTGTAAATTGTGTGAAGGCGATCACGTCGTCCATCGTTATCCCTTCTTAGACGAAGCTAAAAGAGTTTTGGAAGACCATCCGGTTTCACCGTTACGGCTTCCTCCTGGATACAAGAAACTCTCGCTAAGTCCATCACTAGTTGAAAATTAGGCTGACACGCCCTTATGGTCAGCCAAAGCATCTATCATTGAAGATAAACCATCTGAATCCATACCAGACGAAAGTCAAAAGGTTGAGGTGGAAATTGACCTGGTTTTTCCTTTAGAAGGTCCATCTTCAGATGATACAGTCACCGAAGAGAACAAGAATGACACCATTCAAGTTCTCTTCGTAAGCACAGACTCCGATGAACATGGGGGCAGTCTACCTGTTCCTTTACCGCAAGAAGGAAGTTCGTCAGAGTCGTATTCGGCTATCTATTCGGTCCCACCTCCAAGCAACCTGGTTGTTTCCTTTGACTGGAATCTACTGGGCAGACCCTGTTTACCGGCTAGTGTACCATTCAGAATCATTGCGCAAATATATAGAATGGTCATGGACGGTACCATCATAGATAAAGGGGCTTCTGTGAGTATCCTTTCCTCAATTGCTTCGAAAGCGCTTGGTTCACCATCACTTTTGCCTGAGATGAGAAATCTAACAGTCTTTGACAAAGGAACCAGTCAACCATTAGGGATCTTTCCCAATGTGACGATAACATTAAGAAGGAAAACTGTTCACATGAACGTAATGGTAGTCCAAGGACCCCTAGATTATAATCTACTCCTTGGATGAGACTATATTTATTGCATAGGAGCCTTCGTCTCCTCACTCTTTAGAGTAATGTGTTTTCCGCACGAAGGAAGAGTGGTCAAGCTCGTAGACCAGCTTTCATTTCCCGGTTCACACATAGCAAATAGTCATATACCAACCCTGAATGGTCTTTTCACACAAGGAATGTCTCATCAATCCCTAGTCCATCCTCCTGATGAGTGCGAGTGATTCGGAGGGCATGACTGAAACCCAAGGGGCATGCACCCTGGTCTGCTCCAGCAGGAAAACCTTGGGTATAGTGTAGGTTTCCATGGAGGATATATGACTAGTCTGACACAGCTATCTGTTTTGGAAAATGGGATTAAACCGGAATAAGATACCTCTATTAAGGTAGGCCTTTCCCAATAGAACAAATGTTTTGTCTGAAAATTGAGGGGTAACCTGGAAAAGGTAGGCCTTTCCCGATAAAACAAATGTTTTGTCTGCAAATTGAGGGGTAACCTAGAAACTCTACTTCGCTATACCTGGGGGCATGCAAACCTTTTGGCATGCAAGCGAAGAGTGGCCATTTATTTTTTAAATTTATAGGTCCTCTAACCCTTTAAACTCGTAGGATTGGTCATTTCCTAACTTGCATAAAGAAAGGATGCGGGGCAAAGCTTTGAAATAATGTCATTTTTATATATGAGACATCCTTATTATACAACTGGATCGAGCAGTTTTAATGCGGAATTCAAGCTCGTTAAAAAATAAACATAAGCAATGAGCAAGTGTTTCCCACAGCGTTTAAGCTCATTAAAAAATGAACCAATTTCTGGTAAATAACCATCGTGAATGTATTACTTTAACCTTTGAAGCCTTGGTCGTGTTCTCATCATCACCTCCACTCTGTATTGGCCGATCATTCACCTCCACTTGATTGTTTACCCCTTTTGAGGAATAGATACAAAGAGTGATCTTGTTAGCCATCCTTGTGACACTGCCGTGATTGGAAAATTCCAAACCTTACCTGGAATCATCTGCTACCTGAATCTATCACTCGTTCCTCAAAAACGAGTTTCCTTTAAGCTCTTTTCAACTGAATCGTAAAATATGAAAAGATTGCCGAGCCATTGGCCTTTACAGCTCGTTAAAGTGACCAGAAGTGCTATCCCTCCTTTAGATTTTAATCTTTTTGGACCTGATGGATTATTACACAAAACGATCGAGCACTTTTTTTGCTCGGCTCGTTAAAATTACCGAAAATTCATCCCTTTCATATTATTTTATACTTTTTTGGACTTAAGGGATTAGATGACGAAAAAGGATTTTTGGAGTTTCATTTACGTCCCTTTTCCGACTCTCTAAAATTGAAAAGGACTAAGTTATCTTTGTCATTAAACTCGTTAAAACCTAATAGCGACAAACTTGTCCGTAATAGACGAACGAGTTTCATTATCGCTAGGCTCATTAAAACATAGAGATGGGTTTGCCCGAAGGGAAAATTATAGAACAAGCATATGTTATCCTCCTCAAGCTTGAAAAAAATAAAGAGGTACTGGTCAGCAATGACTGGGGAAAAATTGGAAAGAAAACTTGAAGAAACTTTGTTGGTAGCAAGTCACTCTTGAACATGACACTTTCACTTCGCATCCGAGTCGGGTTGGGTTGTTCCATTCATTGGTAACATCACCATGGTTCCATCACACCATCCACATTTGGGGTTAATGCTACCAATCCATCATGTTAGTATCACCGATATGTTCAAGAGAAGTCGCTCAGAGAATTCACCTGTGTCTCACCCACTGTAATACATTTACGCTCCATTCTTTCATGACCGCCACCCTGAACCTTATATCACCTGATCATTTTCCAACTCCATTAAAATCATTTTCTCTGTTCTGTGTCATTGATGTGGGATTCACTAAGGCCCTCCTATGACGGATCACTTCCTGTCGACATTAGCTCATTATCCAAGAAGTCGATCTAGGAACAACCCTTTCAGTACTTTGAAGCTTGCATGCCTCAATGGCAAGTTTCTCACTTCCGACGACAAGTTTACATCAATGGCCTTCGATTGAAAGATTTATGTGGTGTTCGACGCCAAGTCCCTTATTCACACCACGTGAATTGTACTGTAGTACCTTGAGGGTCATTATCATTATCGGTGATTCCTCTCGCGCCTGTTAACAACTTACATCATTGGCTGGTAATCAGGCGATGTCTTTCCATGTTCGACTCCAGAACATCTCTCACGTGGATCGACTTTTACTTTGAGTGAATATCGAATGAGATTGAAGACCCTGGAACTAGTTTCATCCATCTGGGCTGGGATATATATTCAGGAAAATAAAGACATCAAATGTACATAATTGCTGCACAGATAATCATCCAATATAAGGGATGATGGCTCTACCAGAATCATCAGTCTACACTCAGACGATTGTCTATCCTATGTACATGAAAATGAATTTATAAAGCTAAGCATGGGAATGCCCGCCTCAGCTAGATCATGAAAATATTATGAAGATAATGTATTGTATTTTATTTTATTACAGGTCACCTTCCAGCTCGAAAAAAACTTCGGTTCCTCATGATAAAGCATTTCACCCGACATCAAAATATTAACGACCTCATGCTTTAGGGGGCAACTGCTATAGACATTTCTGGGCACTACAACCCCAAGCATAAATGTCCATAAACCAAGGGCTCCTAATTCCCTAAAGGTGTTGTTCCAACCCCTAAAAGAACAAGGTCAACTGATTACAACATCTCCTAGAAGTTCTCCATGAAAAACTACTCAGAATTGCTCAAAACTGGACCATTTCACCTGCTCCATAGCCAAAGTGCGTTGCATCCCACCTGAATACACATAGTAGGAACGATGCATGTTGAAAATCCCTTCTATGGGGTGCGTTGGGCGAGAGTGGACAAATGGTAGGGTCAATCCGCAAGGTGGAGGAGCATGAAATCTTCCAGAAACTTCTCTTGTGATACTTGCCTCTCTGCATTCGACCAGGGATGAGTAAGAGATCATCAATCTCCAAGTGGAATCAAGAACTATCAGAGATAGGACACTAATCAAATCTCAAAAGCTAACTCATTCCCCTTACGATCATCTATATATGGATCTCTCATCCCAGAGATCCAGAGGCTGGAATTTTATATCTTGTAAGGAAGTGTTGTTGGTTTCTTGGTGCAATATCATAGTGTTGGGTGATCTAAGCTTTTCATGAGGTGAAGAAGGGCTTTCTTGCTGAGAGGATGATGCTAGGTCAGAAGAATTGGTTGTAATCCTCTTTTCTCTTTCTTGATTATCAATAAAGCTATTCAAGTTTTCCTCCACATTCTTGTGTGATTGATGATTTATGCATTTGTGTGGTCAATATACATCTGGTCCTATATTGTTTATGATAATAGATCTATGTTCTTGGATAGTGTTATGCTGCTTTGATTCTGCAGGTACTCTTTGAATCTGGGTAGACAAGGAAGCGAGTGACAAAGACCTATCAGAAGAGAGAGGAAACGAGCAAGGAACCAAGCACAAGATAGAGGTTGGTCTCCTTATTCTTCTCCCATCTATTTATCATAAAGGAAAACGAAAGTAGTTTTTAGTTTGTTTGTTTCTAAGGTAGCTACCAGCCTTAAAGGGACTAGCAGCTCTGCATAGAAACTAGTTTTCCCGATAACACATATGTTGCTCCTACAGGCCAAGTTGGTAATCAGTGGAATGCTGGGAGTCAAATCTAGGGTCAACTGTCCAGTTATAGCTATAACCCCCACAGACAAAATCCCTATGGACAAAACCCTTATGGGCCAAATCCGTCTGGACAAAATCAATGGGGGCAACAAGCAACTGGGTGGAAATCTGGTGCTACTTCCTACCCGCGGCCTTAGATATCCTTTAACCCTCAATTACCCTTTCTAGCAATGTTGGAATTACCGGATGTGTCTAAACTGACAAATGATCCCATTCTTCATAATCTGTATTGACCACCGGTTCCAACTAGAATTCCCGGTGATTGTCCCAAGTTTGACGGTAAAGCTGGAGAAGGTCCCCAAGCCCATGTCATGACTTATCATCTATGGTGTTCATCAAACTCATGGATTGATGATTCAATCTGGCTCTACCTTTTTCAATGGACTCTCACTGGCTCTGCTGCTAAATGGTATATTGAGCTAGCCCGCGGATCTTTTTAGGACTTTAACTCGTTGGCTATGGCATTTTTAACTCATTTTCAGTTTCCGATTCGATATGAAATGGGCACACATCTCTTGACATCCTTAAAACTGACCACGACCACACATATCTCCGATCATATCCATGAATGGAGACGATGTCTTTGTTTGATTAAGTTTTGTATTCTCGATCATCTTCTGATTGACTAGTTCACAACCTCATTTGTTGGTTCGCTAGCCCGGGACATTGCTATGGGGGTGATGAGACCCAAAAATGGATAATTATTTGGGCTCATTCAACCTCCTAATTCAACTTAATCCACCATTCTCATTAGTTTATTGCATTTTTTTTATTATATTTATGCTAATAGAGTGAATTGGGTTAGTCATTATGCCAACAAGTCTAATGTGTGCTTTGTGTAGCCTTTTTGGTCAATTTGGAGACAAAATCAATGGTTGAAATGAGCACTTGGCAGCCAAATTCGTGGAGAGTATTTTTAGGAAGGTGTTCCCTTCATTTATGGGCCCTTACCTCGAATTCTCCACCATCATCTCATAGTTCAAGGGCCACCAAATAAATCAGCACAAGGGCAGCCAAGCAAGTCAAGTAGGACTGCTGTTAACTACAAGTCTTGGGCAGCCGAGTCCCTAAAGTTTAGGAGGACTGTTGGGGTCCTCAATTTGTATAAATAAGAAGGCTTAGGGCCTCATTTGGGGTTAGCTGGTAGTTAGCCAATGGTTAGTCATTTTGTAGGCAGAAGTTAGCTAGTTTGTATTTTCGATTTTGAGGCAATAGATTAGCTTTGCTTTCAGCTCATTTTCAAGTTCTCCTTGTGGACAGTTTTGATGTAACTCTTCTTTTCTTGCTCAATAAAGATGAATCCAGCTTTGAACCAGCTCTAAATCTCTCTTAGGAGGCTATAGCTCTTGGGGTTGGGCCCATCTCAAGTGCCCAGTACCTCCTTTGTTTATATTTGTGTGTTTTTGCTGCATTCTTAGAATAAAATTTGCTATTTAGATTTAAATATTGTGTTGTTATTTAGGTTTCTTTCGGTGATTAAAAAGGTTCTTCATGTTCATATTTACTTGATAGGTTAATCACATGGAATATATTCAGAAAAGGGCTACCAAGTACTTTGGATCTCACCTCCCCTTCAGTGGAATCATGAGCTGGGACCAATGTAACCTTGCTGCCCACAAAAACACATTCTTTGCTTCACCATGCAATTATTAGTGTTCGAATCTCATTTGCAAAACTTGATATCAGTTTTGGATGCACGTTTAGGTTTATGATTGCTTAGTTGCATAGTTTTTTCACATGGTTTCCTTGAAAATAAACTTATGTTCATTTCCTTTAGCTGTTAGGTCAGATTAGAGTGAAGTAACTAGGTCATAGGTTTTATAAGTGTTTGTTTGTTTAGTTTGAAAAACCACTTGCAAAGTACATGTTATCCTTCCTTACCTGCCCATACTCCATCCAACCTACCTGCTTCACCCTTCACTTAGAACCCTTACCTTACATTTTCCTCATCCGCTTACTTTGCCATGATTCTCATATTCTTGTGCAACATCGTTTCATCCCTCCTTGAACAGATCTCACCATCTACGCCACTCCTCAACTCCATCCTCCAAGTCTTGAACTCCCCTACACCCCTATTTCACCTCCATACTCATTCCTCCACCTTTTTTCCTCCATCCATGCTTCAAAACCCCATTTCTGAACATCCTGTAGAAAAATTAGAAAACATCCTGTAGAAATCCTAAACATCCTGTAGAACCCCTGCAGACTTCCTGTAGAAGCTCACGAATGAGGTTTCTTGATAGCCAAACTCTGTGAAAATCTCTGGAAGGGTGTTGGGGACTCCTTAGACCCTCTCTGAACCTTCCCGACCTCTTCCAAGCATTTCTCCTCCTTGATCCACCTCTGCACATTCAAAAATAGTTAAGAGCACATGCATGATAATTCCAACAACTTAATCAAAAATACAAAAATATGTTTTCTTCAGATAGAGGTAGTCTAGGCACATGTATTTTACCTTCATAGAAGTAATGGCATCTCTTTCAGTAGTTTTCATGCTCTCCTTTGTGTCAGTGGGACTAGCTGGTAGAATTAGGGTTTGCTAGGGTTTGTGTTTCTTTTTGGCTTTCAGTTTATTTTTGCAATTAGATTAGCTTCCTTCGAGTTAGCTTTCATCCATCAATTAAAAAGCTTCTTCTAAGATCTCATAGAAGTTGGCTTAAGCTCCTAGTGGACTTGTGCCAGCTGATCAAGTGACAGCTGCGGCAAGAGCTAGTACTTGTGCATACAGCACTGTCGCTTCCAAGTTTGTTACGAACTATCGGGTTGATAAAATTAAAGAAGGGAGTTCCAGGAGTTGTAGCATTATTGCTACAATACTGGGGCCCACCAGGGGGCATGTGTAACTGAAGAGAAAGCTATTGTGCATGCTTAGTACCTTAACTTGGTTTACTCCCAGTCTGATACACTATATGATTATTTTCATGATGCTCCGAGGCCCGAAACTTCCAAAGCCCCGCCAACACCATCTGTTGACGGCGTCATCGGTTTTGTCAATACGTCCTCTAAGAAATCTTTCATGAACCCTGGGAAGAAAAAGTCAAACACTTCAAATGAAAATGCTTCTCAGGCTGTATCCAATTCTGGTAACGCTTCCGAGGGTAATGTCGTCCAGTCCACCACGAAGACAAAGCTTCGAAAGGGAAAAAGAAGGGAAAAGGAAAGAATAAGGCCGATCAATCGAAGCAAGGTTCGCCTAAACCTCCACCCGAGGAAGGTGCCAAATGTAAGCCTAAGTATCCTTGCCTCATTTGTGATGAGGATCACTATACTAAATACTGCCCCAGGTGGTTTGAAGTTAGTCGTTTGTTGAAAGGTGCCCCTAGGACTCCTCCTGTGCTCAAAGAGCCTTTTCCCTCACAGCAAACTAAAATGGTGGATAATCCATCTCAATCCTATTCTTCATTTGGTTCTCAAGTATTTATGGCTAGGACGATTCCTCTCCACATTAGTACTCAGGAAAAAGAGTACTCGTCGCCTGCCGAGAAGGAAACTGAGGTCCCCTCTAGTGCTCCTCCGTCTAGTTCTGGTCCCCTCCACATTGAGTGACCTAGCACTGAAATGGTCATCTGACCTCCTCATAAGGGGGTGCTCCGGAAGTCTTCTTACAAGCCTAATGCTCGTGCTACTCAGCACTATAGCATCATTGAGGAATTAGCCCAGGCTCTGTCAGCTATGTCCGCATTAGAAATCCTACAGAGCTGCCCCTCTCAAAGGAAGTCCTTGCTATCGGCCATCGGTGGCATTGACCCGACTGACTCAGATGTGATCATTTTTGACCTGGAGAGTCATATTATGATACTGCCTCACCAAATTTCCTTCCTTATTCAAGTCATCATTAATTCTAAAACTATTCATCGACCATCATTGATGAAGGCACTTCTACTTGCATTATGTCCTTTGCTTGTTGGAAGGCTATCGGTTCTCCAACTCTGAGTCAGTCTCCCATGACCTTAGAAGCTTTTGATGGGAGAGAGTCTCATCCCTATGGTATCCTCCAACCCTTTCCTATTAATTTGGAGGGGAAGATTGTCAAAGTGGAGGTCGAAGTTGTTGATGCCAATTTAACTTACAACCTCCTTTTAGGGCGAAGCTGGACATATGCCATGTGAGCCATGTCTTCATATCTATTTCATGTTAATCATTTTCCTCATCAAAGGAAAATTGTCACGGTAGACTAGTTTTCCTTCTTCACCTCTTCTTCCTCCGATGGCAACGTGCCTTTTGTGGAGCATACCTCCATTCCGTGTGAGAGTGTGGGTGCTAGACTCTTTAAAGATCCTACCCTTATGGGTGTTTTTTCACTCCCACCACCCAACGTCACTCCCATTAATATAATTTTTTTTCCCTCTAATCCTTGGGTTCTTCCTCCTATTGATCAGATAGATTCCTGGGGCGATGAGATGCCATTGAGTCCTGCCGAGCTCAACTACATTGAAATTGTTTCTGCATCGGCTTCATCCCTTGAACTTGCTCCTTCGAGTAGAGCTCTCGACTCGTACGTTCAATCCCATTGGCTTGGAGACAATGCTTCTTTAGACCCTTTAAAGGAATTTTTTCCATCTGATGAAGCAATTATTGAGACCATGTCTTTTGAGGAACCCCCTTGGCCTGATCATCACCATCGTTCCTCATTTCTCCCTACCCATCGGGAAATGCTTACTTGTCTCTAGCAGTTTGCTCCTTGTCTCCCCTCCTAACCCCTCTAGATACCCATCCAAATTCATCAAGTGTCTTCTGAAGGGAATATGGGGAACATTATGCAAAATCAACCAATCGACATCTCTGTTAAACCAGGGATTGTCGAGCACATCCATGTTGGAGTAACTTGTACTCCGGAGGAGATTCAGCTTTCTACTGATCTTTTTCGATAATTTCGTGATGTGTTCACTTGGTCTTACGAAGAGATGTCAGACACCGATCCTAGCATTGTGGTGCATGAAATACCTACATATCCAGGTGCCAAACCTGTTCGACAGCGTCTATGTCCTGTGCACCCCCGAAAGGCTGCAACTATTAAAGTGGAAGTTGAAAAGCTTCTTAAGGTTGGCTTCATCTATCCTATCCCGCTCACAGATTGGGTTTCTAATATTGTCCCTGTGACTAAAAAACAGGGCACTATTCGGGTATGTGTTGATTATCACGACATTAATCGTGCTTGTCCCAAAGACAACTACCCTACACCCTTCATTGACCAGATCATTGATGAGCGTGCTCGAAGTGAGATATATTCATTCATGGATGACTTTTCTAGTTATAACTAGATTAATATCTCACCCGCGGATCAACACAGGACCGCCTTTATCTATTCATGGGGCACTTTTTCTTATAAAAATCTCCCCTTCAGTTTAAAAAATTCTAGTGCCACCTTCCAGCACGCAATGTCTTATGTGTTTCATGATATTCGACACATTGTGCATCCTTACCTAGATGACCTTCGAGCTCATTCAGTGAAGTGTTGGGACCATCCAACCCACCTTCGCGCAATTTTTCTTCACTATCGACACTATCGTATCTGTCTTAATCCTCATAAGTGTGTCTTCTGTGTGGAATCAGGCAGACTTCTCGGGTTCATCGTCTCCTGAGAGGGTATCCGTTTGGATCCCCTTAAAGTCGAAGCCATACTAAATCTCTGTCCCCTTGCTTCATTGCAGCAGTTACAAAGTCTACAAGGTAAAGCAAATTTTTTATGACGACTTATTCCGAATTATGCTGGAGTGGCCAAAGGCTATACACGGTTATTAAAGCGAGACACCCCTTTTCTTTGGGATACCACTACACAAGAGTCATTTGAGCACCTCAAGACTCTCCTTGTTTCTACTCCATTGTTACGTCCCCCTGATTATCACCGTGACTACACTCTTTATTTAGCTGCTGCCAATACCACCATCGGCATGGTTCTAGTTCAAGACGATGATGATGGTACTGAGCATGTCGTTTACTATCTCAGCCACAATTTACTTGATATGAACTCGATATGCCTATGTCAAGAAGTTGGCATTGGTCGTTGTTTGCGCCGTCCAACGTTTCCACCATTATATATTATCGCGCACCATGATGGTGATTTTTTATTGCAAACCAATGACGTACATCTTATCACGCCAGTTACTGGGGGACAAAGACTCAAAGTGGATTGTCATCCTTCAATAGTTTGACTTGGATTTCACTACCACCAAATCTAAGAAGTCCCTCATCTTCGCTGAGTTGCTTTTCTCCCTACCATCTATTACCACTCCCTCTCGGTCAGAGGACCATATTCCAGATGAAACTCTATTCTTGATTAGTACCCTTTATTCTTGGTACGGGGATATTATTGTCTATCTTCAGATGTCCTCTTTTCATCCCGATTTGTCCAAGGATGCTCAGCGACAGATTCACCATCATTCTCAACCTTATCGCATTATTAGGTACACCCTGTATTGTCTCAGCGCCGACTCTGTTCTCCGCCAATGTTTAACGTTCAAGGAAGTTGAACGAGTTCTAAATGACTACCATTTTGGCACTTGTGGTGTTCATCTATCCGGGTATGCTACTGCTTAGAAGATCCTCTGTTCTGGTTATTTTTGGCCTTCTATTTTAAAGGATTGCATTCTTTCTGTCCATTCCTGTCATGAGTGCCAAATCTACCAACAGAAGATGCGTGCGCCTCCTGCTCCTTTTCACCCTGTTGTTACCATCAGCCCTTTTGCCAAATGGGGCATTGATTATATGACCTATAACCCTCGCTCAGCTGGGGGGAATGGGTATATCATCGTTGTCGTTGATTATTTCACGAAATGGGCCAAGGCGATGCCTACAGTATCCGAGGACGGTCACACAGCGGCGGAATTTTTATTCAATCATGTCATTTCATGATTCGGGGTCCCTCAGGCTATCATCAATGATCACGGTAAACATTTCTGTATATGATGACTGAGTCAAAAACCTAGCTAGGCTTACATAATGATAGCTTGACACTGTACTACCCTCAGGCCAATGGCCAAGTGGAAGCTGTCAAAAAAGTTTTAGTCACGATGCTTCAATGCACAATCATCATGCACAAGTCCAACTGGAATTTGATGTTGTTCTCTGCCTTATGGGCCTATCGAACTTTAGTGAAGGATGCCACCGGGTTCACCCCATTCCAATTGGTTTATGGTCTGGAGGCTACCCTTCCGATTGAGTGTGAGATCCCTTCTCTTAAATTGGTCGTCAAATTACTCCCCAACACTACTCTGGTAGAAGAACGTCTTCTTTACCTAGAGCGGTTAGATGAGACTCGTCAACTAGCCTCTCTAGCCATTGAAGCATATAAGAAGAAGGTTAAAACTCACAAAGATCATATTATCCATCCTCGTTCTTTTGTTGAAGGAGATTTAGTCCTGCTCTATGATCAAGCAAATGATAAGCTGGGGGCAGTCAAATTCGAGCCTATGTGGCATGGGTCTTATATTGTGAAATGAGTTTTGCAAAAAGGGGCCTATGAGATGATTGATTATGAAGGGAACCCTCTAGATAAACCCCGAAATGGGCTTTATTTGAAAAAATATTATGCATGAATCTCATGCATTTGATTTGTACATACATGTGTTTTCAGCAGGTGTGTTGTGTGTGTGTTTTCATGTCTAGTTTGGTGTGTAGGCAAAATTGTTGCTTATTGTGTCTTTTTGCTTCTTGTGCAGATGTCTAGTACACCTTACGTTGGTTTCGCTGATGGTGCATGTCACAGTACCTGAAACCTTTCTTCTGCAGCGTGGGTGATCTACGATCCTCACGGTGAGTTAGTAGACCTTCAAGGTGTTTGTCTGGGTTGCACCACAAATAATGTCGCTGAATACAGTGCTGTTATTGAATTACTAACCAAGGCTATCAACCTCGATATTCATTCATTGGTTGTGAATCTAGATTCTCAGCTTGTTGTGCACTAGCTTAATAGGCATTATTCCATCAAAGATCATCGGATTTTAAGGTTGTATTTACGTGTTAAATTGTTGGAAAGAAATTTTGATTTTATTACATATGAACACATCCCAGGAGATTAAACACATTAACTAATGCATTAGCAAATCATGTATTAGACAGACATTTACGCAACATTTAATCAAAACAGTATATAGAAGCATTCAAAACACAATAATGAGCCATATATATATATATATATATATATATATCTTTATATAAAAATATATATATCTCGTGTGGCGCACTGAGGCGCTCAAAAAATAAGTGTATATTTCCAAATAGAGTTTGTGCTCTCCATACATCTGAGACACATGTCTCTCAAAAAATCAGCAAGAAGTAAAACCTAGGTGTCTACTATAGTGGGTTATGCTCCCTGTAGCACACCACTGCTCATGCGACTCGCCTCAAGAGTCTATGCACCCTAGGTATCACCCCTACTGTATGTATCTGGTACTCTATGGGGACCTCCTCGATCCCCCTATAATCAGGGATCCCCTCTATCAGGCCCTCAAGATTGTGGGCCACTGTCTCCACTGAACTGCCAGCTGGGGGAACCAAGGCCAGCTCTCTGATGCCTTGTGGATCCCTCTGTGCCTCTGGAGCTAGTCCCACAGGCCTCTCTAGTCCCACACCTGCAAGTAACATAGAGTACATCATTAAGACATATGCATTAAAAAAAAAAACCAAAAAATATCATAAAAGACAAAATACAAAAATAGTGTGATCAGGTATTTTACCTCCATCATCCCACTACTCGCCAACGGGCAGCTACATGTCGAGATCTCCACGAAAATCCATACCATCATATGCCCAGTCCTCGACGAAGATTGTTTGGCGATCCAGTCACTCGTGGAATAGTGTCCCCATGACACTGGTCGTCCACCACCCCCTCGTGGCATAACATGTGCCCAGTGAGTGATCTGGGTCTCCCACGGTCTGGGCCTGTCCAAGACCATGTCCTGTAACTGAAGCGTTGACACCCACTCCAGCATGAGCAAGATCAAGATCGACCCATAACCAAATTGCTTTGCCTCCCCGTGACAGCATTTGCTGAGTTGTCTCTTCATGTTTATGGTCACCGCTTCTGCCCAGTTGTACATGGTCGGGTTGAGGCAATCAAGAGCCAACCGGAGGTAGGTCTTTGTTGCCTCATGTTGGGCTTGGGAGCCTGCTACCCTCATCACCATAAATAGAACCGAGTGAAGAACCAAGTCTTCTACTGTGGGAATTGCCACTTTCCTGCTAGTGTTTGATTTGCATTCCCTAGGGCACACTTGTGCCATCAACATGTCCAGTGATTCGTCCCCAGTTCGTTGGCCCTCTAGAATCGACCTCTCACCGCAACGGGACAATCCAGTCAGGAAATATATATCCATAGCATCAAACTCAATGTCTCTACCCCGGATAATGAACTTTTTGTGTGCTGGGTTCCAAGCACGAATTAGCAACTCTAACAAATCGCGTTGTGCCCGAAGATGCAGAGTAAGGAAAAATTTTAGTAACCCGCAAGCACGTAAAGCATTTTAGCACCCAGCATCATTGAATGTTTGCTCATTGTTGTTATCGTGAGTTTGTTCCTACCAAACAAATGCCATGTTGTCCTGCATTAAAAGAAAAATGAATTAGAACTCTTTTCATAAATTTAAATCCATAATTTATACAAAAATTCAACTTCACGTCACCATCGTGGATGTTTTCCAAATAGTGGCGATGGCGCAGAGTCAATAGTTCATTTTTCCTGTGATCATCGTGAGAGTACATCTGTTTCTCGCGATAATCACGGAGATGGTGCATGTAACCATGCTCCGTCGTCATGAACCCGAGCGGCTTTTCTGCGATGACCGAGAGGCGGACTTGGATTTGAAAATCCGCCTAAACCCACCTAGCTAACGCTAAATTGCATAAAAAAACTACTGAAATGCAGCGCAAGGAAGAATGTACTTAGGATGGTGCCAAAATCAGCTTGAGGAATTCACTTAGGTTGGCACTCCAAATGCCCAAAGGTAAAAATGTGCAATGAGAATGGTAAAAAATGAGTTATCACACCCCTTTTTATAGTAATTTTTTGAAAAATTAAAAAATTATACTTTAGGGTCTGGGTTTTCTCATTTATATCACATTTTTAATTAGGGTTTCGACTGCATTTCCGCATATATTATCTATTTATGTCGAATGGGTCTTACGTTTTACGTGGTTTGTGCATAACTACAGGTGGCGAGGTTATGTCATACTTTGTATACACTTGGTCTGTATTTTTCAAAAGTCTTCTTTAACGCTCTTTTTTGACTTAAAAGATGAAAAGATTGCCGAATTATTCCTTTTGACTCATTAAACAAAATAAGAGATGGTCCGCTTTAAGCTCTTTTCCGACTGTATAAACACGAAAAAGATTATCGGGCTTTTTCCATTTCAGGTTCGTTATTGGTTACGAAATGACGTGTCTTCGATCGCTTTTCTACTCTTTCAGATCAAGGTCACTAATGATGAAAAATACTCATTGATCATAACGGTCAAGCGGTTCTCTCAAGTATTGTTTTATACTTTTTCGAGCTCGAAAGACACAAATCTACGAAAAAGGACCCCCCTAGATTTTTTTTTTCGTGTCTTTTTCAAAATATCTAAACATGAAAAAGACTCTGAGTTTTACCTATGTCAGACTCATTAAACCCTGACGGCATTGGACTCATCACCATGATGGGACTTGAGCTTTTCCTCCCTAGGGCTTGTAAACTATTACTAGGTTGGATTCGACTGAAGGTCGAACTTATATTACAAGCACATGCTATCCCCTTCAAGCTTGTTTTCAAAAATAATTGGGATACTCGCTAGCAATGGTGGGGGAAATTTTGGAAGTTGTCATTGGTTACCTACGATAGCTAGTCACTCTTGAACATTGACACTTTTTCTTCTTGTCGGGTTAGGATATCCATACATCATCATTTGGACTTCCAGGGTTTTTGGGTTGCCATTTAGCCTTATTCCATCTGATCCATGCTGTCTCCATCAAGCCTCTGATCCCTCGGTACCTGAATGCTGCCACATTCGAGAGTCATGTCGCCGATATGTTTAAGAGTATAATCCTTTTGCGTTTCACATCCTTACCTCCTCCTCTGATACTCTGTTTCACCATCTACCACTTGTTCCTTATCTCATGTCATTGATGGGGGAACCATTATGGCCCTCCTATGACAGATCGTCTCTTGTCGAGGCCAGCTCATTACCCAGGAGACTGATCTAGAGTTCCCCTTTGGTATCTTGGAGCTTGCATGCCTCAATGGCAAGTCCTTCGCGCCTAACAATCGACTTTCATCATTGGGCGTTGATTGGGTGATTCCACGAGTGTTGGACTTCCGCTTATTCTTCACACTTTGTGGATTGTACTAAATAATACCTTGAGATCCATTGGCATTATTGGTGGTTTCTCTTGCACTTGTTAACGCTTTTCATCATTGGCCAGTAATCAAGTGACTTTCTATCATGATCGACCTCAACACATCTGTTCGCATGCTAGAATTTGTACTATGATCAGTTGGGTTTCAAGACCCCGAACTCAGATTACACATGTTCGGGATGCGTGGATTGGTTCGTGATTACATGATGGCTGTGACCATACCTTTATCATTATCATGGTCTTAATAGCTGGGTGGCTGTGTCCATACCATAGACCTAGTTGGTATGTCTTTTGGATGGATGCGCGCATGCCTCGACTATATGTATTTCACTATGAGAGATATTAGTTGTTCTTGTGCATGTAGGTTCTTCCAGGTGGTGTTCTAGTTTAGACAGTTTTGTAAAGCATTTCACCCTTCCCACTCTCTCGGGCTTCATACTTTAGGGGGCATCTGTTACATAGTAATTTGTCACTACGTTCACCCTAGTTTTTCTACTGTGTCATGTGTCCAGTAAAACATGCTCATATTGAACAAATTCACTCTTATGTTGCCAATTGACCCACTTTTTCCTAATTTTTATACCTCGTCATGAGAATCAACTTAATATACGTGACAAACCTTCGTCATAAACAGTCCAGTCGCACCACCATCGCAAGAGTACATCTATTTTGAGTGACGATTGGATTTCATGCCCTGGCGCAAGGCTATTTGCTATCTTTAGCGATGGTTTGACTGAATACATTGCTTCCTAGCGATGTCGGTGCTAAATATTAGTTATGCACTAGCGACGATCTAGATTGGGTGAATTTGTTCCAACAGTCGGCCTTCTGGATGTCTCTGGACCTAGTTGTTGGGTCAAATTGGGTCACCCTTCCCCTTCTGCCATGGTAGTTCCATCTTTTGTGCTATTTGCCCTGAGGATAAGCTCCCTCTCCCTCATTTCATGGAGACTCCTTCTCATATAAAATCACTCACCATTTCTATTATCTACTAGTTCTTTTGGTTGTACAGTGCTGCCATTGCTTTTGAGTTTGATAGATAGTTGGTGTGAGTGTGATAAGTATGGGATTGCTTTATAGTTTGCAAGAAGGTGTCGAGTGCCCTTAACCTTGTGTAAAGATTTTGAATGAGAGAGAGAGATATATTGCTATTTGGGAGACCCATCTTTGAAAGTGAATGTTTGAAGAAACACACTGGTTGGACCCCCTCAGAAGGCTTGTGACATCAATACTTGGTTGTAATATTTTCTCTTGATTTATCATTAATACAATCAATGATGATTTCATATGTCTTGTATGTATTTAACTTGATAGCTCATGACTTCTTGACTTTATGAGTGAATAGATCATTGTTTTTTCTCGGTTACATGCTCTGTTGTTTCTTTGTGGTGTTTCAAGTTAATCGCTTGTTAAGGAGAAGGAAACAGAAGTTGGAGCAGCACAATGGAACTTCATCGACAACCGGTTTGAGGTAGGCCTCCAATGATGACTATTTAATGGAATTAATTGTTGTTTCGTCCCTGCTATGAGTAGACCCACTCTAGGGCTGAAGGGGTTGCCTCTGTTCGCAGAGGGAACACTTTCTTGCATCACATGGGGTGTGGCATGGAAACCCCAATTTTTCCCATGCTTGGGCACCTTTTTCATCGCAACGTGGAAACCCCAAATTTTGGGCACCAGGGTGCAACATGGAAACCCCAAACTTTTGGGCATCGAAGTGCGACATAGAAACCCCAAACTTTTGGGCATCAAAGCACGACATGGAAACCCCAATTTTCCCAGGCTTCGGCACCTTTTCCATTGTGATGTGGAAACCCCAAATTTCCCACCCCGAAGCAATAAAAAATTGTCATCTGGAGGAAGAGGCAAAGGCACGAGAGTGGGAGGATTTTCTGGATTTGTTTGTGACAAGAGCGAAGCTCTGAATCGAGGCGACCAAGTGTTGAATCTTAGTGGATCATGGTAGCAAGGCCACTCTGCCACTTACAATACCCCGTCGTTTATTTAAGTTGTCTGCAAAGGATTCTGCTCAATGACTATTTGGAATTGAACTTCGAAGATCCCTTAACTGAGATGCTTCACTGTCTCATTTTGCAAATGACACGGGCCCCTGGAGGTGACAAAGCGACGCCCCTTGATGAGCTCCAAAAATGCATAATTATATGGGCTCATTCAACCTCCTAATTCGACTTAATCCACCATTCTCATTAGTTTATTGCATGTTTTTTATTATATTTATGCTAATAGAGTGAATTGGGTTAGTCATTATGCCAACAAGTCTAATGGGTGCTTTGTGCAGATTTTTAGTCAATTTTGAGACAAAATCAAAAGTTTTAATGAGCACTTGGCAGCCAAATTCGTGGAAGAACAAGGGAGAGGATTTGTAGGAAGGTGTCCCCTTCATTTATGGTTCCTTACCTCGAATTCTCCACCATCGGCTCGGATTTCAAGGGCCACCAAATCGATTATCACAAGGGAAGCCGAGCAAGGGCTAGTAAAGGTGTTGTTAACTACAAGTTTTCGCAGCCGAGTTTCTAAAGTTTAGGAGGGTTGTTGGGGTCCTCAATTTGGATAAATAAGAAGGCTTAGGGCCTCATTTCAGTTAGTCACTTTGTAGGCAGAAGTTAGCTAATTTGTAGTTTGATTTTAGTCATTCTTTTTAGTCATTTTTTAGGCAGTAGATTAGCTCTGCATTTCAGCACACTTTCAAGCTTTCCCTTGCGGACAATTTTTGATGTAACTATTATTTCTTGCTCAATAATTATGAATCCAACTTTGCACCAGCTCTAATCTCTTTTAGGAGGCTGTATCTCTTGGGGTTGGGCCCAACCCAAGTTCTCAGTACCTCCTTTGTTTACTTTTATGTGTCTTTGCTGCATTCTTAGAATAAAATCTGCTATTTAGATTAAAATCTTGTTTTTTAACTTAGGTTGCTTTTGATGGTTAAAGGTTTTTCATGTTCAGATTGATTTTATAGGTTAATAACGGAGAAGATATTCAGAAAAAGGCTATCAAGAACCTTTGATCTCACCTCTCCCTTAGTGGGACCATGAGCTGGGGCCAAGGTCTCCTTGCTTCCACCAAAAACGCCGTCTTTGCTTCATCATGCAATTATTTTTGTTAGATTCTCATTTGTAGAAGTTGGTACTAGTTGTACTAGTATGTTTAGAATCTTTTCTTTCTCAGTTTCCATAGTTATCTTGCATGATTTTCTGCCAATAAACTTTTGTTCATCATATTTTTGGTTTGTAGGTCAAAGTAGGTCAAAATATCTAGATCTCTTTTTTTTTAGTCTTTCTTTGATTCATTTTGAGAGATTGTGTGTAGATCACCTGTAATCCATCCTTGCCTACCCTTCCTCCATCAATGCAACCTAATTCATCCTCTAAATCAAATTCTTGCCTTAAGTTTGCCACATTCTCTTGCTTTGCCCTAATTTCTACATTCTTGTGCATCATTGTTCCCTCCATCCTCGAACGAATCCAATCACTCCTTAACCTCATTCACCAATTCTTGGACCTCCTCACACCCTTATCTCACCTCCATACCCACTTCTTCACCTTTCTTCCTCCATCAACCCTCCAAAATCCTCTTTTCGGAACATCCTGTAGAAAATTACAGAACATCCTGTAGAACCCCCGCAGACTTCCTGTAGAAGCTCACGAAAGCGGTTTCTTAATAGAAAAACTCTATGAAACTCTCTGGAAGGGTGATAAGGACCCCTTAGGCCCTCTTCTAACCTTCCCAACCTCCTGCAAGCATTTTCTTTTGCCAATCCACCTCTGCACAGTCAAAAACAGTTAAAGCACATGCACAATAATTCTGCCAACTTACTCAAAAATACAAAAAGATGTTTCTTTTCAGATTTCACTTCAGAAGTAGCTTAGTCACATGCATTTTACCTTTCTAAGAGTCAATGTCATTCCTTTCTATAGCATTCATCATTTTTCTTGCACCAGTAGGGTTAGTCGGTAAAACTAGGGTTTGCTAGGGTTTGCATTTCCTTTCCGTTTTTAGTTTCTTTCTGCAAGTAGATTAGCCTCCTTTGAGTTAGCTTTCTTCCATCAGTTAAAAAGCTTCTTCTAAGAGCTCATAAAAGTTGGCTTAAGCTCCTAGCAGACTTGTGCCAGCTGATCAAGTGACAACCACGGTAAGACCTAGTACTTGTGCATACAGCACCGTCGCTTCCAAGTTTGTTACGAACTACCAGGTTGATAAAATTAAAGAAGGGAGTTCCAGGAGTTGCAACATTATTGCTACAATACTGGGGCCCACCATTCTTTTTGGCACCGTTGCCGGTGATGCGTCAGAGTATTTTTGGTTGCTGCTTTTCTTATATTTTCTACTACAACCTTCTGCTAAGTAGTTTATTTCATTTCCATTCTACAATTTCATTTCCGCAAAAGTAGAGTAGACATTTCTTGCTTTCATAGATTAGCATCTCAATTCTGCAAGCGTAGATTAGCATTTCAATTCTCCAATTTCAATTCTGCAAGCGTTGATTAGCGTTTAATTCCTGCAATTTCATTTGCGAAAAATAGATTAGTCCTTTCTTGCTTTCATTTTAATTCCGCATTTTCATTTTAGCAAGATAGTTAGTTGCAGTTCAATCTATTTTAGTTTTGTAGGTACAAGCTGAAAAAAGCAAAAATCAACCAAAAAGATTTCCTTTCATGCCTTGTAGGAGTAGATATAATTCAGAAAAATGATTTCACAACACCACCACTGATTCACACAGCCAACCTTCTCTCTTCTTCGATGGGTGTGATTAAATAACCCTTAGGTGGACCGCAAGACATATTTGAAGAACCTCAAGGGAAGAAGAATAAGAAAACATTCCTCTGGAGCAAATGGCTACAAATAGAAATGTTGGGAGTAGTACCTTGTCCAAAAACGAATTTGCAAATCAGATGGAAGATTTCAAGAGTGATATGAGGCAGTTTCTTGCCATGCAACTTGATACCTTGCGGATCCAAAGGAAGCAAGAGGAAGCCAAGAGGGCTTTGGCCATCTTCTGTCCCAGGTGCACTAGAAAGCATCCTAGGAATGAATGTCCATTACACTCCATAGAAGTGTGTTTTGTTTGTGAAAAAGACCATCCTATAGATCAGTGCCCTTCCTTACCCAGAATCAAAGCTGCATATCAGAGGGCAAAAGGAGCCACTAAACCACTCTATTATCTAAACCAAAGGAGGCCACATGGACCCATACCTTACCAGCAGGGAATGCAAGGGACATCCCAGACCTATTACAACCCCTATCAAGCCACTTCCATGCCTTCTTGGGGTCCCCCTGCTCATCCTTCCTGGTCCACACCCCCTCCTTGGTCGTATCCTCCTCAATATCATGCTTAATCAGCTGATCATCCATTTCAACCCTACACTCAGCCACAGCCTCAGCGGAATGCACCTCATCAGGGGTGGAGGCCCCAGTACAACTCTCCTCCCACTCCTTTGCCTCCACCACCTGCTCAACCGCAACCATCGCCTCCTCCTCCACCAAGGCAGCCCCACATGCCTGCCCAACCACAACCCATCCACATCCATCTCAAATATACACGCCCACTCAACTACCCATACCACCATTTCCAAATCCACACATTGGAGTAGCTCAACTCCATTACAATGCTGAGGCACAACATGTCCAAACAACTCCTCTTGAGCTCCAAGATATTCACCATAGCTCAGGAAGAGTATTGGAGAAAAGAGATTATATTGACAGCACTGAAGGATCACATCCAGCAAAATAAGATTCAAGGGAGGAGATCAAAGAACCATGGGCTGCACTTGATGAAGAGAAGAGAACAGAATCATAGATCGAGAAAGCCCCCTCATGGTTACCATCAAATCCTCCATGTAGTCAAGAGAAAAATCAACAAAAAGAGGAAGATGAGAAGGTCATGATAGAAGGTGACATGAAGAATGATCCAGATTAGCAAGAGGACCGAGGATATTAGAGCTATATTGAGATATGGTTCCAAACAGTCACTAAGTTGTAGCAGTACTCTCTTCCTCAGCTATGTTTGATCCCTTCAAAGTCAAATCATTTGGTCTCTGAAATCTGGATAGCTATCAAAGCATGCATTTCAAGCCGCCACATCATTTTGTCTCTAATATCGATGTGCACATGAATCCACTGTGTTATATACCTAGGGGGGATAATAATGTTATATACCTAGGGGGGATAATATGGGGTACCAAGGGAGGTACCCAAGGTAATAATGTAATAATGGGATGGGCCATAATAATAAATAAGGTGGTTAACCATGTCATGTAAGGGACCACAAGTAGTTAATAATAATGTAATGGGCCCATGGTATTAGTTGATGGTATGAGGGAGCCATGGTAATGATGCATGGTATTTTATGTATGAGGCCTATATAGAGGCTAGAGACTCCACATGGAGAGATATGAAGAGAAGTATTCTTGTATGAACAGGCATATGGCTTGTGGAGTGTTCTCCTTCCTTAAGGAGTGAATGTATGGTGTTGCCCTACCTTAAGGGTTTTGATCAATAAAGAAGCATTTCTATCCATTTTGATCTTGTTATTCTTGGGTTATTTCTATTCTTATATATCTTTGGGTCAGATCTACAACAATTGGTATCAGAGCACTTGCTTGGGCAAACCGTGGAGAATTTTTTATTTTTATTTTTGCAGGGATTTTTGGGTGGCGAAATTGCAGATCAGATCTGTACATTTTGGTGCAGGATCTGCAAAATCTAATTGCAGATCTGTATTCCTGGTGAAAAAATAGCCGATTTCAAAAAAAAAAAATCGGTTGAATCGGAGTCCGGATGAAGAAGATATCGCTGATTTAAAAATCAGTGGGGTTGCAGACAATTTTCAGGGCAGCGATTTTGCGGCGTAGATCTAGACATCCTGGTACAAGATCTACAAAATATAATTGCATATCTGGATTCTTTGGGGAAAAATACCCAACTTCAAAAAACAAATCAGTCGAATCAGAGTTCGGATGAGGGAGATATCGCTGATTTAAAATCAGCTCTTTTTTCAGAAATTTTGGGTGACGGCGGGAAAGTAGCAGCGCAGATCTGTAATTCCAGTGTCTGAATCAGGATTTCTATCACATGGGTAGATGCAGAATGGTTGTTCCATTTCCAAAAACAGGTTATAATAGAGATTCTGAGCAAGATTGACAAAACTGTGACATTTTCAAATTTTCGCCAAGTCAGTGAATTTTTTTTCCAAACCATTCATGGCTTCTAGCAAGGATCTATATTTTACAGGAAAAGATGATGGCCCTACTATTGAAGAATACATAAATAAATACAAGAGGTTAGTTAGACCCGTTTGGAAATGGTGGGTAGTGCAGAACTTTAGATATGAGGCAACCACATGGTGGGGATTACTTAACCAAAAGAAGTGTTCCAACCTGCCAGATGAAGAATTTGAAAAGTTACTTTTAGACAGATGGTCTCATGCCAGAAAACAAGATAAGGAGAAACATGTGGGTTTATTTTCTATTGTTATATCCTTATTGTAGGTTCATGGATTGATTCAGAAGGAGAAAATCATTGTGTCTATAAATCCTAGTTGCAAGCATAATCTCATAAATGTCAACTTGGCAAAAAAATTGCAAGTTCCAGCGAAACAAATTGAAAGTACACAGGTTGATGATAAGGATGTTCAAATCTATAAGGATTTGAAGCTTTCTATGGATAAGTATGTGTTTCATGGTGATTTTTATGCTTCAGATATGAATAACATGGATGTTGTTTTGGGATACCCTTGGATGGAATTAGTGGGTACTACCAATATTAATGTGCAGAAGAAATTCTTGAAGCTCTGGTATAAAAAGAAGAAAATTACATTACAGGATATTTCCATTAATAAGCAGGTAGAGTCCAAGGAGGCTGAAGCAAAAGATGTTCAAGGGACTGACACATCATATGATGAGCCTTTGATGATCAACAATCAAACACAAACAGAAGCTGCAGAAGAAAAGGTTACAAGTGATGATACATCAGAGGAGGGCTCAGTAGTTGAAGTCATATTGAAAAAGAAGACACCACAACAGGCACCACAGAAAGGTGAAGTAAAGAAAAAGCCATCGTGGGTTAAAACTTCAACATATCATCACCCACATCACCCAGCAAGACAACAATCAAGATGGCAACCAATTAGCCACATGGACAACAAACCCTGCAGGACAGATCGAGAGGAACAAAGATCCACCTACTACACATCAACACAGAAGAACTGCCACGGTCAACTTCCATCTCAAGCGAGCGAGGAACCAGCAAGATTGAGGGTTCACCTTTCTCTTGGATGGCTAGATGCACGTGCATGGTATCAGTGGACTACTCTTTTGAGTAGATCTTATTATTTGTGTTCTTCCCATGTTTCGGGGACGAAACATGCTTAGGGGGGTGGAATGTTATATACCTAAGGGGGATAATATGGGGTACCAAGGGAGGTACTCAAGGTAATAATGTAATAATGGGATGGGCCATAGTAATAAATAAGGTGGTTAACCCATGTCATGTAAGGGAACACAAGTAGTTAATAATAATGTAATGGGCCCATGGTATTAGTTGATGGTATGGGGGAACCATGGTAATGATGCATGGTATTGTATGTATGAGGCCTATATAGAGGCTAGAGACTCCACATGGAGAGATATGAAGAGAAGTATTCTTATATGAACATGCATATGGCTTGTGGAGTGTTCTCCTTCCTTAAGGAGTGAATGTATGGTGTTGCCCTACCTTAAGGGTTTTGATCAATAAAGAAGCATTTCTATCCATTTTGATCTTGTTATTCTTGGGTTATTTTCTATTCTCATATATCTTTGGGTCAGATCTACAACACATTGGAAGTATTCTTATACTTGAAAATGATTTTGCTTTTCAAGTAGGGTAGGGTAGAAAAAAAATAAAAAAATGAAAATAAGAGGAAAATAAAAATCTAAGGTGAAAACCTCCTCGGAGGCACCTTAGATTGTCTCATTGATTGAAAACCTCCATGAGGCCATCAATGGGTTGGGAAAAAAGAGAAAATAAGATCCCTAGGTGAAAAACTCCCTTGGAGGCACCCAGGGCAGGCAATTAGGGTGAAAACCTCCATGAGGCGCCCTAGTTGTTTTCAAAAAAAAAAAATAGAAAAAGAAAAAAGAAAAATAAACCTAATTTCCATTGAATAATTGCAGGTTGTAGCAAGGAAACTGCAAGTTAGGAGGATCGCTCAAAACAAAGACAGAGGAAGTTTTGTGCCTTCTACAAGAAGTTCTGTGTCTTCTACATGAAGTTCTATGTCTTCTATAGGAAGCCTACAAACAAGTCAAAATTGATCTCCGAAGAGGACCAAAAGACTAGGAATATGTCCATGAGGCCTGCACACATCCATGTTTCCATCCCTCACCCTTCTCCATCATTTTTTCCATTTAATTTTGCTTCTTTCCTAAAAACTGCATGTTCTACAGGAAGTTCCTGTAGAAATTACAGGATTTCTACAGGAAGGCAGTTTGGCAAACATGATAGCTTCCTCACAGGTTCATAAGTCCTCCTACAATCCTCCAACCTCTCTCCCATCAATTCCATGCTTGCATCATAGCCCAAGCTCATTTTTTCTTACCATGCAAAAAACTGCAGAATGCTTGGAAGCAAAAATACATAGTGCTGAAAATTGTTTTTTCCCTCACGTGAAAATCGTGCATCCATTTACAAAACTGTCTTATGGGGAGTTGTATAGAGATGATGGTAACATGCTCAAGCAATTTCAGCCAATTTTGATGCACGGTTTCCAAGAAAACAGCCTCCATCACCTTCAGCTATTTTTGCATTTTCTCCATATCCGTGCATCCATTTCAAAACCTATTTCATGGGAAGATGCATAGGGGTGATAGTAACCTACCCAAGTAGTTTTAGTAGATTCCGCAGCACGGTTTCCGAGAAATTGATCTCTGTAATCTTCAGCCATTTTCCATTTTTCTCGAAATATGTGCATCCATTGATCGCAATTTTTCTATGGGAGGTGCATAATGATGGTAGGAACATGCTCAGAAAGTTTGAGACCGATTCGTTCTATCGTTCGAGAGCAATGGAGAAAACAAGCTACTGTCCTGTGAAAATTCAGCATCAACAACATGAGGGTGCAGATCTGAACATCAAAGCCAGCTCCTGCAGCATGGATCCGGCCAGAGGATACCTGCACATGGAAAATAACCATACATCAAACAACAAAAAGCTTATAGCATAAAGGATCCAGACATGCAGCAAGGGAATGTGAGCATGCAGCAACAAAAAATGGACCCAACAGCACGTCAACTTACAGGTATGTGTCTAAAAGAGTTCCTCTATTTGCATCAATATGATTCAAAAGTGCATAAACGAATGAAGTGGTGGGATTAAGTCGGCAGTTCCTTGTCCAATTCTCTAGCGCTCAGCCAGAAATCATGCAGCATACGTGTATAGACAACTCACGTGAAATTAAAAAACAGGTAATGTTGGCCGTTTGAACTCCAGTGCAACTGATTAACAAGAAGAGAACATACAGTTCATCATAGCACTGTAGTCTTCATGTGGCCACGTACACCTGGCCACCTCACTCCCTCACCATGAATCATGCCAAAACTAAATGGTGCTCGGCTGAAATTCTCACCACTCTTTATTCAACTACGGTCACAACCAAAGCACGCATCCACCACGTCTAGATCAGTTAACTAGCGATCCTCTACAAGATTCCTGCCTGATTTCTCGAGATTTCTGCCGTTTTTTAAAAAATTTCCCACCTATCGGTCGCTACAGGAAGCGTCGTTTTGTTCTACAGGAAGGCTTCTACAGGAAACGCAGGAAACAACCATGTAGAAAGAAAACCTGGGATTTTCAGTGAAGCTCAAGCTCAAAATGAGGTAGGATCGGGGAAACTTCTTTGTGCATAATTTGTTGGTGCAAAATGGTGAATTGAACACGGCATTAAATTGAAAAATGAGAGTAAAAAGTCTGCCTACATGATTCACTGAGTTTACCCATTTTTTTCTTCTGCATCCAAAATCTCCTCATCAGTTTTAAAAAAGAAAATAAAAAATTCCCTTGCAAAGAAGACATACAGTAGTAGAGACCAACCTGTGTGTATGGAAAAACCTGAATTTACATATCTATCAATGTGTTGAAAAAAACCAACGTCCTTATGCTCTGCTCTGTAAAAAATTTCTTTCATAAACAGACAGACCAATTCTAGGTGACAGCAGTTTTAACACAAGGGAATTACTGCCATTTGATGTTGTAAGGAGCACATGAAGAATTCCTTATTTGGTCTCAGAAAAAGAAGAAAATTCAGCTATCCTCTGTCATAGTGAAATGACTGTTTCCCTGAACAATTTTCTTTTTTTTGGTTAAAACACAAACTCAACACCATGCCAACTAAAGAAATTGAGAAGAACATTGATGAGCGATCACAAGGAAAAATAGAGGAAAAACATAAGGAAAAAGAGGAATTTGACATGACTGCTGAGCATGAGACAGAAAAGGAGACAACAAAAAAAACAGAGAGGGCGAAAAAGGAAAAAGGTTGGGAAGAAAAAGGCCAAGAAAGCCCAAATGAAAGTTATCACAACCAAGGCAACCACAGAAAAATTAAAAGAAAAGACAGATCCAGCCAAGCAGACCGAAATAGTTGAAAACAATTTCTACAAGAAGCATGAGAACAGTCGACACAGGACTTTCTACAGGAAGTATAAAAACAGAGCAGCAAAAGGAGAAATCACCCGAGATATTGGCTAGGGAGGTAGCAGTTGTGCTTGCCACCTTAAGCACACCTCCAAAACCAAAAAGGAAGAGAAAGAGGCAAACCTTCATGTACTTTAAAGTGAGGAAGAGCACACAGATCAAAGTAGGCAGACCCCAGCCACAGTCAAAGGAGCAAATTGTCATTAAGGACATAACAGCTAAACAAAAGGAGGAGCCTCCTTCAAAGATATCCATGACTTATGAATGAGGAAGCCACAAACCTTCACTTGAAGAGAGAGAATTCAGATGATGGACTCAAGGACAATTCTACAGGAAGCTGAGACAGTTCTACAGGAAGCTGAGAATTCTCTACAGGAAACTCGGGCTAAGCTAAGAGAGACCGAGCAATTGGAGGAAAAGGCAGCCAAACAATCACAGGAAGAAGGAAAGACAAGGAAACATCTGATGAACAACAAAGAGAGGACAAGCTGCAGGCTGAGGTTGAGGCACTAACAAAACTGCTACAAGAAAAGGAGCACAGGAAGTGGGAAGAAGCAGAGAGAAAAGCATGGTTTCATGACCGAGAAGAGGACATCACTTCAGAAGCTTGGCATGATAGGGATGCCACCAGGGCCATCAAACATGAGGAGATAGATTAGTTGCTCAGAGGATGAGCAACACTTTCAGTAGGAGGTTGATGATGAGCCCCAAAAATGGATAATTATATGGGCTCATTCAACCTCCTAATTCGACTTAATCCACTATTCTCATTATTTTATTGCATGTTTTTTATTATATTTATGCTAATAGAGTGAATTGGGTTAGTCATTATGCCAACAAGTCTAATGGGTGCTTTGTGCAGATTTTTAGTCAATTTTGAGACAAAATCAAAAGTTTTAATGAGCACTTGGCAACCCAATTCGTGGAAGAACAAGGGAGAGGATTTGTAGGAAGGTCTCCCCTTCATTTATGGGCCCTTACCTCGAATTCTCCACCATCAGCTCGGAGTTCAAGGGCCACCAAATCGATTATCACAAGGGCAGCTGAGCAAGGGCTAGTAAAGGTGCTGTTAACTACAAGTTTTCGCAGCTGAGTTCCTAAAGTTTAGGAGGGTTGTTGGGGTCCTAAATTTGGATAAATAAGAAGGCTTAGGGCCTCATTTCGGTTAGTCACTTTGTAGGCAGAATTTAGCTAATTTGTAGTTCGATTTTAGTCATTCTTTTAGTCATTTTTTAGGCAGTAGATTAGCTCTGCATTTCAGCACACTTTCAAGCTTTCCCTTGCGGACAGTTTTTGATGTAACTATTATTTCTTGCTCAATAAAGATGAATCCAACTTTGCACCAGCTCTAATCTCTTTTAGGAGGCTGTATCTCTTGGGGTTGGGCCCAAGACAAGTTCCCAGTACCTCCTTTGTTTACTTTTATGTGTCTTTGCTGCATTCTTAGAATAAAATCTGCTATTTAGATTAAAATCTTGTTTTGTTACTTAGGTTTCTTTTGATGGTTAAAGGCTTTTCATGTTCAGATTGATTTGATAGGTTAATAATAGAGAAGATCTTTAGAAAAAGGCTATCAAGCACCTCTGATCTCACCTCTCCCTCAGTGGGACCATGAGTTGGGGCCAAGGTGTCCTTGCTGCCACCAAAAACATTGTCTTTGCTTCATCATGTAATTATTTGTGTTAGATTCTCATTTGTAGAAGTTGATACCAGTTGTACTAGCATGTTATAATCTTTTCTTGCTCAGTTTCCATAGTTATCTTGCATGATTTTCTACCAATAAACTTTTGTTCATCATATTTTTGGTTTGTAGGTCAAAGTAGGTCAAAATAACTAGATCTCTTATTTTTTTAGTCTTTATTTGATTAGTTTTGAGAGATTGTGTGCAAATCACCTATAATCCATCCTTGCCTACCCTTCCTCCGTCAATGAAACCTACTTTGTCCAATAACTCAGATTCTTGCCTTACATTTGCCACATTCTCTTGCTTTGCCCTAATTTCTACATTCTTGTGCATCATTGCTCTCTCCATCCTCGAACGAATCCAATCGCTCCTTAGCCTCATTCACCAAGTCATGGACCTCCTCACACCCTTATCTCACCTCCATACCCACTTCTTCACCTTTATTCCTCCATCAACCCTCCAAAATCCTCTTTTCGGAACATCCTGTAGAACCCCCGCAGACTTCCTCTAGAAGCTCACGAAAGTGGTTTCTTGATAGCCAAACTCTGTGAAACTCTCTGGAAGGGTGCTAGGGACCCCTTAGGCCCTCTTCTAACCTTCCCAACCTCCTGCAAGCATTTCCTTTCGCCAATCCACCTCTGCACAGTCAAAAACAGTTAAAGCACATGCACAATAATTTTGCTAACTTACTCAAAAATACAAAAAGATGTTTCTTTTCAGATTTCACTTCAGAAGCAGCTTAGTCACATGCATTTTACCTTTCTAAGAGTCAATGTGATTCCTTTATGTATCTTTCATTACTTTTCTTGCACCAGTAGGGTTAGTCGGTAAAACTAGGGTTTGCATTTCCTTTCCGCTTTCAGTTTCTTTCTACAAATAGATTAGCCTCCTTTGAGTTAGCTTTCATCCATTAGTTAAAGAGCTTCTTCTAAGAGCTCATAGAAGTTGGATTAAGCTCCTAGCGGACTTGTGCCAGCTGATCAAGTGACAGCTGCAGCAAGACCTAGTACTTGTGCATACGGCACCGTCGCTTCCAAGTTTTTTACGAACTATCGGGTTGATAAAATTAAATAAGGGAGTTCCAGGAGTTGCCGCATTATTGTTGTAATACTGGGGCCCACCACCCCTACTTTGGGTTGAGATACAGTCAAAGATTCACATGCACCGCTTCTAGCGCAGATGCAGACTTAGAGGAATTTAGTCATAATCTGACACACGGTAGCTTCGCGCCATTGGTTTTTCAACCAAGTGCGATGACCAATTATGTGAATCAATAGTTCCTCTCATACTAAGTTGAATTACTATTGCGATGCAGTTCATCAGTAGAGTAAAATAACATGTCTCACAATGGTATAAACCTAGCTCATGTTCCCTATTGGTGGGTGAACAATCAAACACTTGGTGACTTCTACTTCACAATGATAGGAAGAGCAACATCGAAGGATCAAAAAGCAATGTCGCTATGAATGCTTCGCCACCACAAGCCAATTATCCCTGTGATAACTTTTCTGACACCTCTAGTTGAAATTTTGAAAATCTAAAGGATCGAGAGGCCATGCTTTCATGGAGTGTATTTGTACTGAAAATCAAAATAAAATGATCTTTTACCCTTTTGTCCCACACGAGATTTCTATTCTCGTTGAGCTCATCTTAGGAAACCTGTGTTATCTTTTAATAGTTGTGCTGCCCTAGCCAAACTCCCCACCTGACAATGTATTCCACCTAGATCGACTTGCCGAAACATGCCTTAAGGCCAAAAACAGGGGTAGTGCCCGCCTCCGCCCCACAGAATAAATAAAATAACATTAAAAGAAGTGGTATTTCACTTGCGCTGAAAACTGCTCCCACTTATTCTACAACTCTCAAGTCATTTCACAAAGTCGGAGTAGAGTCAAGCTCAATAGGGTCTTCTTTCCCCGCTGATTCTACCAAGCCTATTCCCTTGGTTGTGGTTTCACTAGATAGTAAATAGGTATAGTGGGAATCTCATTAATCCATTCATGCATGTCACTAATTATATGATGAGGCATTTGGCTACCTTAAGAGAGTCATATTTACTCCCGTCATTTACCCATGCTTGGTTGAATTTCTTCACTTTGACATTCAGAGCATTGGGCAGAAATCACATTGCATCAACATCTGCAGGGACCATCACAATGCTTTGTTTTAATTAAATAGTTGGATTCCCCTTGTACGTACCAGTTCTGATTCGACTATTTTCCTCCTAGGGAAAAGCCCCCGACAGGGGGCATTCTACGCCTGTAGCCCAATCGGCACGCGACTGCCTACCGTCACCACGAGAGCAGCTCAGGTAGACTGTTGATAGCCCACGAGTTGAGGGTACAGACCCCTAGGCCTAGCCCTCAGAGCCAATCCTTTTCCTGAAGTTACAGATCCGTTTTTCCGACTTCCCTTGCCTACATTGTTCTATTGACCAGAGGCTGTTCATCTTGGAGACTTGATGCGGCTATGAGTACGATCACGCATGAAAGGTACTTGGTCCTCTAGATTTTCAAGGGCCACTGAGGGCGCACTGGACACTGCAAGACGTGCAGATCTCTTCCAGCTGTTGGGCCCCCGACGATGTCTCCGGATATCCTAATGTTGCCGCCCACCGCCATGTCCTAGATTGGGAATATTAACCTGATTCCCTTTTGATGCTCATGCAGATTGCACCCTTGATAAAAGGATTCCTCATCTCTTAGGATCGACTAGCCCATGTCCAAGTTTTGTTCACATGGAACCTTCCCCACTTCAGTCTTCAAAGTTCTCATTTGAAAATTTGCTACTCCCACCAAGATCTGCACCGAGGGTCGATCCACCCAAGCTCACACCTGAGGTTTCTCAACAACCCATGTGTCCTCCTACTCATCGGAGCCAAGTAATTACTTCGATAGTCGAGTATAGGTTTCACACTTCAGCACCATCCATTTTCTAGGCTAGTTGATTTGAAATGTAAGTTGTTACACACTCCTTAGCAAATTTCGACTTCCATGACCACCGTCCTACTGTCTTAACCAACCAACACCCTTTGTGGGATCTAGGTTAGCATGCAATTTGGCACCATAACTCGACTTTCAGTTCATCCCGCATCGCCAGTTCTGCTTACCAAAAATGGACCACTTGGAGCTCTCAGTTCCATGGCACAGCTCAATGGAGAAGCGACACCCTCTTACCTATTTAAAGTTTGAGAATAGGTCAAGGGAATTATGCCCCTGATGTCTCTAATCATTTTCTTTACTCGATAAACTCTCACGTGAGCTCCAGCTATCCTGAGGAAAACTTCGGAGGAAACTAACTACTAGATGGTTTGATTAGTCTTTCACCCCTATACCCAAGTCAGACAAACGATTTGCATGTCAGTATCACTACGAGCCTCCACCAGAGTTTCCTCTAGGTTCGCCCTGCTCAAGCATAGTTCACCATCTTTTGGGTCCCAATAGGTGTTCTCACACTTGAACCCTTTGCATAAGCTCAAGGTCGATCGATGATGCACCCCCCCAAAGAGGGGATCTCGCCCATCAGCTTCCTTGCGCCTCACAGGTTTTTGAACCTGCCGACTTGCAGACATGTTAGATTCCTTGGTCCATTTTTCAAGACGGGTCGAATGGAAAGACCACCAACCAACACCACGAGTGCGTAGGTGCACACAACCCTCCACAAGGGTGCACGCTTCGTTCCTTGACCATCGCAATGACAAACCGATAAGCAGTAATCCACCCGCGCTTGTGACGATGCAGCAGCCCGTGTTGGTTTGCACCTCAACTCGAGTGGCGGACCAGCCTGAGCCGTTCCACATCTGACCAAGATGCATCGACAGCCTCCATCCACTTCCCTCTTGGCAATTTAAAGCACTCTTTAACTCTGTTTTCAAAGTCCTTTTTCATCTTTCCCTCGCGGTACTTGTTTTATATCACACTCTCGCCTGTATTTAGCCTTGAACGGAATTTACCACCCAATTAGGGCTACATTCCCAAACAACTTGACTAGTCGACAACAAATCGTGATGCAGCAAGGTCCTAGCCTAATGGGGCTCTCACCCTCTCAGGTGCCCCCTTCCAAGGGACTTGGCCCAGGTCTGCCATTGAGGATGCTTCTATAGACTACAATTCAAGTGACGCTGCCTCCTGATTTTCATGCTGAGCTCTTCCCGGTTCGCTCACTGCAACTAGGGGAATCCTTGTAAGTTTCTTTTCCTCCGCTTAATTATATGCTTAAACTCAGTGGGTGTTCTCACCTAAGCTGAGGTCACAAAGTTGGAGCTAAATCCGCCCTACCCATTGGGAGGACAAGAGAGAGCAAAGCAAGTTCAAGTGATGCCACACAAAGCCTGCATCAGCTAAAACTGACTACCCATCCAAGGTGACAAGATCACCGCTCGTTGATGCACGTCACAAAACATTGCTTGAGGTATTTTAGCCAACCACACCGCATTGGGCACAGATGACCAGCTCTGCTAATCGTTAACATATTGTAGGGAGCACATTTGAATGGGATGTGATGCCCAGATAGACTTCCCTCGACTGAGGCCTTGGGTGCAAATTGCATTCAAAAACTCGATGATTCACAGGATTTTGCAATTCACCCTAAGTATCACATTTTGCTACGTTATTCATCGTAACAAGAGCTAAGATATCCATTTCTGAGAGTCGTTTCCACATATTACCGAAAAATCTGCCACAAACATTGAATAGGGGCATCCGCCACAACAAATTTAAGGCTAATGGCAAAAAGGAGGAAAGGAAGAAAAACACATGAAAGAAAGAGAAACAAAGGTGTCTACCCCCCTCACAGGAGGAGGCTCAAACAGAGAACAATCTCCCCAAGCCCCATGCCCTCGAAAAAAGGGGGGAAATGCATGGAACAACAATCGAGAAGGACTAGGGTGGCCACCCTGGGAGCTCGCATTGCTTTTAATCCTTCTCAAACACCAGTCTACAACAATTCCCCCTTTTCTTTGAAAACCTAGGGACCTAAAGAAAGAAGGGAAGAGAACAAGGTGAAAGAAATAGAGATCAAACATGGCTACTAGCTCACAAGGGGAGGCTCAAACAAAGCACAAGCCTCCCAAGCCCCGTACCTTCTCAAAAAGGAGGGAATTGAACGGGACGACGATCAAGAAGGACTACGATGGAAACCTTGGGAGCTCACACTGTTTTTCGTCCTTCCTGAACACCAATCTACAAAAATCCCACCTTTTCTCCATAAAGCTAGGGGCCAGAAGGAAGAAGGGAAGAAAAAACATGAAAGAAAGGGATATCAACCATAGCTACCGACTCACAAGGGGAAGTTTAAAATAGAGAACAAGCTTTCCCAACCCCGTGCCTTAGAAAAAAGGGGGGAACTGCAGGGGATGATGATCGAGAAGGACTAGGGTGGCCACCCTGGGAGCTCGCACTGCGTTTCAACCTTCCCGAACACTAATCCACAACAATCCCACCTTTTCTCTATAAAGCTAGGGGGCAAAAGGAAGAAGGGAATAAAACAACATGAAAGAAAGAGAGATATCAAGCATGTCTACCAAGTCACAAGGGGAGGCTCAAACAGAGAACAAGCTTCCCCAACCCCGTGCCTTCGCAAAATGGGGGGAGCTACAGGGGACGATGATTGAGAAGGACTAGGGTAGCCACCCCCAGAAATCGCACTGCTTTTCGTCCTTCCTGAACACCAATCCACAACAATCCCACCTTTTCTCCATAAAGATAGGGTCCAAAAGTAAGAAGGGAAGAGAACAACATGAAAGCAAGAGATATAAAATGTGGCTACCGGCTCACAAGGGGAGGCTCAAATAGAGAACACGCTTCCCAAATCCAGTGCCTTCACAAAAAGGGGGGAACTACAGGGGACAATGATCGATAAGGACCAGGGTGGCCACCACGGGAACTCACACTACTTTTTGTCCTTCCCGAACACCAATCCACAAAAATCCCACCTCTTCTCCATAAAGCCAGGGGAAAAAGGAAGAAGGGAAGAAAACGACATGAAAGAAACAAAGATCCCAAGAAAAGAGAGAAGCTCAACAACACGCTGAGTTGATGTTTACTAACCAAAAATAAATCAAACAAGGCACCCAATCAAAAATCATCCCACCTCTTCACACCCTCCCACATACATTACATAACAACACCCTTTCTAGCTTACAACATAACGAAAAGCAATCAAACAACCAGGCAAATAAATCACAACCTAAACTTGACCACTAGAAAAGACAAGGGTCATGATGAGACCAGTCTCTGGAGCATGTTACTGAGAGATAAACAACCCCGCAACCTAGCACAAGGCATCAAATGACAAATAGACTACTAATAGGAAACCCACCCCGCTATTGCACCCCTCCGTGTACAAAACACCCAACAACCTTTCCAGCAAGAAAGTCAACGAGGGTCAAGAATCAAACTCCGAAGAGGAGTTGTCACGGGCTAATGCTCAATGCCGGAGAAAGCCATGGGCCAAAAATACATTGATGGTGCAAGGCTACTAAAGAGAGGGACATCCGAAAAGCACACACCGTGAAATAAAGAAATGACCAAGTCCCACAAAAAACCCAAAATCAAAAGGGAGGAACATGGCCACCCTCATGCCCATTGGCAGGGAAAATTCCGATCTCGATGGAGCTTAGACCATGGGATGGGTTTTTCATAACCTGGACACCTAACCCTTTTGCAAGGGCATATTGAGGAATGGTTATGAGGAATAGGGTGGCCAACCCAATGGGTTGAACCACTCTTCATCCATCCCATACTGACCCCACCGCTACAAATTCCTCTCATGGAAGGTTTGAGCTACTAGGCATGCGTGTAACCACTCCCTCGACCCAACCACTAGCACAAAAGCTCACCCAAGCAACACATCAACCACCGCTGCCTTTTCAAGAGAACCAACTATGGAAGCCTGCACCCTTGGCCCATGCCTTCCAACGAACAAAATACCGAGCACCGGTGCTATGAATGAGTCTAAATTTATCCATCATATTTCCCAAGCACCTCAACTGCAGCAACCATGCTCGGCTGAACAAACCTTCGGAAGGGATCCCAAGAAACAAGCTTCCAAACCCCCTACAGAAACACATTTGGGGAAAGAAAAACAAAGGACGGGTGGGACAAGCATAACCATGGCTTGCAAGCACACACACGAAAAAACAAGCGTTACCTCAAGACAAGCAACCAACAATGTTCCCACCAAACACCAAACTCACTCCCCTAGAGACACACCACACAGTCCCATATTACAATCGAAACCCAACCAACTTGAACCAAAAAAGAAAACCTCTGCTATCAATGATCCTACCGCAGGTTCACCTACGATAACCTTGTTACGACTTCTCCTTCCTCTAAATGATAAGGTTCAATGAACTTTCTACGACATTGACGACTGTGAACCACCATCGTCGACGCAATCTGAACACTTCACCGGATCATTCAATCGGTAGGAGCGAGGGGGGGTGTGTACAAGGGGCAGGGACATAGTCAACATGAGTTGATGACACACACATACTAGGAATTCCTCGTTGAAGACCAATAATTGCAATGGTCTGTCCCCATCATGACACAATTTAAGAAGATTTCATGATCCTCTTGAACCAGGAAGAAAACCTCATTGGTTGCATCAGTGTAGTGCGTGTTTGGCCCAGAACATCTAAGGGCATCACGGACCTGTTATTACCTCAAACTTCCATGGCCTAAATGGCCATAGTCCCTCTAAGAAGTTGGCCATGGAGGGGAACCTTTGCATAGCTAGTTAGCAAGTTGAGGTCTCGTTCGTTATCGGAATTAACCAGACAAATCACTCCACCAACTAAGAACAACCATGCACAACCACCCATAGAATCAAGAAAGAGCTCTCAATTTGTCAATCCTTACTATGTCTGGACCTAGTAAGTTTCCCCGTGTTGAGTCAAATTGAGCAACAGGCTCCACTCTTGGTGGTGCCCTTCCGTCAATTCCTTTAAGTTTCAGCCTTGCGACCATACTCCCCATGGAACCCAAACACTCTGATTTCTCAGAAGCTGCTGGAAGGGTCCTTAGAGCAACATCCGCCAATCCTTGGTCGGCATCGTTTATGGTTGAGACTAGGACGGTATCTGATCGTCTTCAAGACCCCAACATTCATTCTTGATTAATGAAAACATCTTTGGAAAATGCTTTTGTAGTGGTCCATCTTTCATAAATCGAAGAATTTCACCTCTGACAATGAAATACGAATGCCCCCGACAGTCCCTATTAATCATTACTCCAGTCCCGAAGGCCAACACAATAGGAACAGAATCTTGTCGCGTTATTCCATGCTAATGTATTCAGAGCATAAGCTTACTTTGAGCACTCTAATTTTCCAAAGTAACAACGTCGGAGTTGTGACCCAACCAATTAAGGCCAGGAGCACATCGCTGACAAAAGGGACGGAAGGGCAGGTGCACACCAACTAGGTGGACTGACCTTTATGACCCAAGATCCAAGTACGAGCTTTTTAAATGTAACAACTTAAATATATGCTATTGGAGCTGGAATTACCACGGCTACTGGCACTAGACTTGTCCTCCAATGGATCCTTGTTAAGGGATTTAGATTGTACTCATTCCAATTACCGAACTCAATGAGCCTAGTATTATTATTTATTGTCACTACCTCCCCATGTCAGGATTGGATAATTTAAGCACCTGTTGCCTTCCTTGGATGTGGTAGCCATTTCTCAGGCTCCCTCTCCAGAATCGAACCCTAATTCTCTGTAACCCATCACCACCATGGTAGGCCTCTATCCTACCATCGAAAGTTGATAGGGAAAAAATTTGAATGAAGCATCGCCAGCACAAGGGCTGTGCGATTCGTCGAGTTATCATGATTCGCCGGAGAAGCGGGCAAGCCCACGTCAGCCTTTTATCTAAAAAATGCATCTCTTACAAAGGGTCAGGACTTGGTGCACATATTGGCTCTAGAATTACTACAGTTATCCAAGTAGTATGGTACCATCAAAAAAACTATAACTAATTTAATGAGCCATTCGCAGTTTCACAGTTTGAATTAGTTCATACTTAGACATGCATGGCTTAATCTTTGAGACAAGCATATGACTACTGGCAAGATCAACCAGGTAGCACCCTCCCACTTCAAAGGGAATTCTAGGGCACTCTCTTACTAAGAACCAACTTGAACACCCATCAAGTCAAAGAGATAACAAAATATCATGTAACACTTTTATGCCTTGCACCTCTTACATCCCAAGAAGGAAGCACACGCAACATGCCAAGGACATGGTGAACAAATGGGTAGACCTTCAGAGCCACAATGCACCAAGGCCACTTCAGAGTTTACAACCACACCCCAACCAACAAGAAAACAAGCGATCACTCACCCACTCCCTTAGAAATGCTTCCAAGAGCCTCCATGCCCTACACCGAGGCAACCTAGGAGTCCACCTGGGCAACAGCAACAGTGGACCTCGATCTCCCGATCACCTGCAGTAGCCTCAATGCAAAGGAAATAAATGGAGAATGACCAACCATGCAACCTCTATATTATAAATGAGCCCCAACCCTCCCCGCCCTGCACCGAGGCCACCTAGGAATCCACCCAGACAGCAGCAACGATGGACCTCAATCTCTCGATCACCTGCAGTAGCCTCGATGTGAAGGAAAAGGAAGGAAATAAAAAGAGGATGACCGACTACAAATCCTATCATAGAGAGGCCATAAAAACCTCCCCACCCCACACCGATGCCACCTAGGAGTCCACTCGGACAGTAGCAATAGTGGACCTCAATCGGATGATCACCTGTGCCAGCCTCAACACAAAGGCAACGGAAGGAAATAATACAAGACAAACCGAGCCCGTAACCTCCCTTAGAAATGCCCCCTAACCCTCCCCTCCCCGCACAGAGGCCACCTAGGAGTCCACCCGGACAACAAAAATGATGGACCTCAATCGCATGGTTTCCTATGGCAGCCTCAATGCAAAGGAAACAGAAGGAAATAAAAAAAAACCAATCTATCCCACAACCTCTCTTGGGAATGCCCCCCGACCCTCCCTGCCCCGCACCAAGGCCACCTAGGAGTACACCCGGACAACAACAACGGTGGACCTCGATCACTTGACCACCTGCAACAACCATGATCCGAAGGTAAAGGAAGGAAATAAATGAAAATCAAGAGGTTCGCTACATAATACAAGAACATATCCAAACAGGAGGAGGGATTGGGGAGATTCGCACCCCACGCACCCTACATACAAGCAACCTAGGAGATTTCCCACAACCTTACCAACTAGACAATGAATAATTTTCACCTACGACCACCTCCATGCAGAGGAGGGAGGTCGAAGCATTCCACCTCAAAATCCTTCTTCCAGATAGCCCCCACTATTGATGTAGTAAGCCTCCTCCCCTCTGGACCACGAGCGCATACACAATTGAAACAACAAATGCCCATAAACGTTGTGGCTTAACATTTCCAAACTTAAAAGCCTGCCACGCACGTGAGATGCAAGGAAAAAGTTGACCACTCGATCAAACATATGGGCCAACACATCTATAAAAACCTCAAAGCTAATGCAACCACGGATGATGTTCACTTTGAAATGAATGCCAACCCTTAACTTTACAATAAGGAGAACAACACCTCACATCGCCCGATGGAAAAAGCAAGCAAGAGGGAGCGTAGGTGGTTAACAACCAAAACCCTTCCATGTTCCTCTTAAATGTATGCATCTCAACAGACAATGCCAACACAGAAAGAGCACAAGCACAAGAAATCGGCACCATAAACAACCGAACAATGAAGAGGCTAGCCATCATAGGGAGCCATGCACAACAACCCATACAACTCTGAGAAATTAGAGCAGAAGGGGAATTGTTCACTGGGACAAGCATGGCCAATATTACCCATCATGTGCTATTGAGTGGGTATGGAGAGAAGATGAAAATCGGACACCTTACAAACAACCCAAGTCCATTCTTGAGGCAAACCCGAAAAAAAAACTCAATTACCAACCCACCTTTCACATGAAAAGAAAAACCCTTCCCACCAAATAGGGAGGAGGTGAACAATATAATGAGGAGATAATTTCAATGGAGCCACACATGGCTGCCTAGCCCAATCAAAATTTTTTATTCACCACAACCGAGGGGCACGATAGCAAGATAGGCATGATGAAGTTTTGGGGTTTCCATCTGGGACCACAACATTGAAGGTTCAAAGGAACGCCGAGAAAACTTTAACATTTTTATCGTTCGGATGGGCAAGAGGGATGGGGACAAGCATGGCCAACATTACTGCTCATGTGCTACCAAGTGGGTATGGAGAGAAGACGAAAATCGACCACCCTACAAATGACCCAAGGCCATCATTCAGGCAAACCCAAAAAAACAATGCAATTACCAACCCACCTTTCACATGGAAAGAAAACCTATCACCTGTATCATTTGGACGGGCACGAGGGACCAAGACAAGACAGGGAGCCACACCACAACAACCCATACAACTCCAAGAAATTAGAGAGCAGAAGGGGAATTGTTCACATATGCCTCCTGGGACAAGCATGGAAAACATTACCGCTCATGTGCTATCGAGTGGGGATGGAGAGAAGATGAAAATCGGCCACCCTACAAACAACCCAAGGCCATCGTTTAGGCAAACCCAAAAAAGCAACTCAATTACTGATGAGCCCCAAAAATGGACAAATATTTGGGCTCATTCAACCTCCTAATGTGACTTGATCCACCATTCTCATTTGTTTATCGCATGTTTTTGATTATTTTTATGTTAATAGAGTGAATTTGGTTAGTCATTATGCCAACAAGTCTAATGGGTGCTTTGTGTAGCCTTGTTGGTCAACTTGGAGACAAACTTGAAGGTCTTAATGAGCACTTGGTAGCCAAATTCGTGGGAGAACAAGCTAGAGGATTTGTAGGAAGGTGTCCCCCTCATTTATGGACCCTTACCTCGAATTCTCCACCATCAGCTCGGAGTTCAAAGGCCACCAAATCAATGAGCTCAAGGGCAGCCAAGCAAGTCAAGTTGGACTGCTGTTAACTACAAGTCTTGGGTAGCCAAGTCCCTAACTTTTAGGAGGACTGTTGGGTCCTCAAATTGTATAAATAAGAAGGCTTGGGGCCTCATTTTGGTTAGCTAGTGGTTGGTCATTTTTGGTAGCTAGTGGGTAGTCATTTTTGTAGCTAGTTAGTCATTTTGTTTTAGACATTAGTTAGCTAGCTTGTAGTTCGATTTTTAGGCCATGGATTAGCCTTGCTTTCAGCTCATTCTCAAGCTCTCCTTATGGACAGTTTTGATGTACTTTTCATTTCTTGAGTAATAAAGATGGATCCAGCTTTGCACCAGCTCTAAATCTTTCATGGGAGGCTGTAGCTCTTGGGGTTGGGCCCATCTCAAGCGCCCAGTACCTCCCTTGTGTATCTTGATGTGTTTGTTGCATTCTCATAATAAAAATCTGCTCTTTAGATCTTGCTTTGTTATGGTAGTTGGTTTTGATGGGTAACGTAGCTTTTTATGCTTAGAATCGATTGGTAGGAGTTTGTTATGCATTTAGATCTTTTGGAATGCTCTTTCTCACGTGAAGTACATGGTTCTCTTTCCAAACAAAGCTGATGTTCATTTATTTCATTGACAATTAGATTAAGTTAGCTAGGACTTGGTTTGTTTGCAAGAATTCATTGATTCATTTAAATGAGCATTGTGCAGGGCATCTCTATCATCTTCATCACCTCCTCAAGTTCTATTTAACCTTTGTCTCACTCATTTACCCTCCAACTCTCTCATTTCCCACATAGCTCCATCTCCTTCAACTTTCGTTGGTTCCATCCTTCCAATCATCAAACCATTGCATACACTCTTCCCTCATCCTATTCTTTCACTTCTAAAGCCATCACCAGCCTTATTCCTACCTTACACATCTCCCCCTACCATTTCATCACTCCTCCATCACGCCAAACACTCACGGTAGGTCATCCTGTAGCCATTTGTAGACATCCTGTAGAAAACAGAGTATCCTGTAGGATCCTCTGCAGGCTTCCTGTAGGAGGCCACTCACTCGGTTGCCGAGCTTCTGAATGTGAGGGACCTCTGTGGATGGATGCTAAGGATCCCTAGGAACCTCTCCTAGCCTCCCTAACCTGTCCCACGCTTTCCTTCCTTCTCCATCCCACCTGCACAACCAAACCCTAGTTAGCACAAGATCACAATCATTCCACACACTTAAAGGAAAAATACAAAAACATAACTTTCATGATGCAAGTAGTTTAGATCCATGCATTTTCATTTATTAGAGGTAATGATAGCATTGGTAGAAGTTGCATTTACATTCCTTGCATTGTAGAGGTCAGACTAGTTAAATTAGGGTTTCCTAGGTTTACATGCTTTGATTTGCTTTCGGTTCATTTTTGTCAAGTAAAGTAGCTTTCCTTTGAGATTAGCTTTTGTCCATCAATTAGCAAGCTTCTTCTGAGAGCCTATAGAAGTTGGCTTGAGCCCTAGTGAACTTGTGCCAGCTGACCAAGTGACAGCTGCAACAAGAGCTAGTACTTGTGCATATACCACCGTCGCTTCCAAGTTTGTACGAACTACCGGGTTGATAAAATGAGAGACAGGAAGCCCCAGGAGTTGTAGCATTATTGCTACAATACTGGAGCTCACCATCTTTTTGGCGCTGTTGCCGGGGAAGCGGCAGAGTATTGGTGATTGTTGCTATTCTTCTATTTTCTACTACAACCTTCTTCTAAGTAGTTTACTTCATTTCCATTATGCAATTTCATTTATGCAAAAGTAGATTAGCCTTTCTTGCTTTCCTAGATTAGCATTTCCTGCTTTCATAGATTAGCATTTCCTGCTTTCATAGATTAGCATTTCCTGCTTTCCTAGAATAGCCTTTCAATTCCGCATTTCAATTTCGCAAGCGTAGACTAGCATTTCATTCTTGCAATTCCATTTGAGCAAAATAAATCAGTCCTTTCAATTTCGCAAGATAGTTAGTTGCAATTCAATCTATTTCATGCTTTGTAGGAGTAGAGATAAGTTAGAAAAATGATTGCACAACACCCCCACTGCTTCACACAGCCAACGTTCTTCCTCGATGGTTGTGATGAAAGAGCCCCTGGGTGGACATCAAGACATATCTGAAGAACCTATAGGGGAGAAGAAGAAGAAAACATTCCTCTGAAGCAAATGGCTACAAGTAGAGATGTTGGGAGCAACATCTTGTCCAAAGATGAATTTGAAAATCAGACCAAAGATTTCAAGAGTGATATGAGGCAGTTTCTTGCCATGCAACTGGATACCTTGCGGATCCGAAAGAAGCAAGAAGAAGCTAAGAGGGCTTTGGTCATTTTTTGTCCTAGGTGCCTTAAAAAGCATCCTAGGAACGAATGTCCAATGCACTCCCTAGAAGTGTGTTTTGTATGTGAAGAATACCATCCTATAGATCAGTGCCCTTCCTTGCCCAGAATCAAAGCTGCATATCAAAGAGCCAAGGGAGCCACTGAATCACTCTATTATATGAACCAAAGGAGGCCACATGGACCTAGATCTTACCAGTAAGAACTGCAAGGGATACCCGAGACCTATTATGACCCTTATCAAGCCACTTTCATGCCTTCTTGGGATCCCCCTACTCATCCTTCGTGGTCTACACCTCCTCCTTGGTCATATCCTCCTTGTTCCTTCACAGATCCATATTATGCCCAACCAGTTGCTCATTCATTTCACTCTTATGCTCAGCCACAGCCTCAGTGGAATGCACCTTATCAGGAGTGGAGGCCCCAGTACAACTCTCATCCCGCTCATTTTCCTCCACCACCTGCTCATCCACAACCATCGCCTCCTCCTCCACCAAGGCAACCCCAAATGCCTACCCAACCACAATGCCATCCATCTCCATCTCAAACTCACATCTCCACTCATCTACCCGTACCATTTCAAAAGCCATACAATGGAGTAGCTCAACCCCATTGCAAACCTGAGGCACAACATATCCAAACAACTCCTCTTGAGCCCAATGATCTTCACCAAAGCTCAGGAAGAGTGTTGCAAAAAAGAGATCATCTTGAAAGCATTGAAGGACCAAAGGCAAAAGAAGATTCAAAAGATGAGATCAAAGAACCAAGGGCTGCACTTGATGAAGAAAAGAGATCAGAATCAGAGATCGAGAGAGTTCCCTCATGGTTACCATCAAATCCTCCATGTATTCCAGAGAAAAATCAACAACAAGAGGAAGATCAGAAGGTCATGATAGAAGGTGACATGAAGAATGATCCAAATCAGCAAGATGACCAAGGATATCAAAGCTATATTGAGATATGGTTTCAGAAGGTCACTAAGTTGCAGCAGTACTCTCCTCCTCAGCTATGTTTTGTACTTTCAAAGTCAGATCATGTTGTCTCTGAAAGTTGGATAGTTGTCAAAGCATGCATTCCGAGCCTTTACATCATCTTATCTCTAATCTCGATGTGCACATGGCTCCATTGGAAGTATTCTTATACTTGAAAATGATTTTGTTTTTTCAAGTAGGGTAGGGTAGAAAAAGAAAAGAAAAAGAAAAAATGAAAAAAGTAAAATAGAAATCTAAGGTGAAAACCTCCTTGGATGCGCCTTAGATTGGCTCATTGATTGAAAACCTCCATGAGGCGGTCAATGGGTTGGAAAAAAAAAGAGGAAAAAGAAAAAGATCTTTGGGTGAAAACCTCCCTTGGAGGCGCCCAAGGTAGGCAATTAGGGTGAAAACCTCCATGAGGCGCCCTAGTTGTTTTTCAAAAAAAAAGAGAAAAAAGAAAAAGAAAAATAAAGCTAATCTCCATTGAATAAGTTCATGTTGCAGCAATGACATTGCAGGTTAAAGAAGGACGTTTCATGACAGGAGGAGCACTCAAATCAAGGTCAAAGGAGTTTTTATGCCTTCTACAGGAAGTTTCGTATCTTCTACAGGAAGCTTACAAAAAAGCCAAATTGATCTCCAAAGAGGACCTGAAGGCTTGGGATATGTCCATGAGGCCTACACTCATCTATGTTCCCACTCCTCACCCCTTTTCCATCATTCTGTTCATGTCATTATGCTTCTTTCCTCAAAACTGTGTTTTCTACAGGATGCTCTATATTTCTACAGGAAACATCCTGTAAAACCTTTGGACGAGCCAAATTCAATCTCAAAAATGAATCTAATGGTGGGAGTCTATTGGTTAGGCCTGCAAGCACTTGTGTGTCCATCCCTTGCCTTCATCCATCATTTTTTCCACCTCCTTGTGCCTCTCATTGTGCTTCTACAGGATCTTCCTGTAGAAATTGTGGGAAACTAGGCATGCAATTCAAAAAGTGGTTTGGCGAACATGCTAGCTTCCTCAAGGGTTTAGAGGTCCTCATGCAGTCTTCCAACTCATCCTCCATCATCTCCATACCTGCATCACAAACAAAATTCATTTTGTCATCCCATGCAAGCACATGCAAAAAGCCTTGAAGCAAAAAATACCTAGAGCAGAATTTGTTTTTGCCATAACTTGAAAACCATGCATCCATTTGACAAACCGTTTTATGGGGAATTGTACAAGGTTGATGACAACATGCCTGAGCAGTTTCATGCAATTCCAATGCACGGTTTCCAAGAAATTAGCCTCCATCACCATCAGCCATTTTTGCATTTTCTCCATAACCGTGCATCTGTTTCAAAACCTGTTTCATGGGGAGATGCACATGGATGATAGTAGCCTACCCAAGCAGTTTCAGCTAATTCCGATGCACGGTTTCCAAGAAATAGACCTCTGAAATCTTCAGCCATTTTCCATTTTTCTCGAAATCCGTGCATCCATTGATCACGAATTTGCTATGGGAGATGCATGATGATGGTAGAAACATGCTCAGCAAGTTTCAGATCGATCCGCTTTGGCGTTTGGGAGAAATGTCAAAAACAAGTTCTGGTTCGGGGAAGATGCAGCAACAGCAGCTTGAATGTGCAGATTTGAACGTGGAAACGATTGTCTGGAGCTTGGATCCGTCCAGAGGACACCTGCACAGAAAAAAAACAGCCATGAATCATCAATCAAGCCACCATGCAACCACATCAACACATGCATGCAGCAAAGCTTCACGGCAGCCAACTGACTTTCAGGTACGTGACAAAACCGATTCCTCTGTTTGCATGAATCTAATCTGAACATTGCATGAATGAATGGGATGGTTAGGATTAAAAAATCGGTGGCCAGCTAACTAGCCACCCACATCTAGTTCAACAACACTTGGTGGGTGAATGAGACACGTGCGCTCAGCCATCTCAGGAAGGAAATTGAAAACGGGCAGTGGTGAACAGTTAAACTACAGCGTGCTTGATGGTAAGTGATTACAGGCAGAGGACTACAGTTCATAATTACACTGTAGTGGAGACAACAGTTGCATGGGCCAGCACACGTATGTGCCACCTCACTCCAAAAAAATCACGCAGAAATCCGAGCGCTCAGCTGTTGGTCAACTTGCACTTGCAACATGATTCACTCGAAGTGTATTCAAATTTAGGTATTGCTTCCCTTTTTGTGAAGTTACATACTCTGAAATACGAGCTCTCTCCTTGTGGAACAATGACCATATAGTCAGTTTGATAGCTCAAAATCGCAGTGTTCTTCTTCTACTAATTTATGAAGCTTTGGAAAAGAATACTCAGAGCCATTGGAACCAGACAATTCATGGTTTGACATTGAATGTGAGAAAGATGTTCAGGGAAATGGATAGTGACCTTTCTCATGAGTGTCGGTGCATATTTCAAGAAAAGCAAGCAAAAGCAAAAGAAAATGAAGAAAAACGTGAACTGATCTGGAAACGTTTGGAAGACGTTGCGGAGTCTAAAAGTGGAAGCAAAGAATCCTTTCCAGCCATTCAGGCATTAAAGATTCGAGGGTCAGATTGAACAAACTTTAAATGAGCAAGTTGATAGTTAACCTGATAAAGGAAACCCTTTAAAGTTGGTGAGATTTTTATAAGGACTTTGTTGTAAACCTTAATATGTTCAATATCTATGGAAGTCCAGAGAAAGCAGGCCTGGAGGAATGTGCTCTTCTTAAGATTGTCTTGTGAAAGAAAAGTGGATGGGCTATTCTGATTTGAAGGAGTGAAAGGTCATGATCAGCTTGGCTTGTTGTCCAAGTGAAGGAGAATGTAATGTATCAATCTTGTCGTGTTCAGGTATGAATGGATTTCCATCACTAATTTTAGAGTATTGGTTGCAGTGTTCAAATTTGCTATTTTGGAATTTCTGTGCTGACAAATAACAAAGGCACTGCTAGCAGGCTATTCATTACAGATCACCCTTCTCATCTAAAGAGAATGAAAATTTCACATTTTGGGCATGGCAGGGCTGTGGATGAAATCATAAATGCAAGACCACGCATGGAAAACCACTTAGTGATAGCTAATGTTGGCAAGGGCATACTTTCAGGTTCTCAAGTAGAGTCATATTGCCCACAGCAATGCACAGCATAATGGTGTTGCTCCCACATGTATTGCCCTTCCTCAAACAAGCTGCCAGGAAGAAAAGAGAGAATACACCAGAGGGGAATTTGCATGCCTCTTCCATTGCTGAATATGATCCTAATAATGAATCTTTTGGTCAACACCATGCAGTTAGAAACAAAATTGGGAAGTCTTCAGGGACTTGATAGCAGAAAGTGAAATGAAAGCCCTCACCTATGATATCAGTCCTTCTAACAGTGAGGAAGAGGAGCAGAGAAGGGGAGAAGATGAAGGTTGCCACAGCAAAGCTGAAAGGAGAAGGAACCCCCAACCAAGCAGACCAAAACAGTTGAAACAATTTCTACAGGAAGCCAAAACTCAGCTACAGGTCTGTTTCTACAGGAAGACAGAGTCTGTTTCTACAGGAAGACAGAACAATTTCTACAGGAAAGTTTGAAAAGAGGGAAGCCAAAGGAGAAATCGGCTGAGATGTTAGCCAAGGAAGCCACCAGGGCCATCAAAGACAAGGGGAGAGATTTGGTTGCTCAGAGGATGAGCAACACTTTCAGTAGGGGGGTGATGATGAGCCCCAAAAATGGACAAATATTTGGGCTCATTCAACCTCCTAATGTGACTTGATCCACCATTCTCATTTGTTTATCGCATGTTTTTGATTATTTTTATGTTAATAGAGTGAATTTGGTTAGTCATTATGCCAACAAGTCTAATGGGTGCTTTGTGTAGCCTTGTTGGTCAACTTGGAGACAAAATTGAAGGTCTTAATGAGCACTTGGCAGCCAAATTCGTGGGAGAACAAGCTAGAGGATTTGTAGGAAGGTGTCCCCCTCATTTATGGACCCTTACCTCAAATTCTCGACCAACAGCTCAGAGTTCAAAGGCCACCAAATCAATGAGCTCAAGGGCAGCCAAGCAAGTCAAGTTGGACTGCTGTTAACTACAAGTCTTGGGCAGCCAAGTCCCTAACTTTTAGGAGGACTGTTGGGTCCTCAAATTGTATAAATAAGAAGGCTTGGGGCCTCATTTTGGTTAGCTAGTGGTTGGTCATTTTTGGTAGCTAGTGGGTAGTCATTTTTGTAGCTAGTTAGTCATTTTGTTTTAGACATTAGTTAGCTAGCTTGTAGTTCGATTTTTAGGCCATGGATTAGCCTTGCTTTCAGCTCATTCTCAAGCTCTCCTTATGGACAGTTTTGATGTACTTTTCATTTCTTGAGTAATAAAGATGGATCCAGCTTTGCACCAGCTCTAAATCTTTCATGGGAGGCTGTAGCTCTTGGGGTTGGGCCCATCTCAAGCGCCCAGTACCTCCCTTGTGTATCTTGATGTGTTTGCTGCATTCTCATAATAAAAATCTGCTCTTTAGATCTTGCTTTGTTATGGTAGTTGGTTTTGATGGGTAACGTAGCTTTTTATGCTTAGAATTGATTGGTAGGAGTTTTTTATGCATTTAGATCTTTTGGAATGCTCTTTCTCACGTGAAGTACATGGTTCTCTTTCCAAACAAAGCTGCTGTTCATTTATTTCATTGACAATTAGATTAAGTTAGCTAGGACTTGGTTTGTTTGCAAGAATTCATTGATTCGTTTAAATGAGCATTGTGCAGGGCATCTCTATCATCTTCATCACCTCCTCAAGTTCTATTTAACCTCTGTCTCACTCATTTACCCTCCAACTCTCTCATTTCCCACATAGCTCCATCTCCTTCAACTTTCGTTGGTTCCATCCTTCCAATCATCAAACCATTGCATACACTCTTCCCTCATCCTATTCTTTCACTTCTAAAGCCATCACCAGCCTTATTCCTACCTTACACATCTCCCCCTACCATTTCATCACTCCTCCATCACGCCAAACACTCACGGTAGGTCATCCTGTAGCCGTTTGTAGACATCCTGTAGAAAACAGAGTATCCTGTAGGATCCTCTGCAGGCTTCCTGTAGGAGGCCACTCACTCGGTTGTCGAGCTTCTGAATGTGAGGGACCTCTGTGGATGGATGCTAAGGATCCCTAGGAACCTCTCCTAGCCTCCCTAACCTGTCCCACGCTTTCCTTCCTTCTCCATCCCACCTGCACAACCAAACCCTAGTTAGCACAAGATCACAATCATTCCACACACTTAAAGGAAAAATACAAAAACATAAATTTCATGATGCAAGTAGTTTAGATCCATGCATTTTCATTTATTAGAGGTAATGACAGCATTGGTAGAAGTTGCATTTACATTCCTTGCATTGTAGAGGTCAGACTAGTTAAATTAGGGTTTCCTAGGTTTACATGCTTTGATTTGCTTTCGGTTCATTTTTGTCAAGTAAAGTAGCTTTCCTTTGAGATTAGCTTTCGTCCATCAATTAGCAAGCTTCTTCTGAGAGCCTATAGAAGTTGGCTTGAGCCCTAGTGGACTTGTGCCAGCTGACCAAGTGACAGCTGCGACAAGAGCTAGTACTTGTGCATATAGCACCGTCGCTTCCAAGTTTGTACGAACTACCGGGTTGATAAAATGAGAGACAGGAAGCCCCAGGAGTTGTAGCATTATTGCTACAATACTGGAGCTCACCAATTACCAACCCACCTTTCACACGAAAAGGAAACATGTCACTTGTATCATTTGGATGGGCACAATGGGACCAGGATGAGCTGGGGAGCCACACCACAACAAACCATACAACTCCAAGAACTTAGAGAGCAAAAGGGGAATTGTTCTCATATGCCTCCCGAGATGACTATGGCCAACATTACTACTCATGTTCTACCAAGTGGAGATGGAGAGAATATGAAAATCGACCATCCTACAAACAACCCAAGGCCATTGTTTAGGCAAACCCGAAAAAAAAACTCAATTACCAATCCACCTTTCACACGAAAAGAAAACCTGTCACTTGTATCATTTGGATGGGCATGAGGGGACTAGGACAAGCCAGGGAGCCACACCACAACAACCCATACAACTCCAAGAACTTAGAGAGCAGAAGGGGAATTTTTCACATATGCCTCCTGAGATGAGCATGGCCAACATTATCACTCATGTGATACCGAGTAGGGATGAAGAGAAGATGAAAAATGGCCACCCTACAAATGACCCAAGGCCATCATTCAAGCAAGCCCAAAAAAGCAACTCAATTACCAACCCACCTTTCACACAGAAAGCAAACTTTTCACTTGTATCATTTAGATGGGCATGAGGGACCAAGACGAGCCTAAGAGCCACACCATAATAGCCCATACAACTCAAAGAACTTGGAGAGAAGAGGGGGAATTGTTCACATATGCCTCCCAGGATGAGCATGGCCAACATTACCGCTCATGTGCTACCGAGTGGGAATGGAGAGAAGATGAAAATCAGCCACCCTACAAATGACCCAAGGCCATTCTTCTTGCAAACCTGAAAAAACAACTCAATTACCAATCTGCATTTCGCATGAAAAGAAAACCTATCACTTGTATCATTTGGATGGGCACGAGGGACTAGGACAAGCCCAGAGGTCACACCACAATAGCCCATACAACTCCAAGAACTTGGAGAGCAGAAGGGGAATTGTTCACATATACCTCCCGAGACGAGCATGGCCAACATTACCGCTCATGTGCTATCAAGTGGGGATGGAGAGAAAAGGAAAATCGGCCACCCTACAAATGACCCAAGGTCATCCTTTAGGAAAACCCAAAAAAAAAAACTCAATTACCAACCCACCTTTCACATGAAAAGAAAACCTATCACTTCTATCATTTGGATGGGCATGAGGGACTAGGATGAGCCCGGAAGCTACACCACAACAACCCATATAACTCCAAGAACTTGGAGAGCAGAAGGGGAATTGTTCAAATATGCCTCCTGGGATGGGCATGGCCAACATTACCACTCATGTTCTACCGAGTGGGGATGGAGAGAAGATGAAAATCAGCCACCCTACAAATGACCCAAGGCCATTCTTCAGGCAAACCCGAAAAAACAACTCAATTATCAACCCACCTTTCACACGAAAAGACCTCCGAGGGACCAAGATGAGTATGGCCAACATTATCGCTCATGTGCTACTGAGTGGGGATGTAGAGTAGATGAAAATAAGCCACACTAAAAATGACTCAAGGCCATCCTTCAGGCAGAACCAAACAAACATCTCAATTACCAGACCACTTTTCACATGAAAGCAAGACCGCGCCTGAACGAGTTTACATGGGCTCCCTCACGCAACTCGACCCGACCCAATCAAATGAGTTTTTATGGGTGCCCTCACATGACATGACACGACATGACTCGACCCGACCTGACTGAGTTTACATGGGCTCCCACACATTATCGAAATGAAGGCACAAGGGAGAGTCGGGCAAATGAGCTACACAAACATGCACAAAGCTCATCCTGGGTCACAACTTAATAATTTTGATACAAGCTTGTGTGCCCAAGCATACCCTCACACTGAACGACCTGACCAAACAAGTTTACACGGGTGCCCTCAAACAACCCACTCGAACAAGTTTACACGAATGCCCTCAAAAAACTTGCCCGAATGAGTTTACACGGGTGCCCTCAAATGACCCTCTCGAATGAGTTAACACGGGCATCGTCAAATGACCTGACTGAATGAGTTTACACATCCAACCATAAATGACCTGCCTGAATGAGTTTACATGAACACCCTCAAATGACCCACCCAAATGAGTTTACACGAGCACCCTCAAATGACTGCCCCGAACAAGTTTACATGGATGCCCACACACGACCAAAATGAAGGCACAAGGTAGAGTCGAGCAAACGAGTTGCACAAACGTGCACAAAGCTCACCCCAGGTCACAACTTACCATTTTTGAACGGGCTCATGTGCGTGGGTGCACCCTCACACTAAACGACCCAACCAAATGAGTTTACATGGGCGCCCTCAAACGATCTGCTCATATGAGTTTACAAGAACGCCCTCAAATAACCTGCCCGAACGAGTTTACTTGGACACCCTCAAACGAACCACCCCAATGAGTTTACATGAGTTCCCACACACAATTGAAATGAAGGCACAAGGTAGAGCCAAGCAAACAAGGTTGCAAAAATGTGCATAAAGCTCACCCCGAGTCACAACCTAGCATTTTTGATATGGGCTCGTGTACCCGGGTGCACCCTCACACTGAACGACTCGATCGAACGAGTTTACACGGGCGCCCTCAAACGACCTACCCGAACGAGTTTACACAAGCGCCCTCGAACTACCCGCCCGAATGAGTTTACACGGACGCCCTCAAACGACCACCTAAACAAGTTTAAATGGGTTCCCACACGATCAAAACGAAGGCAAAAAGGAGAGTCGGGCAAACGATCTGCATGAACATGCACAAAAACCACCTCGGGTCACAACTTAGCATTTTTGATATGGGCTCGTGTGCCTAGGTGCACCCTCACACTGAACGACCCAATCGAATGAGTTTACATGAACACCCTCAAAGGACCCACCTGAACGAGTTTACATGAGCGCCCTCGAATGACCTGCCCGAACGAGTTTACACGAACACCCTCAAACAACTCGCCTGAACGAGTTTACACGAACACCCTCAAACGACCTGCGTGAACAAGTTTACATGAGTGGTTGCACAACCGAAACAAAGGCACAAGGGAGAGTCAGGTAAACGAGCTACACGAACGTGCACAAAGACGACACTGGGTCACAACTTAGCATTTTTTATACAGGCTCATGTGCCCAGGTGCACCGTCACACTGAATGACCCAACCGAACAATCTTACGCAAACACCCTCAAACGACCCGCCTGAACGAGTTTACACAGGCACCCTCGAATGACCCACATGAACGAGTTTACACGAACACCCTGAAATAACCGCCCAAATGAGTTTACACAAAAGCCCTCAAATGACCCGTCTGAACGAGTTTACATGGGTGCCCACACGACCGAAATGAAGGCATAAGGGAGAGTCAGGCAAACGAGCTGAATGAACGTGCACAAAGCCCACCCTGGGTCACAACTTACCATTTTTTATATGGTTTCATGTGCCTGGGCGCACCCTCACACTAAACAACCCGACTGAACAAGTTTACATAGATGCCCTCGCCCAACCCGCCCGAACGAGTTTACATGGACACCCTCGCCTGACCCGCCTAAACAAGTTTACACGGACGTGCTCAAATGACCCACCCAAATGACCCACCCAAATGAGTTGACACAGATGGCCTCAAATGACTCACCTGAATGAAGTTTACATGGGCACCCACATGACCGAAACGAAGTCACAATGGAGAGCCGGGTAAACAAGCTACATGAATGTGCACAAAGCCCACCCCGGGTCACAATTTAGCATTTTTTATACAAGTTCATGTGCCCAGGCGTTCCCTCACACTGAATGACCCAACCGAACGATTTTACACGGATGCCCTCGCCCGACTCGCTCGAACGAGTTTGCACAGATGCCCTCACTCGACGCACCTGAATGAGTTTACATGGACACCCTCAAACAACCTGCCTAAATAACCTACCTAAACAAGTTTACACGGACGCCCTCAAATAACCCGCCCAAACAAGTTTACATGGGCACCCACACGACCAAAACAAAGGCACGAGGGAGAGCTAGGAAAATGAGCTGCTCGAACGTGCACAAAGCTCACCCCAGGTGAAAACTTAGCATTTTTGATACAGGCTCATGTGCCTGGGCACGCCCTCACACTAAACGACCCACCCAAATGAGTTTACATAGATGCCCTCGCTCGATCTGCTTGAACAAGTTTACATGGATGCCCTCGCCTGACCTACCCTATCAAACCCCTACACTGGCATTACTCTTCCAGCCGCACTATAGCGAGGTGCATTACCATCGACCCTTTTCTTTTCACCAATACTCACGGTCATGGACTACGCCTAACATTCATACTTAGTTTATTTCTTCATTACCAAGTATTAAGTTATCCTTTATACAAGATGAAAACCATGAACATTCATCATAACAACATTAACATGTACACATAATATAAAGGGAGGGAAAACTCCCTGAGGTGAGTATGCTCGTATATCAATATATATAAATATTCAACTTTCAAAGTACAAGTTAAATCTTGGAGGAAACCCCAAATTTACACTTAGCCAAATTTTACATTCATCGGCAAACTCGATTGCCCAACTCGTCGGCACTTCCAAACGGTCACTACATGTTCTACCCAACTCTTCATTTACTCCCGAACAACTTCGTTCAGCTCGTCAAATGAACTGCGTCATTTGTCAAACTTGGGTGCGCTCCCCATGTCCGTGTCACCCAACCTAGGCACCCTCCGCACACCTCGTCGCACCTGCGTTCGCAAAGCACAACACTTCTATTTCGTTCAACCGATCAGCGGGCACAACTCTGTGTCGCATCACTCAGACCATCCACCTAAATAAGGCACGCCCACCCGCAGGTCGCCCGTTCACCCGGTCGCTTCGTTCGGTGGGTGCACCCATCGTGTAGCCCTACCCAAACTATTCAACCACCGATCATGGCCACCGGACATTCACTCGGTACCTAACCTGGGTTATTGTCTGTGCACGCACTGTTTGCCTGGTTACCTTCACCCATTCTGCCTATCGTGCAGGCACATCCACACTGTTCAACCGTAGGTTCCTTGCACTTCAAACTTGACTTGCGACTTCGGTGATCGAATGCTTGATGACTTTCCACCACAACGCACTGCTCATATATATGTTGGCCAGCTTGTTGTGTGGTCGCCCAGCCGACCTGCCTATCTAACACATCTCTCAGCTTCACCAAGTTTTATCACCGTCAGCCCACCCGTATAATGTGTGGCTGCTCGCCCGCTCGTCGGTTCACCCATCGGCCTGCCCATCGGTTGGGGCACCCGGGACCACCCACACGGGTATAAGTGTTTCACCACTTAAACTCCATCGCATATCTTCCGAAACTCCTTGCGTGACCTACAACTTGCTCAACTCTTCCATACATTGCCTGTGTGCCCTCGCTCTCCACCAACCATAGCTCGTTCGCACGTCGTGTAGCTCACTTGGCGTGTCGCCCATGCCACCCATCTGTTGTGACAACCACAGGGCATTACATCCTCCCCCACCAGAATTCATTGCCGTCCTCAGTGATCTGGCCACCCACTATCGCTGTCATCCAACGTCTCATAATCCATCAAAACAGTCATATCCGTGATCCATGTTATCAACCAGTCCATACACTGCAAACATCCCTGCAACATATACAATACAACAGTCTCCACCATGTATTGCTATCGTGTGAACTACTTCCATGATACTCCAACATAATGCTAACACATCTCTGCACACTATCAACCCCCATGACTCGAACTAGTTGGGTAGCTAATATAACTGTCATGCTTGAACCATAAGAATGCACATCCTTATGTCATCACTAGTATTTTCTCAGAACATCTTCCACAACATCAACTCAACCAAGAATCTGCTCCAAACCCATTCTCAGGTCCATCGAATCTCCATCCCATCTGCACCATGTCTATCTAGTCCATGGTCTTGTTGTACAAGAGTATACAATACCTCATCGGCTCATACACAAAACATCTCCATGTCACACCAGTCATCTACCTGCACAACATCCCTGCCTTGGCTCCTCATTGGATGCCCATAAGTGACACCTCTACAAGTGCTCCTGCATAATGTCCCTACATAAGATTGTCATTCTCCATGTCTCTGACCTGATGTCCATGACTCAAGTTTCCCATGTTTTCCAAATAAGTAGACCCATCTCAACAGTCGATCATCCACATCCAAGTCTTCAAATCTGTCATCATAAAGAGGCCTCCTCCAAGGCCGCTTGTCAAGGTGGTGCAGCCCCTTCCAACCAAGGTCCCTGCACCAACCCATCTCCAAGGTTGTCTATTGAGAAAGGAGGGCCAGGAAGTTTCCTCCGCAGCTCTCATCCACCCATGTATCAGATTGGTGTTGTGTCCTCAAGTATCTGTGCATAACCTCAACCTCTTCACATGTACATCGAAGCTTCTCAAGCTTGTCTTTCGTCAACTGAAAGTCATATATGCCCATAGCATACCTACAAAACTCCACTATGCCAGCCAGATCTCTACCTGCATAATCCTCTCCAACCACTGCCTCTAAAGAAGTACTCAGACTCCCTTCATCTACAACTCCATTGTGAAGATCTTCAGTAGAATATGTCTCTGCCAAGTGCTTCAGGATTTGTGAGATTGATCTCCCACTTCCTTCCTTCTTCCTCGCTCTTGCAATGAATTCAGTCAACTTATCTTCCTTCGTTGTTAGAGTCATACTCCCAAGTCCTCTTTGCTCCACATCCTCATGCTTCACATTCGGATCTTTGGGATACAAAGTGATATAATTCATCCTTGGTCTATACCCTAAGCAACTCCTCTTATTCATCGGAACCAACATAGTTCTTCCTTCAGTTTTTATCAAGAGAATGTCTCGGTCCACCATTGATATGGCTTGTGAAAGCTTCCTAAAAGTTTTCCCCAACACCATAGAATGATCATCCATGTACATAATCCTCAAGTACAACTTTCCAAACCATGAGCCCACTCTCACCTGAGTGTTCTCCATCACACCAGTAATAACTTCCATGGTAGAGTTGACTACTTTGAAAGCACTCCACTCTTTCCCCATCTTAGCTTTCTTCCCAAAAGACTATGCTACCTTCTTGCTCAAGAAGCTATGAGTGGCTCCCGTATCCACCAAAGCTACAAATCTCTTACCTTTCATGGTTACCTGCACAAAACTCAGCTTCAAAGAATTACCTCCTTCTGTCAGCTTTATCTTGTGTCTCACATCAGCAACCTTCTTCAATAATTTGACCTCAGAAGTGTCCATTGGCTTATGTTCCAACCCAAAATCTCTCTTAAGGTACGTCACTTCATTGCTTGGCTCTTCTAAGCAACTCAATCATGGCTCAACTTGACTTCCCTCAAGCTTGTCCTCCATCGCATTCTGCTCAAGTGCACCAACCAAGTGCTCATTGACTTCCTCCATCGAACTAAGCTTCTGAACATGTTATACAGTAATTTGTCATTGTATTCACTCCAGTCTTCCTACTTTGTCATGTTTCCAAGTCATACATGCTCATGTTAGACAAATTCTCTCTGATGTTGCCAAATGACCCACTTTTCCAAAGGTTTTTGCCTCATCGCGTCTGTTGGCTAAATAAACGCACTGAAGGGCGCTCCAAAAAAGCCTAGAAGCACTTCCAACACGGAGGTACACCTGATTCCCATGATGTTCGGATTTTATGTGCCAGCACGACTGTCTCTTGTAAATTTCTACGATGACCTAATTAGCTACGTTATTCAATAGCGATGTCAGCACGGAAGGCCAATTATGTGCCCGCGATGATCCAGATTGGGCAAATTTGTTCCAACAGTCAGCCTTCTCGATGACTCTAAACCTGGCTGTTGGCCTAGTTTATGTCGCCCTCCTTTCTATGGCGTGGTTGTTCCGTCATTTGTGCTACCTTCCTTGGAGATAAGCTCACTCTTCCACCTTTCATGGAGACTCCTTCTCCTATTTAAATTATCCATTGCTATGTGCTGCTAGTTTTTGGAGTTCTTAGTCTTTGGAATGGTTGCCAATAGCGTTGTTAGTGTTTGTGAGTTTGCTAGATAGCTGGTGTGAGTGTGACAAGTGTGGGTTTGTTGATAGCTTGAGGAAGGTTGTTAAGTGCCCTTAATCTTCTGTAAAACATGTGAGTGAGAGAGACTTGTGTATTGGGAGGTCCATCTTCAAAGAGTGAATTCTTGAGGAACAGGCTGGTTGGATCCCTCTAAGAAGGCTTGTGACGTTAAGACTTTGGTTGTAAGCTTACTCTTATTTCATAATTAATTCAATCACTAATGTTTTCCTATGTATTGTATGTAATGTACTTGATAGCTCATGATTTATTGACTTTGTGAGTAAATAGATCATTGTTGTTTTGGTTACGTGCTTTTCTGTATTTATTTTGCATTGTTTCAGGTTGATTACTCATTAGGATAAGGAAGCAGAAGCTGGAGCAGTGCAACGGAACTCCATTGACCACCGGTTGAGGTAGGCCTCCAACTATGACTGTTTAAGGAAAGCTATTGTTGATCTGTCCTTGTTTGTGACTAGACCCACTCTAGGGCTAGAAGGGTTGCCACTGTCCACAGAGGGAACACTTTTCTACATCACAAATTGGTGACTCCACTGGGGAACCTTGCCCTTTGTTCTTTTCTTGTTTACTCCTGTCTTGATTTTTGTTTTGGTCTCTTTTGAAGTATTGGGGATTAGTTACCAGTCTTCTGAGTTTCCTGGCCTGATCTGGGAAATGTCCTTATTTGATTAAAGATTGATTCTCTTTAATTTGGGAGTTTTTGGTTCACCTATTACTGTTTTGAACATCATTGCGGCTTTTAATCTAACAGTCGTGCTATCACCGCGTCACCCCTTTTGTAGTATCCTGTTCATCACGTAATTACGCCTAACAGTTGCAACGGTTTTGTAAATTGGACCATTGCGAAAAAGTCGTGTACTTCCGCACTAACATTGCTTTGTTGCTGCGATGTATACTTTATCAGCACTTGTTGCTTGTGTATCACTCGTGCTGATTGCTGTAGAATTGATTTTTTCAATTATGACTCCTGAATCCGTCAATCTTGCTAGTCCCTTTTTGTTCTCACCTATTTGATAACTTGTTTTTCACTGTTTATAGGTTGAGGCACTCTCTTGTGAGCTTTGTGGAATGAATCTTGTCTTCTTGCTTTGTGAGCTAGTTTCATTGTTTCAAGTCTTTTAGATCAGTTTCGCTTGCTTGCTTGGTTGCTCAAGATTCATTTGCAGCTTGTTGTTGGTTTGATTGAGCCTTCCCCTTTGCTTACTTTTGGTTGATTGTTTAGTGGTTGTTATTGGACAAATCTCGGCATTGATTCGATTTCTTTTCACTACCCGGACATAGATTACAACTGTTTGGATCAACCACTTTTCCACATTTGTTTATTGCTTATTGGTTTCTTTTAGATCTAGGAGGCATCAAAATCAAAATGATTGCATTCATTTAGTCTATGAAAGTGAAAGTGAATTTGCATTTCAAGTTGCATTTTGAAAAACAAATGATTAAATATCTCAATAGTAGTATCCGTGCACTTTAGGAATTGATGTTTGTTTGCATTGAGTGACTATTTTTTTGCCTTGGTTTGCTTGGTTTGGGAATGATCTCTCTACCCTCCCATAGGTAGGTGTTCATAAGAAAAAGGATATTTCATCATTCTAGTTGCATCCTAGGATTTGTTATATACATATGGTAAGGCTTGAAAACTGAAACATAATCCAAGATCAACTTTAAAATGAACTGAATAAATCTAACAACACATTAGAACATAACACACACATTTAGAGGTCTAGGCTAGAGACGTGCTCTGACGTCATTAAACCTAGTCACTTTTGTTTCCACTCAAGGTTGGGTGATTCCTCCTTCTGTGACTCAATAGTGGTCTAGCACGGATTTGTGCTCCCATGTACCATCGAGTATATGCTGGGAGACCCCACTAGGTTATCATCCTTTATTCATAGGAAGTCATTTCTGTCACCTTACAAGCCGTAACACACCAAACACAGCATTCGAGAAGATTGACTGCTATACAAAATGTCCTTGGTTTTCATATGACTGCCAAGGTGTATATGCAGTTTTATGGATTTGTCTGGTAAACCTTTTTTCCTAGTTCTCCAGAGTAATCACTTTCATTCCTTTTCGGACTCCCTAAAATAAAAGGTCCATCTGAGCATTTGTCGCTTCAAGCTCATTAAACATTCGAAGGCAACTAGAGTCATCTTTTTTCCTTTTCTTGACTCTTTAAAGATGAAAAGGTCAAGTTTTGTTCCTGTGTCTTAAAATTTATTCGGCCACGATTCACATTTACCCTATTAGATCTTTTTTGTGTTAGCTTGAGTAGGGTCCTTTCTTGTTAGTTTGCCTAGGATTTTTTGAAGTCATCATCCTGGTGAAATTGCCGATCCCGTCTCCCATTCCAAGTAACCAAGGGTCTCCTTCTTCTATTGCTCCTAAGGTACCGGTTGTGAGTGATACTCTCCCTGTTATTCCGAGTATCCAACTGATTAACTCTCACGCTCCAGAGGACAAGACTTACGAGATTCACTGGAACCCGTTTTGGGAGCCTTCCGAAGAAGATATTCCTGGCACTCCTCCTAGTGTTTTGGTCCCAATGTCATCTTCTGATATGGAGGACACATCCCCCATCACAAGTGAAGAATCTGTTGCGATGAGCGGTGAAATTCCCACCTCAACGGAAATTGCACCTTTCGTATCACTCCTCTTGGTGTTATGTTGCCTTTGCGCTATAAGGCTTTGAGGGATGTTATGTCTTCTAGGACTCCCCCTATGAGTTCTATGTGGTCACACACCATCACTCTGACCTCGGAGTAATTTATTCCTCAAATTCACAATGTGTCTGTCACTTTTGTCCCGACTATTCCAACTGTCTGTGTGGCTTCTTCAACCCTCGTTGTCAGTGCCATTACTGCATCCTCAATTGTGACCACTGCTACTGGACCTTATTTAGGATCAACAAATAGTGGCCCATCAACATTCGTACCCGGAGCTGTTGATCCTACACTAAGTGCCCCACCTTCTTCTGGTTTTATTCCAGCAGGGGGCATATGATCAACATCTCCATGCTCTTCAGAATTTGGATCCTCAAAATCTATTTCATTATTATGATTCTAGAGGGGCCCATCTCTATTTCCATGGACCTTTGCCACCTCAGCCTGCGGTTGAGGTCATGGTCCCATTATCCGTTGCTTGGACCGCCATTGGTTATGGCGGTGGCCAAGTATCGCTTGCACACCTTCAAGGACCAACTTATCAAGGCCAACCGTCTTACATGCAAACCTCTTATGGGCAGCAGTATTACAAGAAGTCTTATCTAGGGCAACCTGGAGGCCCACAAGGACAACCCTTCCAGGCACAATCTTTGGCCTCTGGTGGTCCGTCTTTTACCTATTTTGCGCAACCTTCTGGTAATCTGGGACAACCTTACATGCAACAAGGCCAACATAGTGTCCAACAAGGCTACCCATCTAGGCAAGTCAGTCAACCTTATGTCTAGCAAGGCCAACCCACTATCTAGTATGGTCAACCATCTCGACAAGTCGGTCAGCCTCAAATCCAATTAGGTCAACCAACTATCCAGTCTGCTCAGCCATCCGATCAATCAGGACAACCTTTAGTTGTGCAAGGACAACCCAACACCCAGCAAGCTCAACCTTCTAGGCAAATGGGTCAATCTCAATCTCAACTGGGTCAACCTTCTGGCCAGATGGCTCAGCCTCGATTCTCTCAAGGATATCCTTCTGGGCCTGCTCAACCGGGCACTCAGATGATTGTTGCTTCTCAAGCTTAACCTGGTTTTCAACCCCAGGATGGGATCCAGACCCAATTCAGTCTTCAAATGCAGGTTGGATCTCAATCCCAACTGGCCTATCAAACGCAGCCTGTCTCCCAGGCTCAGTTTGGAGCCTAGCTGCCTTATGGTTTCCAGAAATCCCAAGTGCAAACTAAATTTGCCCCGTATCAAAATTATCAACAACTTCAGGTGAGTCCTTATCAGAATTACCAGCAGCATTATGTTGCTCCTGTAGGCCAAGTTGGTAATCAATGGAATGTTGGGGGCCAAATCCAAGGTCAGCCATCTGATAACCCCTATGGACAAAATCCCTACAGATAAAACCCCCCTGGGCCAAATCCGTCTGGACAAAATCAATGGGGGCAACCGGCAGCTAGCTGGAACTCTGGTACCTACCCTAGGCCCCAGATGTCCTTTAACCCTCAATTACCCTTTTTAGCAATGTTGGAATTACCAGATGTGTCCAAACTGAAAAATGATCTTATTCTTCATAATCCGTGTTACACAGTAAATTGTCGCTGTCTTCCTACCAGTCTTCCTATTGTGTCATGAGTCCAATTCATCCATGCTCATGCTCTCTAATGTTGCCAAATGACCCACTTTGCTAAAGTTTATGCATCATCGCAACTGTTGTCAAAATAAACGTGCTGATGGGTGCTCCATAACAGACCAAATGCGCTGCCAGCGTGGAAGTACACGTGATTCCCACACTGGTTGAATTTCTTGATACAGCACGTCTGTTATTCATATCTGATCGCGCTGACATGACCTTCTATGTTATTTATCAGTAATGTCAGTGCCCCAGTGCAGTTGTGAACCCACGCTGATCCAGTTTGGGTGAGTTTGTTCTAACAGCTAGCCTTCCAGATGACTCCAGACCTAGTTGTTGGCCTTGTAAATGTGGCCCTCCCTTCTCTGGCATGTCTGTTTCATCATTTGAGCCACCTTCCTTGGAGATAAACTCATCCTCCCACCATTCGTGGAGACTCCTTCTCCTATTTAAGCCTCCACCATTGCCATGAACTGCTAGTTGGGAATTCATAGTGCTTGGAGTGTTGCTGCTAGTGTGTGAGCTTGATAGGTAGTTGGTGTGACAAGTGTGGGATTGCTAGAGAGCTTAAGGAAGGTTGTGAAGTGTTTCTTTCTTGTGTAAATTTGTGAGAGAGAGAGTTTTTGTCTTGGGAGATCTACCCTAAAGGGTGAATGATTGAGAGACTTGCTGGCTGGACCCTCTTGAGAAGGATTTGACGTCAAACTATGGTTGTATTCTTCTTTTTTTATTAATAATAGATGACTATCATTATGGTTCCACTCTTATTGTCTTTATGATGGTATTTGAGTTATATCCTTTTGACTGATATATAGTTACATCTGCTAGATTTTATGCTTGTGTTTGTATCATTATTTGCATGTGCAGGTGTCCATGCACGAAGATCGTAAGAATTGTGACCAGCCGGAGTAAAGGAACGGGAGCTTCAACTCTTCTACAAGTATTAGCATTGGAATCCAGGTAGACCTTCATCATTGGTCTTTTATTTGTAATCAGGAACCCGCGTGTTAGCATTGTTTGATTGTTGCTAGACCTTGTTCGGACTAGTAGGGATCGCCTCTGTCCGCAGAGGGGATTTACCTCCACAACAATCCATATTGGCCCCTGGTTCCAACTAAGGTTCCCGGTGATTGTCCCAAATTCGATGGACCATGGTAAAGCTAAAGAATATCCCCAGGCTCACGTCATGACTTATCATCTATGGTGTTCATCGAATTCATGGCTTGATGATTCAATCCGGCTCTGCCTTTTTCAAAGGACACTCACTGGCTCTGCTGCTAAAAGGTATATTGAGTTATCTCGTGGATCTTTTTAGGATTTTAACTCATTGGTTATGGCATTTTTAACTCATTTTCAGTTGCCGATTCAATATGAAACGGGCACACACCTCCTAACATCCTTAAAACAGACAACGACTACCCATATCTCTGATCACATCCATCAATGGGGATGGCATTATCATTTGATTAAGTTTTGGATTCGCGATCAGCTTCTCACCGACTGGTTCATGACCTCATTCATCGGTCTGATAGCACGGGACATTGCTATGGGGGAATGTGTAACTGAAGAGTAGGCTATTGCATGTGCTTAGTACCTTGACTTGGTTTACTCCAAGTCCAGTATGCTATATGATTATTTTCCTGATGCCCCGAGACCCAGAACTTCAAAAGCCCTACCAACACCATCTGTTGACGGTATCATCAGTTCCGTTAATCCACCTTCAAAGAAAACTTTTGCGAACCCTGGGAAGCAAAATTCAAATGCTCCGAATGAAAATACTTCTCAGGCTTTATCCAATTCTGGTAGTACTTTTGAGGTTAACGCCATTTAGTCCACCACAATGGACAAAGCCTCGAAAGGAACAAAGAAGGGAAAAGGAAAGAATAAAGCAGATCAACCTAAGCAGGATTCCCCTAAGCCTCCACCCGAGGAAGGTGCCAAACGCAAGCCCAAGTACCCTTGTCTTATCTATGATGAGGATCACTATACCAAAGACTGACCAAGGTGGTCTAAAGTTAGTCGTTTGTTGAAAGGTGCTCCCGGGACTCCTGCTATGCTTAAAGAACCTTTCCCTCATAGCAAACGCAAATGGTGGTTGATCCATCTCAATCCTCTTCTCCCTTTGGTTCTCAAGTATTTATGGCTGGGACGATTCCCGTCCACATTAGTACTCGGGCAAAAGAGTATCCGTCACCTACCGGAAAAGAGCTTGAGGTCCCCTCTAGCGCTCCTCCGTCCAGTTCCGGTCCACTCCATATCGAGTGACCTAGCACTGAGACACCCATTCGACCCCCTCCTAAAGGTGTTCTCCAAAAATCCTCTTACAACCCTAATTCTCATGCTTCCCAACACTACAGCATCGTTGAGGACTTAGCCCAGGCTCCGTCCACTATGTCTGCTTTAGAAGTTCTCCAGAGCTGCCCCTCTTAGAGGAAGTCCTTGTTATCAGCCATCGGTGGCATAGACCCAGCTAACTCGGATCTGATTAATTTTGACCTGGAAAGCCATACACCAAGACTGCCTCACCAAATTTCCTTCCTCATTTAGGTCATCATCAATTCCAAAAGGATTCATCATACAGTCATCGATGAAGGCGCTTCAACTTGCATCATGTCTGTTGCCTGTTGGAAGGCTATTAGTTCTCCGACTCTGAGCTAGTCTCCTATGACCTTGGAAACCTTTGATGGAAGAAAGCCTCGCCCTTATGGTATACTCCAACGTCTTCCCATTACTTTGGAAGGGAAGATGGTCGAAGTGGAAGTTGAAGTTGTTGATGTTAATCTTACCTAAAACCTCCTTCTGGGACGTAGTTGGACATACGCCATGCGAGCTGTGGCTTCATCTCTATTTCGTGTTATTTTTTTCCCTCATCAGGGGAAGATTGTCACCATAGACTAGTTGTCCTTCTTTTCCTCCTCTTCCGAAGGCAACGTTCCTTTCGTGGAGCATATCTCCGCCCTTATTCGTGGGTTCTCCCCCTTGCTGATCAGGTAGAATCTTGGGGCCATGAGATGCCATTAAGCCCTGCAGAGCTCAACTACATCGAAATTGTTTCTGCATCGGCTCCACCTTCTGAACCTACTCCCCCGATTAGGGCTCTCGACTCGTATGCTCATTCCCCTTGGCTTGGAGATGATGCTTCTTCGGACCCTTTAAAGGAAATATTTCCTTCTGATGAATCCATTATCGAGACCATGTCTCTCGAGGAACCCCCTTGGTCTAATCATCACCATCGTTCCTCATTTCTCCCTACCCACCGTGAAATGCTTACCTATCTCGAGGAGTTTGCTCCTTGTATCCCATACCAACCCCTTCAAAGAACCATTCAATTTTATCAAGTGTCTTCTGAAGGAAATATGGGAAACATCACGTAGACCCAGCGCATCGACATCTTTGTGAAACTAAGGATTGTCTAGCATATTCATGTTGGAGTCACTTGTACTCTAGAGGAAATTCAACTCTATACTGATCTTTTTCATGAATTTCGTGATGTCTTTGCTTGTTCCTATGAAGAAATGCACGACATTGATCCTACTATAGTGGTGCATGAGATACCTACGTATCTAGGTGCTAAGCCTGTTCGCCAACGTCTACACCCTGTGAACCCCCAAAAGGCTGTGGCTATGAAAGCAGAAGTTGAAAAGCTTCTTAAGGCTGGTTTTATTTACCCCATACCACTCACAGATTGGGTCTCCAATATTGTCCCTGTAACTAAAACACAGGGTACCATTCAAGTCTGTGTTGATTATCGTGATATTAACCAAGCCATCCCAAAGATAACTTCCCCACACCCTTCATTGACCAGCTCATTGATGAGTGTGCTAGGAGTGAAATGTATTCATTTATGGATGGTTTTTCTAGGTATAACCAGACCAACATTGCACTCGCAGATCAGCACAAGACTGTCTTTATCTGTCTGTGGGGCACTTTCACCTAAAAAAAGCTCCCTTTCAGTTTGAAGAACGCCGGTGCTACCTTCCAACGTGCAATGACTTATGAATTCCATGACATTCATCAAATTGTACAACCGTACCTGGATGATCTACCAGCTGATTCAGTAAAATGCCAGGACCATCCTACTCATCTTCACAAAATATTTCTCTGTTGTCGACACTACCGCATCAGGATTAATCCTCATAAGTGTGTCTTATGTGTTGAGTCATGCAGACTACTCGGGTTTATCGTCTCCCGAGAGGGCATCCGCTTGGATCCCCTTAAAGTTGAGGCTATCCTGAATCTTCCTCCCCCTGCTTCTTTGCAACAATTGCAGAGCTTGTGTTATCACTTAAGAAGCAATTTCTAAATTGTTCACATCAGTCTAATTGTAAAGGTTAGGTGTTAGTCTAAGTTCAGTCTTTCCATGTTTAATGTAGTGTCTAGGAGTCTTGGTGGTATGGTTAAACGAAGGACAATAATCCGTTCTTATTCATCACTGGTCTCATAACTCACATATTTTCCATGTATAAGCTTTGTTCGAAGGTTATTATGTGTTATTAAACTGTTTAGGAGTTTTCGTAGTGCATAAACTCTGTTTAGGTGTTTTTGTAGCGCAAAACCCAGATTTTGCACTGGCTGCGCTATGAAATTGGGGATTCGTGCGGATTGCTACCAAATCTTGCTCAACTGTCATATCTATCAAAACCCGTTATGTTTACATCATCATTTTTTAGTTTATACACTTCGCCTATCATGTCCAACCACTTATCCTCATCATTAGAGTCGTTAGGTACCTTGGTACGCTCAGATTTCAAGTTTCAAGAAGAGCCAAGTATTCACAGTCATGATTTGTGGTTGGATTCATGCGTAAGGAATAAATTGTCAAGTGTTCAATTTGAATTCATTGAAAATCAGGCGAGCTAGCTTTCAAGTGAGGCAACTTTCAAGAGAGGCACCGATTGAAAATTGAAATAGTGCCAGTCTTTCAAATTTTCATTCCATTGGAATCCCATGGAGAGGGATACAGAAGGAAAGGATCACAGGTCAGGCAGGTGCTTGAGGAATGAACCTAAAGGTTTAGACGTTATCTTAAAGAACATAGAAGTTGAACGCACATTTAAGTAGGTTGGTTGTTGGAATTTCTGCGAAAAGATTCAAGGAGGCCATATGCAAATCACCAAGGAGTTTGCGTTCAATTTCACGGGACTGAATACAAAAGTTGGGATGTTTGAATTACCAATCACTCCAGAGGTCATATCTACAGTCACTGAGATTCCGAGGGGGCAGGAGAAATGGTTTTAAAATTTCAAGTTTGACATGACCCCCTGCAAGGAATTTATGAAACCAGAGTTTATTGATTCAGGTTTAAACAAGTCTGTGCCCAGGAATTTTGTCAAGGACTCATATGCCAATTTACTTACCTGCATACAGATGTACTTTACCTGTGAGGGAAGGTATCATAAGGTGTATTCATATCACTTCAAGCTTCTACTGCATTTCACAGGAAAGGTATCTCTTGATTTACCTTTCTACTTGTTTTGTAGCATAGGCAAAATGTGTGACAAGGTGTAGTTAAAAGGGAAGCCTATGAGACCTCATTGTTTCATCACGACTTAGTTAAATTAATCATTTTGTATGAGCTCTAGAAAGTAGGTAGGGATTGGCCCACGTTCATGTTTATTTCTGGTTTCAAGAATGAGACTGGTCTTAGTCCTCAAGCTGCAAAAGATTCTCCAACAGCAACTGGCCAATGTGTAGAAACAAGATCCAGGAGATTTGTAAAATTGAAGGCTAGGAAATAGGTAAAGGAACCCACCAAACCACTGATAATCCAAGACACACCCCAACAGTCCTAGAAAGAGAAAACTCAGATCAAAGAGGGCATACATGAATCATCTACAAGTGAAGTAGTCCAGAGAATAATGACAAGTAGACAGTTAGCTAAGGAAAAAGGCAAGACAATGGTTACTAAGGAAAGCTCAGTTTCAAAGGGAAGTCTTAATGACTTACTGCAAGCTATTGATATTGAAGAATCTCCCTTAGTTCGAGCAGATTTGATAGAATCAGGAAAGGACAAGACCAAAAAGATCAAAGCCCAAAGCTCAAGTTTGATGATCCAATTGCTAAATTTGTCTTTAAGCCAAGAAGACCTGTGATGAGGCATTCAAGACAGGTACAAGAGACATTGCTAGAAGCAAGTGAAACAAAGGAGATAGCACAGTCTCATGAAGGACTTGTGACTTCATCAAAAATATCATCTCAGCTGCATAAAAAAGATAAAGGTAAGGCAGTTATCCCTCAAGAGGAATATAGTGTTGAAGAGTTAAAAAAGAAGTTGAAATTAGGAAACCTAGAAATTGTTAAACTGAAGAAAGCCTCAAGGAAACATGCAATCAAGGAAGCTCATTTTAACAAAATGGAGGCTCTCTGGGAAGACAAAACAATTCAAATACCCGAGGTGGTTGACTGTCATGCTCAATACTACACTTGGTCAATTTCTGCAATAAAGGAAGAAAAATTCATCAGAAGAGTTAATATGAAACTGAGAGCTGGGATCAGAGTTATGAAGAGGCAAATTGAGGATTTGAAGATACAGCTAAGCTAGCGAGAAGGATTTCCTTAGGAAATCACACAACAAGTAAGGTTATATCCCAAATTTTGATGATTTACCTTGTTGCAGTTTTTCTTGAAGAATGATCCATCTACATTCAATTTTGAATAGCTTCAGGGAAATTGAAAGGGACATTTCAATATAAAGAGGCTCAAGACAGTCAAATTTTGGTATTAAAACTATGTTTTGTGATTACACAGCAGTTTCGTAGCGTGCTTCGAAACTGCTGTAGCTGCATAATTAAAATCAGTCGACCAATTTTGAGTAATCAAGGGGAAATTTTTTGAAAGGGGATTTCAGAAAAAGATCATTTATAATGTGCAAGCAACCAGAAAGGGTAAAACAAGCAGAGGAAAAGATATATGAACTCTAAACTTTTTGTTATACAAATGATCACCGCTAGTATTGTCCATGACATTTCAAACAGCTTCGAAGAGGTTTTATCTTCACACAGGTATATCGGAATGGTCTACATCACATGAAGAACGTGGCACTCCAATATATTTTTGTGTAATCAAAGAAGAACATCATGGATAATTGATTTCAAATGTCCTTGAGGAGACCAAAAGCAGAAAATCAGGGGCAGTGTCCTACTTTCCAGGAGTAGTAAAGAGATGAGACATTAAGAGCCATCAAGGAGTTCTAAACATCCACCAAATCTAAACTGAAGGAGACCACTTGTTAGATAACGAGTTTTGATTGTAATAAATACTATTACCACCATGATGTGGAGTTAGATTCCTAATTGTCTTAGGTCTCTAAAAACTTCCAGTTAGTAGTATGTTGCATTTAATAGTTAGTTAAAGTTTGAGTAGGTGTCATAGCAAGCAGGATTCGAGTTCCCCTCATGCTAGAGGAGGAATCTCAAGAATTCTATATATAGGAGACAGAGCAATGTACCAAGGGTTGGAAAATTATTGAGAAAAGCTCTCATATTGTGCTTTGTGTAAAGACTTTGTTTTCTAGTAATACAGTATTGGCCTTGCTTCTTAGGAATCAAAAGGAATTCGATGTTCTAAATGTCTTGTGTTGTCTTTTTCCTATTATCTACAGTGTTATAAATGTCTGATTACTTATAAATCACTAACATTCCTCTAATTTCCTTCATATATTTGTAAATTGTGTTGGTCCTCTATGTGTTTGGTGTGTTTAAATATGTTGGATTCTGAATGCCCTGACTTCTATGCAAAACTAACCTAACTGTCAATACTAAAGCATATCTGACTCCATAAGCCTAATGGATACTTTTCAATTGTGTTTCAACCTCTTATACTTGTTCATTTTGTTTCATAGAGTTAGCCATCTTATTCATTATCCAAATCTTTAATCCTATGAGAGACTCCTCTCAGGTTGGGGAGGCTAAGCCTCAACCTAAAGTAGGTTTGAAATAGTTACTTAAAGTCTACCTAATCACAACAGCCTATCAGGGTCTGATTTTGAGATAACAGCTTGTACGACAAAGAATTTTTTTTGAGACGATTCATCCCGAACTATGCCAAAGTGGCTAAAGGTTTCGCTAGGTTATTAAAGCGAGATACCCGTTTCATTGGGATGCCGCTGCTCAAGAGTCCTTCGAGCGTCTCAAGGGTCTCCTTGTTTCCGCTCCATTGTTTCATCCTCTGAATTATCATCGTGACTATACTCTGTATTTGGCCACTACCGATACCACTATTGGCATGGTTCTCGTTCAAGATGACAATGATGACACTGAGCATGTTATATATTATCTCAGTCGCAATCTTCTAGATACGGAAACTTGGTACGCTTACGTCGAGAAGTTGGCATTGGCCACCGTCTGTGCTATCCAACATTTCCGCCATTATATCTTGTTGCATACTACGACAATGGTTTTTGATTGCAACCCGATGACGTACATCCTGTCACGTCAGTGGTTGGGGGGAAAGCATTCGAAGTGAATCGTTATCCTCCAACAGTTCGACTTGGAATTCACCACTACCAAGTCTAATGAATCCCTTGTCTTTGCTGAGTTACTATGCTCTTTGCCATCTCCTACCATGCCCTCTTGGTTAGAGGACCATATCCTGGACGAAACTCTGTTCCTAATTAGCACCCTCGATCCCTGGTACGGGGATATCATTGTATATTTGCAGACGTCCTCTTTTCATCCCAATGTGTCTAAGGATGATCAGCGATGGATTTGTCATCATTCTCATCCCTATCGTATTATTGGGGACACCCTGTACTGTCTCGGCACCAACTCTATTCTTCGCCGATGCCTAACATTCGAGGAAGCTGAGCGAGTTTTGAATGACTGCCATTCTGGCGGCTGTGGTGGTCACATGTCCGGATATGCTACTGCTCAAAAGATCCTCTGTGCCGATTATTTTTGGCCCTCCATCTTCAAGGATTACATTCTTGCCGTTCGCTCCTATCACACGTGCTAGAGCTACTAACGGAAGATGCGTGCGCCTCCCACTCCATTGCACCCTGTTGTTACGTCAACCCTTTTGCAAAATGGGGCATTGATTATACGACCTGTAACCCTCGCTCGGCCGAGGGGCATGGGTATATCATCATTGCCATCGATTACTTCACAAAATGGACCGAGGAGATGCCCACATTATCTGAAGACGGTCACATAGTGGCGCAACTTTTTTTTAATCATGTTATTTCATGGTTCGGAGTCCCTCAGGCTATCGTCACCAATCACGGGAAGCATTTCCATAATCACATGATGATTGAGTTGATAACCCAGTTAGGCTTGCAGCATGATAGTTCGACTCCATACTATCCGCAGGCCAATGGCCAAGTAGAAGCTGTTAACAAGGTTCTAGTTACGATGCTTCAACATGCCGTTGGCATGCACAAGTCTAACTGGCACTTGATTTTGTTTTCCGCCTTGTGGGCCTATCGAACTTTTGTGAAGGATTCCACTGGTTTCACTCCATTTCAATTAGTTTATGGACTGGAGGCTACCCTTCCAATCGAGTGCGAGATCCCTTCTTTGAAATTGGTCGTCGAATTACTCCCCAACACTACTCTGGTAGAAGAACGTCTTCTTTACCTAGAACGGCTGGATGAGACCTGTCGGCTAGCCTCTCTAGCTATCGAAGCATAGAATAAGAGAGTGAAAACTCACTTCGATCATACTGTCCATCCTCGTTCTTTTGTTGAGGGAGATTTAGTCTTGCTCTACAATTAGGCGAATGATAAGCTGGGGGCAGGCAAACTCGAGCCCATGTGGCATGGGCCTTATATTGTAAAGAGAGTTTTTTAGAAAGGGGCCTACAAGATAATTGATTATGAAGGGAATCCTCTCGATAAGCCCCAAAATGGGCTTTACTTGAAAAAGTACTATGCGTGAATTCTATGCACTTTGGTTTGTACATACGTGTGTTTTAACAGGTGTTTTTTGTGTGTGTTTTCATGTTTTTGGCTTGGTGTGAAGGCATGATTGCCGCTTATTGTGTCTCTTGCTTCTTGTGCAGATGTCTGGTGCACCTTACATTGGTTTTTCCGATGTTGCCTGCCGTAGTACTCGCAACTTGTCCTCTATGGCGTGGGTGATCTACGTTCCTCATGGTGAGTTGATAGACCTTCAAGGTGTTTGTTTAGGTTGCACCACAAACAATGTCGCTGAATATAGTGCTGTGATTGAGTTACTGGCCAAGGCAATTAATCTCGGTATTTGTATATTGGTTGTGAACCTGGACTCTCAAATTGTCGTCCACCAGCTCAATGGGCGATATTCCGTCAGAGACCATCGGATTTTAAGGTTGTATTTACATGTTAAATTGTTAGAAAGGAATTTTGATTTCATTACATATCAGCACATTCCATAATGATTAAACACGTTAATTGATTCATTGGCTAATCATGTATTAGACAGACATTTGCGTAAAATGTAATCAAAACAGCATACAAGAAGCATGTAAACACAATAATAGACCATAGGAATATGTATATATATATCGTGTGGCGCACCGAGGTGCTCAAAAATAAGTGTACATGTCCAAATAGAGTCTATGTTCTCTGTACATCTGAGACACATGTCTCTCAAAAAATCACCAGCAGGAAATAAAAACCTAGGTGTCTACTGTTAGCGCTTGAGATTTCACCCTAGGCTGAGGAAGGTAAACCTTCAAGGCAACATCAAACCATTTCACCTCGTAGCTAGCCCTACGGGGTATGAGAAGGCTCTCTCCGGTCAATCTCAGTAAAATATTCAATGGACAGAGATGACCAATACAGTGACACTGATATTAGGCTAGTAAACTGATTAAAAGGTTGATTTGGGGGTTTTTGGGGTTTTTTTGGTGGCAAATTGAGGATCTGCAATTTTAGGGTGTGGGGATTTGACACAGTTTCTGCAGGTGGGTCTTTGGGGCAAGGTAGGAGTTTGTGCTGATGCCTTTAGCTGAGATGGATGATAAAGGAAGAATGATAAGAAGGCTAAAGAGGGCAAACAATGACTTTGAATCCTCTCTAGACAGTGGAAAACATAAACATTAAACAAATTTGAAAGCTGAGCATGGCAAGCATGAATTCAAACTTTATCACTTCATTTGTTTAATAAGCTGCAGTAAAGAAAGAGATGGAACAAATAAACACACTTACAATTACAATAAGAGAACACACCATCAACACAAGAGTCCACAAGAATCCCAATGATGTCTGCAAAACCCTGGTCTTCCTTTTCCTCAAATTGCAGAGATACAAGTAAAATATACAATAGGAGCTTCTCCCTCAAAAGTCCAACCATCCAACCCCTGAAAATGATTGAGAAAATACATAATATAGGCAATCCAACCTCTTCCCTTGCCTCTAGGGTTCGAACTCATCCTTCTAGGAGCTGTTTCAACCAATTCTAAACTGAGCACTAAAATCTAGGCAGTCAAAACAACTTGCCTCTATAAGCTAGGAAACCAATCCATTCATTAAATATTTACCCTTTACATGAATGAATCTTCTAGAAGTGTTAAACAAGAGTAAAAGTGTCTTAGAGTTACAATAATTACATCAAAGATAATCATCTTCCACCCCAAAAAGTCAAACTGAGTCAAATCTGCGTTTTCTGGGCTGTACAGTGCAATCTGGCAAAAAACTGCCTGACTGGTCGCGCCCCCCTGCCTGACTGGTCGCGCCCCTTTGGAGCTCTGTTTGGGGTACTTTCAGGTGGCAAAATTGAGAAAAAGTGGGCTTGTTGGAAAGGTCTGTGAGTCAACTTTCCAACCCAATTGGAAGTTTTGAATTTGGAGTTGAGTTGACCCCTCAAAAGTCACTTCTCCCAAGACAGCTTTCTGCAACTCAAAATAGGGGCAGAAAGTCAAAAATTGCATGTATTTTGAGCTTTTGGAAGCCCCAATCTCCATAAAATCTGAAACCCATCCATAGGAAAGTGTATTTTTGCATTAAAATTCCAAAAATGCAAATTTTTCCCCATTCTGAGTTGCCCCCATGTATGGTCGTGCGCGGGGTGAGACCAGTCAAATGGCCAAAACTTGTAAAATTCCCAAAAATGACAAAAATGCTTCAAAACTCTCAAAATTTCTTGGGTTTGCTGCTAGGAGGATGCTAATGAGTATCATGGTGAGTGAGAGGGGCCTCAGCCAAGATACGGAGGGGGTTGATCTTCTTCTTCCATTTCTGTGCCTTGGCCAAACTCCTTGGATCCAGCGATTGTAATTTTGGCATTTCTATAAAACCATGACACCTGTGCAAAAAGTGAAGGAGGTTTTTCTTCTTTGGCATGTTATGGAAAAAAAACCTCTCTCATTTTTCCAGAATTCATCTTTTATTGCTCTGAAACACCATTTGAGTGCAACTTGTCCCGATGTGGAAACAAGGGATTTTGTCGAAATGGAGCGAAATGAAGGGGATAGGGGGCTTCTAAATTCTTGAGGAAATTTTTGGGAGTGGGGAGGGATGTTAGGAAGCAGGAAAAAGTGGAATCTCAGAGATTGAGTGAGGGGAAGGGGTCGAAAAGGGAAAAACACAGGCCAAACCTAGAAAATTGCCAGGTTGTAGCTAGAAACTAGGGTTTGTGCAAAAATGAGGAATTTGGCGGATCTAAGGGATGGGAAGTGTTTGATAAGGTACTTTAGGGATAGATAAAGGGGTATGAACATCTGGAAACAATTTTTGCCGATGATTTGACCGCCCAAGAGAAATTGGCTTCAAAACCCTAGGAGAGGGAAATGAACTTGCCAAAGCACAACTGAAGCATGAATAAGGTATAAAATGACTCATTCGACACTGACATGATAATGAAAACCCTCTGAATGATGACATGGACTGACATTTGGACAAACCCTAGACCTAATGCCTAGTGACCAAATTTTGGCTTGAAGACTCACTGAAATGACAAAATTTGACCTTGACACTCTGAGACCACTTTGTAAGAGCATATTTGATCACTGGAGGAAGGCTGGAAAGACTGACACTAACATCTACTACGGTGGGTTGTGCTCCCTATAGTACACCACCACTCGTGTCACCTACCTCAACAGGCGGTGCATCCTGGGTTCCACTCATACTGTGTGGATCTGGGATGCTCTGGGGACCTCCTCGATTCGCATATAATCTGGAATCCCTGCTAATAGGCCCTCAAGGTTCTGGATCACTGTATCCATCGTATCATCAGCTGTAGGAGCCAAGGCTAGTGTTGTAATGCCCTCCGCATCCCTCCGTGCCTTTGGAGCCAGCCCGACGGGTCTCACTAGTCCTACATCTACATACCATAGCATTCATCATTAGGACATATACATAAAAAAATAAAAAATCATCATAAAAAATAAAATGAAAAAATGTGATCAAGTGTCTTACCACCGTCATCCCACTGCTCTACATCGGGCAGCTACATGTCAGGATCTCCGCGGAAGTCCATGCTGGCATACAACCAATCCCCCACGCCACCGGTTGTCCGCCACCTCCTCATGGCATGACGTGAGCCTATTGTGTGGCCCTTGTCTCACGTGGCCTGGGTAAATCCAAATCCATGTCCTGTAACTGCAGTGTCGACACCCGCTCTAGCATGAGTGGGACTAATATGGATCCATAACCAAACTACTTCATCTCTCCCTAGCAGCAGTTGGTGATCTGCCTCTTTATGTTCACCGTCACCATCTCTGCCCAGTTAAACAAGGTGGGATTGGGACACTCGAGAGCCAACCGGAGTTGGGTCTTCGAAGCCTCATGTTGGGCTTGGGAGCCCACTACCCATGTCACCATGAAAAGCATAGCACGAAGGACTACATCGTCCACTGTTGGGATCACCACCTTCCCACTCCTCGTCTTGCGTGCCCATGGGCACACTTGAGCCATCAACATCTCTAAGGAGTCACCCCTGGGTCGCTTCCCCTCCAGAATGGGCCTCTCACCTCGATGGAACAGCCCGGTCAAAAAATATATGTTTGTAGCATCAAACTCGATATCCCGGCCTCAGATAATGAATTTCCCATCTGTGGGATTCCAGGCTCGAATCAGTAGCTCCAGCAAATCAGGTTGTGACCGCAGGTGTGGAGTTAGGAAGAATTTGAGCAATTCGCATGCCCGTAATGCATTTCGGCACCCCACATCGGAAAAAGCTTGTATATCATTGTTATCATGTGTGCGTTCTTGCCAGATGAATGCCATTATAGGCTGCAGGATGAGAAAAGTTGGATTAGCACTTCATTTGGAAAATTCGACGCGGAATTTGTAGAAAAACATATGTTTGCATCTCCATCATGTCTGTTTTTTAAACAGACACGATGGTACGAGGTCGCTAGTTCAAATTTTTTGCGGTCATCGTGGAAGCACACCACTTTCCTGCGATGATCTGAGTGTGCCATGTGTAAATTTCTTCGGTCATCGCGGACCCGATAAGGTATACCCACGATGACCGAGCAGTAGAGCCTCGTTTGAAAATCCACCTAAACTAACACATGGAACGTTCAAAATGCATGAAAAGAGTATTAAATTGAAGTGCAGGGAAACATGTGTCTACCTGGAACAAGTTTCGAGACAAATGATGCACGATCCATGCCGAATTCAACTTGCCAACTTTAGTGCTCCAAGATGCTCCACAATGAATTCAACAGTGCTATGGTAAAAATGAATGAGTTAATCCCTTTTTATAGTAATTTTTGCAAATTTAAAAATTATATTTTATGAAATGTGGGTTTTTCTCATTTTTTTCCACATGGTTAGTCAAAATTTGACTTTTTAACTATGTTTTTTATGAATGTTGTTCATTTTATCTCGAGTGGGTTTACGTGTGACGTGTTTTTGTGTAGAGCTTCAGGTAGTGGAATTATGGCAGTCTCGTATACACTTGATCCATAAATTCGTATTTAAGCTCTTTTCTGACTTGAAAAATGAAAAAATAGCCGAGTTTTCCTCTTGACTTGTTAAAAGAAATGAGAGGTGGTCGCCTTTAAGCTCTTTTCTGACTGTTTAAACACAAAAAGATTGTCGGGCCTTTGTCGTTTCAAGCTCATTATCGGTTACGAAATGACATGCTTCCAACCGTTTTTCTACTTTTTCGGGTCAAAGTCACTACTTACGAAAATTACTCCTCGATTGTAATGGTCAAGCGGTTCTTTGGAGTATTTTTTTATACTTTTTCGGGCTCGAGAGACACAAATCTATGAAAATGGACTCCCCTCGAGTTTTCTTTTCCATGTCTTTTTCAAACTCTCTAAATGTGAAAAAGACTCTGAGCTTTACCTATGTCAAACTTGTTAAACTCTGACGACATTGTACTCGTCACCATGACGAGACTCTAGTTTCTCCTTCCTAGGGCTCGTTAAACTATTACTAGGTTGGACTCAACAACAGGTTTATCATTGATTGTCTATGGCAGCTAGTCACTCTTGAACATCAACACTTTTGCTTCTTGTTGGGTTGGGACATCCATACATCATCATTTGGCCTTCCATGGGTTTGGGTTGTCATTTAGCCTCATTCCATTTGATTCATGCTGTCTCTATTGAGCCTCTGATCCCTTGGTGCCTGAATGCTACCACCCTCCGGAGTCATGTCACCGACATGTTCAAGAGTATAATCCTCTTGCAGTTTACACCCTCATCTTCTCCTCTGATACTTTGTTTCACCATCTGCCACTTGTTCCTTATCTCATGTTGTTGATGGGGGAAACATTATGGCCCTCCTGCAATGGGTCATCTCCTGTTGACATCAGCTCATTATCCAGGAGATTTATCTAGAGATCCCCTTTGGTACCTTAGAGCTTGCATGCCTCAATGGAAAGTTCTTCGCACCTGACGATCGACTTTCATCATTGGTCATCGATTGGGTGATTCCACGAGTGTTCAACTTCAGCTCCTTCTTCACACTTCATGGATTGTGCTAGATAGTACCTTGAGAGCCATTGGAATTATTGGTGGTTTGTCTCGTGCTTGTTAACGGTTTTCATCATTGACCGGTAATCAAGTGACTTTCTATCATGCTTGACCTCAACACATCTATTCGCATGTTAGGATTTGTACTATCATCAGATGGGTTCAAGACCTCGAACTCAGATTACACATGTTCGGGCTGCGTGGATTGGTTTATTATTACATGACTCATTGATGGATGGTTGTGACCATACCTGAGTCTTCATGGATGGCTGCGACCATACCTTTATCATCATCATGGTCTCATTAGCTGGATGGCTACATCCATACCACAGACCTAGTTCGTATGTCTTTTGGATGGCTGCGCCCATGCCTAGACTACATGTACTTCATTATCAGAGATATCAGTTGTACTTGCATGCAGGTTCTTCCAGATGATGTTCCAGTTCAATCAGTTTCGTAAATAATTTCACCCCTCACTTTCTCTCGGGCTTCATACTTTAGGGGGCATTTGTTACACAGTAATTTTCCACTGTCTTCACTCCAGTCTTCCTACTATGTCATGTATCCAAGTAATACATGCTCATGTTAGACAAATGCTCTCTGATGTTGCCAAATGACCCATTTTTCCAAAGGTTTCTACCTCATCGCGTCTGTTGGCTAAATAAATGCACTGAAGGGCACTCCAAAATAGCCTAGAGGTGCTTCCATCGCGGAAGTACACCTGATTCTTGTGATGGTTAGATTTTATGTGCCAGCGCGATTGCCTCTTGTAAAGTTCTGCGATGACCTTACTAGCTACGTTATTCAATAGCGATGTCAGCGCGGAAGGCTAGTTATGTGCCCGCGATGATCCAGATTAGGTGAATTTGTTCCAATAGTCGGCCTTCCAAATGACTCCAGACCTAGTTGTTGTCCTAGTTTATGTCGCCCTCCTTTCTCTAGCATGGTTGTTCCGTCATTTGTGCTACCTTCCTTGGAGATAAGCTCACTCTTCCACCTTTCATGGAGACTCGTTCTCCTATTTAAACTCTCACCATTGCTATGTGTTGCTAGTTTTTGGAGTTCTTAGTATTTGGAATGGTTACTGATAGTGCTGTTAGTGTTTGTGAGTTTCCTAGATAGCTGGTGTGAGTGTGACAAGTGTGGGTTTGTTGATAGCTTGAGGAAGGTTGTTAAGTGCCCTTAATCTTGTGTAAAACTTGTGAGTGAGAGAGACTTGTGTATTGAGAGGTCCATCTTCAAAGAGTGAATGCTTGAGGAATAAGCTGGCTAGATCCCTTTGAGAAGGCTTGTGACGTCAAGACTTTGGTTGTAAGCTTACTCTTATTTCACAATTAATGCAATCAATGATGTTTTCCTATGTCTTGTATGTAATGTACTTGATAGCTCATGACTTCTTAGCTTTGTGAGTAAATAGATCATTGTTGTTCTGGTTATGTGCTTTGTTGTATTTCCTTTGCATTGTTTCAGGTTGATTACTCATTAGGAGAAGGAAGCGGAAGCTGAAGCAGTGCAACGAAACTCCATCGACCACAAGTTGAGGTAGGCCTCCAACTATGACTGTTTAAGGAAAGCTATTGTTGATATGTCCTTGTTTGTGACTAGACCCACTCTAGGGCTAGAGGGGTTGCCTCTGTCCAAAAAGGGATCACTTTCCTGCATCACAAAACATATGCTTGATTGTTTCGATAGTAGTCCCCTAGTATTTTAATGTAGTCAAGCTCATCCTACTCAATTACAATGGCCTTCTTACCAAGAAAGTCTTTCTTCACCGCATCCTCAAGCTGCTTGACTTGGGTCTCCACCATTGAACTTTTCTTCCTTAGTCGAACTCTCTCATCCAAGAGTTCTTGAAGACTAAGACCATTCTGCTAGATCTCCTCATCAAGTTTTCGGAGTTCATCATCTTCCATCATACTTCCACATTGTTCCTTGAGTTCTTCAAGTTCTTCTTTGATCTTCAAATAGCCTTCCTGAATCTTCATATTCTCGGGCTTCATCAAAGCCCATTCAGAAATCCATCTACTCATTTGTTCCAACACTTTGTACTAGAAAGCTTCACCTACATCATGGCTAGATTCACCTACCATAGGTCCTTCCACCATCTTTTCCATTCACTTTCCTGCAAACCTGAATCACCCTTCAGATTTCTTCACCATTCACCAAGTTCCCACTGCAAAACTGAATCAGCTCTTGATACCACCTGTTATGAAGTAACAATGCGATCAACTTCCTTCACTTGCACTTCACCTGAATCAACTATGATACCACTTGTCATGCCCCTACACTAGTGGTACTCTTCTAACCTCACTATAGTGAGGTGTAGCACCACCGACCCTTTTATTTTCACCAATACTCATGGTCTTGGACTACGCCTAACATTTGTACTTAGTTTATTTTTTCATTACCAAGTATTAAGTTATCCTTTATACAAGATGAAAACCATGAACATTCATCATAACAACATTAACATGTATCAATGCACAACATTATAAAGGGAGGGGAAACTCCCCGATGTGAGTCTACCTGTATATCAAAATATAAAAATCTTCAAATTTCAAAGTACAAGTTAAATCTTGGAGGAAACCCCAAATTTACAATTAGCCAAATTTTACATTCATTGGAAAACTCGGTTTCCTAGCTCGTCAGCATTTCCGAATGGTCACCACACTTTCTACCCAACTCTTTGTTTACTCTTGAATGACTTCATTAAGCTCTTCGAATGAACTGTGTCATTTGCCCAACTCAGGTGTGCTCCTTGTGTCCATGTCACCCAACTTGGGCGCCCTCCGCATGCCTCGTCACACCTTCGTTCACCGAGCACAACACTTCTGTTTCATTCAACCAGTCGGTGGGCATAGCTCCATGTCACCTTGCACGAGCCATCCACCTGAACAGGGTGCACCCACCCACGGGTCACCCATTCACCCAATCGCTTTGTTCAGCAGGTGCACTCGTTGTGCAGCCCTACCCGAATTGTTCAACTGCCCGGTGCATTTCCACCCGGCCACCCGACGTTCACCTGTCGCCCAACCTAGTTCACCCTCCATGCACGCACTGTCTGCCCAGTTAGCTTCACCCGTTCTACCCATCATGTGGGCACATCTGCATTGTTCAATCGCAGGTTCCTTGCACTTCACACTTGACTTGCAAGTTCATTGGTCAAATGCTTGATGACTTTCCACCACAACTTGTTGCTCATATATATGTTGGCTAGTTCATTGTATGGTCTCTCAGCCGACCTGCCAATCTAACACATCCGTCAGCTTCACCAATTTTTATCACCATCAGCCCACCTGTATAACGTGTGGCCACTCACCCGATCGTCGGTTCACCGTCAGCCCGCCTATTGGTTGGGGCACCCGAGACTGCCCACATGGGTATAAGTGTTTCACCATTTAAAATCCATCACATATCTTCTAAAACTCCTCACGTGACCTACAGCTTGCTGAACTCATCCACACATTGCCCATGCACCCTCACTCTTTGCCAACCGCAGCTCTTCTGCACATCGTGCAGCTCGCCCAGTGGTTTGCCTGTGCTGCCTGTCCGTCATGACAACTGCAGGGCGTTACATGCCCGAACAAGTTTACACGGACGCCCTCACCCAACCCGCCCAAACGAGTTTACATGGATGCCCTCAAACGACCCGCCCGAACAACCCACCTGAGCGAGTTTACACGGACGCCCCCAAAGGACCCACCTGAACGAGTTGACATGGACACCCTCAAATGACCCACCCGAATGAGTTTACATGGGCGCCCACAAGACTAAAATGAAGTCACAAGGGAGAGCTGAGCAAACGAGTTGCACGAACGTGAAAAACGCCCACCCCGGGTCACAACTTAGCATTTTTGATATGGGCTCATGTGCCTGGGCACGCCCTCAAACTGAACGACCCACCAGAATAAGTTTACACGAACGCCCTCACCCGACCCACCCGAACGAGTTTACACAGATGCCCTCGCTCGACCCGCCCAAATGAGTTTACATGGATGCCCTCAAATGACCCGCCTGAACGAGTTTACACGGATGCCCTCAAATGACCTACCCGAATAACTCGCCCGAACGAGTTTACCTAGACACCCTCAAACGACCCACCTGAACGAGTTTACATGGGCGCCCACATGACTGAAACGATGGCACAAGGGAGAGTCCGGCAAACGAGCTGCACGAATGTGCACAAACCCCACCCTGGGTCACAACTTAGCATTTTTTATACGGGCTCATGTGCCCAGGCACTCACTTGCACTAAACGACCTGATCGAATGAGTTTACATGGACGCCCTCACTCGACCCACCTGAATGAGTTTACACGGACTCCCTTGCCCGACCTGCCCAAACGAGTTTACGCGGATGCCCTCAAATGACCCACCCAAACGACCCGCACGAATGCGTTTAGATGGATGCCCTCAAACGACCTGCCCGGATGACCTGCGCAAACGAGTTGACATGGACACCCTCAAATGACCCACTCAAACGAGTTTACATGGGCACCCACACGACCGAAATGAAGGCACAAGGGAAATCCGGGCAAACTAGTTGCATGAACGTGCACAAAGCTCACCCCGGGTCACAACTTAGCATTTTTGATACAGGCTCATGTGCCCGAGCATGCCCTCACACTGAACGACCCGACCGAATGAGTGTACACGGACGCCCTCGACCGACCCGCCTGAACGAGTTTACACAGACGCCCTCGCCCAATCTGCCCGAATGAGTTTACATGGATGCCCTCGCCCGACCCACCCAAACTAGTTTACACGGATGCCCTCAAACGACCTGCCCGAACGAGTTTACATGGATGCCCTCGCCCGACCAACCCAAACAAGTTTACACGGACACCCTCAAATGACCCACTTGAATGACCCACTCGAACGAGTTGACACGGATGCCCTCAAATGACCCGCCTGAACGAGTTTACATGGGTGCCCACATGACTGAAACGAAGGCTCAAGGGAGAGCCGGGAAAACAAGCTGCATGAATGTGCACAAATCCCACCCCGGGTCACAACTTAGCATTTTTGATACAGGCTCGTGTGCCCGGGCACACCCTCATACTCAACGACCTACGACCTGCCCAAATGAGTTTATACAGATGCCCTTGCCAAACCAACCCAAATGACTCGCCTGAATGCGTTTACATGGATGCCCTCAAATGACCTACCCGAACGAGTTTACACGGATGCCCTGAAACGGCTGACCCGAATGACCTGCGTGAATGAGTTTACATGGACACCATCAAACGACCCACCCAAATGAGTTTACATGGGCGTCGACACGACCAAAACAAAGGCACAAGGGAGAGCCAGGAAAATGAGCTGCACGAACATGCACAAAGCCCACCACATGTACAACTTAACATTTTCGATACGAGCTCGTGTGCCCGAGCACGCCCTCACACTGAATGATGTGACAGAATGAGTTTACACAAAATCCCTCAAACGATATTCCCAAATGAGTTTACACAAGCGCCTTCGAACGACCCACCCGAACGAGTTTACACAAATGCCCTCAAACGACCCGCCCGAACGAGTTTACATGGACACCCTCAAACGATCCACCCAAACGACTCTCCTGAACGAGTTTACACATATGCAAATGACCCACCTGAACGAGTTTACACGGATGCCCTCGAACGACCTGCCCTAACGAGTTTACACAGATGCCCTCAAATGACCCGCCTGAACAAGTTTACATAAACGCCCTCAAACAACCTGCCCGAACGAGTTTACATGGGCACCCACACTACCGAAACGAAGGCACAAGGGAGAGCGGGGCAAATGAGTTACATGAACATTCACAAAGCCCACCTCGGGTCACAACTTAGCATTTTTGATATGGGCTCCTGTGTTCGAACGTGCCCTCATGCTGAATGACACGACCAAATGAGTTTACGAAGGGCCCTCAAATGACCCACTCGAATGATTTTACATGGAAAATGACCCACTTTAATGAGTTTACATGGAAAATGACTTTCCCTAATGAGTTTACATGGACGCCCCCAAACGACCTGCCCGAACGAGTTTACATTGTCGCCCTCAAATGACCCACCAAACAAGTTTACATGGGCGCCCTCAAATGACCTACCCGAACGAGTTTACACAGCCAACATCAAATGACCCACCCGAATGAGTTTACACGTGTGCCCTCAAATGACCTGCCCAAACATGTTTACATGGCTGCCCTCAAATGATCTGCCTGAACGAGTTTACACGACAGCCATCAGATGACCCGCCTGAACGAGTTTACATGGAAAACGACCTTCCCAAACGAGTTTACAGGGGCACCCTCAAGCGACCTGCCCAAATGAGTTTACATGGCAAACGATCCGCCCAAACGAGTTTACATGGAAAATGAACCTCAAACGACCTACCCGAATGATTTTACATGGAAAACCTCCCGAACGAGTTTACATGGGTGTCCTCAAACGACCCGCCCGAACGATTTTACATGGCAAACGACTCACCCGAACAAGTTTACATGGGCACCCTCAAATGACCCGCTTGAACACGTTTACATGGAAAACGACCTGCTCGAACGAGTTTACATGTGAAAAACGACCTGCCCGAATGAGTTTACATGGGCAATCAACCTACCCAAATGAGTTTACATAGCAAACGACCTGCCCGAACGAGTTTACATGGGCTCTAACACATGACTGAAATGAAGGCACAAGGGAGAGTCGGGAAAACGGGCCGCACAAATGTGCACAAAGCCCACCCCCAGTCACAACTTAACATTTTTTATATGGCAATGTGTGCCCTAGGCACCCTTGCATGACACGACATGACCCAAACTAACCCAACCCGCCCCAACAAGTTTGCACGGGCACCTACACACGACACATCCCAACCCATCTGAATGAAATTTGGGGTTTCCATGGGTGCACAACTCGTATGAAGGCACAAGGGAGCATCGAGGAAACGGGCCACATGAATGTGCAGAAGATAGATGGGCGGTCATGATTTGGCATTTTTGGCATAGCCATGTGTGCCCGGGCACCCACACACGTCACGACACAACCCGACCGACCCTGGACAAGCTGACCCAACCCGCCCGAACGTGTTTTCATAGACACCCACACATGACACGACACGACCTGAATTGAACAAAATTTGGGGTTTCCATGGGTGCACAACCTGAATGAAATTTGGGGTTTCCATGGGTGCATGACCCGAATGAAGGCACAAGGGAGCGTCAGGCAAACAGGCTGCATGAACGTGTAGAAGGCACACGGGGGGCCACAACTTAGCATTTTTGGCACTACCACATGTGCCCGAGCACCCATGCATGACACAACCCAACCTACCCTATAACACCCATGAGCTATGGTTGGCAGACGAGCGATTCAAGCCATAGGTCGCACAAAGCAAAATGGGGGAAATGTGAAGTGTTTGGGCATTGGCATGGTTATATCGCGTGGGTGGTCCTGGGCGACCTGATGAGTGGGCGAGCCGACGGGCGAACCACCACATGGGTGGGCAGGCCCGGGTGAGCCAACGGGCGGGCCGACGGGTGAATTGGTGAACGAGCTGATGGACAAGTCATGTGGGCGGTAGGTCAGCCGATCGCCCAAACAATGGTTGGGTGGGTATGTATAACTAATGACGAGTTTGTGAGGAGGCATTCATTCAAACGACGAAGTCTTCGGTGAGGAGTGTGACCTAAGGCACAGTTCTGTGGTGGAGCAGGGCATGCGGATGTGCCCGCATGATGGGCGAACTGAAGGGTAAGTTGTAGGTGTCACAGTTCGGACAGAGGCGTCGATCGTGCAGAGCGCGCCCATGTTGGGCAACATGGTCGTGCCGAGTACACTCGAGTTGGGTGAGGGTGAAACAATTGTGCAAAGCGTGCCCATGTTGGGAAACACAGAGGGCGGGTGCCCAAGTTGGGTAGGTGACACGGCGAGCCAAATGAATGGTGGTTGAACTGGAGGACGTGAACAGGATTTTGTATAGGTAGTACTACATGTGGACCATCGAACAAAGGGAGGTCGAAACCGTGAACGAGAGTTTGGGCGAGAGGCGACAGGGGTGCATGTGTGCCCGCTGAATGATGGTACGGTTGGGATGAATGATAATGTTGGGTAGGGTAACACAGTGAGGACATTTTCTGAATGAACAATGAACGAGCCAGGTGAAGAAGTGTGACGGGTTGTGAACGAAGGCGACCGATGTGCGGATGTGCCGGGTAGGCGTGCACAGTGACACGGGTGGGCACCCAAGTTGGGAAAACGGCATGATGAGCTAAATGAATGTGTTCAAGGGTGAATGAAGAGTTGGGTAGAATGTACAGCGACCATTCGGAGGTGCCGACAAGCTGGGCAATCGAGTTTGCCGAAATTTGTAAAATTGGTTGTGTGTAAATTAGGCGTTTCCTCCAAGATTTAACTTGTACATGAAATTTATATATATTGATATATGGGCAGACTCATATCGGGAAGTTGCCCCTCCCTTTTATATTGTCATGAATTTATACATGTTAGTGCTGTTATAATGAATGTTCATGGTTTTCATCATGTTTAAAGGATAACTTAATACTTGGTAACGAAGAAATAAAATAAGTACGAATGTTAGGCGTAGTCCATAACCATGAGTATTGGTGAAAAGAAAAGGGTCGGTGGTGCCACACCTTGCTATAGTATGGTTGGAAGAGTACTGCCAGTGTAGCGGCGTGATAGGTTGTATCAGAGTTAATGATCGGGTTGACGTTGAAGAGCTAATCCCACTACACTATCATGACAGGTGGCATCAGAGCTAGTGAACTAAATGAAGGAGCTGATTCTACGAGAAGGCTGAAGACTTGAAGTTCAAGTTTTGCAGGTGACAGGTGGTATATCAGGGTGATTTAGGGTTGCAAGCAAAGTGGATAACTGAGATGGTAGAAGGACCTATGGCAGGTGAATCTAGCCATGATGTAGGTGAAGCTTTCTGATACAAGGTGTTAGAACAAATGAGTATATGGAGTTCTGAATGGACTTCGATGAAGGCCGAGAATATACAGATTCAGGAAGACTGTGAGAAGATAAAGGAAGAACTTGAATAACTCAAGGACCAATACGAGGATGAGGATCTTGTAGATGTGACAACAATGGAGGATGAACTTGAGATTGATCAAGTTGGACCAGGATCGTGTAGTTTGTAGACATGGGTGGATGAGGAAACTCACATGGAGGAGCCTCATGATGAAGTAAGTACTATTAATACTTGTGTTTCAATTGAGCATTTGGTAGATGAACTGTATGTAGGGAAGAGCAAGGTAAGTTTTTCAATGCAAGGGGGGATCTTACCATGGATGTCTACGATGAGACCTTGTATGGAGAAGCAAGAACCATTGACTGTTGCAGGACTTGTTGGGGTTGTTTGTGACATTATGGTGGAAGGTACAAAGGCCCGTGACAAGGGAGGAACATGATGATCATTGCGGAAGAATGCATCATGCTTTAGCCACATGGAGAATTGGCTAAGTGCCCGGCATGACTCATGGACAGATTAGTGAAGGGCACACACTTGAGTTTGGTGATACTTGGGTGGACTTCTCATGGCCGATACCAAGAGGAAGTCTTGGTGGAACCTTCAGTGGGGGAGCCATGGTGGAAGAGACTCATGTGACGATGACATGGTTGGGTGACCGAGTTCACTAGACTAGGATTTGCAGGCTTGGATGAGGATGACGGATTGTTGTGATGGGTCTACTTAGTTGGACAACATGGGCAACTTGAGTCATGGACATTAGGTTGGAGACATGGAGCATGATAGTATTATGTAGGGACATTATGCAGGAGCACTTGTAGAGGTGTCACTTATGGGTATCCAATGAGGTGTGCCAAGGCAGAGACGTTGTGCAGGTGGATTTGCTGTTTTGACATGGGATGTTTTGTTTATGAGCTGATGGAGAGGTTGTTCACTCTTGTACAACAAGGCCATGGAATTGTTTGGATTTGTGAGCAGACTATGGAGAATTCCTACTACATGGAGAGCTGAGGCATCTTGCAGAGACCTTTGGACCAAGACATGTATGCTTGTTGGGATGTTGGTTGGAGATGATTCATGGAGCTCATGATGACATGAGGTTGTGACTTTTGGAGACTTCATATATGGTCGACTTGGAGGATATGATGCGTTGAGGAGCTGAGGTCAGGGACTTTGATGCAGGATGGGGTGCATACATTTTAGTACATGTATGGGTGTGCTGGAAAGAGTGAATTAATGTGGAGGATCGATATGAGACACTTTGGAGTGATGGAGTTATAGAGATGATGATGCGTTGGTGGAAACACTTGGGCATGGGTTGAGCTGAGACTTAACCACTTTTGACACATGGGAGTTGATTGATCTATGATCATGGGCAGCATGTTGTAGATGAGATGAAGGTTACTTCATGGACCTGAGCATGGCTTACAGTTATATGGAGATGGATTCTTGATCGAGTTGGTGTTGTGACAGGATGTTCTAAGAAACAACTGATGATGGCATAACTATGTGCATTCTTATGGTTTGAGCGTGACAGTTGGACTAATCACACAACTTGTTTGAATCATGGGGCTTGAGAAGTGTACAGAGATATGTTAGAATTATGTTGGAGTATCATGGCAATAGTTCACATGATGACGATACATGATGAGGTCAACACGAGATGTTGCAGTGAACATGTAGCTTGAGATGGAGGGGCCAACCTTCCACGATGGGAGCAACATGTGGAGATTGCGACGAGGTGGTTGATGATCATGGATTGAGGAGACTTTATGGAGTATGACATACCAGTGAATTATATGCCTTGGTATGGATATATTGGTGATAGATGGTTGCTGGGATGAGAGATTGTCGAGGACGACAATGATTTCAAGTGGGGGAGAATGTAACGCCCACGAGTTGTAGTTGGCAGACGAGCGAGTCAAGCCGCACATCGCACGAAGAAAAATAGGGGAAATGCAAAGTGTTTGGGCTTTAGCATGGTTATACCATGTGGGTGGTCCTGGGAGACCCGACGAGCGGCTGAGCCGATGAGCAAACCACAACACAGGTGGGCGGTCCCGGGCGAGCCAACAGGCAGGCTAACGGGTGAATTGGTGAACGGGCCGATGGATGAGTCATGTGGGCGATAGGTCAGCCAAATGCCCAAATGATGGTTGGGTAGGTATGTATAACCAACAACAAGTTGGTGACGATGCATTCATTTGAACGACAAAGTATTTGGTGAGGAGTGCAAGCTATGGCATAGTTTTGCGGCACAACAGGGAATGTGGATGTGCCCGCACGACAGGTGAACCAAAGGGTAAGTCACAGGTGTCATAGTTCAGATGGAGGCATCAATCATGCAGAGCATGCCCGAGTTGGATGACATGGCCATGTAGAGTGCACTCGAGTTGGGTGAGGGTGACACGGTCGTGCGAAGTGTGCCTAGGTTGGGCGACACAGACACGAAGGGTGGGCGCTTGAGTTGGGCAAGTGAAATGGCAAGCTAAAGGAAGGGTGGTTGAACCGGAAGACATGAACGGGAGTTTGTGTAGGAGGTACTACGTGTGGCCCACCAAACAAAGGGAGGTCAAAACCGTGAATAGGAGTTCGGGCGAGAGGTGACACGGGTGCATGTGCGTCTGCTAAACAAAGGCACGATTGGGCTGAATGATAATATCAAGCAGGGTAACATAGTGAGGGAATTTGTTGAATGAACAATGAACGAGACTGGTGAAGAAGTGTGATGGGTTGTGAATGAAGGTGACTGATGTGCGGATGTGTCGGGTAGGCATGCACAGTGACATGGGTGGGCACGCAAGTCGGGAAAATGGCACGACGAGCTGAACGAACGTGTTTAGGGGTGAACGAAGAGTTGGGCAAAACGTGTGCCGACCATTCAGAGGTGCCAATGAGCTGGGCAACCGATTTTGCTGAAAGTTGTAAAATTGGCTAAGTATAAATTTGGGGTGTCCTCCAAGATTTAACTTGTACATGAAATTTATATATATTGATATACAGGCAGACTCACATCAGGGAGCTGCCCCCCCCTTTATACTGTCATGCATTTATACTTGTTAATGTTGTTACGATGAATGTTCATGGTTTCCATCGTGTATAAAGGATAACTTAATACTTGGTAACAAAGAAATAAACTAAGTACGAATGTTAGGCATAGTCCATGACTGTGAGTATTGCTGAAAAGAAAAGGGTCGGTGGTGCTGCACCTTGCTATAGTTCGATTGGAAGAGTACCACTAGTGTAGGGTCATGACACACCTGAATGAAATTTGGGGTTTCCATGGCTGCATGACCCGAACAAAGGCATGAGGGCGCGTCAAGAAAATAGGTCGCACGAATGTGTAGAAGGCACACGAGCGGTAACGTCTTAACATTTTTTACACGGCCACATGTTCCCAAGCACCCACACATGGAAATGCACGACCTGACCTGACTTGCCCGAACGCATTTTCACTAGCACCCACACATGACACGACCTGACCCGCCCAAACGAAATTTGGGGTTTCCAAGGGTGCATGATCCAAATGAAGGCACGAGGGAGCTTCAAGAAAACAGGCCACATGAACATGTAGAAGACACATGGGCGGTGACGACTTAGAAATTTTGGCATGGCCACATGTGCTCGGGCACCCACGCACGGCATGACCCGACCCACCCGAACAAAATTTGGGGCTTCCATGGGTGCATGACTAAAACAAAGGAACGAGGGAGTGTTAGGCAAAAGAGTTGCCCAAACGTGAAAAAGACACATAGGCTATCACGACTTATCATTTTCAACACAACCACATGTGCCCAGGCACCCACACACAGCACGACACGACAAGACCCGACCCGCCTGAATGATATTTGGGGTTTGAATGGGTGCACGGCCCAAATGAAGGCACAAGGGTAGGAATATCTTTGAATCTAACACATAAATATATCTTGTGTATCATGCCCTTAAGGCTTCAACATTTTCTTTTGACTCTTCGACTCACCTATAAAAATTTAACATGTGCCAGGCCTATTTCAATGAGCAAGAAACTCAATGATAAATAATATATATATATATATATATATATATATATATATATATATCTCTCTCTCTCTCTATATATATATATATATATATATATATATATATATGTTTATTTATTTATTTATTTCTTGTCTTGAATAAATACAAATATCAAAAGTACATTTATGAAGACCGAACCCAATTACACTTTCTTCAACACCCCCTCTTAACTAGGGAGGTATTCATAAATCATTACAAGGTGTTTGGCTGTTTTTCAATCTTGAATAATTCACATAAGAGAAACTGGATTGGCAACCCATCTATTGTAGCATCATAGTAGCCAACATTGTTCATAGCAAAGCTTTGACTAATAGCTTTATCTCTCATAAGATCAGAGCACAATGTTGGTGAGCCAATGGCTTATAAACACCTTAGTCATTGTCTCTCAAGGTACATACCCACCCAGGTGTTCCCTGAGTATGACCTTCTAGGACAATTCTTGTCCTGGGTTCCTAGCCCTCAAAGAATATCGCTCCTGTCACCTACTCTTGTCTTGGATGCCCTACACATCCTCAAAGAGCATTAGATACCATATGATTACCCAATTCTCCCATTCTTTCTTTCCAAGTGAAGAAAAGAATGTTGTGTCTATCTCTTCCTCAAGCTCCTTTATAGTTGGCAACTTGTTAGAACTCCCTCTTAGCTAGGGACTTGTCCATTCATCAAAAACGTCTTCTTCGTGGGTCCTTTAGCTACTTGATCTCCTTCTTTCCTTCATTGTCATGAAATCTTTGTTTGAATTTCTTCTTGGCAGGGTACCGACCATCGATCACTTTCCCTCCTAGTTTGTCATGTCATTGCTCCCTTCATGGAAAGTGGCCTTCTTGATATATATCAGGTCCTTTTTGTCATCTAGCTACTCCTTTTTCATCTTGTATATCCTTCATAATACTTATCATGTGGATGCTTGGTCATACTTGCTTGTTCCCATACTTTGATTTACTGGCCCCTCATGACTTCATCGTGATATTGCTTCAACTTCAAATGGTGCTTTTGTTGGATGGCCTATTCATCATGACATATTTGTAGAGTGGAATCGGTTATCTGCACCATACTATCTCCAAGGACTTCGTAGGTGTCAAGGGTTCTTTGATTTTTTTCTTCCTTTGTTAGAGTTTCCATGCCTTCTTTCGAGAGATGTTCAGGAATCTTGTCAAATAGTTATTCTTTGTGACCACAATGTCCTTCACATGCTTGATCTCTTTCTTCATTTTCTTCTTCTTGGATTGATTAATCAACCACCTTATACTCCTTATGAGAGCACTTCTTCATTTTGACCTTTACTCCATTGTAGCAAATGCCTCCGAGCATATCTTTGGTGAAAGAGATCCTTTTATTCTTGATCATGATTCTAGAACTTTTCCCATGACCCAATATATATGATGACATGAATTAAACTTTGATGCATACATACCTCATCTTGATTATTCTTTTATCATGTCAGCTTTTTTTGATAGTTCTCCTCGATCGGTGTAGCCTTTCTTGCTTCATCTACTCTTGCCTATATATCATCCTTTCTTTAATCCCATAAATGGGACTCCCAATGAGACATCTACCCCCTTATGTACGAACCTTATTTTGAAGATTCCATCAGAGGATCTTGAAGACCCTTACCTTACAAATGTTTCTTCCTTTGATGATGGAGGCCTTCTAAGAATTTGGATCATGATCAATCAAATTTTCATTGTGGATGAGACCCTATAATAGGTATGATCCTTCTATGTGAATATCTTGAGCTATATCTACACCATGCTCCTATATTCTAGAAGATATCTTTAACCATTCAATCTGTTCTATTTCTATATGCTCCTATACTACTCAAAAATTTGAAACAAGACTCTAAGCAAAGAGGTTGACTTAGTCATAGGAGGATCTTCCTTCTTTTTATTTTTGTCGTCTTCTTTAACTTCTTGAGTTACATGAGCTTCTTCTCTTTTTCTCTTATTGTTGTTGTCCTTCTTAAGTTTAGGACAATCCATTTTGTAGCGTCCATATTCTTGGCATCCAAATCATTAGACTTTGGACATGTAGTGGTCCCAACTAATTTGTTACTTTCCTTGCAAAAAGACATTGAGGTATACTCAGAAGGGGACATATACTTACTTGATAGAGTTTTATATGTAGTGAACTTACTTTCATCTTGAAGACTTGATGGCTTTCCTTCCTTAGATATTTATGTTCTTCAATTTTCTTTCTACAAATGGACTTGTTTGATGACTTGACTTGTAGTGCCTTTCATTTTTCAATATGGTGTAGCTTGATGTAGGTCCCTCTTTGATTTGTTCTTCTTGTAGGTTCCTTTATGCAGGGCATTTCTTATTTCTTTGTAGTCTTCCATGATGAATGATAGATGGTAGACCTTCTTATCCTTAATCTGATTGAGACTCCTTGGCTTGATGCTTCAACCTTGTGGATGTTCTTGAGATTCCCTTTCCTTGATGTGTCACCTTAGCTCCGATACTGCATTGAAGAATCTGGAGCAATGGGGTATAGTGGGATTCTTCTAGACTTGATAACAATTTGTGAAGCTCTTTTACAATTTATATTTTTATCTTAATCTTCTTATCTTCTTATTAATGCATGTGTGTTTACTTCATCAAACTGGTGCCAAAAACATAAGAACAAGAACACAAGATGTTGGCTCTCTGCCAGGGCAAAACTCTTTCTCTCAGAGAGGAAAACCCTTTCGTAAAGTTCTCTTATTGAAGCTTCTTATTGGTCATTGTGAATCCCTAGACCCTTGACAAGAATATCCTCCAAGCATAAGTCAAGTCCTTCCTCCTCTCTACACTTTTCTTCTTCGGAACTTTGTTTCTCGGAACTATGTCCTTCTTTCAACTTTTGATAGTCCTTGGTGGACTAGCTCTAGAAGAGACTCCAACCTTTGATCCTTAGTGAGATCCTTTACGAATGAAGAAACCTTCATTCTCTTGACCAACCAAGCCTTTTTCTTGATGTGAGGTTGCAGACTCGATGTACACCAAGTTTACTACACCTGGGGTGATTTCCATCGTGACGAGACATGGAAACCCCAAATTTCCCGCATTTGGGAGGCTTTGGACAAGGCTTAACATAGAATCCCCAGATTCCCTGCAATTTGGCGACTTTTGTCATGGAGGGACTGGGAGACCCCATGTCACCCTCCTATCCTGGTGGTAGTATCTCAACCACACATAAGCGGGTGCGGCACCACCATACTTTTTCCTTTTACCAATACTTGAGTACACGGTTTGCAGCTACTTCAACACTCAGTCAACTTTCCAATAAGTGTTCTTAACAATGCAACGAAAATAACTTACAATCAATTTATCCTCTTCAACTATTCTTTCAACCTGTCATGTCGTGTGGTCGTGTTTCACTGCCCGTGGCCTGCATGACACAACTCCACACTTGAGCTGTGAACCTGTCCGCCCGACTTTCTGTTCTAGGTCACCGAAACTCTACCTGTCGGTGCGGTCCATAGTGAAGGTGCATGGCCCACACGTAGTGCGGCCTACCTGCCTGATCGATAACCCACCCCACTCTGCCTATCGGCACTACCAAGTGCAACCCACCAACTGTAATCTGCCCACCGATGCGGCCCTTTTATCCGCGTCCTTCTCTTCCTTCTGTTTTTGCCCAACTCCTTCCTTTGCACTTGTTCTGCGATGTGGAATTCTGAGTTGAATGTCCCTTTGTCGAATGCCATCCTCCTTACTTATACGCATCCTTTCGCCCAAGGGTTGTGTGTATCAGGGATAACAAGGGTAAGCTCCATCAACATGCATGCTCGGCTGACCTGCCACATAACCTCGACACACCCCGTTCCATTGAACCATCGCGTCCCTTCATGTGCATTGTCGCACCGATGGGTCGACTCCAACACTTAGTCGATTACACCTGTCATCGCACGTCGCACACCTGCCCGCATCCTAACTCATCTGCACATGGTCACCTCTTTCATCCAGGCACCCAATAAGGGTCACCTCTGCGCCTTCCGCCTGGTGACTCGCCCATCGTGCACTTATCAAGGGGCGTGCGCCCTGCCTAACATGATGCACCCGCTATGAGTGCACCCATCACCATCGCGCATAAGTGAATGCCATGCCAAGTCTTCGCATATAACCGAACACTCACCTGAGTCGCATATAACTGAACGCGGGCACCCATACTATAGGTTCAGTCTTTTGACTCTCTCCGGTGCTCCCGACTCGAATACTTGACACCCAAGTCCCCACCCACCATACATGGTAGAGGTTTCTGGCGTGATGGGACATGGAAACCTAGATTTCGCACATTTGGTCAGCTGTCGTCATGGCGGGGCAGGGAAACCCTACTTTCCCAGCACTTGGAAGTTCCCATCACAACGAGGCATGGAAACCCCAAGTTCCAGAGATAGACCAGGCAAGCAATTTCCACCCCGCCATGAAATAGAAACCCTGAGTTCGCAAGACTTGGGCGGTTCTTCATCGTTCTGCAACATGGAAACCATGAGTTCCATAAACTTGGGGTATTTCGGTCGTGTTGCGACATGGAAACCCAAGTTCCCCGCACCGGGGCTGTGGTTTTTGCCTGGGCAGGAGATGGAGACTCCAAAGGTTCCCGGAATTAGGCGGTTTCCCTCATGCCATGAAATAGAAGCTCCTAGGTTCTGTGGACTTGGATGGTTCTCTGTCATTCTGTGGCATGGAAACACGAGTTCCCTGCACCGAGGTCACGGTTTTAGCTGTGGCGAGAGAAACATGGGAACCCCGCGTTTCCCAGACTTGGGTAGCAGTTTTTGTCATGACGTGAAATGGAAAACCTCTGTGTCCACTGACTTGGGTAGCAGCTTCCATCGTGCTGCGAAATGGAAACCCAGAGTTCCCCGTGCTTTGGTGGCTTTTCGTCTCCTCACGACATGGAAATCTGAAGTTCCACACACTCTCAGGTGATTCAGGGTGTGCTATGACATGGAAACCCCAGGTTTCCTAGATTTGGGTGGTTTCTGTTGGTGGTTCTAGCCATGCCACAACATGGAAACTGCAAGTTTCCCAGACTTGGGCAGCTGTTTCAAAACACCCCAAGTTCCCCAAACTTGCGAGCTAGTTTGCACCATCATGGAAACCCCAAGTTCCCCAAGCTTGCGAGCTATTTTGCATCATCATGGAAACCCCAAGTTCCCTGCGTTGGGGCATTGTTGAAAACCCCGCATTTTCGTCATGCCGTAAAAAGTGGAAACCTACGGTTCCATCAAGGTAGGGACATGGAAACCCCAAGTTTCCCCAGACTTGGGCGTCGTTGGTTTCAGCCGTGGCGCAACATAGAAACCCCAATTTTCCCAGGCTTGGGCACTAGGGTGCGACATGGAAACCCCAATTTTTCTCAGGCTTGGACACCGCCAGTTTCAATAGTGACACGACATGGAAACCCCATGTTTCCCAGGCTTGGGCTCCAGGGTGTGATATGGAAACCCCAAGTTTCTCCAGGCTTGGGCACCGCTAGTTTAGGTCATGGTGCAACATGGAAACCCCAAGTTTCCCCAGGTTTGGGCGTTGGGGCACGACTTGGAAACCCCAAATTTTGGGCGCAACGCACAAGCCCAAAATTTTAGGCGTCGGGTGGAAACCCCAAATTTTAGGCACCGAGTGGAAACCCTAAATTTTGGGCATGACATGGAAACCCAAAAACTTTTGCGTAGGGCGAAAGCCCCAAATTTTTGGTGCCGGGTAGAAACCCCAAATTTTGGGCACTGGGGCATGACATGGAAACCCCAATTTTTCCCATGCTTGGGTGACTTTTTCATTGCAACATGGAAACCCCAAATTTGGGCACCGGGGTGTGACATGGAAACCCAAAACTTTTGGGTGCTAGAGCGTGACATGGAAACCCCAATTTTCCTGGGCTTCAGCGTATTTTCTATCGTGGCGTGGAAACCCCAAATTTACTGCCCCCAAGCAATAAAAAATTGTTGTCTAGAGGAAAAGGAAAAGGCATGAGAGTGGGAGGGTTGTCCGTATTTGTTTGTGACAAGAGCGAAGCTCTGAATCGAGGCGACCAAGGGCTAAATCACAATGGATCATGGCAGGAAGGTCACTCTGCCACTTACAATACCCCTTCACATATTTAAGTCATCTACAAAGGATTCTTCTCAATGACCGTTTGGAATTCAACTTCAAAGCTGCCCTAACTGAGATGCTTCACGGTCACAGTTTGAAAATGAAATGGGCCCCTAGGGGCGACAAAGCGATGCCCATACTGCGAGTTGAGATATAGTCAAAGAGTGACATGCACCGCTTCTACCGTGGATTCTGACTTAGAAGTGTTCAGTCATAATCTGACACATGGTAGCTTCGCACCACTGGATTTTCACCCAAGCGCGATGACCAATTATGTGAATCAGTAGTTCCTCTCGTACTAAGTTGAATTACTATTGCAGTGTAGTTCAAAAGTAGGGTAAAAATAACCTGTGTCACGACAGTCTAAACCCAGCTCACGCTCCCTATTGGTGGGTGAACAATCCAACACTTGGTGAATTCTGCTTCACTATTATAGGAAGAGTTGACATCAAAGGATCAAAAGGCAATGTCGCTATGAAGGCTTGGCTGCCACAAGCCAGTTATCCCTGTGGTAAATTTTCTGACACCTCTAGCTTCAAATTTCGAAAATCTAAAGGATCAATAGGCTTTTCTTTCATGGTTTGTATTCATAATGAAAGTCAAAATCAAATGATCTTTTACCCTTTTGTTCCACGCAAGATTTATGTTCTCATTGAGCTCATCTTAGGACACCTATGTTATCTTTTAACAGATGTGCCACCCCAGCCAAACTCCCCACTTGACAATGTCTTCCACCTAGATAAACCCACCGAAATATGCCTTAAGGCCAAAAACTGGGGCAGTGCCATGCCTCTGCCCCACGAAATAAGTAAAATAACGTAAAAATTAGTGGTATTTCACTTGCGTTGAAAATGGCTCCCACTTATCTACACCTCTCAAGTAATTTCACAAAGTCGGACTAGAGTCAAACTCAACAAGGTCTTCTTTTCTCGCTGATTCTGCCAAGGTCATTCCCTTGGCTGTGGCTTTGCTAGATAGTAGATAGGGATAGTGGGAGTCTCGTTAATCCATTCATGAGCATCACTAATTAGATGACAAGGCATTTGGCTACCTTAAGAGAGTCATAGTCACTCTCGCCGTTTACCCACGCTTGGTTGAATTTCTTCACTTTAACATTCAGAGCACTGGGCAGAAATCACATTGCATCAGCATCCACAGGGATCATCTCAATGCTTTGTTTTAATTAAACAGTCAAATTCCCCTTGTCCATACCAGTTCTAAGTCGATTGTTCACTGCCTAGGGAAAAGACCCTAGCAGGAGGCATTCTACGCCCGTAGCCCAATCAACATGCAACTGCCCACCCTTGCTGCGAGAGCAGCTTGCGCAGACTGCCGACAACCCATGAGTTGAGGGCATAGACCCCTAGGCATAGCCCTCAGAGCCAATCCTTTTCCCCAAGTTATGGATCCATTTTGCTGACTTCCCTTACCTACATTGTTCTATTGACCATAGGCTATTCACCTTGGAGACCTGACGTGGTTATGAGTACGACCGAGCATGAATAGTACTCGGTCCTCCAGAATTTCAAGGGCCGCCGAGGGCGCACCAAACACTACAAGATGTGTGGTTCTCTTCCAGCTGTTGGACCCTATCTCCGGGTGAACCGATTCCAAGGTGGGAAAGCTATTAAAAAGAAAAGATAACTCTTCCTAGGGCCCCCGACAATGTCTGTTATACAGTAATTTGTCACTGTCTTCACTGCAGTCCTCCTACTGTCTCATGTGTCTAAGTCAAGCATGCTCACATTATACAAATGCTCTCTGATGTTGCCAAATGACCCAATTTTCCTAAGTTATCTACCTCATCGCGACTATGGACTAAATATACGTGCTGAAGGGTGCTCATAAACAATCCAGATGTGCTACCATCGCGGAAGTACACCTAATTGCCGTGATGGTCCGATTACATGTCTCAGCATGAGGTTACTTGTAATCTTCAGTGATGGTCTGACTAGCTACGTTATTCACTGGTGATGTGAGTGCTGAAGATATTATGCCCCAACAATGATCCAGATTGGGTGAATTTGTTCCAACAGTCGGCCTTCCAAATGACTCCAAACCTGGTTGTTGGCATAGTTTCTATCGCCCTCCTTTCTCTGGCATGATTGTTCCGTCATTTGTGCTACCTTCCTTGGAGACAAGCTCACTCTTCCACCTTTCATGGAGACTCCTTCTCCTATTTAAACTCTCACCATTGCTATACATTGCTAGTTTCTGATAGTTGGCTAGTTGAGCAATGTTGTTAGTGTTTTTGAGTTTGCTAGATAGCTGGTGTGAGTGTGACAAGTGTGGGATTGTTGATAGCTTGTGGAAGGTTGTGAAGTGCTCTTAATCTTGTGTTAAACTTATGAGTGAGAGAGACTTGTATGTTGGGAGATACATCTTCAAAGAGTGAATGCTTGAAGAACATGTTGGCTGGATCCCTCTAAGAAGGCTTATGACGTTAAGACTTTGGTTGTAAGATTACTCTTATTTCATTATTAATACAATCAATGATGTTTTCCTATGTCTTGTATGTAATGTACTTTATAGCTCATGACTTCTTGACTTTATGAGTAAATATATCATTGTTGTTTTCTGGTTATGTGCTTTGTTGTATTTCCTTTGCATTGTTTCAGGTTGATCACTCATTAGGAGAAGGAAGTGGAAGCTCGAGCAGTGAAACGGAACTACATCGATCACTGGTTGAGGTAGGCCCCTAACTATGACTGATTAAGGAAAGTTATTGTTGATCTATCCTTGTTTGTGACTAGACCCAGTCTAGGGCTAGAGGGGTTGCCTCTGTCCGCAGAGGGAATACTTTCCTGCATCACAAATTGGTGACTCCGCTGGGGAGCTTTGGCCTTTGTTCTTTTCTTGTTTACTCTTGTCTTGATTTTTGATTTGGTCTCTTTTGAAGTTTGGGGATTAGTTATGAGTCCTCTGAGTTTCCCGGGTTGATCTGGGAAATACCCCTATGTGATTGAAGGATTGACTGCTTTTGATTTGGGAGTTTTTGTTTGTCTGTTATTGTTTTCAAAGTCATCATAGATGTAAATTTAACAATTGTGTTGTCATCAGGCTAACCCTTTTGTAATACCCTGTTCATTGCGTAATTACGCCTTACAGTTGCGACGGTTCTGAAAATCCGACCATCGCAGAAAAGTTGCGTACTTCTGCGCTGACATCGCTCTGTTGTTGCAGCTAGTTCTTTATCAGTGATTGTTGCTTGTGTATTACCCGTGTTGATTGTTGTAGAATTGATTTTCTCAAGTCTGCCTCCTGAGTCCATTGGTCTTGCTGGTCCCTTGCTTTTCTCACTTGCTTGATAACTTATTTTTCACTGTTTATAGGTTGAGGCACCCTTTTGTGAGCTTTGTTGAATGAATCTTGCTTTTTGCTTATGTGACCTAGTTCATTGTTTCAAGTCTCTTGGATCAGTTTGGCTTGATTTCCTGTTTGCTCAAGGTTCGTTTGCAACTTTTTGTTGGTTTGATTGAGACTTCCCCTTTGCTTGTTTTTGGTTAATTGTTTAGTGACTGTTATTGAAGAAATCTTTGGCACTGATTCGATTTCGTTTCACTACCAAACATAGATCACAATTGTTTGGGTCAACTGGTTTTTCCACACTTGCTTGTTGCTTATTTGTTTCTTCTAGATTAAAAGACATCAAAATCAAAAAGAATTGCATTCACTTAGTATACAAAAGTGAAAGTGAATTTGCATTTCAAGTTTACACATTGGAAAGTGAATGTTTAAATCTCTCATTAGTAGTATCCGTGCACTTTAGGAATTGATGTCTATATGCATTGAGTGACTGCCTTTGTTGTCTTGGTTTTCTTAGTTTGGGAATGATCTCTCTACCCTCCTGTAGGTAGGTCTTCATCGAAGAAAAAGGATATTTCATTCATTCTAGCTGCATCCTAGGATTTGTTGTATACATATGGTAAGGCCTGAAAACTGAAACATAATTCAAGATCAACTCTAAAATGAACTGAATAAATCTAACAACGCATTGGAACATAACACAAATATTTAGAGGTCTAGGCTAGCGACGTGCTCCGACGTCGTTAAACCTAGTCACTTTTTTTTCCACTCAAGGTTGGGTGATTCCTCCTTCTGTGACTTAATAGTGGTCTAGCACGGAATTGTGCTCCCATGTACCGTTGAGTATATGTCGGGAGACCCCACTAGGTTATCATCCTTTATCCTTAGGAAGCCATGTCTGTCGCCTTACAAACTTTAACGCACCGAACAGAGCATTCAGGAAGATTGATTGCCGTACGGAAAGTCTTTGGTTTTCATATGACTGCAAAGGTGTATATGTAGTTTTATGGGTTGTCTGGTAAACCTTTTGCCTAGTTCTCCAGAGTAGTCACTTTTGCTCCTTTTCGGACTCCCTAAAATAAAAGGTCCATCTAAGCACTTGTCACTTCAGGCTCATTAAATATTCAAAGGCGACTAGAGTCATCTTTTTGTCCTTTTCTCAACTCTTTAAAGATGAAAAGGTCAAGTTCTGTTCCCGTGTCTTAAAATTTATTCGGCCATCATTCACATTTACCCTGTTAAATCTTGTTTGCATTATATTGAGTAGTGTTCTTTCTCATTAGTTTTCTTAGGGTCTTTTCAATCGAATCATCCTAATAGAATCATCGATCCCATTTCTTGTTCCAAGTGACCAAGGGTCTCCCTCTTCTGTTGCTCCTGAGGTACTGGTTGTTAGTGATACTCTCCCTGTTATTCCGAGTAACCAACCTATTAGCTCTCGCGCTCCAAAAGATGAGTCTTACAATATTCATTGGAACCCCATTTGGGAGCCTTCTGAAGAAGATATTCCCGGTACTCCTCCTAGTGTTTCAGTCCCAATGTCTTCTTCTGACATGGAGGACACATCCCCTGTTACGAGTGAAGAATCCATTGTGACGAGTGGTGAAGTTCCTATCTCAACAGAGACTACACCCTTCCATGTCACCCCTCTCGGTGTCATGCTACCTTTACGCTATAACACTTTGAGGGATGTTATGGGTTCTCAGACCTCCCTTACAAGGTCTATGTGGTCTCATACCGTCACTCTGACTTCGGAGTCTTTTATTCCTCAAATTCACAATGTGTTTGTCACCTCAGTCCTGACTATTCCAACTGTCTGTGTGGCTTCTTCAACCCCTGTTGTTGGTTCCATCACTACATCCTCAGTTGTGACCACTGTTGCTGGGCCTTCCTCCGGATCGGAAAATAGTGGCCCATCGGCATCTACACCTAAAATTACTGATCCTACACTAAATGCCCCACCTTCTTTTGGTTCCATTATAGCAGGTGGGGCATACGATCAATATTTGTATGCTCTTCAAAATCCGGATCCCCAAGATCCATTTCATTATTATGATTCTCGAGGAGATCATATCTATCACACCAGACCCTTGCCATCTCAGCCTGCGGTTGAGGTCACGGTCCCGTTATCCGTTGCTTGGGGCACCACCGGTTACCATGGTGGCCAAGTACCCCCTGCGAATTTTCAAGGACCATCTTATCAAGGCCAGCCATCTTACACGAAACCCTCCTATGGGCCACAATATTACGGGTTGCCTTATCCAGGGCAACTTGGTGGCCCACAAGGAAAACCCTTCCAGGGACAACCTTCGACCTCTGGTGGTTCATATTTTACCTATTTCGGGCAGCCTTCTGGTAATCCGGGACAACCTTACATGCAACAAGGCCAACATGGTGTCCAGAAAGGCTACCCTTCTAGACAAATGGGCCAATCTCAATCTTAACTAGGTCAACCTTCTGGCCAGGTGTTCTGGAGGTAAATCCCCTCTGCGGACAGAGGCGATCCCTACTAGCCCAGACTGGGTCTAGCAACAATCAAGAAATGCTATCACGCAAGTTCCTAATTGCAAATACAAAGTGGATGGTGAGAACCTACTTGGATTCCAACGCTAGTGTTCATAGAAGAGATGTCGCCCTCGTTCCTTTGCCTTGGCCAGTCACGATCCCCACGATCTCCGTGATTGGACACTGCACATGAAAAGAACAACATGAAAACAAGCATAAAATCTAGTAGATGCAATTATATATCAGTCAGAAAAGATATAACTCAACATAAAACATAAGACAATGAGAGTGGAACCATAATGATAGTCATCTATTATTAATAAATAACAAAGAAGAATACAACCATTGTTCTGACGTCAAATCCTCATTTGGTTGGGTAGTCAGCTACACAAGTCTTGCAAAGCTTGTTGGGATGAGGAACAAGCCTCTCTCTCTTTGGGTGACAAGAATCTCCTTACTTAGATTTAGCCTTATGGGTGCAAAGAAGGCTCTTGCAGCTTCAAACTATTGGCTCTTGACTATTGTGGCTGTGACTATTGTAGCTCTAACTAGCTTTCTCAAGGCATAAAGGCAAGATTTTATAGATAGAGAGGAAAGAGATAGGATCAACCACATTATTCATGAAATTGGCTTTATCACTTGGAAACTTCCATGAAAGGTGGCAAACCACTTTCCCTTCTATGGAGATTCGAAGCCAAACCATCCTCGCTCAACATAGATTCAGTTGGTGAATGGGTTTGAAGAGAAACTTCGGGAGTTTGATGGTTGAAAACTTTACTCAATTCGGTTGGCGCGAGTGCGACTCTGAGATAGAGCGCCAATAGCGCGCCCTTTTTAGAGGATTTCCCTCATTGGTGCGGGCAGTGAACTAAGGACCCGCACTAATGCAAAAAGAGTTGTTTTCATGGAGATTTTGCAGGAGATGTCTTCAGGGCAAATGAAGCTCATACTTAGAGGAATATAATGCAAGTGGTTTCAAGTCATGTCACTTCTCACAGGTCCCGGAATGAGTCCTTCAATGTACAGGCAAGGGGTAACAGGGATGGTGACAAACGGTGACAAATTGTTGTGTAACAGATGCCCCCTAAAGCATGAGGCCTGAGAGAGAGAGGGGTGAAATGCTTTACAAGAACATGCGTGACTGAAAACACGGCCGCCGGAGAACCTGCGTAAAGAAGTAGAACTGATATCTCAAGTACATGATATATGTGTGGTATGGGCGCAGCCATCCATAATAGAGTACATAAGAATCTAGATCCAAGGCATGGACGCAGCCATCTAGAGAGGATCGAAAAACAGACTCAGGCATGGTCGCAGCCATCCAGTGAATGAGTCATGTAATAATCATAATAAACTACAAATCTCAGCCTGGATTCCAATAGACGAAATCCAGGGTCTTGCGCTCCATCTCGACCCGAACGGAGTACAAGTTCAAGCATGCGAATGCATGAGTTGAAGTCGAACATGCAGGAACATCGTCTGATTACCAGTCAATGATGAAAATTGTTAACAGACGTGAGAGGTACCACCAATAATGACAATGGTCCTCAAGGTACTATAGGTACAATATACGGCGTGTGAATCAATGAGCTGGCGTCGAACACCCATAGAATCATTCGATCAGAGGCCAATGATGAAAACCTCTCGTCGAACACGAAGAACCTACCATTGAGGCATGCAGGCTCCAAGGAACCGAAGGGAGTCTCTAGATCAACTTCCTGGATAATGAGCTGAAGTCGACAGGAAGTGACCTTGATCAAAGGTGGGCCATAATGTTTCCCACATCAGTGACACGAGACAGAGGAAGAATGTTGTGGTGATGCAAAATTATGTAAGGTATCAGAGGAGGTTGTACTATTGCAGAGGTCAACTTCTCTTGAACATATCGACGGCACGACAATGGATTTGGCAATACTTGGCATCAAATGAGCAGAGGTCATGGTGACAAGGTAATGAGCAAATGAGAGGCCAAATAGGATAACCCAAACCCACAGAGGCAAATGTAAAACAAGATGAGATGTTCCCACCCAAACACGAATGCAGACTAGTGCCATGTTCAAGAGCGACATACTGCCGACACGACAATAATTATGGGTCCATTTTCCCCACCATTTCTAGCGAGTACCCCAGTTATTTTTAACAAGCTTGATGGGGATAGAATATGCTTGTGAGCGTCATTATGGCGGAGTCCGATGTCATTAAGTTTTAACGAGTCTGATAAAGGAAGAACTCGACGTCTTTTCATGTTTAGAGAGTTTGAAAAGACACCAAAAAGAAAACTCCAGGGGGGTCCTTTTTCATAAAGTTGTGTCTCCCGAGCCCGAAAAAGTATAAAACAATGCTTGAAAGAACTGCCCGACCATTACGATCGAGGAGTACTTTTCATATGTAGTGGTATTGATCTAAAAAAGTAAAAAAACGATCAACATCACATCGTTTCATAACCATTAACGAACCAGAAATGACAAGGGTCCGACGATCTTTTCGTTTTTACATGGTCGGAAAAGAGTTTAAAGACGATCGCCTCTTATTTACTTTTAACGAGTCAAGAGGGCTAACCCGGCGATCTTTTCATTTTTAGTGAGTCAGAAAAGAGCTGAAAGATGACTCCATAATGACTTTTTCGTGTATTTACCGAGTCCGAAAAAGTATAAAATACAACTCGTTTCACCATCGAAGTTGCAGAAAGGACCTGTCATAGCACCACCAAAAGCAAGCGTAAAATCCATTTTCGACCAAAAATATATTAAGATATTCAAAAAAACAACTCTTTAACCCTAATTACAAGTCAAAAAGTCTATAAATATGGTGAAAATGCAAAAAAAAAAAATTACTTTTACCTTTTACCTTTTGCATAGTGGTAGTGGTCCATTTGGGGTGCAAACTTCGAGCAGCGATTACTGCCAATCCGGGCAACCATTTGAGATTCTGCCAGTTCCAGGTAAGAGGCGCTTCCTTTAGCTCCATTTTCATACTTGTTTTATGCATTTTGTTCCTAAATTGAGCCTCGGCAAGGGGGATTTTAAAATTTAGGGTTGCGCCCCATTGGCGCAAGTATCCGGCACGGGTCCGCGCCAATGGGGTGATTTACCCGAAGGTGCCGCGCCATTGGCGTGACTATTTTAGAAACAGTCGTGCCAACCGCGCGACCTAATTTTTTACTTAAATTTTCCCATCATTTTCGAAATTTGACTGTTTTGAAAGTCTACTAGGGTTTCATTAATGATTTATTCATCCTTGTGGGTGCAGGAAACAAGAAAAATGGTGGTGGAATGGAAAGAACGGGAGCACGATGCCGTAGATGCCTTAGCCATAGCGGATGAAGGATGCATGAATGCTTTGAGAGACTGTGGTCTCAAGAAATTCTTCCTCACCTCTTATCTGCGAGCTCAACTGGAGCTATTACAGTTCATAGTGGATGCTTGGGATGTTGATGACCAAGTATTCCGCTTACGGGATCAGACCTTAGAGCTGGATGTATCTGATGTGTACTTCATTACTGGGCTATCACGGAGAGGGGCGAGCCCTATTTTGACCGGAATCAGGCCTTCCGGGGAGAAGATAGGTGAAGTGAAGGCTCGTGTGTGCCCAGAGGCACAATTTGGGAAAAATAGTGCTAAGGTGGATATCGCCACCATCCATGACTTGTCTCTTAGGGTGATACTGTTCACCATCACGCGTGCAGCCGGGGTACAGGTGCCCCATGAGGCAAGCAAGAATCATCTGTTACTAGCGAGAGAATGCCTTATCCCCACCATTTTTGAGTGGGCTACAGCGGTGACTACAAATATCAAAAGGCGGCTTACAAAATGTAAGCGCGGGGGAGTGAAATAGTTCGGGTATGGCTCGATTGTGGTGTCGTTCTTCTTGGAACGATTGCCACTTTTTCAGTACCAGGGAGCTGTAGTGGCGGACCCATTGCCACGAGAGCCTAGGATGGCTCGCTGGGCAGCATTGATGCCTAGAGGGGGAGGGGGCCAACAGATGTCATGGAGGCCTGAGTTCTTCATATGGCTTCGCCGTCAGTTGATCGTGGTAGAGGATTGGCCATACGCGGGAACCAACTTCATGGGGGACCCAGACCTCCCACTGCCAGAGGGGGAGGAGTGGGAAGAGGAGTTAGGTATGATCTTCTCTTTTGGTGTTTTATGTATTTTCATTTTTTTTTTCAATACATGCATGTTCTGATGACAATTGTATGTATATGCAGATGTGGGCCCAGAGCGACCAGTCGGCTTGTCTCCTATAGCGCGGAGGGACCAACCTGCAGCTGACCCTCAGGCAAGGGGAGCCGTGGGGGAAGAGCTGGTGCAGAATCTCGAGGGGCTTACCCAAGGGATTGCATGCTACGCTAGATTGGCGGACGTGGCCTTTGCATACCGGAGGCACACAGTGGGGGTGCCGACCCGCATCCATCGTCTACTGAGACGCTTGGTGCGCGCGGTGACGTGCTATCATGAGCACCACCACGAATAGACTCCTAGGCTTTTTCATGCATATTTTTTGAGGGATATGTTGTCCGAGGATGTATCAGGATGAACATGTACTATTTTTTGGGTTTTATAACGCACGTGGTGCAAACATTATGACACACATATATATATACATATGCCTATGGTTTATTATTGCGCTTTTTATGTGCTTGCTTATATAATGTTTTGATTATAAATTACGCAAATGTCTATCTAATACATGATTTTCCAATGCATCAGATAATGTGTTTAATCATCGTGGAATATGCTGATATGTGATAAAGTCAAAATTCCTTTCTAACAATTTAACACGTAAGTACAACCTTAAAATATGACGGTCTTTGATGGAATATCGCCCATTGAGCTGATGGATGACAAGTTGAGAGTCTAGGTTAACAAGCAATGTACAAATATCGAGATTAATTGCCTCGGCTAATAATTCAATAATAGTGCTATATTCAGCAACATTGTTTGTAGTACATCCTAAATAGACACCTTGAAGATCTATCAACTCACCGTGAGGATCGTAGATCACCCACGCCGCAGAGGAAAAATTACGAGTGCTGCGGTAGGCATCATCAGCGAAACCAATGGAAGGTGCACCCGACATCTGCACAAGAAGCAAAAAGACACAATAAGGGGCAATCACGCTTTCACACCAAACCGAAAAAATGAAAACTCACACACATGCACACACGTATGTTCAAGTCGAAGTGCATTAAACTTGAGAATAAAGGGACGGGCATGCCCCCCAGCGTGGTGTCTCAATTCGAGGTACATGCCCCCCAAGCTTCAATCCATTGAAAATGGAGTGAAGGTTGACATCACTGTTATTGCGCTCGAATGGCATCATATCGCCTTGAGATTCTACCTGATGGACATAAATCGTTTTAATAGGGGCAAGATTTGGAGGTGGAAGGGGAAAGACACCCATTAGGGTGGGATCCTTAAAGAGTCCAGCTCCCACACTCTCAAATGATTTGGAGGTATGCTCCACGAATGGAACATTACCTTCGGAAGAAGAGGTGAAGAAGGAGAGCTAGCCCATCGTGAAAATCTTCCCTTGATGAGGGAAATGCATGACACGGAAAAGGGAGGAAACCATGGCTTGCATGGCGTATGTCCAGCTACGTCCGAGGAGGAGGTTGTAGGTAAGATTGGCGTCGAAAACTTCGACCTCCACTCTACCGTCTTCCCTTCCAAGGAGATGGGCAAGCGTTGGAGGATACCGTAAGGACGGGACTCTCTTCCATCAAAGGCTTCTAACATCGTAGGAGACTGGCTCAATGTTGGAGAACCAATAGCTTTCCAGCAAGCAACAGACATGATGCAAGTTGAGGCACCTTCATCAATGACTGTACGATGAATCGTTTTACCATTGATGATGACCTGTATAAGGAAAGCGATTTGGTGAGTCAGTCTCGATGTATAGCCCTCGAGATTAAAAGAGATAAGATCCGAGTCAGCCGAGTCTATGCCACTGATGGTCGATAGCAAGGCGTAGCTCTGGAGGACTTCTAGAGTGGACATAACAGATGGAGCCTGGGCTAAGTCATCAACAATGTTGTAGTGCTGAGCAGCACGAGCATTCGGGTAGTAAGAAGACTTCCGGAGTACACCTTTTGGAGGGGGTTGGATCGTCGTCTCAGTGCTGGGTCGTTCGATGTGGAGTGGACCAGAACTGGACGGAGGAGTGCTGGAGGGGACCTCTAGCTCTTTCTCGGCATGAGATGGATATTATTTCGCTCGAGTAGTGACATGGATGGGAATCGTCCCAGCCATGAAGACTTGAGAGCTGAATGAAGAAGAGGGTTGCGATGGATCTGCCACCATTTGAGTTTGCTGAGAAGGGAAAGGTTCTTTAAGCACAACGCGAGTCCCAGGAGCACCTTTCAATAATCGATTAACTTCGGACCGTCTGGGGCAGTCTTTAGTGTAGTGATCCTCATCACAGATAAGACAAGGATACTTAGGTTTACATTGGGCTCCTTCCTCAGGTGGAGGTTTAGGGGAGTCCTGTTTGGGCTGTTCAGATTTATTCTTGGCTTTCCCTTTCCTATGGTGTACTGAACGACGTTTACCTCGGAGGTACTTCCAGAATTACACTGACCCTGAGAAGCATTTCCATTAGAAGCATTTTGTTTTTGCTTCCCAGGGTTCGCAGATGATTTGTTTGAAGATGCGTTTACAGAGCCAATAACTCCGTCAACAGATGGTTTTGGCAGAGCTTTGGATGTTCCAGGTCTCGGGGCGTCTGGAAAATAATCATATAAAGTACCTGACTGAGAATATACCAATTCAAGGTACTGAGCACGCGCGATAGCTTTCTCTTCAGTTACACAAGCTCCCATGGCGATGTCTCATGCAATTGCAGGGACAAAGGAAGTCGTGAACCAATCGGTCAGGAGATGATCAAGAATCCAAAATTTGATCAAGTGACGACGCCGTCTCCATTCATGTATATGATCGGATATATGCGTGGCCGTGTCCTGTTTGAGAGACGTAAGGAGATGTTTCACTGTCTCATACCGAATGGGTAACTGAAAATGAGTTAGGAATGCCATAGCCAGTGAGTTGAAGTCTTGAAATGTTTCATGATTCAACTCAATATACCACTTAGCGGCCGAGCCGGTGAGAGTCCTTTGGAAGAGGCGGAGCCGGATGGAGTCATCAAGCCATGAGTTGGATGAGCACCAAAGATGATAGGTCATGACATGGGCTTGAGGGTCCTCACCAGCTTTGCCATCGAATTTCGGGCAATCACCGGGTATCTTAGTTGGAACTGGTGGCCAATATGGATTATGAAGAATGGGATCATTCTTCAACTTGGAAACATCTGGAAGTTCCAACGTCGCTAAGAAAGGAAACTGAGGATTAAAGGACATTTTTGGTTGTGGAAGAGAGGTAGTACCAGGGTTCCAACCAGGCGGTGGTTTCCCCCATGGACTTTGTCTGGATGGGCCTGACCCATAAGGGTTTTTCCCATAGGGATTTTGTCCATAGGGGTTTTGTCCATATGGATTCTGTCCATAAGGATTCTGTCCATATGTGGACAGTTGACCCTGGGTCTGCCCCCTAGCACCCCATGGATTAGCAACTTGACCTGCATGTGCAACATATTGTTGCTGATAATTCTGGTAAGGGGTGACCTGCATTTGTTGATAATTTTGATAAGGGGTAAATTGAGTTTGTCCCTGGGGTTGCTGGTAGCCATACATTTGCTGAGCTCCATACTGAGCCTGATAAGAAGGCTGCGCTTGGTAAGAAGGTTGGGGTCGTGTCCCACCTTGCATTTGATAACCAATTTGAGTTTGGGGCCCAGAGGGATGTCCTTGAACAGGTTGAGCTTGGACCATCTAGCCCGAAGGTTGACCTGGTTGGGTTTGGGATGGACCCGTTTGCCCAGAAGGATGAGTTTGCTGGGTACTAGGTTGTCCTTGAGAAACCGAGGGTTGTCCTTGCGGAACAGATGGTTGAGCGGGCTGGACGGCCAGTTGACCTTGAGGTTGGCTAGCCTGTCCAGAAGGATGACTAAGCTGGGCAGTGGGTTGGCCTTGCTGTATAGAAAGCTGACTCATTTTCCCAGAAGGATGACTAGGCTAAGCAGTGGGTTGGCCCTGTTGTATATAAGGCTGCCCCTCTTGCCCAGAAGGATACCCCTGTTGGACTACCGGTTGACCTTGTGGAATATAAGTTTGTCCAGCTTGTCCAGAGGGATAACCCTGCTGGATACCAGGTTGGCCTTATTGGATGTAAGGTTGTCCTGGTTTTCTAGACGGGTAACCTTGTTGGGTACCAGGTTGCCTCGGATAACTAGAAGGTTGACTCAGATAAGTAAACGATGGACCACCAGTGGCCGAAGGTTTTCCCTAAGAGGGTTGTCCTTGTGGGCCCCCAGATTGTCCTGGGTAAGGCTGGCCGTAATATTGCTGCCCTTGGGGGGTTTGCACATAAGATGGTTGGCCTTGGTTAGGCGGTCCCTGAAGCTGTGAAGGCATTGCTTGGCCTCCATGGAAAGAGTTGGTACCAGGGTTCCAAGCAATGGATAACGATACCGAAACCTCAACAAAAGGTTGAGTAGACAAGGGTTGAGAAAGTTGAAGGTATTGACCAGTAGAATCGTAATAAAAGAGTGGACCTTGCGCGTTCGGATCCTGAACAGCTTGTCCATAGGAATCATATGGCCCCCCTCCTAGAACGGGACTAGAAGAGGGTGGAGCATTTTGTGTAGGGTGGACGACTCTAGGCGAGAGTGCCGGATGGCCATTACTCACTTGACCGTGAGGGGGACCAGCACCAGTGTTCAAGGCTGAAGACGATGTTACGACACTAACAACCGGAGTTGAATGCACTACACAAATAGTTGGATTCGTCGGAACTGAAGTGACAGGTGTAGTGTGGACTTGTGAAACAAAAGATCCCATGGTGGGAGTGATATGGGGATCCCACATAGTCAAAGCGGGAGTCCTGGCACTTACCCTATCCCTCAACAACTGATAGCGTGGGGGGAGTGGAGAAGTAGCTGGGATGGGAGTGTCGATATTTGACAACACAGGTGTCTCACTCACTCTAGGAGATGTCTCATTCATGTGAGAGGTAGACATTGGAGACGAAACACGAGGGGGGGTGAAAGGAATATCGTCCTCGTCAGGCTCCCAGATTGGGTTCCAATGAATTTCGTAACCTTCGTCGTCCAGAGCGCGAGAGTTGATCGTTTGGATACTCGGGATAACAGGAAGAGTATCACTTACAACTGGTACCTCAGGAGCAACGGAAGATGGAGACCCTTGATCACTTGGAACGGGAGTCGACGGTTCAGCCAAGATGACAAACTTCAAATGAGACCTAAGGGAGTCTAATGATAAAGGACCCTACTCAAACTAACGCACACAAGATATAACCAGGTAATGTTTATCGTGGCCAAATTAATTTTAAGACGGAAGGACACAACTTGACCTTTTCATGTTTTAAGAGTCGAGAAAAGGACAAAAAGGTGACTCTAGTCGCCTTCGAATGTTTTGTGAGCCCGAAGTGACAAACTTCTCAAGTGAGCCTTTTCTTTTAAGGAGTCTGAAAAGGATCAAAAGTGATTACTCTGGAGAACTAGGCAAAAGGGGTTACCAAACAAATATGTAAAACGACATATACACCTTGGCGATCATATGAAAACCAAGGACTTCCCGTATGGCAGTCAATCTTCCCGGATGTTGTGTTCGGTGTGTTACGGCTTGTAAGGTGGCAGACATGGCTTCCTATGGATAAAGGATGATAACCTAGTGGGGTCTCCCCTATATACGCAATGGTACGTGGGAGCTCAAGTCCGTGCTAGACCACTATCGAGTCACAAAAGGAGGAATCACCCAACCGTAGTGTGAAACAACAATGACTAGGTTTAACGACGCCGGAGCACGTCTCTAGCCTAGACCTCTAATTAGTGAGCGTTATGTTCCAATGCGTTTTTAAGTTCATTCAGTTCATTTTATGGTTGATCTTTAGTTAAGTTTCAGTTTCCAGGCCCTACCGTATGTGATCTCTCACAATTCCCTAAATGCAAGCTATATGCCAAAGAATATCATTTCGTTCAATGAATACTAACTATGAGAGAGTTGATATTTTCTCAAACAAAATGACCACAATCAAGAAGCACTCTAATGCAGCTAATGACAAATAAACGAAACTTTTCTTTGTTTTAAATCACTCAATCAATGAAAAGCTTCTAATTTCAATTAACTAATGCAACGCAAAAGAGATTATTCGTTTTTCTTTTCAATGGCAAAGTGCACTAAACAAATTTTGAGAGACAGTAACACCGAGCAAAAGATCAATTTCACTCAATGAAAACACAATCTAATCCCCAAAACACCAAAACAGTCCTTCAAACCAAGAAGAAAACACAAAGACCTCTATGAGCTATGTGATCTAAGCCCAAACGAAGCCAAGTGAAACCCAAGCGAAAAAGAAACAAATCACTTGAAAAAAAGCTTTGACAACTACCGAGCAAAAGCAAAAGGTAATCACAAAGTCGACTGGACGATCAAAGAACCCAAGACTCCTATGGAAGGCTCGATGCACCAAGCCATTAGATTCCCTAGGGCTAAAAGGTGTAATCGATAGAAAAAAGGCAAACACCCGAAGGATGAAGGTCTAAAACCAGTCAAACCAGGATCAAACACACTCCAGTAATTGAAAAAGACACAGCAAGACACAAAATCCAAGCTCAGAGGGCTTAAGGACAAGCAAACTGAAAAGTTGACAGGCCTGGCATGACTGTCAGGCTGCAACTCACGCTTTTATAGGATTGGCGCAGGTTTTCTTTGAGCAACTTGCACCAATAGCGCGACTGTAAGGCTAAAAAGTGCGCTAATCAAGTTTGCTAAATAAAAAACAAAAGCAAGCGACCCAGGGCTTGAAGACAGGATCTAGGCAAACCAAGAAGTAAGAAACAACAAGAAATCCAACCCAGAAAGCTATTTAAGCAATCAGAGCAAGAAAAACCAAAGAGACAAGACAAACTCCAAGTTATTTAGTCCGTAAACCAAACCAGAGATTGACTGAAGTGGCGTTGATCTACTTCGCTAATGAAAAGAAATAGCGTTTCGAAGGCTACCTGGCCATACTTCAGGCTTCGTCTAAAGTTTACAAATCAAACAACAAGATCTCCCCAGTGGAGTCGCCAAATTGTTATGGAGGTAGATCCCCTCTGCGGACAGAGGCAATCCCTACTAGCCCAGACTGGGTCTAGAAACAATCAAACAATGCTATCACGCAAGTTCCTAATTGCAAATACAAAGTGGATGGTGAGAACCTACTTGGATTCCAATGTTAGTGTTCGTAGAAGAGATGTCGCCCTCGTTCCTTTTCCTTGGCCGGTCACGATCCCCACGATCTCCGTGATTGGACACCTGTACATGCAAAGAACAACACAAAAACAAGCATAAAATATAGTAGATGCAATTATATATCAGTTAGAAAAGATATAACTCAACATCAAACATAAGACAATGAGAATGGAACCATAATGATAGTCATCTATTATTAATAAATAATAAATAAGAATACAACCATTGTTCTGACGTCAAATCCTCCTTTGGCTGGGTAGTCAGCTACAGAAGTCTTGCAAAGCTTGTTGGGATGAGGAACAAGCCTCTCTCTCTTTGGGTCACAAGAATCTCCTTACTTAGATTTAGCCTTATGGGTGCAAAGAAGGCTCTTGCAGCTTCAAACTATTGGCTCTTGACTATTGTGGCTCTGAGTATTGTAGCTCTAACTAGCTTGCTCAAGGCATAAAGGCAAGCTTTTATAGATAGAGAGGAAAGATATAGGATCAACCACATTATTCATGGGATTGGCTTTATCACTTGGAAACTCCATGAAAGGTGGCAAACCACTTTCCCTTCTATGGAGATTCGAAGCCAAACCATCCTCGCTCAACATAGATTCAGTTGGTGAATGGGTTTGAAGAGAACCTTTGGGAGTTTGGTGGTTGAAAACTTTACTCAATTTGGTTGGCACAAGTGCGACTCTGAGACAGAGCGCCAATAGCGCGTCCTTTTTAGAGGATTTCCCTCATTGGCGCGGGCAGTCAACTGAGGACCCGTGCTAATGCAAAAAGAGCTATTTTCATGGAAATTTTGCAGGAGATGTCTTCAGGGCAAATGAAGCTCATACTTAGAGGAATATAATGCAAGTGGTTTCAGGTCATGTCACTTCTCACAGGTCCCGGAATGAGTCCTCCAGTGTACAGGTGAGGGGTAACAGGGACGGTGACAAACGGTGACAAATTGTTGTGTAACACCAGGTGGCTCAGCCTTAGTTCTCTCAAGGACATCCATCTGGGCTTGCTCAACTGGGCACTCAAATGATTGTTGCTTCTCAAGCTCAACCCAGTTTTCAGCCCTAGGCTAGGCTCCAGACCCAACCCGGTTTTGAAATGCAAGTTGGATCTCAATCTCAACTAGCCTATCAAATGCAGCCTGGCTCCCAAGCTCAGTTTGGAGCCTAGCCACCTTATGGTTTCTAGCAATCCCAAGGGCAAACCCAATTTTCCCCGTACCAAAATTATCAACAACTGCAGGTGGGTCCTTATTAGAATTATCAACAATTGTATGTTGCTCCTGTAGGCCAAGTTGGTAATCAATGGAATGCTGGGGGGAAATCCAGCCTCAGCTATCCAGTTATAGCTATAACCCCTATGGACAAAATCCCTATGGACAGAACCCTCCTGGGCCAAATCCGTCCAGACAAAATCAATGGGGGCAACAAGCAGCTGGTTGGAACCCTAGTAATACCTCCTACCCATGGCCTCAGATGTCCTTTAACCATCAATTGCCCTTTTTAGCAATTTTGGAGCTAACGGATGTGTCCAAGCTGACCAATGATCCTATTCTTCATAATCCGTATTAGCCACTGGTTCCAACTAAGATTCCCAGTGACTGTCCCAAATTTGATGGTAAAGCTGGAGAAGATCCCCAAGCCCACGTTATGACTTATCATCTATGGTGTTCATCAAATTCATGGCTTGATGATTCAATCTAGCTCCACCTTTTTCAAAGGACCCTCACTGGCTCTGCTGCTAAATGGTATATTGAGTTATCTCGCAGATCTTTTCAGGATTTCAACTCGTTGGCTATGGAATTTTTAACTCATTTTCAGTTGCTGATTCGATATGAAACGCGCACACACCTCCTGAAATCATTAAAACAAACAATGGCTATGCATATCTCTGATCATATCCATGAATGGAGATGGCGTCGCCATTTCATTAAGTTTTGGATTCCTGATCAGCTTCTGACCGACTCATTCACGACCTCATTCGTCGGTATGATAGCATGGGACATTGCTATGGGGGCATGTGTAACTGAGGTGCAGGCTATCGCGTGTGTTTAATACCTTGACTTGGTTTACTCCCAGTCCAGTGGGCTATATGATTATTTGCCTGATGCCCCGAGACCCGGAACTTCCAAAGCCCCACCAAAACCATCTGTTGACGGTGTCATTGGTTCTATTAATCTTCCTTCTAAGAAATCTTCCACGAACCCTCGGAAGCAAAAGTCGAATGCTCTAAATGAAAATGCTTCTCAGGATGTATCCAATTCTAGTAATACTTCCTAGGTTAACGCTGTCCAGTCCACCATGGTAGACAAAGCCTTGAAAGGAAAGAAGAAGGGAAAAGGAAAGAATAAAGCTAATCAACCGATGCAGGATTCCCCTAAACATCCACCTGAGGAAGGTGCCAAACGCAAGCCCAAATATCCTTGCCTTATTTGTGACGAGGATCACTATACCAAAGACTTCCCGAGGCGGTCTAAAGTTAGTCCTTTGTTGAAAGGTTCTCCCAAGACTCCTGCCATGCTCAAAGAGCCTTTTCCCTCGCAGTAAATGCAAATGGTGGTTGATCCATCCCAATCCTCTTCTCCCTTTGGTCCTCAAGTGTTTATGGTTGGGACGATTCCTGTCCACATTAGTACTCAGGCAAAAGAGTATCCATCGACTGCCAGGAAAGAGCCTGAGGTTCCCTCCAGCGCTCCTCCGTCTAGTTCTGGTCCGCTCCATATCGAGAGACCTAGCACTGAGATGCCCATCTGACCCCCTCATAAAGGTGTACTCCGGAAATCTTCCTACAACCCTAATGCTCATGTTGCTCAGCACTATAGCATTGTTGAGGACTTAGCCTAGGCTGCATCAGATATGTCCACTCTAGAAGTTCTTTAGAGTTTCCCCTCTCAGAGGAATTCCTTGCTATCGGCCATCGGTGGCATTGACCCGACCGACTCGGATTTGATTACTTTTGACCTCGAGAGCCATGTACTGAGACTGCCTCACCAAATTTCCTTCCTTATCTAGGTCATCATCAATTCTAAAATGATTCGTCGTACCGTCATTGATGAAGGTGCCTTGACGTGCATAATGTCTGTTGCTTGTTGGAAGGCTATTGGTTCTTCGACTTTGAGCTAGTCTCCTACGACCTTGGAAGCCTTTGATGGGAGAGAGTCTCGCCCTTATGGTAGACTCCAACGTTTGCCTATTTCTTTGGAAGGGAAGATGGTTGAAGTGGAAGTTGAAGTCGTTGATGCCAATTTAACTTACAACCTCCTTCTGGGCCGAAGTTGGACATATGCCATGCGAGCCGTGGCTTCATCTCTATTTCGTGTCATTCGTTTCCCTCATCAGGGGAAGATCGTCACAGTAGACCAGCTTTCTTTCTTCACCTCCTCTTCCGAAGGCAACATGCCCTTTATGGAGCATACCTCCATCCCATGTGAGAGTGTGGGAGCTGGACTTTTTAAAGATCCTGCCCTAATGGGTTTTTTTTCAGTCCCACCTCCCAACGTCGCTCTTATCAATATGATTTTTGTTCACTCTGATCCGTGGGTTCTTCCCCCCGCTGATCAGGTAGAATCTTGGGGCGATGAGATGTCGTTGAGTCCTGCCGAGCTCAACTACGTCGAAATTGTTTCTGCATCGGCTCCCTCCCCTAAATCTGCTCATTTGAGTAGAGTTCTTGACTCATATTCCCATTCCCCTTGGCTTGGAGATGACGCTTCCTCAGACCCTCTCAAGGAAATATTTCCTTCTGATGAAGCCATTATCGAGACCATGTCTCTCGAGGAACCCCCTTGGTCTGATCATCACCATCATTCCTCATTTCTCCCTGCCCACCGGGAAATTCTTACCTGTCTCGAGCAGTTTTCTCCTAATCTCCCATCCCAACCCCTTCAGACACCCATTCAAGTTTATTAAGTGTCTTCTAAAGCGAACATGGGCAAAATCATGCAAACCCAGCCAATCGACATCTCTGTTAAACCAGGGATTGTCGAGCACATCCATGTCAGAGTAACTTGTACTCCGAAGGAGATTCAACTCTATACTGATATTTTTCGCAAATTCCGTGATGTTTTTTCTTGGTCTTATGAAGAAATACCCGACATCAATCCTAGCATCATGGTGCATGAGATACCTACATATCCAGGTTCTAAGCCTGTTCAACAATGTTTACGCCCCATGCACCCCCAAAAAGCTGCAGCTATTAAAGCGAAAGTTGAAAAGCTTCTCAAGGCTGGTTTTATTTACCCCATCCCACTCACAGATTGGGTCTCCAATATCATCCCTGTGACTAAAAAACAAGGCACTATCAGGGTCTGTGTTGATTACCATGATATTAATCGGGCATGTCCCAAAGATAACTACCCCACACCCTTCATTGACCAGCTCATTGATGAGTGTGCTGGGAGTGAAATATATTCATTTATGGACGGTTTTTCTGGTTATAACCAGATCAATATTGTGCCCGCAGATCAGCACAAGACTACCTTTATCTGCTCGTGGGGCACTTTCCCCTACAAAAAGCTCCCTTTAAATTTGGAAAACATCGGTGCTACTTTCCAACGCACAATTTCTTATGCATTCCATGATATTCGACACATTATGCAACCTTACCTAGATGATTTGCCAGCTCATTCAGCAAAATGTCGGGACCATCCCATTCACCTTTGTGAAATCTTTCTCCGCTGTCGACACTACTACATCAGGCTTAATCCTCATAAGTGTGTCTTCTGCGTTGCGTCAGACAGACTTCTTAGGTTCATCATCTCTCGAGAGGGCATCCGTTTGGATCCCCTTAAAATCGAGGCCATTCTGAATCTCCCTCCCCCTACTTCTTTGCAGAAACTCTAGAGTTTGCAGGGCAAAGCGAATTTTTTACGATGATTCATTCTGAACTATGCTGAAGTGGCTAAATGTTTCACGCGGTTATTGAAGTGGGATACCCCTTTTCTTTGGGATGTCGCTACTCAAGAGTCCTTCGAGCGCCTCAAGGTTCTCCTTGTTTCTACCCCATTGTTGCGTCCTCCTGATTATCACCGCAACTACACTCTATATTTGGCCACTGCAGATACCACTATTGGAATGGTTCTCATTCAAGATGATGATGGTGACACTGAGCATGTCATTTATTATCTCAGCCGCAATCTTCTGGATACATAAACTCGATACGCTTATGTCAAGAAGTTGGCATTGGCCACCGTTTGTGTTGTCCAACATTTCCGCCATTATATCTTATTGCATACTACGTCAGTGGTTTCTGATTCCAACCCGATGACGTACATCCTGTCACGTCAATTGCTGGGGGGCAAGTACTCGAAGTGGATTGTTATCCTCCAAGAGATCGACTTGGAAATCACCACCACCAAGTCTAAGAAATCCATTGTCTTCGCTGAGTTGCTTTGCTCTTTTCCATTTCCTACCATGCCCTCTCGGACAAAGAACCATATTTCAAATGAAACTCTATTCTTAATTAGCACCCTCGATCCCTGGTATGGGGATATCATTGTCTACCTGCAGATATACTCTTTTCATCCCAATGTGTTTAAGGATGCTCAGTGGTGGATTCGTCATCAGTCTCAGCCTATCATAATATTGGGGACACCTTGTACTGTCTTGGCACCGACTCTGTTCTCCATCGACGCTTAACATTCGAGGAAGCTGAATGAGTTTTAAATGACTGCCATTCTAGCACCTATGGTGGTCACATGTCCAGATATGCTACTGCTCAAAATATCCTCCATGCCGGTTAATTTTGGCCCTCCATCTTTAAGGATTTCATTCTTGCCATCCGCTCCTGTCATGAGTGCCAAATCTAGCAGTGGAAGATGCATGCGCCCCCCGCTCCATTGCACCCTATTGTTGTCGTCAGCCCTTTTGCAAAATGGGGCATTGATTATATGACTTGTAACTCTTGCTCGGCTGGGGGGCATGGGTATATCATCGTTGCCGTTGATTACTTCACAAAATGGGCCGAGGCGATGCCCACATTATCTGAAGACAGTCACACAACGACACAATTTTTGTTTAATCATGTTATCTCACGATTCGGAGTCCCTTAGGCTATTGTCACTGATCACGGTAAGAATTTCTGTAATCATATGATGACTAAGCTAACAACCCAGCTAGGCTTGCAACATGATAGCTCGACTCCATACTATCCTTAGGCAAATGGTCAAGTAGAAGCCGTCAACAAGGTTCTAGTTATGATGCTTCAACATACCATTGGTATGCACAAGTCTAACTAGCACTTGATGTTGTTCTCTGCCTTATGGGCCTACCGAAATTCTGTGAATGATGCCACCAGTTTCACTCCATTCCAATTTGTTTACGGACTAGAGGCTACCCTTCCCATCGGGTGCGAGATCCCTTCTTTGAAATTAGCCATCGAATTACTCCCCAAAACTACTCTGGCAGAAGAATGCCTTCTTTACCTAGAATGACTGGACAAGACTCATCGACTAGCCTCTCTAGCTATTGAAGCACAGAAGAAGAGAGTGAAAACTCGCTTCAATCATACTGTCCATCCTCGTTCTTTTGTTGAAGGAGATTTAGTCCTGCTCTACAATCAAGTGAATGATAAGCTGGGAGGAACAAATTCGAGCCCATGTTGCACGAGCCTTATATTGTAAAGAGAGTTTTGCAGAAAGGGGCCTATGAGCTAATTGATTATGAAGGGATTCCTCTGGATAAGCCCCAAAATGGGCTTTACTTGAAAAAGTATTATGCGTGAATTTCATGCACTTTGATTTGTACATACGTGTGCTTTTGCAGGTGTGTTGTGTGTGTGTGTTTTCATGTTTTGGCTTGGTGTGTAGGCATGATTGCCGCTTATTGTGTCTTTTGCTTCTTGTGTAGATGTTTGGTGCACCTTACGTTGGTTTCGCTGATGGCGGCTGCCGCAGTACTCACAACCTGTCTTCTGCGGCATGGGTGATCTACGATCCTCATGGTGAATTGATAGACCTTCAAGTTGTTTGTCTAGGTTGTACCACAAACAATGTCACTGAATATAGTGTTGTTATTGAGCTATTGGCCGAGGTGATCAATCTCGGTATTCGTACATTGGTTGTGAACCTGGACTCTCATCTTGTCGTCCACCAGCTCAATGGGCGATATTCCGTCAGAGACCATCAGATTTTAAGGTTGTATTTACGTGTTAAATTGTTAGAAAGGAATTTTGATTTTATCACATATCAACATATTCCATGAAGATTAAACACATAAATTGATGCATTAGCTAACCATGTATTAGACAGAAATTTGCGTAACATGTAATCAAAATAGCATATAAGAAGCATGTAAAACACAATAATAAACAATATATATATATATATATATATATATATATATATATATAGATATATATATATATATATATATATATATATATATATATATATATATATATATCGTGTGGCGCACCGAGGCACTCAAAAAATAAGTGTATATGTCCAAATAGATTTTGTGTTCTCCATACATCCGAGACACATGTCTCTTAAAACATCATCAGCGGGAACTAAAACCTAGGTGTCTACTGCAGTGGGTTATGCTCCCTATAGCATACCACCGCTCGTGCTACCCGCCCCAACAGGCAGTGTACCCTGGGTTCCACTCCTACTGTATGGATCTGGAATGCTATGGAGACCTTCTCAATCCCCATGTAATCTGGAATCCCTGTTGTTAGGCCCTCAAGGTTCCGGGCCACTATCTCCACCGTATCATCAGCTGGGGGAGCCAATTCTAGTGCTACGATGCCACGCGCATCCCTCTACACCTCTGGAGCCAGCCTGATGGGTCTCACTGGTCCTACATCTGCATACCATAGCATTCGTCATTAGGACATGTACATGAAAAATAAAAAAACATCATAAAAAATAAAATGGAAAAAATGTGATCAAGTGTATTACCACCATCATCCCATTACTCTCCAGCGGGCAGCTGCATGTCAGGATCTCCATGGAAGTCCATGCCAGTGTATGGCCAATCCTCAATGAAGATTGTCTGGCACTCTAGCCACTCTCGAAACAGTGTCCCCCATGACACTGGTCGTCTGCCACCTCCCTGTGGCATGACGTGTGGCCACTATGTGGCCCTGGGCTCACGTGGTCTGGGTAAATCCAAATCCATGTCCTGTAACTACAGTTTCGGAACCCGCTCCAGCATGAGTGGGACTAATATTGACCAGTAGCCAAACTGCTTCATCTCCCTTTGATGGTAGTTGGTAAGTTGCCTCTTCATGTTCGTCGTCACCGTTTCTGCCCAGTTAAACATGGTTGGATTGAGACATTCGAGAGCCAACCGGAGATGGGTCTTCGAAGCCTCATGTTGGGCTTGGGAGCCCACTGCTCGTGTCACCATGAATAGCATAGCACAAAGGACTGCATCCTCCACTGTCGAGATTTCCACCTTCCCACTCCTCATCTTGTGTGCCCGTGGGCACACTTGAGCCATCAGCATCTCTAAGGAATCGCCCCCAGGTCACTACCCCTCCAGAATGGGCCTCTCACCACGATGGGATAGCCCGATCAAAAAATATATGTTTGTAGCATCAAACTCAATATCCCAGCCTCGGATGATGAATTTCCCATCTGTGGGATTCCAGGCCCAGATCAGCAGCTCCAGTAAATTAGGTTATGACCGAAGGTGCAGAGTAAGGAAGAATTTGAGCAATCCACATGCTCGTAATGAATTTCGACACCCCACATCAGCGAAATCTTCCACATCATTATCATCATGCATTTTTTCTTGCCAAACAAATGCCATTATGGCCTGCATGATGAGAAAAAATGAATTAGCACTTTATTTGCAAAATTCAACGCATCGTTTGCATAAAAATATAATTTCGCGTCATCATCACGTCTGTTTTTAAAATAGATGCAATGACGTGAGGTTGCTAGTTCTATTTTTTACGGTCATCGCGGAAGTAGATCACTTTCCCGTGATGATTAGAGCGCGTTATGTGTGAATTTTTTCGGTCATCGCGGACTCGAGCGGTATACCCACGATGACCGAGTGGCGGAGGTCGGTCCAAAAATCCACCTAAACTAAGACATTTAACATTCAAAATGCATGAAAAAGGTATTGAATTGAAGCACAGGATGAGGTCTGTTTACTTGGAACAAGTTTCAAGGTGAATGGTGGATGAACAAGGCCAGAATTAGCTCACCAACTTTGGTGCTCCAAAATGCTCCACAGTGGCATGAACAATAACAATGGTAAAAATGAATGGATTAACCCCTTTTATAGTAATTTTTGGAAATTAGAAAATTAAATTTTATAAATATGGGTTTTTTCTCATTTTTTGTCACATGGTTAGTCAAATTTTGGTTTTTTAACTATGTTTCTATGTATATTGTTCATTTTATGTTGAATGGGTTTACGTGTGACGTGCTTTGTGCAGAGCTACAGGTAGTGGAATTATGTCAGCTTTGTGTACACTTGATCTGGAAAGTCGACTTTAACACTCTTTTTTTACCATTTAAAAGCGAAAAGATAGCCGAGTTGTCCCTTTCAACTCGTTAAACAAAATGAGAGGCAGTCTACTTTAAGCTCTTTTCTGACCGTGTAAATGTTAAAAGATTTCTGAGATTTTGTTGTTTCAAGCTCGTTATTGGTTACGAAATGACATGATTTCGATCACTTTTCTACTTTTTCGGGTCGAGATCACTAATCATGAAAAGTACTCCTCAATCGTAATGGTCGGGCGGTTCTTTCGAGTATCGTTTTATACTTTTTCAGGCTCGAGAGACACAAATTTATGAAAAAGGACCCCCTAGAGTTTTATTTTCCGTGTCTTTTTCAAACTCTCTAAACATGAAAAAAACTCTGAGTTTTACCTGTGTCAGACTCATTAAACCCTAACGACATTGGACTCGTCACCATGACGAGACTTGAGCTTCTCCTTCCTAGGGCTCGTTAAACTATTACTAGGTTGGATTCAATAGTAGGTTTATCATTGATTGTCCATGGTAGCTAGTCACTCTTGAACATCGACACTTTTGCTTCTTGTCGGGTTGGGACATCCATGCATCATCATTTGGCCTTCTACGGGATTGGGTTGTCATTTAGCCTCATTCCATTTGATTTACACCATTTCCATTGTGCCTCTGATCCCTTGGTACTTGAATGCTGCCACCCTCCGAAGTCGTGTCACCAACATGTTCAAGAGCATAATCCTTCTGCAGTTTACACCCTCGCCTTCTCCTTTGGTACTTTGTTTCATCATCTACCACTTGTTCCTTATCTCATGTCGTTGATGGGGGAAACATTATGGCCCTCCTATGATGGGTCATCTCCTGTTGACATCAGCTCATTATCCAGGAGATTGACCTAGAGATCCCTTTGGTACCTTAGAGCTTGCATGCCTGAATGGCAAGTTCTTCGCACCTGACGGTCAACTTTCATCATTGGTCACTGATTGGGTGATTCCATGAGTGTTTGACTTTAGATCCTTTTTCACATTTCATGGATTGTGCTATCTAGTACCTTGAGAACCATTGGCATTATTGGTGGTTTCTCTTGCACTTGTTAACGGTTTTCATCATTAACGAGTAATCAAGCGACTTTCTATCATGCTCGACCTCAGCACATCTATTCGCATGCTAGAATTTGTACTATGATCGAATGGGTTCAAGACCTTGAACTCAGATTACATATGTTCGGGCTACATGGATTGGTTTATGATTACATGACTCATTGATGGATGGCTGCGACCATACCTGAGTCTTCATGGATGGTTACGACCATACCTTTATCATTATCATGGTCTCATTCACTGGATGGCTGCGTCCATACCACAGACCTATTTCGTATGTCTTTTGGATGGCTGCGCCCATGCCTAGACTACGTGTACTTCATTATCAGAGATATCAGTTGTACTTGAATGCAGGTTCTTCCAGATGGTGTTCTAGCTCAGTCAGTTTCATAAAGCATTTCACCCCTCCCACTCTCTCGGGCTTCATACTTTAGGGGGCATCTGTTACATAGTAATTTGTCACTGTCTTCACTCCAGTCCTCCTACTATGTCATGTGTCCAAGTCAAGCATGCTCACATTAGACAAATTCTCTCTGATGTTGCCAAATGACCCACTTTTCATAAGTTATCTGCCTCATCATGACTATGGACTAAATATACGCGCTGAAGGGCACTCATAAACAGTCCAGATGCACTACCATCGCGAAAGTACACCTGATTCCTGCGATGGTCGGATTACATCTCTCAGCACGAGGTTACTTGTAATCTTCAGCGATGGTCTAACTATCTACGTTATTCACTAGCGATGTCAGCGCTGAAGATCGGTTATGCCCCCACGATGATCCATATTGGGTGAATTTGTTCTAACAATCAACCTTCCAGATGACTCCAGACCTAGTTGTTGGCATAGTTTATATCAACCTACTTTCTCTGGAGTGGTTGTTCCGTCATTTGTGCTACCTTCCTTAGAGATAAGCTCACTCTTCCACCTTTCATGGAGACTCCTTCTCCTATTTAAACTCTCACCATTGCTATGCATTGCTGGTTTATGATAGTTGGCTAGTTGAGCAGTGCTGTTAGTGTTTGTGAGTTTGCTAGATAGTTGGTGTGAGAGTGACAAGTGTGGGATTGTTGATAGCTTGTGGAAGGTTGTGAAGTGCTCTTAATCTTATGTAAAACTTATGAGTGAGAGAGACTTGTATGTTGGGAGATACATCTTCAAAGAGTGAATGCTTGAAGAACATGCTGGCTGGATCCCTTTGAGAAGGCTTGTGACGTCAAGACTTTGGTTGTAAGCTTACTCTTATTTCATTATTAATATAATCAATGATGTTTTCCTATGTCTTGTATGTAATGTACTTGATAGTTCATGACTTCTTGACTTTGTGAGTAAATAGATCATTGTTGTTTTCCGGTTACATGCTTTGTTGTATTTCCTTTGCATTTTTTTAGATTGATCAATCATTAGGAGAAGGAAGCGGAAGCTAGAGCAGTGCAACGGAACTCCATCGACCATGAATTGAGGTAGGCCTCCAACTATGACTATTTAAGGAAAGCTATTGTTGATATGTCCTTGTTTCTGACTAGACCCACTCTAGGGCTAGAGGGGTTGCCTCTGTCCGTAGAGGGAAAAATTTCCTGCATCACAAGTATGACCGGGCATGAACAGTACTCGGTCCTCTAGATTTTCAAGGGCCACTGAGGATGCACCGGACACTGAAAAATGTGCGGTGCTCTTCCAGCTGCTGGACCTTATCTCTGAGTGAACCGATTCCAAGGTGGGCAAGCTGTTAAAAAGAAAAGATAACTCTTCCCGAGGCCCCCGAAGATGTCTCCGGATTTCCTAATGTTGCCGCCTGCCACCATGTCTCAATTTGGAAATATTAACCTGATTCCCTTTCAATGCCCATGTAGAGTGCATCCTTGATATAAGGCTTTCCCATCTCTTAGGATTGACTAACCCATGTCCAAGTGCTGTTCACATGGAAACTTTCCCCACTTCAGTCTTCAAAGTTCTCATTTGAATATTTGCTACTACCACCAAGATTTGCACCGAGGGCCGATCCACCCAAGGTCACGCCCAAGGTTTCTCAACGACCCTTGCATCCTCCTACTCATCGAAGCCAAGAAATTGCTCCAATGGTCAAGTATAGGTTGGGCGCTTCAGTGCCATCCATTTTTGGGGCTAGTTGATTTGGCAGGTGAGTTGTTACACACTCCTTAGCGGATTTTGACTTCCATGACCACCATCCTGCTGTCTTAATCAACCAACACCCTTTGTGGGATCTAGGTTAGTGTGCAATTCAGCATCGTAACTCAACTTTTGGTTCATCCGGCATTGCCAGTTCTGCTTACCAAAAATGGCCCACTTGGAGCTCTTGATTCCACAACACAACTCAATGGAGCAGTCGCACCCTATTACCTATTTAAATTTTGAGAATAGGTCGAGGGCGTTACGCCCCCGATGCCTCTAATCATTTTCTTTACCTGATAAAACTTGCGCATGAGCTCTAGCTATCCTGAGGGAAACTTTAAAGGAAACCAGCTACTAGATGGTTTGATTAGTCTTTCACCCCTATACCCAAGTCAGATGAATGATTTGCATGTCAGTTTCGCTACGAGCCTCCACCAAAGTTTCCTCTAGCTTCGCCCTCCTTAGGCATAGTTCACCATATTTCAGGTCCCAATAGGTTTGCTCGCACTCGAACCCTTCACATAAGCTCAAGGTCAGTTGATGATGCACCCCCTAGAGGGGGGATCTCACTCGTCAGCTTCCTTTCGCCTCACAGGTTTTCAAACCCACTGACTTGCACACATGTTAGACTCCTTGGTCCGTGTTTCAGGATGGGTCGAATGGAAGGCCCTCCAATCAACATCACAAGCATACAGGTGCACAGGGCCTGCCACAAAGGTGCATGCTTCATTCCTCAACCACCGCAATGGCAAACCGACAGGTAATAATCCACCCATGCTAGTGACGATGCAGAGCCCGTGTTGGTTTGCACCTCAAGTCGAGTGGTGAACTAGCCTGAGCTATTCCACATCCAACCAAGATGCATCGACAACCTCCATCCGCTTCCCTCCTGAGAATTTCAAGCACTCTTTAACTCTCTTTTCAAAGTCCTTTTCATCTTTCCCTCATGGTACTTGTTCGCTATTAGTCTCTCGCCTGTATTTAGCCTTGGACGGAATTTAGCACCCAATTAGGGCTACATTCCCAAACAACCTGACTTACCGACAATGCCTAGTGATGCGGCAAGGTCCTAGACCAATAGGGCTCTCAACCTCTCAGGCACCCCCTTCCGAGGGACTTGGCCCAGGTATGCCACTAAGAACGCTTCTACAAACTACAATTCAAGCGACACTGCCACTTGATTTTCATGCTAGGCTCTTCCTGGTTCACTCATCACTACTAGGGGAATCCTTTTAAGTTTCTTTTGCTCCGCTTAATTATATGCTTGAACTCAGTAGGTGTTCTCACCTAAGCTAAGGTCGCAAATTTGGAGCTAAATCCACCCTACTCGATGGGAGGACAAGAGAGAGAAAAGCAAGTTCAAATGATGCCACACAAAGCCCACATTAACTAACATCAACTACACATCCAAAGGCACAAAATCACCGCTCTCCGACGCACACCACAAAACATCGCTTGAGGTATTTTAGCCAACCGCACTGCATTGGGCATGGATGACCAGTTCTGCTACTCCCTAACTTATTGTAGGGAGCGCATTTGAATGGGATGCGACACCCAGACAAACGTTCCCTCGACTGAGGCCTCGGGTGCAAATTGCATTCAAAAACTCGATGATTCATGGGATTCTACAATTCACACTAAGTATCACATTTTGCTATGTTCTTCATTGTAACAAGAGCCAAGATATCCGTTTCCAAGATTTGTTTCCACGTATTACCGAAAAATCCACCACAACACTAAATAGGGGCACCCTCCCCCCACAAAAAATGTAAGGCTAAGGGAAAAAATGAGGAAAGGAAGAAAAACACATGAAAGAAAGGGAAACAAAGGTGTCTACCCCCCTTATAAGAGGAAGCTCAAACAGAGAACAATCTCCCTGATCCCCACAACCTTGCAAAAAGGAGGGAAATGCATGGAACAACAATCGAGAAGGACTAGGGTGGCCACCCCAAGAGCTTGCACTGCTTTTAATCCTTCCCGAACACCAGTCCACAACAATTCCCCCTTTTCTCCATAAAGCTAGGGACCAAAAGGAAGAAGGGAAGAAAACAAGGTGAAATAAATAGAGACCAAACGTGGTTATCGGCTCATAAGGGAAGCTCAAACAAAGCACAAGCCTCCCAAGCCCCGTTCCTTCAATAAAGGGGGGAATTGAAGGGGACAACAATTGAGAAGGACTAACGTGGCCACCCTGGGAGCTCTCACTGTGTTTCATCCTTCTCGAACACCAATCCACAACAATCCCACCTTTTCTCCATAAATCTAGGGGCCAGAAGGAAGAAGGGAAAAAAACAACATGAAAGAAGGGGATATCAACCATGGATACCGGCTCACAAGGGGAGGCTTCAAACAGAGAACAAGCTTCCCCATCCCTATGCCTTTGCAAAAAGGGGGGAACTATAGGGGACAATGATCGAGAAGGACTAGGGTGGCCACCCTGGGAGCTCGCACTACGTTTCGTCCTTCCTGAACACCAATCCACAACAATTCCACCTTTTCTCCGTAAATCTAGGGGCCAAAAGGAAGAAGGGAAGAAAATAACATGAAATAAACAGAGATATCAAATGTGTCTACCGACTCACAAGGGGAGGCTCAAATAGAGAACAAGCTTCCCCAACCCCGTGCCTTCGCAAAAAGGGGGGAACTGCAGGGGACGACGATCGAGAAGGACTAGGGTGGCCACCCCCAGAACTCGCACTACTTTTTGTCCTTCCTAAACACCAATCCACAACAATCCCACCTTTTCTCCATAAATCTAGGGGCCAAAAGCAAGAAGGGAAGAAAAAAACATGAAAGCAAGAGATATCAAATGTGGCTACCAGCTCACAAGTGGAGGCTCAAACAAAGAACAAGCTTCCCAAAACCTGTGCCTTCATAAAAAGGGGGGCACTACAGCGGATGACAATTGAGAAGGACTAGGGTGGACACCCTGGGAACTTGCACTGCTTTTCATTCTTCCCGAACAGCAATCCACAACAATCCCACCTCTTCTCCATAAAGCTAAGGGAAAAAGGAAGAAGGGAAGAAAACAACACCAAAGAAACAAAGATCCCAGGAAAAGAGAGAAGCTCAAAAGCACGCCGAGTAGATGTCTGATAACCAAAAAGAAATAAAACAAGGCACCTAATCAAAATGCATCCCACCTCTTCACACCCTCTCACATACATTATGGCACAACAACCTTTCTAGCTTACAACATAACAAATAACAATCAAACAACCAAGCAAATAAATCACAACCTAAACTTGACCACTAGAAAAGACAAGGGCCATGATGAGACCGGTGTCTGGAGCACATTACTAAGAGGTAAACAACCTCACAACTTGGCACAAGGCTTCAAATGACAAATAGACTACTAATAATAAACCCACCCTGCTATTGCACCCCGCCGTGTACAAAACACCCAACAGCCTTTCCAGTGAGAAAGTCAACGGGGGTCAAGAATCAAACTCCAAAGAGGATTTATCACGGGCCGCCACTTAATGCTGGAGAAAGCTACTGCCATAAATACATCGATGGTGCAAGGCCACTAAAGAGAGGGACGTCCGCAAAGCGCACAGCACGAAACAAAGAAAAGACCTAGTCCCACAAAAAACCCACAATCCAAAGGGAGGAACAAAGACACAACCCACTACTTCTTTTTTCCTTAGAAGGGGAGTGGCTTATAAGAGGACGAGGAATTCCCTCAACGGCAAAGGCACGAGATAAGATTTCCACCCTCATGCCCATTGGTGGGGAAAATTTCAATCTCGATGGACCTCAGACCGAGGGAGGGATTTTTCATTACCTGAACACCCAACCCTTCCGCGAGGGCATATCGAGGAACGATTGGGAGGACTAGGGTGTCCATCCCAACAGGTTGAACTACTCTTCATCCATCCCATACTAACCCCACCCTGACAATTTCCCCTCACGGAAGGTTTGAGCTACCAGGTGCGTGTGCAACCACTCCCTTGACCCAACCACAAGAAAAAAAGCTCACCCAAGCAACACATCAACCACCACCGCCTTTTCGAGAGAACCAACTATGGAAGCCCACATCCTTGGCCCATGCCTTCCAATGAACAAAAGACTGAGCACCACCGCTACGAATGAGTCTAAATTTATCCATCGTATTTCCCAAGCACCTCAACTGCAACAACCATGCCCAGTCGAAAAAATCGTCGGAAGGGATCCTAAGAAACAAGATTTTGAACCCCCTATAGAAACACATTGGGGGAAAGAAAAACAAAGGATGGGTGGGAGAAGCACAAGCATGTCTTGCAAGCACACACACAAGAAAACAACAATGTTCCTGCCAAACACCAAACCCGCTCCCCTAGAGACACACCACATAGTCCCACATTGCAATCAAAACCCAACCAACCTGAACCAAGAAAAAAACCCCTATTATCAATGATCCTACCATAGGTTCACCTATTGCAACCTTGTTACGACTTCTCCTTCCTCTAGATGATAAGGTTCAATGAACTTCTCACGACGTCAACAGCGGCAAACCACCATCGTCGACTCAATTTGAACACTTCATCGGATCATTCAATTGGTAGGAGAGATGGGCAGTGTGCACAAAGGGCAGGGACATAACCAACACGAGTTGATGACGCACGCTTACTAGGAATTCCTTGTTGAAGACCAATAATTGCAATGGTCTATCCCCATCACGATGTAATTGGAGAATATTTCCCAATCCTCTCGAAGTAGGAAGAAAAAATCGTTGGTTGCATCAATTTAGCGCTTGTGCAGCCCAGAACATCTAAGGTCATCAGAGACCTATTATTGCCTCAAACTTCCATGGCCTAAATGGCCATAGTCCCTCTAAGAAGCTGGCCATGAAGGGGAAACTCCATGTAGCTAGTTAGTAGGCTAAGGTCTCGTTCGTTATTGGAATTAACCAGACAAATTGCTCCACCAACTAAGAATGGCCATGCACCACCACCCATAGAATCAAGAGAGAGCTCTCAATATGTCAATCCTTACTATGTCTGGACCTGGTAAGTTTCCCCGTGTTGAGTCAAATTAAGCTGCAGGCTCCACTCCTGGTGGTGCCCTTCTATCAATTCCTTTAAGTTTCAGCCTTGCAACCATATTCCCCCCAAAACCCAAACACTCTAATACTAGGATGGTATCGTATCGTCTTTGAGCCCCTAACTTTCGTTCTTGATTAATGAAAACATCCTTGGAAAATGCTTTCGCAGTGGCCCTTCTTTCATAAATACAAGAACTTCACCTCTAACAATGAAATATGAATTCCCCCGAAAGTCACTATTAATCATTACTCCGGTCCTGAAGGCCAACACAATAGGACCAAACTCCTATCATGTTATTCCATGCTAATGTATTCAAAGCATAAGCTTACTTTGAGCACTCTAATTTTTTCAAAGTAACAATGCCAAAGCTGTGACACATCCAATTAAGGCTAGGAGCATGCCACTGACAAAAGGGACGGAAGGGCAAGTGCACACCAAGTACACGGACCGACCTTTATGACCCAAGATCCAACTACGAGCTTTTTAATTGCAACAACTTAAATATACGCTATTGGAGCTGGAATTATAGCAGCTGCTAGCACTAGACTTTCCCTCCAATGGATCCTCGTTAAGCGATTTAGATTATACTCATTCCAATTACCAAACTCGATGAGCCCAGTATTGTTATTTATTGTCACTACCTCCCCATGTCAGGATTGGGTAATTTGTGTGCCTTCTGCCTTCCTTGGATGTGGTAGTCGTTTCTCAGGCTCCCTCTCCGGAATCGAACCGTAATTCTACGTCACTCGTCACCACCATGGTAGGCCTCTATCCTACCATTGAAATTTGATGGGTATAAATTTGGATGAAGCATCGCCAGCTCAAGGGCAGTGTGATCCATCTAGTTATCATGATTCACTAGAGAAGCGGACAAACCTGTGCTAGCCTTTTATCTAAAAAACGCATCCCTTCCAAAGAGTCGGGAGTTGGTGCATGTATTAGATCTAGAATTAGTATGGTTATCCGAGTAGTATGGTACCATAAAAAAAAAACTATAATTTATTTAATGAGCCATCTACAGTTTCACAGTCTGAATTAGTTCATACTTAGACATGCATGGATTAATCTTTGAGACAAGCGTATGACTATTGGCAGGATCAACTAGGTAGCACACTCCCACTTCAAAGGTCATTTTGGGGGTGCTCTCTTACCAAGAGCAAACCTAAACACCCATCAAGTCAAAGAGATAAAAAAATAGCATGTAAAACTTCTATGCCTTGCACCTCTTACATCCTAAGAAAAAAGCACAAGCAACATGCCAAGGACATGGCAAACAAATTGGTAGACCTGCCGAGCCACAATGCACCAAGGCCACTTCGGAGTTTGCAATCATGCCCCAACCAACAAGAAAATGAGCGATCACTCACCCACTCCCTTAGAAATGCCTCCAAAATCCTCCACGCCCAGCACTGAGGCCACCTAGGAGTCCACCCGGACAACAACAACAGTGGACCTCAATCTCCCAATCGCCTGCAGCAGCCTCGATGCAAAGGAAATAAATGGAGAATGACCAGCCATGCAACCTATATATTATAAACGAGCCCCAACCCTCCCCGCCCCGCATCGAGGCCACCTAGGAATCCACCCTGACAGCAGCAACGATGGACCTCGATCTCCCGATCATATGCAACATCCTTGATGCAAAGGAGAAGGAAGGAAATAAAAAGAGGATGACTGACCACAAATCCTATCATAGAGAGGCCATACAAACCTCCCCGCCCCACACCGATTCCACCTAGGAGTCCACTCGAATAGCAGCAACAATGGACCTCGATCGGATGATCGCTTACTACAGCCTTGACACAAAGGAAAGGGAAGGAAATAATAAAAGACAAACCAATCCCACAAACTCCCTTAGAAATGCCCCCCAACCCTCCCCTCCCCGCACAGAGGCCACCTAGGAGTCCACTCGGATAGCAGCAATAATGGACCTTGATCGCATGATCGCCTACGGCAGCCTCAATGCAAAGGAAACAGAAGGAAATAAAACAAGACCAATCGAGCCCACAACCTCTCTTAGAAATGCCCCCCGACCCTCCTTGCCCCACACCGAGGCCACCTAGGAGTCCACCTAGACAGCAGCAACGGTGGACCTCGATCACTTGAATGCCTACAGCAACCACGATGTAGAGGAAAAGGAAGGAAATAAATGCAAATAAAGAGGCTCGCTACACAATACAAGAACATATCCAAATAGTCGGAGGGATCGGGCACCCCACACACCATACTGTGAGGTAGGAAAGTGTTCCCTCTGTAGACAAAGGAAACCCCTCTAGCCCTAGAGTGGGTCTAGTCATAGCAAAACAAAATAATAATCGATTTCCTTAAATAATCATCACTGAAGGCCTACCTTAAAACCAGTGTTTGGTGAAGCTTCTGTTGCGCTACTCCAGCTTTTGTTTCTTTCTCCTTAATGAGTAATTGACCTAAAACACCACAAGAAAACAACAGGGCACGTAACCGAGAACAACAACAATCTATTTACTTATAAAGTCAACGAATCATAAGCTATCAAGTAAATTGTACACAAGATATAGGAAATCGTTATTGATCATATTAAATTAAATCAAGAGCAAAGCTTACAACCAAGCCTTGATGTTGTAAGCCTTCTCAGTGGGTCTAGCTAGTATGTTCCTTCAAGCATTCACTCTCAAGAATGGGTCTCCCAAATGGATAATATATCTCTCTCATTCAAAAACTCTAATGCAAGGTTAAGGCACTCCAAAACCTCTTACCAAACTATCAAAAATTCCACACTTGTCAAACTCACACCAAAGCTATCTAATCTGCTTCAATCCAACTAGCAATAAGTAACTAGGAACTAGTAGATCATAGTAATGGTGAGTGATTTTATAGGAGGAGGAGCCTCCATAAAATGAGGGAGAGGGAGCTTATCCTCAAGGTAGGTTTCATAAAAGGAAAAACTACCATTCCAGAGGAGAAAAGGCGAACCAATCTGACCCAACAACCAGCTCTAGAAACACCCAGAAGGCCGACTTTTGAACTAATTCGCCTAATTTTGATCGTCACGGGTCATGAACTAGGGCTTAGTGACGACATCGCAAGGGGGAAATGTGTTCGAACCAATCATTGCAATAAACATCTGGAAGACTTGTGCCAAGCCCTAAAATTCATCCATCGTGGGAAACACGTGTACTCCTGCGACGGTATCATGACAATACTGTTCATGAGAGGGAATTGGCGCACATTTTAAGGGTCTACAAGGCACAAAGGGTCAATCTTTAATTTTAGAGAGCACTTGCTTAAATCTTCTTGCATGAGTGGGAAGATATGGACATGTTTATCTGATGTATGACATAGCAGAGGGACTAAGATGATGGGTTCATTTTTACACAATCTTGAACCATCGAGAACTCTGCTTGGATTCAGTTTCATGTTTACACAAGCTTGAAACAAAAAACTATGCTTGTTATAAGTTCTCATGCTGCCAGCATAATAACACAAATCGAGGTACATGCCCCCCAAGCTTCATTGCATCCAATAGAGTGGATGGAATGAAGGTTCACTTTCGAGATTTGAGAAAGACTCAACTTGGAGTTTATGAGATCTTAATCAAAGACTCGATTTGGAAAGGGAGTTGTTTCATTTTTTTAATGAGGTTGACACAATAGAAGAACTATCCTCATGATATTTGTTTCATTGTTTAACGAGGTTGACACAAGATCAAGAACTGTCCTCAAGACTCCTTGTTTCATTTTTTAATGAGCTCGACACAAGACAAGGAACTATTCTCAAAACCCTTGTTTTCATTACTTAACGAGGTTGACACAAGAACAAGAACTCTCCTTGGGACTCCTATTCATGGGCCATACAAAAAAATGACGCCCAAGAGATCTTCACTGGATGGAAGAACCATGCTCTTGGAGGAACACATGTCATTAGGCACGAATGACAGATCGGGTTGAAATTCCCCCAGTACATGATGTACGAGACCATCTGCATGATCATCAACATACACAAAGGCGGAATGGGTAGCCACATAATTTACTTGTGGCAAGGAAGGTATTGCTTGTGAGCAAGGACCGATAGGGGACGATGGTGACACAGGAGCCACCGGGTGACTAAAGAACGATATTTGATCTATGGTCACCATTCTTCCATCGTGCGGAAAACATACCACGTGGAAAAGTGAAGAAACAAGAGCCCCCATGTCATAGATATAGTCATGGCCAAGGAGAAGACTGAAATCTAAATCACCTTGGGCAACCATCGTGTCTATATAGACGGTTTTGCCTCCCAAAGTCATAGGGAACTTTGGGAGGATCCCGAAAGATTGATGAGTTCCTCTGTCAAATGCTAACAAATTCTGAGTAATAGGCACAAGCAGTGGGGAGCCCAAAGCTTGCCATGTAGTGGAAGGCATAAGACTGACAGAGGCACCTTTGTCTAATAGATTTCTCGGTACTACCTTATCATAGGCGCATACTGTGAGTTGGAAAGGCATGTAGGATGGAAGGCAGAATGCATTCAAATGACTCCTGTTAAAGGAAACAACCGAACTACTTGGTGGGGTTATTGTATGATTGCCCCCTTGCTCTATAGGAACTGAACAAGGATGCTCTTTATTGACTGGGATAAGAGGGTCATTCTCAGAACTAAGAGGATCTGACGAGATGAGAAGAACATGAGTAGAATGAACATGACGCTCTTCTGGAGTAGAGTGAACAGTGGGTGGTGAACCCAAGTCGACACTCTTTCTGACCAATGGTTGGTCAGGGAATAGGCATGGCACAGCCAGGCTTGCGAAAAGGAGGATGGATGAGAGAAGAATCCATATTCATCTCTTTGTCAACGGGGAGAGGGTCTAAAGAGAGCCTCTGATAACCAACTAGAAGCAGAGGGGAAGCAGCTATAAGAGCTTCAAAAATGGCGGAAGCTTTATCTAGGAGCGGAAAAAGGTGAAGGAGATGGTTTCCTTTACAGAGCCTATAGGGAAATCAAATCTTCCCTGTCTACTTACCACAGCCAGTTGAGAGGGTAGCATCATCATGATATTCAGAGGATGACGAGGGGTGAGTTGATCACGAGACAAAACTTCTAAAATTATGGGAATGCCAGGACAATCACGAAGAAGATGGTCGCCCTTGCACAATTTACAAGGAAACTTAACCTTTCGCAGAGGAGCAGAAGGTGTCACGACTAGTGAAATACTCAGAACATGAGTTGGATGGGTGGCCGGATGCTTATCCAACTACTTCTTCTTCTTCTTAGCCTCCTAGTTACAGGATGTAGAACTTTCACCAAGCAAAGGAGGAGAGGAGGAAGAAATAGGGGAAGAAGGCATAGGCTTAGCCTTGGAATCATCGTGTCATGATTCAAATGAAGGAGATGGTGGGATAGGAGTCATGACGCTCAGGACCACTGAGGTTGAAAACAGCCAAATGGGCAAACCAATTGTTAACCCAGGCAAGGACAATGTTGCCATATACAGAGCACCAACATTTTCAAAAGGAGGAAACAGACCAGGAGTTCCATCTAGGGGAAGACCATGGCCGATAGACTCGGGGATGGTTGCCATCGGGAACAAGCCTAGAAAACACCCGAACTATAGTGAAGAATCCTAACTGTAACCAAGAATATTTCGTGGGCAGTAAATTTTATGACACGGGAACATAACTTGAACTTTTCATGTTTCAAGAGTTGAGAAAAGGACGAAAAGGTGACTATCGCTTTTGAGGTTTAATGAGCCTAAAAGGAAAAGTGCTCATATGATCCTTTTCTTTTAAGGAGTCAAAAAGGAATGAAAGTGACTACTCTGGAGAACTAGACAGGAGGTTTACCAGACAAACCACAAAACTACATATACACCTTGGTGATCAAATGAAAGAAAAAATAACCAAGGACTTTCCGTATGGCAGTCAGACTTCCTAAATGTTGTATTTTGTGCATTACGGTTTGCAAGGCTTCCTACAGATGTAGGATGATAACCTAGTGGGGTCTCTCGATATATACTTGACGGTATGGGGAGCACAAGTCCGTACTAGTAGCTATTGAGTCACAAAAGGAGGAATCACCCAACCTTAAGCGAAAACAATAATGACTAGGTTTAACAATGCTGGAGCACATCTCTAGCCTAGACCTCTAAATAATGTGCGTTAAGTTCCAATGCATTTTTAAGTTCATTCACTTGATTTCAGAGTTGATATTGAATTAGGTTTCGTTTTTTAGGCCCTACCGTATGTGGCTTAATAATTCCTAGGATGCAGCTACAATGAATAAATCACCTTTCGTTCAATGAAAAACTACCTAAAGGAGGGTAAGGAGTTCATTTCCAAGTAAATGAAAAACCAAGAAAAGCAAATGCAAGCACCAAGAAACAGAATGCATCAAAAACACTAATCTTACAGTGCATCGATACTACTAATGAAAGATTTAAAGTTCGCTTTTCAATTTCTGAAATATGAAAATTTGAAATGCACGTGTACTTTCACTTTCATATACTAAATGAATGCAATCTCTTGATTTTATTTCTAAAAAGACAAATAAGCAAGTGTAAACCTGATCGATCCAAACAATTGTGATCTATGCTTGGTAGTGAAGAAATCGAATCAATATGAAAAATCGGTTCAATAATCAACACTAAAAATCAATCAGTAAGAAAACAAGCAACAAAAAGCCTCAAGAAAATCAATAAGATAGTTGCGGATGAACCTTGGATAGACAAGTAACCCAAGAAAATGACTTCCCAATGAAACCTTTAAAGATCTAGGTCACATAGTCTCAAAACACAAGACCCACTCAATGAAATCAAAGATATAGTACCTTAAATAAAAAAAAATCAAAACAATCTAATGAGAGATAAGAAATAGGAGGGGATAAACAAGACTGATGGATTCAGGAGGTAAAGTTGTAACAACTACTTTACAGGAATCATCGCAGGTGTTACACTAACAACCTAAGACAAGTTGCAAAAGTACACCTTTTTTCAGAGATGTTGTCATAGGTGTTACACTGACAACCTGAGACTAGTCACAAGAATACACCTATTTTTAGAGATAGTCTGATTTCAGGAATCGACACAGGGATTAAACTAGCAATCTGAGATGAAAGCCAAATCATCACAGGCACAAAGCTATAACATCATTGATGTCATCGTAGCTATTTGGCTATCTGTAGCGATGACCTTACGTAAAGCAAAACACAAAGTAAAATCACCTAAATGACACTAGATTGATCTTCCAAACAATCAAAAGGACTCCTAGATTGACCGAGGTAACCCAGAAAATTGATGGTTTAACCCCAAAATCAAGAGACACTATGTAAAAACCAAACAAAAGCAAACAAGAGAAAAAACATACAAAGGATCTGAGTATGGTCGCCAACTTGTGAGGTAGGAAAGTGTTCCCTCTGCGGACAGAGGCAACCCCTCTAGCCCTAGAGTGGGTCTAGTCAGAGGAAAACAAAACAACAATAGATTTCCTTAAATAATCATTGTTGGAGGCCTAACTCAAATCCAGTGTTTGGTGAAGCTTTTGTTGCTGCTCCAACTTCCATTTCTTTCTCCTTAATGAGTAATTGACCTGAAACACCACAAGAAAACAACAGGGCGTGTGACCGAGAAAAATAATGATCTATTTAGTTATAAAGACAAGGAATCATAAGTTATCAAGTAAATTGTACACAAGATATAGGAAATCGTTATTGTTTTATTAAAATAAATCAAGAGCAAAGCTTACAACCAAGCCTTGACATCGCAAACCTTCTTAGAGGGTCCAACCGGTATGTTCCTTCAAGCATTTAATCTCAAAAATGGGTCTCCAAAATGGATAATATCTCTCTCTCATTCACAAACTCTAATACAAAGTTAAGGCACTCCACAACCTCTTACCAAACTATCAAAAATTCCACACATGTCAAAATCACACCAAAGCTATCTAATCTGCTTCAATCCAACTAGCAACCTATAACTAGGAACTAGCTGATCATAGCAATGGTGAGTGCTTTTATAAGAGGAGGAGCCTCCATGAAATGAGGGAGAGGGAGCTTATCCTCAAGGGAGGTTTCATAAAAGGTGGAACTACCATACCAAAGGAGGAAAGGCAAACCAATTTGACCCAACAACTAGCTCTAGAAACACCCAGAAGGCCAACTGTTTGAACTAATTTGCCTAATCTAGATCGTTGCAGGTCATGAACTAGGGCTTAGCGACAACATCGCAAGGGAGTAATGTGCTCGGACCAATCATCACAATAAGCATCTAGAAGACTCGCACTCAACCCTAAAATTTGATCTTTGTGGGAAACACGTGTACTCCTTTGATGGTGTCGTGATGATACTATTCATGAGAGGGAATTGTCGCACATTTTAAGGGTCTACTCGCAACGATGCAGAAACCTAGGCACAAAGGGTCAATATTCAACATTAGAGAGCACTTGCTTAAATCTTCTTGCATGAGTGGGAAGATATGGACATGTTTATCTGATGTATGACACAATGGAGAGACTGAGATGAGGTTAATGACAAATTACTGTGTAACACCTACGTATAGGAAACCTAGGAGATTTCCCATAGCTTTACCAACTAGACAATGAATAATTTTCACCTACGGCCACCTCCATGCAGAGGAGGGAGGTCGAATCATTCCACCTCCAAATCCTTCTTCCAGCTAGCCCCCACCATCAATGTAGCAAGCCTTCTCCCTATTGGATCGTGAACACATACACAATTGAAAGAAAAAATGTTGATAAACGTTGTGACTTAACATTTCCAACTACAAAAGCTTGCCACACACGTGAGATGCAAGGAAAACGCTGATCACTCAATCAAACATATGGGCCAACACATCTATAAAAACCTCAAAGCCAACGCAACCACGGATGATGTCCAGTTTGAAAGGAATTCCAATCCTTAACTTTACAATAAAGAGAACAATGCCTCACATCGCCTGACAGAAAAAGCAAGCAAGAGGGAGGGTAGGTGGTTTACAACCAAAACCCTTCCACATTCCTCTTAAATGTATGCATCTCAACTGACAATTCCAACATAGAAAGAGTACAAGCAGAAGAAACCAACACCATAAACAACCAAACAATGAAGAGGCTAGTTGTCATAGGGAGCCACACCACAAAAACCCATACAACTTCGAGAACTTAGAGCATAAGGGGAATTGTTCACATATTCCTCTCGGGACAAGCATGGCCAACATTACCGCTCATGTGCTACCGAGTGGGTATGGAGAGAAGATGAAAATTGGCCGCCCTACAAATGACCCAAAGCCATTCTTGAGGCAAACCCAAAAAACCAACTCAATTACCAACCCACCTTTCACAGAAAAAGAAAAACCCTCCCCACCAAATAAGGAGGAGGTGAACAATATAACGAGAAGCCAATTTCAATGGAACCACACATGGGTGCCCAGCCCAATCAAAATTTTCTATTCATAACAACCGAGGGGCATGATAGTGACATAGGCACGACGGAGTTTTGGGGTTTCCATCTAGGACCACAATAACGAAGGTTCAAAGGAGCGCTGAGAAAAATTTAACATTTTTATCATTCGGATGGGCAAGAGGGATGAGGACAACATGGACAACATTACCGCTCATGCGTTACCGAGTGGGGATGGTGAGAAGATGAAAATCAGCCACCTTACAAATGACCCAAGGCCATCGTTCAGGCAAAACCAACAAGAAAACTCAATTACCATCCCACCTTTCACACAGAAAGAAAACCTATCACTTGTATCATTTGGATGGGCATGAGGGACCAGGACGAGCCAGGGAGCCACACCACAACAACCCATACAACTCCAAGAACTTAGAGAGAAGAAGGGGAATTGTTCACATATGCCTCCCAGGATGAGCATGGCCAACATTACCGCTCATGTGCTACTGAGTGGGGATGGAGAGAAGATGAAAATCGGCCACCCTACAAACGACCCAAGGCCATCATTCAGGCAAACCCAAAAACACAACTCAATTACCAACCCACCTTTCACACAAAAAGAAAACTTGTCACTTGTATCATTTGGATGGGCACTAGGGGACTAGGACGAGCCAGGGAGCCACACCACAACAACCCATACAACTCCAAGAACTTAGAGACAAGAAGGGGAATTGTTCACATATGCCTCCTGGGATGAGCATGTCGAAAATTACCGCTCATGTGATACCGAGTGGGGATGGAAAGAAGATGAAAATTGGCCACCCTACAAATGGCCCAAGGCCATCATTCAGGCAAACCCAAAAAAACACTTCAATTACCAACCCACCTTTCACACGAAAAGAAAACTTGTCACTTGTATCATTTGGATGGGCATGAGGGGACAGGGACGAGCTAGGGAGCCACACCAAAACAACCCATACACCTCCAAGAACTTAGAGATTAGAAGGTGAATTATTCACATATGCCTCCTGGGACGAGCATGGCCAACATTACCGCTCATGTGCTACCGAGTGGGGATGGAGAGAAGATGAAAATCAGCCACCCTACAAATGACCCAAGGCCATTGTTCAAGCAAGCCCAAAGAAACAATTCAATTACAAACTCACCTTTCGCAAGGAAAGAAAACTTGTCAGCTATATCATTTGGATGGGCTTGAGGGACCAAGACGAGCCCAGGAGCCACACCACAATAGCCCATGCAACAACAAGAACTTGGAGATCAGAAGGGGAATTATTCACATACGCCTCCCGGGACGAGCATGGCCAACATTACCACTCATGTGCTACCGAGTGGTGATGGAGAGAAGATGAAAATCAGCCACCCTACAAATGACCCATGGCCATTCTTCAGGAAAACCCAAAAAAACAACTCAATTACCAACCCACCTTTCACGCGAAAAGAAAACCTATCACTTGTATCATTTGGATGGGCATGAGGGACTAGGACGAGCCCGGGAGCCACACCATAACAGCCCATACAACTCCAAGAACTTAGCAATTTTGACACGGGCTCATGTGCCCAGGAGCACCCTCACATTGAACGACCTGACCAAACGAGTTTACACGGGTGCCCTCAAATGACTCACCCGAATGAGTTTACACGAACGCCGTCAAACGACTCACCTGAACAAGTTTACATGGGTGCCCTCAAACGACCCACCTGAACGAGTTTACACGAACGCCCTCAAACGACCCACCCGAATGAGTTTACATGGGCACCCTCAAACGGCCGGTCTGAACGAGTTAACATGGACACCCACACATGACCGAAATGAAGGCACAAGGTAGAGTTGGGAAAACGAGCTGCACGAACATGTACAAAGCTCACCCTAGGTCACAACTTAGCATTTTTGGTACAGGCTCGTGTGCCCAGGTGTGCCCTCACACTAAACGACCCGACCGAACGAGTTTACACGGGTGCCCTCAAATGACCCGCCCAAACAAGTTTACATGAACACCCTCAAACAACCCACCCGAACGATTTTACACGGACACCCTCAAACAACCCACCCCAACGAGTTACATGGGTGCCCACACACGATCGCAACAAAGGCATAAGGTAGAGCTGGGAAAAGAAGTTGCATGAACATGCACAATGCTCACCCCTAGTCACAACTTAGCATTTTTGATACAGGCACATGTGCCCAGGAACGCCCTCATACTGAATGACCCAACTGAACAAGTTTACACGAGTGTCTTCGAACAACCTGCCCGAACGAGTTTACATGGACGCCCTCAAATGACCGCCCGAATGAGTTTACATGGGTGCCCACATGACCGAAATGAAGGCACAAATGAGAGCCAGGCAAACGAGCTGCACAAACATGCACAAAGACCACCTTGAGTCACAACTTCGCATTTTTGATACGGGCTCGTGTGCCCGGGCATGCCCTCACACTAAATGACCCAACCAAACGAGTTTACATGAACACCCTCAAATGACCCACTCAAACATGTTTACACGGGTGGCCTTGAACGACCTGCCCGAATGAGTTTACATGAACACCCTTAACGACCCACCTAAACGAGTTTACATAGATGCCCTCAAACGACCCACCTGAGAAAGTTTACATGGGCCCCCACATGACCGAAATGAAGGCACAAGGGAGAGCCAAGCAAACAAACTACACGAATGTTCACAAAGACCACACTGAGTCACAACTTAGCATTTTTGATATGGGCTCGTGTGCCCGGGTGCGCCATCACACTGAACGACCCAACCAAACAAGTTTACACAAACGCCCTCAAACGACCTGCCCGAACGAATTTACACAGACACCCTCAAATTACCCACCCAAACGAGTTTACATTGGTGCACACACGATCGAAATGAAGGCACAAGGGAGAGACGGGAAAACAAGTTGCACGAATGTGCACAAAGCCCACCCCGGGTAACAACTTAGCATTTTTGATATGGGCTCATGTGCTTGGGCGCGTATTCACACTGAATGACCCAATCGAATGGGTTTACATGCACGCCCTTGCCTGACCCATCCGACCCACCCAAACGAGTTTACACGGATGCCCCCACCCGACCTGCCCGAATGAGTTTACATGGATGCCCTCAAACAACCCCCTGAATGAGTTGACACGGACGCCCTCAATCGACTCGCCTAAATGAGTTTACATGGGCTTCCAAATGACCGAAATGAAGGCACAAGGGAGAGCCGAAAAAACGAGCTGCACGCACGTGCATAAAGCCCACCATGGGTCATAACTTAGAATTTTTGATGCAAACTCATGTGCCTGGGTGTGCCCTCACACTGAACGACCTAACCAAATGAGTTTACACGGATGCCCTCGCCTGACCCACCTGAACGAGTTTATACGGATGCCCTCGCCCAACCCGCCCGAACGAGTTTACATGGACACCCTCTCCCAACCCACCTGAATGACCTTCTCGAATGGGTTTACATGGATGCCCTCAAATGACCCGCCCGAACGAGTTGACATGGATTTCCTTAAACAACCAGCTCGAATGAGTTTACATGGGCACCTACACGACTAAAACGAGGGCACAAGGAAGAGACAGGCAAACGAGCTACACTAACGTGCACAAAGCCCACCCTGGGTCACAACTTGGCACTTTTCATACGGTCTCGTGTGCCCAAACATGCCCTCACACTCAACGACCTGACCGAATGAGTTTACATGCACGCCCTTGCCCTACCCACCCAAACAAGTTTACACGGACACCCTCGCCCGACCCACCCGAACAAGTTTACATGGACGCTCTCAAATGACCTGCTCAAGCGAGTTTACATGGACACCCTCAAATGACCTGCCCAAACGAGTTGACATAGACACCCTCAAATGACCCGCCCAAACGAGTTTACATAGGTGCCCACATGACCGAAACGAAGGTGCAAGGGAGAGTTAGGAAAACGAGCTGCACGAACGTACAGAAAGCCCACCCCAGCTCACAACTTAGCATTTTTGATACAGGCTTGTGTGCCCGGGCACACCCTTACATTGAACGATTCGACCGAACGCGTTTACATGGACACCCTCGCCTGACCCACCCGAACGATTTTACACAATGCCCTCGCCCAACCCACCCAAATGTGTTTACAGGGATGCCCTCAAACAACTTGCACGAATGACTTGCCTAAACGAGTTTACATGAATGCCCTCCAATGACCCACCTGAACGAGTTTACATGGGTGCCCACACGACCAAAACGAAGGCACAAGGGAGAGCCAAGAAAACGAGATGCACAAACGTGCACAAAACTCACCCTGGGTCACAACATAGCATTTTTGATATGGGCTCATGTGCCCAAGCACGCCCTCACACTGAATGACCCGACTAAATGAGTTTACACAGACATCCTCGCCCAACCCACCTGAAAAAGTTTGCACGGACGCCTTTGCCCTACCCGCTCGAATGAGTTTACATGGATTCCCTCGCCCGACCCACCCTATCACGCCCCTACATTGGTGGTAATCTTCCAACCACACTATAGTGAGATGCGGCACCACTGACCCTTTTCTTTTCACCAATACTCACGGTCATGGAATACACCTAACATTCATACTTAATTTATTTTTCATTACCAAGTATTAAGTTATCCTTTATACAAGATGAAAACCATGAACATTCATGATAACAACATTAACATATAGAAATGCACAACAATATAAAGGGAGGGCCAACTCCCTGATGTGAGTCTGCCTGTATATCAATATATGTGATCTTCAACTTTCAAAGTACAAGTTAAATGTTGGAGGAAACCCCAAATTTACACTTAGCCAATTTTCACATTCATCGACAAACTTAGTTGCCCAGCTCATTGGCACCTCTGAACGGTCGCCACACGTTCTACCCAACTCTTTGTTTACTCCCGAACGACTTTGTTCAGCTCGTCGAACGAACCATGTCATTTTCCCAACTTGGGCGTGCTTGTCGTGTCTGTGTCACCCACCTTGGGTGCCCTTCACATGTCTTCATCGTACCTTCCTTCACCAACCCAACACTTCATCGTTTTGTCCAACTAGTCAGCGGGCACACCTCCGTGTCACCTCGCATGATCATTCACCTGAACAGGGTGCGACCACCCATGGGTCGCCCATTCATCTGATCTCATGATCATTCGGTGGACACCCATCGTGCAACCCTACCCGAACTCGTCCAACTGCACATGCCCATCATCCAGCCCTACCTGAGCTCGTCCAACCATATGCACCTGACACATTTCACCTGGATACGTAGCATTCACCTGAAACCCTACTTGGTCACCCTTCATTCACACCTACCTCCGCCTGGTTACACTTCTCACCCGACCACCCGTCGTTCACCCGATGCCAAACTTGGGTCGCCCTCCGTGCATGCTCTATCTGCCTGACTACCTTCGCCAGTTCTGCCCATCGTGCAGGCACATCCATATTGTTTAAACCATAGAACCTTTGCACCTTTCACACTTGTTTTTTTTTCTCCAAGTGATCTGCGAGTTGATGATCTCCACCACAACTCATCCGTTTACTTATATACATCCGCTCCATCATTCAAACGCCCAGCTGACCTACCACAAAAGCCAACTCCATCGGCTCAACCAAGTTTTATCATCATCGGCCCACCCATATAATGTGTGGCTGCCCACCCGCTCGTCGGTTCACCCGTCTACCCACCCATTGTTTGGGGCACTCGGGACCACCCTCACAAATATAAGTGTTTCACCACATAAACTCCATCACATATCTTCTGAAACTCCTCGCGTGACTTTCATCTCACTCAACTCGTTCGCACATCGCACGTGTGCCCTTGCTCTCTTCCAACTGCAGCTTGTCCGCACGTCGTGTAGCTCACCTGGTGGGTCACCCGCACCGCCCGTCCATTTTGAAAACCACATGGCGTTACATCCTCCCCCACCAAAAGTCATTGTCGTCCTCAAAAATCTATCCATCCACTGTTGCTGCTAACCAACGCCTCAAAATCCATTAGAACAGTCATATCATTGATCCATGATATCAACTAGTCATACATTGCAAGCATCCCTGCAACATATATAATACGATAGTCTCCACCATGTATCATCATCGTGTGAACAGCTGCCATGATACTCCAACATAATCCTGACACATCTCTACACACTGTCAACCCCCATGACTCGAACTAGTCGGGTAGCTAATCCAACTGTCGTGCTCAAATCATAAGAATGCACAGCCTTAGGTCGTCACCAGTCTCTTCTTAGACCTCTGTCACAACACTGACTTGATAAAGAATCCACTCTAAACCCATGCTTAGGTCCATAGAATCTCCATCCCATCTGCAACATGTCCATCCAGTCCATGGTCTTGTTGTACAAGAGTGCACAACACCTCCATTGACCCATACACAAAACATCTCCATGTCACACCAACACATCTACCTGCACAACATCCCTGCCTTGGCACTCCTCATTGGATGCCCATAAGTGACACCTCTACAAGTGCTCTTGCATAATGTCCCTGCATAAGACTACCATGCTCCATGTCTCCAACCTGATGTCCATGACTCAAGTTGCCCATGTTGTCCAACTAAGTAGACCCATCTCAACAATCGGCCATATGCATCCAAGTCTACAAATCTGTCATCATAAAGAAGCCTCTTCCAAGGCCCCTTGTCAAGGTGGTGTAGCCCCTTCTAGCCAAGGTCCCTGCACCAACCCATCTCCAAGGTTGTCTATCGAGAGAGGAGGGCCAGGAAGTTTCCTCCCTAACTCTCATCCACCCATGTATCATATTGGTACTTTTTCCTCAAGTATTTGTGCACAACCTCAACCTCCTCACATGCACATCCAAGCTTTTCAAGCTTGTCTTTCGTCAATTGAAAGTCATATATGTGTCACACGGAATTGGTCAAGGGTGCGGACATGACTGACCTTCCTAGAAGTCTAAGACGTTCTAATGACAAACAAGACAAAATGGAGTGATCTTTCTCTAAATACACCTTTTACAACATGAAAACTACAAGTGTTTAGGCTTACCTTATTCCAAAATGCTGTTGTTGAAGTCCGTTCTTGACGATCCGGATGAGCTCCTCCTTCAAGTCAATTCCTGCAACCACAAACAATCAAACAATTACCAAGCACTTGTATTTCATATAATAAAACATATATTCAACATGAAGACCAAGGAACACATGAAATAACTCATTAACACAAGCTATTGAGAAAAATAAACCAGTTTGTATTAATAACGAAACAAAGAAACTCTTACAACCTGGCCTTGGTGTTGTGCAAGTTCCTCCCAGGGTCCATCAAGGGTTTTCCTCTACTTTGACAAAGCTCACCCTCTCCCAAGTAGAATCAAGTGAAGACAATCTCTCCTCACAAAGGCTCTAATGGAAGACCTAAATCCTGCAGCATTTACCCAAAGAAAATGTATAGCTCCAACCTCCTCTCCTTCTGGCTCAATGCCTTTATTTATAGTGCTGTAAAGAGGTTATTCAGGTCCACTATCAATGGGATCATCCCCCTCTTTGGGTGGGATAGCTCCCTTATTGATGGGATAAGTTCCCCCTTAATAGAGATACATGAACCAACTGGAGGCGCATCCATTTCATCAAACCGACCTCTAGAATGTTCTAGAAGTAACCACAAGTAACTTTTTCAAGATAAAACTCGCGCATTTTGCCTTTTACAGAGGGACGCACCTGTCCCTTAACATACAGAGCGTCCATGGACGCAGATTTTGTGAACATGGTCAGCGTCCCCGCAGGTAAGGCTAGAGAGAACCTGCGACCCCAGAGATAAACATAGTTTTTACAAGACTTTCTCTCTTCTTTGAGTTTGAGATGGATAACAGAGGCATGAGACTTGCCTAAGAGGGTAGCATGACTGTTGATTTGAGCCATACTAACTGTAAGTAGTCAAGGTGACATTTTTTAGTGTAACAGATTGCCCCCTAAAGTGCGAAGCCTGGAATAGAGTAGGGTTTTGTAATTCTAGGAAGGGTGAAGCGCTTTATCATTTCAAGGATTGTCTTGTGGATGGCCTGGTTGGAACCTGCAATTTTCAACACAAAATACATGGATAAGATTATATCATCACTGAGGTAGGCATTCCCATACTCAGATTCAAAACTTTAACTAATGGACTAACTATTCTGATACAGGAATGATCTTGCAGTACATCATTTTTATAGACTTTTGTAGACACAGTATGGACGCAGCCATCTGTTTATGATTAGTCTACATAGATAATGAATACAAAACTCCTCGCAGCCTGGATGGTAGAAACTAGATCCAGGGTCTTCACTTCTACTTCCCGAATTGGTACGATTCTAAGCATGTGATTAAATGATTCGATGTCGAACATGTTAGAAACCACTTGATTACCAGTCAATGATGTAAACTGTTAACAAGCGTGAGAGAAACCACCAGTAATGTCAATGGTCCTCAAAGTACCAAGCACAACCCGTGAAATGTGAATAGATGTTTTGATGTCGAACACTTCACGGAATCCTTTGATCGAAAGTCAATGATGTAAACTGACGTCAAAGGCGAGAAACCTGCCATTGATGCATGCAGACTTCAAGGTACTGTCGATTCCTAAGTCATCTTTCTAGATAATGTGTCGATGTCGATAGAAAGCGACCCGTTGCAGGCAAGCCCACAACACGAAATCATTGTTCAAGTTGAAGAAATGTTGCTGTAAGGACTGACTCAGGGATGGTCAAATGGATGACAAGTATTTTGCAGATGAAAGTTTTTGCTTGCAGACCTCTTGAACACATAACGACACAACAGATGGCTTGGTGACGAATAACTCAAAGTTAATTCCCAGAACCCGGTTAAAGACTTTCAAAGTGGTTTGGTCAACTGTGAGGTAAAAGATTTCCCAACCCAGGTGAATAAAAAGTGTCGTGTTCAAGAGTGGTAATAAAGTTTCTTCTGAGACAAAAGGTGACAAACAGGTTCATTCTTCTCTCTTTTCCCCCACCATTTCTGGCAAGTACCTCTTTATTTTTAACAAGCTTGAGGAGGATAACATATGCTTGATTATAAGCTCATCCTTCGGACGAGTCCAACCTAGTTTAAATTCGAACCCTAGGAAGGAGTGGTTCGTTCCTGTTTGTAATTGAACAGGTCCTCTACTGTAAAAGTTTAACGAGCCCAGTATAGGAGAAACTCGGCGTTTTTCAATTTTAGAGAGTCTGAAAAAACTAAAGGAGACTCCACGTTGAACTTTTTCGTATATTTGTGTCCCTCAAGCCCGAAAAAGTATAAAATAATACCTGGGGGAACCGCTTGATCTTGCGACCAAGGAGTACTTTCATAATAGTGTCGTCAACCTGAAAAGTAAAAAGCGATCAAGGACACGTCGTTTTATTTCCTTATCGAGTTTGAAACGACAAAAACCCGGCAATCTTTTCCTGATTTTGCGGTCAGAAAAGAGCTAAAAGGGGACCGTCTTTTAATTCCGTTTTAACGAGTGTAAAAGAAACACTCGGCGATCTTTTCATGTTTTAGGAGTCAGAAAAGGGCTTAAAAGATGACTCTGATATTTTTGTTTGTGAAAAATTACAATTTCCCTCGAAATCCCTTTGTCCTGCACAAAAGCGACACATTACTCATACCTGTTTAAAATAGGCAAAAATACATTCAAAAACATCTTTTCATGGTAAAAAATGAACTAATTCATCCAAAAAACCTATAAAAAGACCTTTTACCATGTCATTTTTACCGTTTCACTGTTGAGGTTGAAAAAGGAGCTTTTGACAAGAAACTTCCCGTGGTCGCTGCGGAAAATCTGACCGTTGGAATCGAACGCCGTCTCATCCAGGTATTTTACACATCCTACTCTGCATTTCTATCCGTTTAGAATCAATTTTTAGGTTTTAGTTTCATTTTTTGGGGGGGTTTTGGTTTTGGAATGCGCCTCTCGGCGGACGCAGGTGCCCTTCGGGTGACCTGCGTCCCCCGACTTTTTCTCATACGGGAAAACGGTCGGAAGACGCAGCCCGCCTTCAGGCCAGCTGCGTCCGGGCGCCCTGTGCTACAAAGCCGGGGTGCGTCCTCCGAGAAACGCGCATTTCAAAACCCCAACTCTCTCAAAAAACCACCAAAAATTCCCAAATCAATTTCTAATTGCTATTTTTGATATGCAGGGCATTAATCATGTTAGACTGGAGAGAAAGAGAGCATGTAGAGGAAGATGAAGCTGCAATAAATCATCAACCTTCCCTGGATGCCCTAAGAGCATGCGGATTATACAAATATTGGACCATACCGGGCATGAGGGGCCAGGTAAGATTCTTGGAATGGCTGGTTGAGCGATGGAACGTACAAGAACAATGCTTTTACATAGGAGGGCACCAGCTCGAGATAGAGCCCTCGGATGTATACTTTCTCACTGGCTTGCCAAACAGAGGTGAGCAACTCAGTCTTGCGGGGACTAGGCCGGGTGGCCAATCCCTTGATAGTCTCCGCGAGGATTGGTGCACACGTGGGGCTCACCATTCAAAAGGCATAGAGATAAAACACATCACTCTACCGGAACTCAAAGTCATAGCGTTCACGGTTACCAGAATTTGCGGCGCGGCCGCTTTACACATTGCTTCCGGATCCCAAATGCGGATGGCAATTGACTGTTACCAAGGCACCATTTTCAACTGGTGTGAAGCTGTGTCGGCTCATATGAAGAGCCAACTGACCAAGGCAAAGAACGGACGACTAAAGACTTTTGGATATGGGCCTATAGTCGTGAGCTTTGCCTTGGAGAGAATTCCAATGCTGATCCCTCAGCAACTCACTGTTGATATCTTGGGTCCTCGGCAGCCAAAGCTGATACGATGGGTTGCGGTGATGGCCCGGCATCCTGACGAGGGCGCGACAGTAGTTCGATTCTCAGATAGTTATTTTGACTGGTTAGAGGGCCAGCTTTTTGTGATACAGGACTTTCCGTATGCCGGAATGGATTTCAGAGGTGATCCGGACATGGTTCTTCCACAGGGAGAACAATGGGACGACAGAGGTACTTTTATTTTCACAAGTTTTCTAATTATGTATTTTTTGTATTTTTATATATATCGTCTCAAAACTAATAGTAAATCTTTCAAAATGCAGATGTTGGTCCACAGCGTCCAGCCAACCTCCGGCCTTATGATAGACTACATCCAGCTGCACCGGTACCGGCCCCACAGGACGCGACAGCAGAAGTACTAGCTGAGTTGGAGCATGATCTAGAGCGTCTCACGGCAGATATACCTGAGACTACTATGGACGACATTCCTATCAGGCTTCAGCGCTTCGTAGTCGCGGTCCCTGGACCGTTTAGGAGATTTTTGCGTAAGGTAGCCCGCGCAGTGGTGTCGTACAGAGAGCACCACCAGTGATTGACTAGTCACTTTTGTAGTCACATGTGACATTTTTGACTTTTTGTACTATCATTTTGCCGATCATAAGGTGTTTTAAACCTATGATCGAAGACGATGTATATATTTTTTGACACACTTCTATCTATATATATCACTATTACCGGCTTATCTTGTTTAACATATGTGATGAAATGTTTTTAAATTTACTTGCATGATTATCGTAAATGTCTGTCCAACATTCGAGAAGCAATTGCATCTGCTAATGTATTCAAAGACCTTGGAATATGTTGATATTCAATGTAATCAAATTCACGTTCCAAGAGACGCACTCTCAAAAACAACCTTAATAACACAGGATTTCTAATGGCATAAACTCTATTAAGCTGTAATACAACAAGTTCAGAATCTAACCTCACTATCAAACGTCGAATTCCAAATGAAATAGATTCGGATAATAATTCAACCACTGCACTGTATTCTGCAATGTTATTCGTTGTTTGACCGAGGCTTACCCCATGCATAGAAACTAACTCGTCAGAGGGCGAATAGATAACCCAAGCTGCGGAAGAGATATTCCGTGTATTACGACAAGCACCATCAGCAAATCCAATGTATGTTTGGAGAGGCGTCGACATCTACAATATCAAGAGTAAAACCAAGATAAGCCAGAATAATGACGAAAAACCACACTCGCTAAGCTAAGCACACTGACTAAACTAACACACTTGCTAGCTAGAAAGGAAATCTAACCTATCTAAAAATTTCTCCATACCCATCATTTTAAGCATAATACCTCTTTAGGTAAAGTCCATTTCTGGGTTTACCCAAAGAGTCCCCATCAAAATCAACTAACTCATAAGCCCCTTTTGCTAGCTTTCGCTTTACAATGTAGGGCCCATGCCACATGGGAACGAATTTTCCGGCACCTAGCTTATCGTTAGCTTGATCATATAATAGTACTAGGTCTCCTTCCGAAAAACTTCGAGGGGTTACATTTTTATCGTACTGAGCTTTCATTCGTTTCGCGTGAGTCTCGATAGCTAAAGTAGCGTCACGTCGAGTCTCATCTAATTTAGCCAAGTATAATAACCGTTTCTCCTCTTCGGAAGTAGCTGGAAGTAATTCGACAGCCATTTGAAGTGATGGGATTTCGCATTCAATAGGTAACACAGCTTCTAAGCCATAAACTAGCTGGAAAGGGGTGAAACCTGTTGAATTTTTCACTGAAGTTCGATATGCCCATAGCGCCGAAAATAACATGTTATGCCAATTCGTTCGATGGATACCAATGATCCGTCGAATCATGATGACTAGAACTTTGTTGATTGACTCAACCAAACCGTTGGCTTGCGGATAATAAGGAGTAGAGCTATCGTGGCGCAAACCAAGCTGGCTTGTAAGCTCAGTCATCATGACGTTTCGAAAATGGCTCCCATGGTCAGTAATGATTGCTTGTGGGACACCAAACCTAGTTATGATATGATTGAATACGAAAACTGCAGCTGTCTTGCCGCTTGCGTCGAATGTAGGCATCGCCTCGGCCCATTTTGTAAAATAATCAACCGCGAGGATGATATACGCATGCCCCCCGGCCGAGTGAGGGTTACAAGTAATAAAGTCAATGCCCCATTTGGCGAATGGACCAGCGGCAATTATAGGGTGGAGAGGAGCAGGTGGAGCGCGCATCTTTCGATCAAACACTTGACAGTTGTGGCATGTTCTGACGGCAAGGATACAATCTTTAAACATAGACGGCCAGAAATAGCCAGCGCGCAACACCTTCTGAGCTGTGGCATACCCAGACATATGACCGCCACATGCTCCAGAGTGACAATCATTCAAAACTCTCTCAGCCTCTTCGTGAGTTAAACAACGTCGAAAAACTAAGTCTGCCCCCCGGCGATAAAGTGTATCTCCAATAATTCTGTATTGCTGGGATCGAAACCGAATTTTTCGACGGTCTTCCTTGGAAGCTTCAGGCCGAAAGGTTTGGGTTTGGAGATAGATGATTATATCCCCATACCACGGATCTAAAGTGCTAATAAGAAACAAAGATTCGTCCGCAATGGACTCCTCTGCCACAGTCTCTGTGTCAGCACTCGGGAAATCACACATCAATTCCGCAAAAACTAAAGATTTCTTAGACTTGGACTTCTCGAACTCCAAGTCGAACTCTTGCAGGATAACAATCCATTTAGAGTACTTGCCCCCTAGCAGTTGTTTTGTCAAAATATAAATCATAGGGTTGCAATCCGAAATAACTGTAGTTTTGCGGAGAAGAATGTAGTGACGAAAACGCTGGACAGCTTGAACGGCTGCCAGGGCCAATTTCTCCACATGCGAATATTTTAACTCAGTGGGATTTAAGGTTCTACTAAGATAATATATCACATGCTCTGCTTTGAATTCATCTTCTTGAACTAACACCATTCCAATGGTGGAATGCGAAGCTGCGAGGTATAAGAAGTAGTCCTGGTTGTAGTTGGGAGGATGCAATAACGGTGCATGGGTCAACGCGTGTTTAAGTGCATCAAAAGATTGTTGGGCAATCTCGTCCCAAAAGAATTGTGCGTTCTGTTTCAACAACCGTGTAAAACCTTTAGTGACCTCGGCGTAGTTTGGGATGAATCGGCGTAAAAAGTTCGCTTTCCCTTGCAAACTTTGGAGTTGGCGCAAACTCGAAGGAGGAGGCAATTTGATGATAGCCTCGACTTTCGAGGGATCGACGCGAATGCCGGCTTTTGAAACAACAAATCCCAGCAATCGACCTGTTTCTATACAGAAAACACACTTGTGGGGATTCAACCGAATTCGATAATGCCTACACCTCATAAAGATTGCTCGTAGGTGGACAAGGTGATCAGCTCGATGTAAAGAATGAGCAGGCAAATCATCGAGATAGGGTTGCACAATGTGCTTGATGTCATGAAATGCATAAGACATCGCCCGTTGAAAAGTAGCGCCGGCATTCTTAAGCCCAAAAGGTAATTTGCAATAAGCAAATGTCCCCCATGGACAAATGAATGCCGTTTTTGGTTGATCGGCAGGTAGAATATTGATTTGATTATAGCCTGAGAAACCATCCATGAAGGAAAACATCTCACTTCCGGCACAATCATCAATAATTTGATCGATATAAGGCGTAGGATAGTTGTCTTTTGGACAAGCTCGATTGATATCCCTATAGTCGATACAGATTCTTATTGTTCCTTGTTTTTTATTGACGGGAACAATATTCGATACCCAATCCGTTAACGGGATCGGATAAATGAAACCTGCTTTCAACAGCTTTTCGACTTCTGCTTTAATCGCAGCCGCTTTTCGAGGGTGAATCTGACGCAACCGTTGCCGAATGGGTTTAGCATCCGGGTAGGTTTTGATTTCATGAACAACAATGGCAGGATCAATTCCCGGCATTTCCTCGTAAGACCAGGCAAACACGTCGCGGAATTCTTGGAATAGGGCCTTGTAAGTTTGGATTTCTTCTTCAGTACATGCGGCACCTATATGAATGTTCTCCTCGATTCCGGGCTTCACTGAAATATCAATGGGAATAGTACGAGAAATATTCCCTAAATTCAGCTCTGAATCAGAATGTTTCGTTGGATCCTGAGCGTCTTTGACATATTCAGCGGTAAAGATAGATGAAAAATCATTTTCAAATGCATCATCCTTAGGTAAAAACGAAGATCTGTGATGGAGATCTTCCCATGGTAGATCATCTACACTTAGGATTTCGCGAAGTTGTTCGTCAGATGACACTTCTTCGGGAAACGTTATCCGTTCTAAGGGTGAGGTGAAAAGTGACTCTTCACTGACCACATTCATTTGGTCGGTTGAATGAAAGTCGGTAAAAGACATAAGAGCTTCATAAGCAATCTCATACGGACTCAACGGCATAACATCACCGAGTGAGTCTAGCTCAGAGTCAGAGGGAACATACCAAGGATCATCATAAATAATGTTTTCTGACGTGATCATATGAATTGTTGCAAACGAAGGGTCTGCATTGAGTGGAGGGAGAGGAAAAGTTCCCAGTAAACCGGAATCCTTAACTAAACCTACACCAATGTCCCTATAAGGGATTGTCGTTTTACCAACATGCTGGATAGTTTCTGAAGAGGTTGGGTCGGATGAAAAGTATGTCAGCTGATCAATAGTCACGATCTTACCGTTATGTGGAAACTTAATGACTCTGAAGACCGATGAAACGACCGCTGTCATAGCATATGACCAACTTCGACCCAAAAGAAGGTTGTAGTCTAGAGGGGCATCAACCACTTCCACATCCAGACTAACGGTTTTACCTTCGACCCCTATAGGCAATTCTTGTAGAATACCAAACGGACGGAACCCACGGCCATCAAAGGCCTTAAGGATGGTGGGGGATTGGTTCAACGAAGGAGAACCAAGCGATCTCCAACATTGAATCGACATAATACACGTAGAAGCTCCCTCATCAATCACAGTCCGATGAATAGGCCTGTTTTTGACTATCACTGGAATTTGGAAAGCCATTTGATGGGGGAGACGCGGTGTACTATTTTCTAGATCAAAGATCATTAGGTTCGGGTCCTGAACATCGACAGCTCCAATAGCCGACAAAAGCAATTTTCGTTGCGCTGGACATGATTGCAGCACTTCGAGTGCCGACATTGCTGAAGGTGAAACAGCTAAGTCTTCAACAATGTTGTAATTCTGGGCTGCTCTCGCATGTGGATTGAAAGCAGACCTTCGAAGTACACCCTTGGCGGGCGGCTTAATCACTAAGTCTGGGTTAGGTTTTTCGATCTGTAGTGGATCGGAACCAGGAGCTGAGGTTGATGGGTTAGAGTGAGAAGATTCTGCTTCCTTACCATCAACAGGAGCCTTACTACCATAATCTTGCGATCGAGTCGCAATCCTGACATGAGACATCATCAAAATGGGTTCTTCACTGGCATTCGAAGAAGAACCTATCATCTTATTCTCCTGCTCTGGAAATGGATTTTTTAACACAGCAGGAGTGGGAGAACCTTTGACTATTTTCACTACCTCGGCCCGATGAGGGCAGTCTCTCGTAAAATGATCTTCTTCACAAATAAGACAAGGATATCGAGGTTTGCGCTTTTCGTCATTGGTTTCCGACTTTTCCGTTTTCTCCTTTGGAGCCTTGTCTGCTTTAGCCTTCTTCTTTCCTTTCTTCTTTCCACCGTTTTTGGATTTGGCCGTAGATGACTCTACAGCGTGAATGTCGGCGGTAAGTTCAGGAGGAGAAGACTCTCCTGTCGGAGAATCAGGCAAAGTGATAATTGGAGTATTGGAGGCCTTGGAAGACTTCTTCTTACTCTTCGTAGTCACGATACCAATCATACCATCAGCGGCATGAGATCCCGAAGGAGCAGCAGCGATTTGGTTTGACTTTGGAAGATCCGGAATTTTCTCGTGTAACGTACCCGACTGAGTGTAAACTAAGTCAAGGTATTGTGCCTGAGCAATGACTTGCTCCTCAGTAACTACTCCGGCCTTAGCTACATCTTCAGTAATTCTTGGTAATAATGATTTGACAAACCATTCAGCTAAGATTTGGTCCGGGATAAAAACTTTCACTAATCTTCTTCGACGTCTCCACTCATGGATGTGATCAGAAATGTACGTGGATGTCGATTGTTTTAGCGAAGTTAATAATTCTGTACCATTATCGTATCTGACTGGTAACTGAAAATGAGTTAAGAACGAGGTAGCTAACTGGCTAAAGTTGTAAAAAGAGGCCCGTGGTAACTCAATGTACCACTTGGCTGCGAGACCAATGAGTGTACGCTGGAAAAGACGTAAGCGGATGGAATCATCTGAGATGGAATTTGATGCACACCAGAGGTGGTAAGTCATCACGTGATTAGACGGATCCTCTCCAGACTTACCTTCGAACTTGGGTATATCGCTGGGCAACTTATTTGGCATTGGCGGCCAGAACTGAAGATATTGAATTGGATCGTTCGTTAGGCGCGTCAAGTCGGGTAAATCTAAAGTTGCAATAAATGGTAACTGCCGGTTAGGATCTCTAAAACTCTGAGTCACAATACCAGCCCCAGGAGGAGGATATCCAGGATAACTAGGAACAGGAGTCGCATTTGGGATATTATATCCTCCTGGAAAACCAGGATTAACCGGACCGTACTGGGGTTGCTGAGGTTGTTGATAAGTGTACCCAGGATACGGTTGATACTGGTAAACCGGTTGTTGGGCAGCTTGCCCAGGTTGATACTGTCCCTGGTACGGAGGTTGAACAAATTGAGGTTGAGTAGTAACAACCGTACTTGTACCAGGTTGGCCTGCAGGCATCTGGACTGTGGTTTGAACCGTGGGTCCAGACAACGGTACAGATGTCTGAGGAGTGGTTACAGGGACAGTAGAAACCGGAGCTGCCGATACTCCAGAAGTAAGCATGGTAGATGAAGCGGTAGTTGCTGCAGCCGTGTGAGGTGGAGTACCAGGTGCAATTGGCGGCTGAGTAACTACGGAAGTTACAGGGGTCTGAACACTTGACTGGACAGGTTGCGGTTGCTGGGGTGGACCAGGAACTGCAGGTTGTCCTGCTTGAGGTACCGACTGTATACTTGGTTGCGACATCTGTTGACCCTGTGACGGATCCCATGTTAACATTCCAGGGTATTGACTCGTAACAGGTTGAGGATACTGAGATCCATAGCCGTATTGAGGATAGGGTTGATAACTGTAAGGTGTAGTCCCATATGATTGCCCTTGAGGTGGTTGATAACCTTGACCAGGGTATTGACCCGTAGGTTGATAACCTTGAGGTAAATACGAATACTGGGGTTGACCTTGACCTTGAGGTTGGTATCCTTGAGGTTGATACCCTTGGGGTTGATACCCTTGGGGTTGCCATCCTTGAGGTTGCCATCCTTGAGGTTGATATTGATACTGAGGTTGACTTTGGGGTACATATTGAGGCTGGGGTTGATACCCTTGGGGTTGATACCCTTGAGGTTGCCCCCCAGTCACGAATGAAGTACCTTGAGGTTGCCCCCCAGGCGGTAATTGGCCACCTTGAGGTTGGTTAATGGGAGTTGAACCTGACATCATATAAATGTCACCTATACTCAATGGTACATTACCACTGTTTCCAACTAATAACCCATGATCAACGGGTTGAGGAGATGCTCCCGCAAAGGTACCAGAAAGTGATTGATACCCAGTAGGAACAGAAGGACCGCCATGTAAAAATGATTCAGGACTTTGTGAAAACACAGATGACTGACCAGACATATTTACAGGAGAATGAATTCCTCTAGGTGGAACCGGAGTACGAGGTGTAGAAAAACCTACTGAGTTGTCTAAAAAATTGGTTAATGCAAGGTACCAAGATTCACTTCTAGGAGGACTGTAAAAGATGGATTCACGCTCCCTTAGATCAAGGGTAATTAGATCTTCAGAATCAGAAACGCCTATTTCTTCCTCTGGAACAAGTTCTTCTATAGCAATTAATCCAACAGGAAGATTTTCGGTGATAATTCTTTCTATTCTTGGTGAATCAGGAACACTAGGAGTTGGAGTAACAGGTTCTGAAATTTCAGGTTCTTCGCCTGTTTCACTGGCAGATGAAAAACTACCAGCAAGCTCGGAAACTGTAACAGCTTCGGGATTGTAACCTGTTTCTAAACTTTGGTAATCTGGATGGACTACCAAGGAAGATTCTCCTTCTTCAGGTGATCCTACTCTACTGCCACTAGGAGGAGTTACAAGGACCTTTAACCCTTCTAAATGACCCGGAATGTCTTCAGGAGATTCACCCCGCGATTTACGGAGTTTTCTTAACAAATCTATTCCGGTAACAATCTCAGGAGACTTGCCCCGAAGTCTACGGGACTGTCTCGGTAATTCCGCCACAATTAAAGATTTTAACTACAACACACGAAAACAAAGTAAAAAATTTCAAATCAAACCACCTAAAGTCTTCTAAAGAACCAAACAAATTTGAAGCACACGCCTAAATAATCTAGAGCGTCAAACCACACACAAACAGTAGTCTTCCGGACCAAAAGCGCTAGTTGGTGATTAGGCCCAACCTCGCAGGATTCAGTACAGAAATGGTGGGTGGAACAGTTACCCCGGCAACCTGCTTAATGAATAGACTGGACCAAGTTCCTCCACTTTAACCGTCTCGAAGTGAAGCGAACCCCCCAGAAAATCCAAGTGAGTATAACCGACGTCTGCTCCAGGTACAGTGGGACCTTCCCTCCACCGTCACCTTGGGTAGAATCCTAGATATTATGGCCACTAAGGTTACCAATCACAACAATTACACCTGGGGGAACAGTCTAAACTCCGACAGCACGCAAGGGCAGAGTAGCAAGCTCCAATCCCCTTACCGGCTCCTTGACAACAATCCAAGGTTTACCGATAAGTGACCCCTGGCTCCTCGACAATGGTTAATCCGAGGTTTACCGTTTGTAATACGTACTGCCTGGCGTCGTTCCCAACGAGGGAGGAATGATCCCCTCACTGGTTCGGACACGAGCTCGTGCTTCTCCTTTAAGAGGAGCTTTCCCAGAATGTAACTGAAACAATTGGATTTGTTCTACTCAAGATAGACTATCTGTTTGGTTTTGTAGTCTTGGAGAGTTAAGTACTCACCTACTCCAAGACCCTAGCCTAAGCTATGTTGGTGCTTCAGAGCCCTAGAAAAATAAAGATTACTAGATTGATTTTAATTTAAGCGTTACTTTTAAGGTTGTTTCTTAAGTCAAAAGGTGATGGAAGTGAAACCAGTGGTGTGTTGACTCGACTCGAAACCACTACAAAATGCACCTAGAATGATTTATCCACTACTTTACTTTTTCGATGAATTGCTTAACTAAAAAGTTGAGAGAATGCAATCTTTATAAAAGCAACTTCTTAATTGAAGACAATCAAAGAAACAATTCGTTTTTCTTTTCCAAGCATAAAAACATAACTTCTCTTTACATGCACGAAAAAACTCTTTTCTTCTTTCAAAAACAAAAAGCTACTTGAAACAAGACTTTTAAAGAAGATGTTTTTGTATTTTTCTTTTAATAAAGCAAATAAATCTAATATAACCAAAAATCAATCTTAACAACTCTTAAAATCTATGAAAATGCACTCATAAGCAAACTAAAGGCAAATTTATTCTAAGCAATCTTAACGAGGCCAAAACTAACAATGATTATTTCTAAGGTGTTTTACTTGATCACAATCAAATCAAGGACTAGCTTATTGCAGAACCAAAAACTAGTCAAAACAAAATTCTAATCTTTTTGTTCTTTTTGTAAAATGGAAATCAATACTTTATAAACAAGCAAATCGAAATTTGACCCAAAACAACTCAAATGGCAAGTTGCTCACAAAAGGAGACTTTACGACAGGCCTGACTTCTAAGAAGGTTGACTAACCAGAGAGATCTAAGGCTGGACAACTTTCTACTATCAAAGTCACTACAAAGCCTATCCAAAAATCAAACCCTAGGTCTAAACTTCGTTGAAAACCACTAAAACACTCAAAGCTCACAAAACAAGTTCAGGTGAAAATTCTTGACAGGGTACTAAAGGATCTGGGCAGAAAACACTAAGGAAAAACAAAATCTAAAAGCAATTTAAAGCAAAAATGGAATTTTCTTAAAGTTTACAGGAAGACGCAGGTAACCCGTTGTCACAGGTGCGGCCCCGCTCTGTGCAGATGGCAACATCGCGTCCAAAGACGCACTGTGCAGTACTCAGAGGGTGCGTCCTTCTGAAAAAATGAAGAAAAACCAAATCTAACTAAATCTGAAGCTAAGCCACCCAAATACTAATTCTCACAGTCAAAAACCAGAAAATAAAAATGATTTTCTCAAAGCAAAGTTCATATAAAGGAAAAGACTCTCTCATTAATGGATTCCCCAGCAGAGTCGCCAATTTGTCACACGAAATTGGTCAAGGGTGCGGACACGACTGACCTTCCTAGAAGTCTAAGACGTTCTAATGACAAACAAGACAAAATGGAGTGATCTTTCTCTAAATACACCTTTTACAACATGAAAACTACAAGTGTTTAGGCTTACCTTATTCCAAAACGCTGTTGTTGAAGTCCGTTCTTGACGATCCGGATGAGCTCCTCCTTCAAGTCAATTCCTGCAACCACAAACAATCAAACAATTACCAAGCACTTGTATTTCATATAATAAAACATATATTCAACATGCAGACCAAGGAACACATGAAATAACTCATTAACACAAGCTATTGAGAAAAATAAACCAGTTTGTATTAATAACGAAACAAAGAAACTCTTACAACCTGGCCTTGGTGTTGTGCAAGTTCCTCCCAGGGTCCATCAAGGGTTTTCCTCTACTTTGACAAAGCTCACCCTCTCCCAAGTAGAATCAAGTGAAGACAATCTCTCCTCACAAAGGCTCTAATGGAAGACCTAAATCCTGCAGCATTTACCCAAAGAAAATGTATAGCTCCAACCTCCTCTCCTTCTGGCTCAATGCCTTTATTTATAGTGCTGTAAAGAGGTTATTCAGGTCCACTATCAATGGGATCATCCCCCTCTTTGGGTGGGATAGCTCCCTTATTGATGGGATAAGTTCCCCCTTAATAGAGATACATGAACCAACTGGAGGCGCATCCATTTCATCAAACCGACCTCTAGAATGTTCTAGAAGTAACCACAAGTAACTTTTTCAAGATAAAACTCGCGCATTTTGCCTTTTACAGAGGGACGCACCTGTCCCTTAACATACAGAGCGTCCATGGACGCAGATTTTGTGAACAAGGTCAGCGTCCCCGCAGGTAAGGCTAGAGAGAACCTGCGACCCCAGAGATAAACATAGTTTTTACAAGACTTTCTCTCTTCTTTGAGTTTGAGATGGATAACAGAGGCATGAGACTTGCCTAAGAGGGTAGCATGACTGTTGATTTGAGCCATACTAACTGTAAGTAGTCAAGGTGACATTTTTTAGTGTAACAATATGCCCATAGCATACCTACAAAACTCCACTATGCTATCTAGATCTCTACCTGCATAATCCTCTCCAACCACTGGCTCTGAAGAAGTACTCAGACTCCCTTCATCTGCAACTTCATTACGAAGATCTTCAGTAGAAGATGTCTCTGCCAAGTGCTTCAAGATTCATGAGATTGATCTCCCACTTCCTTCATTCTTTCTCACTCTCACAACAAATTCAATCAACTTCTCTTCCTTCATTGTTTGATTCATATTCCCAAGTCCTCTTTGCTCCACATCCTCATGCTTCACGTTTGGATCTTTGGGATACAAAGTCATAGAATTCATCCTTGGTTTATACCCCAAGCAACTCCTCCTATTCATCGGAACCAACATAGTTCTTCCTTCACCTGTGATCAAGAGAATGTCCTGGTACACCATTGGTATGGCTTGTGCAAGTTTCATGAAATCTTGCCCCAGCACCATAGAATGATCATCCATGTCCATGATCCTCAAGTCCAACTTCCCAAACCATGAGCGCACTCTCACTTGAGTGTTCTCCATTACACAAGTAACAACCTTGATGGTAAAGTTGACTGCTTTGAAAGCACTCCACTCTTTCCCCATCTCAGCTTTCTTCCTAAAAGACTTTTCTGCTTTCTTGCTTAGGAATCTATGAGTATCCCCCGTATCCACCAAAGCTGCAAATCTCTTGCCTTTCATGGTCACCTGCACAAAACTCAGCTTCACAGCATCACCTCCTTCTATCGACTTTATCTTGTGTCTCACCTCAGCAACCTTCCTCAATAATTTGACCTCAAAAGTGTCCATTGGTTTATGTTCCAACCCATCTCTCTTAAGGTACTTCACTTCATTTCTTGGCTCTCCTAAGAAACTTGATCCTAGATCAACTTGACTTCCTTCAAGCTTGTCCTCTATTCCATTCTATTCAAGTGCACCAACCAAGTGCCCATTGATTGCTTCCATAGAACTAAGCTTCCGAACATCTACATAATTGTTTCGGTAGTAGTCCACTAGTCTGTCAATGTAGTCAAGTTCATCCTACTCAATTACAATGCCCTTCTTACTAAGAGAGTCCCTCTTTATCACATCCTAAAGTTGCTTGACTTTGATCTTTGCCATGGCACTTTTCTCCCTTAGTCGAACTCTCTCATCCAGGAGTTCTTGAAGCCTAAGACCATTCCATTGGATCTCCTTATCATGTTCCTTGAGCTCATCAACTTCCATCGTACCCTTTCCATTCACTTTCCTTCTTTGTGATCTAGTATAGACCATTCACCATTCATTGGGTTCCCCTGGAAAACTAAATTAGCTCTTGATACCACTTGTTACGAAGTAACAGTGAGATCAGCTTCTTTCACCTGCACTTCACTTGAATCAACTCTGATACCACTTGTCACGATAGTGTAGTGGGATCAACACTTCATCGTCAACCTGATCAACTTCCTGATCATCAGATTTGATACCAACTATCACGCCCCTACACTGGCGGTAATCTTCCAACTGCACTATAGTGAGGTGCGGCACCAACGACCTTTTTCTTTTCACCAATACTCACGGTCATGAACTATGCCAAACATTTGTACTTATTTTATTTTTCATTACCAAGTATTAAGTTATCCCTTATACAAGATGAAAACCATGAACATTCATCATAACAACATTAACATATAGAAATGCACAACAATATAAAAGGAGGGGAAACTCCCTGATGTGAGTCTACCCATATATCAATATATATAATATTCAAATTTCAAAGTACAAGTTAAATCTTGGAGGAAACCCCAAATTTACACTTAGCCAGTTTTCACATTCATCAGCAAACTCGATTTCCCAGCTCGTCAACACCTCCGAACAGTCACCGCACAATCTTCCCAACTCTTCATTTACTCCCGAACATCTTTGTTCAGCTCGTCGAAAGAACCATGTCGTTTGCCCAACTCGGGTGCGCTACTGTGTTCGTGTCACCCACCTTGGGTGCCCACCGCATGTGTTCATCGCACCTTCATTCACCAACCCAACACTTCACTATTTCATCCAACCGGTCTGTGGGCACACCTCCGTGTCGCTTCGCATGATTTTTCACCCAAACAGGGCATGCCCACCTACGGGTCACCCGTTCACCCAGTCACGCGATCATTCGGTGGGCACTCGTCATGCAACCCTACCCAAACTCGTCCAACCACATGTGCTTGGTGCGTTTCACCTAGCTGCCAACATTCACCCGATGCCATACTTGGTCACCCTTTGTTCATGCCTGCCTCTACTCGGTTACACTTCTCACCCAGCCACCCATCGTTCACCTAGCGCCCAACCTCGGTCACCCTCTGTGCATGCTCTGTCTGCCTAGTTACCTTCGCCTGTTCTACCCATCTTGCGGGCACATCTGCACTATTTAAATTGCAGAACCTTCACACCTTTCACACTTGTGTTTTTTGCTCCAAGTTATTTGCAAGTTGATGATATCCACTAGAACTCATCCATTTACTTATATGCATCCACTCCATCATTCGAATGCCTAGCCGACTTTCCACCAAATGCAACTCTGTCGGCTCAACCAAGTTTTATCACTGTCAACCCACCTATATAATGTGTGGCCACCCACCCACTCATTGGTTCACCCATCTGCCCACCCATTGGTTTGGGCACCTGAGACCACCCTCATAGATATAAGTGTTTCACCACTTAAACTCCATCGCATATCTTCCGAAACTCCTTGCGTGACTTGCAGCTCACTCAACTCGTATGCACATCGCCCATGCACCCTCGCTCTCCATCAACGCAACTCGTCTGCATGTCGTGCAACTCCCCCAATAGGTCACCCATGCTACCCGTCCGTCGTGACAACAACAGGGCATTACACACCCAAACGTGTTTACACGGATGCCCTCAAATGATCCGCCCTAATGAGTTTACGTGGACGCCATGAAATGACCCGCCCGAACGAGTTGACACGGACGCCCTCAAACGACACGCCTGAATGAGCTTGCATGGGCGCCCACACGGCTGAAACAAAGGCACAAGGGAGATCAGGGAAAACGAGCTACACGAACATGCATAAAGCCCACCCCAGGTCACAACGTAGCATTTTTAACACGGGCTTGTGTGCCCACCCAGGTGCACCCTCAAACTAAATGACCCGCCCGAACGAGTTTACACGAATGCCCTCGCCTGACCCACCCGATCGTGTTTGCACGGATGCCCTCGCCCAACCTTCCCAAATGAGTTTACACGGACACCCTCAAATAACCCACCCAAACGAGTTTACATGGATGCCCTCAAATGACCCGTTCGAATGAGTTTACACAGACACCCTCAAATGACCCGCCCGAACAAGTTTACATGGGTGCCCACATGAATGAAATGAAGGCACAAGGGAGAGCTGAGAAAATGAGCTTAACGAACGTGCAGAAAGCCCAGCCCAGGTCACAACTTAGCATTTTTGATACAGGCTCGTGTGCCCAGGCTTGCCCTCACACTGAACGACCTGACCAAATGAGTTTACATGGATACCCTCGCCCAACCCGCCCAAACGAGATTACATGGATGCCGTCGCGTGACCCACCCGAACAAGTTTACATGGATGCCCTCAAATGACCCACCCAAATGACTCGCCCGAATGAGTTTACACAGACACCATCAAATGACCTGCCCAAATGAGTTGACACGAATGCCCTCAAACGACCCGCCCAAACAAGTTTACATGGGTGCCCACGTGAACGAAACAAAGGCACAAGGGAGATCTGGGCAAACGAGCTACACAAATGTGCACAAAGCTCACCCCAGGTCACAACTTAGCATTTATACGGGCTCGTGTGCCCGGGCATGCCCTCACACTGAACGACCTGTCTGAACGAGTTTACACAGACTCCCTCACCTGACTCACTCGAACAAGTTTAGACGGACACCCTCGCCCAACCCGCCTAAATGAGTTTACATGGACGCCCCCAAACGACCTGCCCGAACAAGTTTACATGAACACCCTCAAAAGACACACCCGAAATACCTACCCAAATGAGTTGACATGGACGCCCTCAAATGACCCACTTGAATGAGTTTTCATGGGTGCCCACACGACTGAAACGAAGGCACAAGGGAGAGCCAGGAAAACGAGCTGCACGAAGGTGCACAAAGTGCACCCTAGGTCATAACTTAAAATTTTTGATACGAGCTTGTGTGCCCAAGTGGACCCTCACAGTGAATGACCCACCCGTACGAGTTTACATGAACGCCCTCACCCGACCTGCCCGAACGAGTTTACACAGACTCCCTCCCCTAACTCGCCTGAACAACCTACCCAAACATGTTTACACGGATGCCCTAAAACGACCTACCTGAACGAGTTTATAGGGACCCCCTCAAACAACCCGCCCAAACGACCTGCCCGAACGAGTTTACACGGACACCCTAAAATGACCCACCTAAACGAGTTTACATGGGTGCCCACACGACCGAAATGAAGGCACAAGGGAGAGCTAGGAAAACGAGTTACACGAATGTGCATAAAGCCCACCATGGGTGACAACATAGAATTTTTGATACGAGCTCATGTGCCTGGGTGCACCCTCACACTGAATGACCTAACCGAAGGAGTTTACATGAACACCCTCAAACGACCCGCCCAAATACATCTACACGAGCACCCTCAAATGACACACCTGAACGACCACCCAAACGAGTTTACAGGAACGCCCTTAAATGACCCGCCCGAATGACCTGGCCAAACGAGTTTACAAAGACGCCCTCAAATGACACGCATGAAAGACTTGCCCGAATGAGTTTACACAGACGCCCTCAAATGACTTGCCCAAACAAGTTTACATGGATGCCCTCGAATGACCCGCCCGAACGAGTTTACACGAATTCCCTCAAATGACCCGCCCAAACGAGTTTACACGGATACCCTCAAATGACCCACCCGAATGAGTTAACATGGGCGCCCAAACTACCGAAACGAAGGCATAAGGGAGAGCCAGGAAAACGAGCTGCATGAACGTGCACAAAGCCCACCACGGGTCACAACTTAGTATTTTTTATATGGTCTCATGTGCCTAGGCATGCCCTCACACTGAACAACACGAATAAATGAGTTTACACAGGCACCCTAAAACGACTTGCCCGAACGATTTTACATGGAAAATGACTCGTCTGAATGAGTTTACATGGAAAACGACTTGCCCCAATGAGTTTACATGGCCGCACTCAAACGACCCGCCTAAACGAGTTTACACGGGTGCCCTAAAATGATCCACCCGAACGATTTTACACGGCCACGCTCAAACGACCCGCCCGAACGAGTTTACATAGGTGCCCTCAAACAACCCACCAGAACGAGTTTACACAACCACCCTCACATGACCCGCCCAAACCATTTTACATAGCTGCCCTCAAACGACCGGCCCAAATGAGTTTACATGGCAAATGAACTTCCTAAACGAGTTTACATGGGCGCCCTCAAACGACCTGCCCGAATGAGTTGACATGGCAAATAACCTGCCAAAATGCATTTACACAGCAAGCGATCCTCAAATGACCACCCCGAATGATTCAACATGGAAAATGACCCTCCTGAACAAGTTTACACGGGTGCCCTCTAATGACTCGCCCGAACTATTTTACATGGCAAATGACTTGCCCAAATGAGTTTTCATGGACACCCTCAAACGACCATCCTAAATGAGTTTACACTGCAAATGACCTACCTGAACGAGTTTACACTTGTAAATGACCCACTTGAATGAGTTTACATGGGCAAACAACCTGCTCGAATGAGTTTACACGGCAAACGACCCACCCAAATGAGTTTACATGGGCTTTGACACACGACTGAAATGAAGGTACATGGGAGAGTTGGGCAAACGGGCCATACGAACATGCACAAAGTCCCCCCTATCACAAATTATCATTTTTGATATAGCCACATGTGCACTAGGCGCCCTCACATGACACGACACGACCAGACTTGACCCAACCCGCCCTAACGCGTTTGCATGAGCACCCACACACAACACATCCTAACCTGCCCGAATGAAATTTGGGGTTTCCATGGATGCACGACCTGAATGAAATTTGGGGTTTCCGTGGGTGCATGACTCGAACAAAGGCACGATGGAGTGTTAGGCAAATGGGCTACACAAATGTGTAGAAGACACATGAGTAGTCACGACTTAGCATTTTTTGCGTGGTCATGTGTGCCCGGGCACCCAAACATGGCATGAAATGATCCAACCAGCCCTGAGCGAGTTGACCCAACCTACCCAAACGCGTTTGCATGGGCACCCACACATGACACACCACGACCCGACCTGAACAAAATTTTGGGTTTCCATGGGTGCACAACCCAAACAAAAATTGGGATTTCCATGGGTGCACGACCCAAACGAGGGCACAAGGGAGCGTCGGGCAAATGGAACGCATGAACATGTAGAAGGCACACGGGGGGTCATGAATTAACATTTTTGGCACTGCCATGTGTGCTTGAGCACCCATGTACGACACGAGCCAACCGTCCTGAACAAAATTTGGGGTTTCCATGGGTGCACAAATGGAACGAAGGCATGAGGGAGCGTCGGGAAAACAGATCACATGAACGTGCAGAAAGCACACGAGCAATCACGTCTTAGCATTTTTTGCATGACCGCATGTTCCCAAGAACCCACACACAACACGGCACAACCTGACCCGACTCGCCTGAACGTGTTTGGACGGGCACCCACACATGACATGACCTGACCTGCCCGAATGAAATTTTGGGTTTCCATGGGTGCACGACCCGAATGAAATTTTGGGTTTCCATGGGTGCACGACCCAAACGAAGGCACGAGGGAGCATTGGGAAAACAGCCTGCATGAACGTGTAGAAGACACATGGGCGGTGACGACTTAGAATTTTTGGCACGGCCACATGTGCCCAGGCACCCACACACGGCACGGCACGTCACAACCCAACCCACCCTGGGCGAGCTGAGCCGACTCGCCCAAACGAAATTTGGGGTTTCCATGGGTGCACGGCCTGAACAAAGGCATGAGGGAGCATCCAGAAAATGGGTCACATAAACGTACAGAAGACACACGGGTAGTCACGACTTAGCATTTTCGGCACGACCATGTGTGCTGGGGTACCCACACATGGCACGACCCGGCCCACCCAAACGAAATTTGGGGTTTGAATGGGCACACGACCTGAATGAAGGCACGAGGGTAGGAATATCTTTGACTCTAATACATAAATATACCTGGTGTAATATGCCCTTAAGGTCTTCAACATTTTCTTTTGACTCTTCGACTCACCTATAACACTTTAACATGTGCTAGGCCTATTTCAATGACCAAGAAACTCAATGATAAATATAATATAATATATATATATATATATATATATATATATATATATATCTTTTCTTGAATAAATACAAATATCAAAAGTACATTTATGAAGATCGAACCCAGTTACACTTTCTTCAACACCCCCTCTTAACTAGGGAGGTATTCATAAATCATTACAAGGTGTTTGGCTATTTTTGAATCTTGAATAATTCACATAAGAGAAACCAGAATGGAAACCCATTTGTTATAGCATCATAGTAGCCAACATTGTTCATAGCAAGGCCTTGACTAACAGATTTATCTCTCATAAGATCAGAGCACAATGTTGGCAAGGCCAATGGCTTATAAACACCTTATTCATTGTCTCTCAATGTACATACCCACCCAGGTGTTCCCTGAGTATGACCTTCTAGGAAAATTCTTGTCTTAGATTCCCAACCCTCAAATAATATCACTCCTATTGCCTACTCTTGTCTTGGATTCCCTACACATCCTCAAAGAGCATCAGATGCCAGATGATTACCCAATCCTCCCATTCTTTCGTGCCAAGTGAAGACAAGAATGTTCTGCATATCTCTTCCCCTTGATTGAGGAAGACATGCCGAATTTTCCTCTGACAAGGAACTTGCCCAAGCTCCTTTGTAGTTGGGAACTTGTTAGAACTCCCTCTTAGCTAGGGACTTGTCCATTCATCAACAAAGTCTTCTTCATGGGTCCTTTAGCTACTTGATCTCCTTCTTTCCTTCAATGTCATGAAGCCTTTGTTTGAACTTCTTCTTGGGAGGGTGTCGGCCATCAATCATTTTCCCTCCTGGTTTGTCATGTCATTTCTCCCTTCGCGGAAAGTGGCCTTCTTGATATATATCAAGTCCTTTTTGTCATCTAGCTACTCCTTTGTCATCTTGTCTATCCTTCATAATACTTATCACGTGGATGCTTAGTTGTAGTTTCTTGTTCCCATACTTTGATTTAGTGGCCCTTCATGACTTCATCGTGATATTGCTTCAACATCAAATGGTGCTTTTGTTGGATGGCCTCTTCATCATGACATATTTGTAGAGTTGAATTGGTTATCTACACCTTACTATCTCCAAGGCCTTTGTAGGTGTCAAGGTTCCTTTCATCCTTTTCTTCCTTTTTCAGAGTTACCATGCCTTCTTTCGAGAGATGTTGAGGAATCATGTCAAATAGTTATTCTTTGTGACCATGATCTCCTTCACATGGTTGATCTCTTTCTTGATTTGCTTCTTCTTGGATTGATTAGTCAACCACCTTATACTCCTTATGGGAGAACTTCTTCATGTTGACCTTTACTCCATTGTAGTACATGCCTCCGAGCATATCGTTGGTGAAAGGGATCCTTTTATTATTGATCATGATTCTAGAACTTTTCCCATGGCCCAATATATATGATGACATGACTTAAACTTTGATGCATACATACCTCATCTTGATTATGCTTTTATCATCTCAGCTTTATTTGATAGTTCTCCTCGATTGGTGTAGCCTTTCTTGCTTCATCTGCTCTCACCTGTATATCATCCTTTCTTTAATCCCATAAATGGGACTTCCAATGAGACATCTACCCCCTTACGTATGAACATTATTTTGAAGATTCTATCAGAGGATCTTGAAGACCCTTACCTTGAAATTTTTTCTTCCTTTGATGATGGAGACCTTCTAAGAATTTTGATCATGATCAATCATTTTTTCATTGTGGATGAGACCCTATAATAGGTATGCTCCTTCTATGTGAATATCTTGAGCTATATCTACACCATGGTCCTATATTATAGAAGATATATTTAACCATGCAATTTGTTCTATTTCTATATGCTCCTATACTACTCAAAACTTTGAAAGAAGACTCTAAGAAAAGAGGTTGACTTAGTCATAGGTGTTGTGGGGAAAAATGCCTATGTAGGATGATCCTATCCACCTAAGGTGTGACAGTGCCTTAGCAACAAATAGATACAGCTATTCTGGTTTCTTCCTTTATGAAATGTGAAAGAGGGGAGATTTATAGACTTATCGTTGTCTTCCGTTTGTCCCTCGATCTAGATCCTCTTCTCTTTGGGTGTTCACAGCTACTTGCCTCCTCGCTTGCTCAAGAGAACAGCTACTTGATTCCCACGAGATCACAGGAGAACAACTACCTGTGAGAAGAGAACATCTACTTGCGACAAGAGAAGAACACAACACAAAGGCATATATTCATATTCATAAATGATTCAGGATTAGAAGTAAATCAAATACACTAATGCAATCATACAAATACACCAGTATATAGGAGAAAACAAAGATAGCTTTATTGATTGATAACAAGGTTCAGGAAGAGATACAACCCAGAGGGCTCCAATCCAGCATCTCCTTCCCAGCAGAATGGAATTCCTTCTTCAGCTCCCTTCAAAGCATTAAGCACCCAATGTTTCCAGTCTCAAACCAACAAAAATTCTTTGCAATAACAAAATTCCAGCCTCTAGATCTCATGGAGGAGAGATCTATATATAGTTATTTTGGAGAGAGGATGAGTCAGCTTGAGATCTGACTAGTGTCCTCTCCCTCTCTCAGTTCTTGAGTCCACTTGGAGGTTATTGCTTCCACTTGGAGATTTGGAACCTCTTACTCATCACCAGTCGAATTCCCTGAGGCAAGTGTCATTTTGGAAGCTTCCTGAGCATTGACACATTGAGGAATGAGCCTGCCACTTGTCCAAACTCGCTCAGCGCAGGTAGCTAGTGTTGGAGTTGACATTCAACGCAGGTAGCCAGTGTAGCAGTTGACATTCAGCGCAGATGCTCAGTGGAGCAGTTGACATGATCCTGAATTGACTTTTTTTTGAGTGGTTTCAGGTGGACAACTTCTGTGAATTGCTGTGGTTAGTTGGCCTTGTTCCTCTAGGGGTAGGAACAACATGTTTAGGGACTTTGGATCCCTTATATTATGGACATTTCATGCTAAATGCTGTAAGGCACAAAAATGTCTATAACAATAGGAGGATCTTCCTTCTTTTGCTTCTTGTTGTCTTCTTTCACTTCTTGAGTTACATGAGCTTCTTCCCTTTTTCTCGTTGTTGTTGTCCTTCTTAATTTTAGGAAAATCCCTTTTGTAGCATCCATATTCTTGGCATCCAAATCATTGGACTTTGGACATGTAGTGTTCCCAACCAATTTGTTACTTTCCTTGCAAAAAGACATTGAGATATACTCAAAAGGGGACATATACTTGCTTGATAGAGTTTGAGTTGTAGTGAACTCGCTTTATTCTTGAAGACTTAATGGCTTGCCTTCCTTAGATCTTGATGTTCTTCAAGTCACTTTCTTCAAATGGACTTTCTTGATGACTTGACTCGTAGTGCCTTTCATTTTTCAAGATGGTGTAGCTTGATGTAGGTCCCTCTTTGATTTGTTCTTCTTGTAGATTTCTTTATACAAGGAGTTTCTTCTTGCTTCGTAGTCTTCCATGATGAATGATAGATGGTATACCTTCTTGTCCTTGATGTGATTGAGACTTCTTGGCTTGATGCTTCAACCTTGCGAATGTTCTTGAGATTCCCTTTCCTTGATGTGTCACCATGGCTCTGATACCGCGTTGAATAATTTGGGGCAATGGGGTATAGTGGGATTCTTTTAGACTTGGTAACAATTTGTGAAGCTCTTTTACAATTTATCTTTTTATCTTAATCTTCTTCTCTTCTTATTAATGCATGTGTGTTTACTTCATCAAACTAGTGCCAAAAGCATAAGAACAAGAACACAAGATGTTGGATCTCTTCTAGGGAAAAACCTCTCTCTCTCAGAGAGGAAAACCCTTTCGTAAATTTCTCTTATTAAAGCTTCTTATTGGTCATTGTGAAGCCCTAGACCCTGGACAAGAATATCCTCCAAGCACAAGTCAAGTCCTTCCTCCTCTCTGCACTTTGTTTCTTCGGCACTTCATTCCCCAGAACTATGTCCTTCTTTCAACTTTTGATAGTCCTTGGTGGACTAGCTCTATAAGAGACTACAACCTTTGATCCTTAACAAGATCCTTTACCAATGAAGAAACCATCATTCTCTTGACCAAATGAGCTTTTTTCTTGATGTGAGGTTGCAGAAACCATGTACACCAAGTTTACTGTACCTGGGGTGATTTCCATCATGAAAAGACATGGAAAACCCAAATTTCCCTCACTTGGGAGGCTTTTGACAAGGTGGGACATGGAATCTCTGGGTTCCCAGCAATTTGGAGACTTTTGTCGAGGAGAGACTGGGAGATCCCATGTCATGCTCCTATCCTAGTGCTATTATTTCAACCACAAATAAGTAGGTGTGGCACCGTCATACTTTTTCCTTTTACCAATACTTGAGTACACGGTCTACGCCTACTTCAACACTCAGTCCATTTTCCAATAAGTGTTCTTAAAAATGCAGCAAAAATAACTTACCATCAATTTATCTTCTTCAATTATTCTTTCAACCCGTCATGTCGTGTGGTTCTACTACACTGCCCATGGCCTGCACGACAGAACTCCACACTTGAACTACGAACCTATTTGCCTGAATTTTCGTTCCATAGTGGCCAAACTCTGCTCGTCAATGCGGTCCATAGTGAGGGCGCATGGCCCGCATGCAGTGCGGCCTACCTTCCCATTTGGTATCCCATCCTACTCTACCTGTCCATACTACCAAGTTCAACTCGCCCGCTGTAATCCACCTATGGTGTGGCCCTCTTACTTGCGTCCTTCTCTTCCTTCTGTTTTCGCCCAACTCCTTCCTTCGAACTTGTTCTGCGATGTGGAAGTCTGAGTTCAATGTCCCTTTTTCAAATGCCATCCTCCTTACGACCTACCACATAACCTCGACACATCCCATTCCAACGAACCGCTGTGTCCCTTCGTGTGCATCGTCGCACCCATGGGTCGGCTCCAACACTTACTCGATTACACCTGTCGCCACACATTGCACACCTGCCCGTGTCCTAACTCGTCCGCACATGGTCACCTCTTTCATTCGGGCACCCAACAAGGGTCGTCCGCGTGCCTTTCGCCAATGACTCGCCCATCGTGCACTTATCAAGGGGCGTGCACCCTGCCCAACTCGGTGCACTCGCTATGAGTGCGCCCATCACCGTCGTGCATAAGTGAATGCTGTGCCAAGTCTTCGCATATAACTGAATGCTCACCCAAGTCGCATATAACGAAAATCGGGCGCCTGTACTACGGGTTCAGTCTTTCAACTCTCTCAAGCACTCCCGACTTAAATACCTGACACCCCAGGGTGCCCCCCATACATGGTAGAGGTTTTCGGCACAATGTGACGTGGAAACCTTAGATTTCGTGCACTTGGTTAGCTGTCGTCATGGCGGGGAAGGGAAACCCTGCTATCCCTACACTTGGATGGCCCTCGTCACTACGAGGCATGGAAACCCCAAGTTCTAAAGACAGACTAGGCAAGTAGTTTCCACCCCACTGCGAAATAGAAACCCCAAGTTCGCAAGACTTGGGCGGTTCTTCATCATCCAACAACATGGAAAACATGAGTTCCATAAACTTGGGGGATTTCAGTCGTGTTGCGACATGGAAACCCAAGTTCGCCACACTGGGGCCACTGTTTTCACTTGGGCAGGAGATGGAGACCCCAGAGGTTTCCGGAATTAGGCAGTTTCCCTCATGCCATGAAACAAAAGCCCCCAAGTTTTGCAGAATTGGCCGGTTCTCTGTCATTTCACGGCATGGAAACCCGAGTTCCCTGCACCGAGGTCATGGTTTCTGTCATGGCAGGACATGGAAGACCCTGAGTTTCCCATAATTGGGCAGTTTCCGTCATGCCACAGAATGGAAAGCCCCATGTTTGGTAGACTTGGGCAGTCGTTCCCTGTCGCACGATGACATGGAAACCTGAAGCTCCCAAAACTTGGGTGGCCATTCCCTGTCGTGCGATGACATGGAAACCTGAAGCTCCCCAGACTTGGGTGGTAGTTTTAGCCACATTGCGAGCGACATGGGAACCCCGCGTTTCCCAGACTTGGGTAGAAATTTTTGTCGTGACGCGAAATGGAAACCCCGGGTGTCAACTGACTTGGGTAGCAGTTTCCATCACGCCGTGAAATGGACACCCCAAGTTCCATAGACATTGGCGGCTTTCTGTCACCCTATGACATGGAAATCCAAAGTTCCACAGATTCTTGAGTGAGTCAGGATGTGCCACGACATGGAAACCCCAGGCTTCCCAGACTTGGGTGGTTTTTGTCGGTGGTTCCGGCCGCGTCGCAACATAGAAACCACGAGTTCCCTAGACTTGGACAATGGTTTTGAAACACCCCAAGTTCCCTAGACTTGCGAGCTAGTTTGCATTGTCATAGAAACCCCAAGTTCCCCAGACTTGCGAGCTAGTTTGCATTGTCATGGAAACCCAAAGTTCCCCGCGTTGGGGCATTGTTGAAAAACCTCGCATTTCCATTGTGTTGTAAAATGTGGAAACCCGCGGTTCCATCAAGGGTGGGACATGGAAACCCCAAGTTTCCCCAAAGCTGGGCACCGCTGGTTTCGACCATGGCACAACATGGAAACCCCAAGTTTCCCAAGCTCGGGCGCCAGGGCACAACATGGAAACCCCAAGTTTCCCCAGGCTTGGGTGCTGTTAGTTTCAGTCGTGGCGCGACATGGAAACCCCAAGTTTCACCAGGCTTGGGTGCCACTGGTTTCTATCATGGCACAACATGGAAACCCCAAGTTTCCCCACGTTTGGGTACTGGGGCACGACTTGGAAACCCCAAATTTTGGGCGCGACGTGGAAGCCCCAAATTTTAGGTGTCAAGTGGAAGCCCCAAATTTTAGGCACTGGGTGGAAACCCCAAATTTTGGGCACAACACGAAAACCCCAAATTTTGGGCAGGACATGGAAACCCCAAATTTTAGGTGCCGGGTGGAAGCCCCAAATTTTAGGCACTGGGTGGAAACCCCAAATTTTGGGCACCGGGGTGCAGCATGGAAACAACAATTTTTCCCATGCTTGGGCACCTTTTTCGTTGCAACATGGAAACCCCAAATTTTGGTCACTAGGGTGTGACATGGAAACCCCAAAATTTTGGGCACCAGAGCGCGACATCGAAACCCCAATTTTCTCGGGCTTCGACGCCTTTTCCATCGCGGCATGGAAACCAAAAATTCCCTGCCCAAAAGCAATAAAAAAGTGTCATATGGAGGAAGAGGCAAATGTGTAAGAGCGGGAGGGTTGTTCGAATTTGTTTGCGACAAGAGCGAAGCTTTGAATCGAGGTGACCAAGGGCTAAATTTCAGTGGATTATGGAAGCAAGGCCACTTTACCACTTACAATACCTTGTTGCGTATTTAAGTCATCTGCAAAGGATTCTTCTCAATGACCATTTGGAATTGAACTTCAAAGCTGTCCTGACCGAGATGCTTCACGGTTGCAACTTGAAAATGACACGGGCCCCTGGGGGCGACAAAGCAACACCCCTACTATGGGTCGAGATACAGTAGAAGAGTGACATGCACTGCTTCTAGTGTGGATTCTAACTTAGAGGCATTCAATCATAATCTAACACACGATAGCTTCAAACCACTGGCTTTTCAACCAAGCACGATGACCAATTATGTGAATCAACAGTTCCTCTCATGCTAAGTTGAATTACTATTGCAGTGCGGTTCATTAGTAGGGTAAAACTAACCTGTCTCACGACATTCTAAATCCAGCTCACATTCCCTATTGGTGGGTGAACAATCCAACACTTGGTGAATTCTGCTTCACAATGTGGGTTTTGACCCCGGTACCTAGTCAAAAGTAGTTGTTGGTATTTTTAGACGGTGGAGGCTCTGCTCTGTCTATTTAACTTGCTAAGCTGGATCTATTTCTTCAACTTGTCCTAACGCTGAACCACACTGGTTGGTTTGAAACGCATCGAAAAATGATGTTTCATGTGATCTTCGCTGAAGAATCTTTTGTAAAAATGCTAGGAAGAGCTGACATCGAAGGATCAAAAAGCGATGTCGCTATGAAAACTTGGCTGCCACAAGCTAGTTATCCCTGTGGTAACTTTTCTGACACCTCTAACTTCAAATTTCGAAAATCTAAAGGATCAATAGGCCACGGTTTCATGGTTTTTATTCATACTAAAAATCAAAATAAAATTAGCTTTTACCCTTTTGTTCCACATGAGATTGATGTTCTTGTTGAGCTCATCTTAGGACACCTGCGTTATCTTTTAACAGATGTGTTGCCCCAGCCAAACTCCCCACTTGATGATGTCTTCTGCCAAGATTGACCCGCCGAAACGTGCCTTAAGTCCAAAAATAAGGGCAATGCCCCGCCTCCACCCCAAGGAATAAGTAAAATAACATTAAAAGTAGTGGTATTTCACTTGCACCGAAAATAGCTCCCACTTATTCTACACCTCTCAAGTCATTCCACAAAGTTGGACTAGAGTCAAGCTCAACCGGGTCTTCTTTCCCCACCAATTCTCCCAAGCCCATTCCCTTCACTGTGGTTTCGCTACATAGTAGATAGGGATAGTGGGAATCTCGTTAATCCATTCATGCACATCACTAATTAGATGACGAGGCATTTGGCTACCTTAAGAGAGTCATAGTTACTCTCGCCATTTACCTGCACTTGGTTGAATTTCTTCACTTTGACATTTAGAGAACTGGGTAGAAATCACATTGAGTCAACATCCACCGGGACCATCACAATGATTTGTTTTAATTAAATAGTTGGATTCCCCTTATCCGTACCAATTCTGAGTCGGCCGTTTTCTGCCTAAGGAAAATCCCTCAGCAAGGGGCATTCTACGCCAATAGCCCAATCAGCATGCGACTCCCTGCCCTCAGCGCGAGAGCATCTCGGGCAGACTACCAACAGCCCACGAGTTGAGGAAACAGACCCCTAGGCCCAGCCCTTAGAGCCAATCCTTTTCCCGAAGTTACAGATTCGTTTTGACGCCTTCCCTTACCTACATTGTTCTATTGACCAGAGGTTGTTCACCTTGGAGATCTGATGCGGTTATGAGTACGATCGGGCCTGAACAGTACTCAGTCCTCTATATTTTCAAGGGCCGCTAAGGACACACTGGACACTGCAAGATGTGCGGTGCTCTTCTAGATCTTGACCCTATCTCGGAGTGAACTGATTCCAGGGTGGGCAAGCTGTTAAAAAGAATAGATAACTCTTCCTGAGGCCCCCGATGATGTCTCTGGATTTCCTAACGTTGTCGCCTACCACCATGTCCTGGTTCGAGAATATTAACCCGATTCCCTTTTGATGCTCATGTAGAGTGCACCCTTGATACAAGGCTTTCTCATCTCTTAGGATCGACTAACCCATGTCCAAGTGTTGTTCACATGGAACCTTTCCCCACTTCAATCTTCAAAGTTCTCATTTGAATATTTTCTAATACCACGAAGATCTACACCGAGGGCTGATACACCCAAGCTCATGCCCGAGGTTTCTCAATGACCCCCGCATCCTCCTAGTCATCGGAGCTAAGAAATTTCTTCGACGATCGAGTATAGGTTGCGCGCTTCAGTGCCATCGATTTTCGGTGCTAGTTGATTCGACAGGTAAGTTGTTACACACTCCTTTGCGGATTTCAACTTCCATGGACACCATCCTATTGTCTTAATCAACCAACACCCTCTGTGGGATGTAGGTTAGTACGCAATTCGACACCGTAACTCAACTTTCAGTTCATCCCGCATCACCAGTTCTGCTTACCAAAAATGGTCCACTTAGAGCTCTCAATTAGTCTTTCACCCCTATACCAAAGTTAGACGAATGATTTTCATATCAATATCGCTACAAGCCTCCACTAGAGTTTCCTCTCGCTTCACCCTGCTCAGGCATAATTCACCATCTTTTGGGTCCCAACAGGTCTACTCACACTCGAACCCTTCATAAGCTCAAGGTTAGTTGATGATGCACCCCCTAGAGAGGGGATCTTGCCCGTCAGCTTACTTGTGCCTCGTAGGTTTTCAAACCCACCAACTCACACACATGTTAGACTCCTTGGTTCGTGTTTCAAGACGGGTCGAATGGAAAGCCCACCAACCAACACCATGAGCATGCAGGTGCACACAGCCCGAGACAAGGGCACACGCTTTGTTCCTCTACCACTGCAATGGAAAACCGACGTGCAGTAATCCACCTGCGCTTGTGATGATGTAGTAGGTCGTGTTGGTTTGCACCTCAAGTTGAGCGGCAGACTAGCCTGAGCTATTCCGAATTCGACTAAGATGCATCCAAAGCTTCCATCTGCTTCCCTCTCGGCAATTTCAAGCACTCTTTAACTCTCTTTTCAATGTCCTTTTCATCTTCCCTCACAGTACTTGTTTGCTATCGGTCTCTCACCCGTATTTAGCCTTGGACGGAATTTACCACCCAATTAGGGTTGCATTCCAAAACAATCCGACTCATCGACAACAACTTGTGATGTGGTAGGGTCCCGGCCTAATGGGGCTCTCACCCTCTCAGGCACCCCCTTCCAAGGGACTTGGCCAAGGTTCACTGCTGAGGATGCTTCTACAGACTACAACTCAGGCGACGCTTTTCATGCCAGGCTCTTCCTAGTTCGCTCGCCACTACTAGTGGAATCCTTGTAAGTTTATTTTCCTCTGCTTAATTATATGCTTAAACTCAGCGGGTATTCTCACCTGAGCTGAGGTCACAAAGTTGGAGCTAAATCTTCCCTACCCGATGGGAGGAAAAGAGAGAGCTAAGAAAGTTTGAGTGATGCCACACAAAGCCCACATCAGCTAACGCAGACTGCCTATCCAAGGGGACAAGATCACCAGTCGTCGATGCATGCCATGAAACATCGCTTGAGGTATTTCAGCCAACTACACCGCATTGGGCACAGATGACCAGCTCCGCTACTCCCTAACATATTGCAGGGAGTGTGTTGGAATGGGATGCGATGCCCAAACAAACATGCCCTCGATCGAGGCCTCAGGAAAAAATTTCATTCAAAAATTCGATGATTCATGGGATTCTGCAATTCACACTAAGTATCACATTTCACTATGTTCTTCATCGTAATAAGAGATCAGATATCTGTTTCTGAGAGTCGTTTCCACCTATTACCGAAAAATCCGCCACAACACTGAATAGGGGCACCCCACACAACAAATGTAGGGCTAAGGGCCAAAAGGAGGAAAGGAAGAAAAACACATGAAAGAAATGGAAACAAAGGTGTCTACCCCCCTCACAGGAGGAAGCCCAAACAGAGAACAATCTCCTCGAGCCCCACACCCTCACCAAAAGGGGGGAAATGCATGGAGCAAAAATTGAGAAGGACTAGGGTGGCCACCCTGGGAGCTTGCACTTCTTTTAATCCTTCCCAAACACCAGTCCACAACAATTCCCCCTTTTCTCCGTAAAGCTAGGGACTGAAAGGAATAAGGGAAGAAAACAAGGTGAAAGAAATAGAGATCAAACGTGGCTACCAGCTCACAAGGGGAGGCTCAAACAAAGCACAAGCCTCCCAAGCCTTGTGCCTTCGCAAAAAGGGGGGAATTGAAGGGGATGACGATCGAGAAGGACTAGGGTGGCCACCCCGGGAGCTCACACTATGTTTCATGCTTTCGAAACACCAATCCACAACAATCCCACATTTTCTCCATAAATCTAGGGGCTAGAAGGAAGAAGGGAAGAAAAAAACATGAAAGAAAGGGATATCAATCGTGGCTACTAGCTCACAAGGGGAGGCTTCAAACAGAGAACAAGCTTCCCCAACCCTGTGCCTTGGAAAAAAGGGGGGAACTACAGGGGATGCCGAGAAGGACTAGGGCGGCCACCTTGGGAGCTTGCACTATGTTTCGTCCTTCCTGAACACCAATCCACAACAATCCCACCTTTTCTTCGTAAAGCTAGGGGCCAAAAGGAAGAAGGGAAGAAACAACATGAAAGAAAGAGAGATATCAAACATGTCTACCGGCTCACAAGGGGAGGCTCAAGCAGAGAAAAAGCTTCCCCAAACCTGTGCCTTCAAAAAAAGGGGGGAACTGTGGGGAACGACGATCAAGAAGGACTAGGGTGGCCACCCCCAGAACTTGCAGTGCTCTTCGTCCTTCCTGAACACCAATCCACAACAATCCCACATTTTCTTCGTAAAGCTAGGGGTCAGAAGCAAGAAGGGAAGAAAACAACATGAAAGAAATTGATATCAAGTGTGGCTACCGTTCACAAGGGGAGGCTCAAACAGAAAACAAGATTCCCAAACCTTGTGCATTCACAAAAAGGGGGGAACTGTAGGGGACGACAATCGAGAAGGACTAGGGTGGCCACCACGGGAACTTGCACTATTTTTCATCCTTCCCGAACACCAATCCACAACAATCCCACCTCTTCTCCATAAAGCTAGGGGCAAAAGGAAGAAGGGAAGAAAACAACATCAAAGAAACAAAGATCCTAAGAAAAGAGAGAAGCTCAACAACACGCCGAGTAGATGTCCGCTAACCAAAAAGAAATCAAACAAGGCACCCAATCAAAAAGTATCCCACCTCTTCACACCCTCCCACATACATTATGGCACAACACCCTTTCTAGCTTACAACATAATAAACAACAATCAAACAACCAAGCAAATAAATCACAACCTAAACTTGACCAAAGACAAGGGCCGCAATGAGATGAATGTCTGGAGCATGTTACTGAGAGGTAAACAACCCCCTAACCCTGCACAAGGCTTCAAACGACAAATAGACTACTAATAACAAACCCACCCAGCTTTTGCACCCTTCCGTGTACAAAACACCCAACAACCTTTCCAGTGAGAAATTCAATGGGGGTGAAGAATCAAATTCCAAAGAGGAGTTGTCATGGGCAGACACTCAATGCTAGAGAAAGCCACGGGCCACAAATACATCGATTGCATAAAGCCACTAAAGAGAGGGACATCCACAAAGCGCACACCATGAAACAAAGAAATGACCAAGTCCCACAAAAAACCCACAATTTCAAAGGGAGTAACAAAGACACAACCCGCTACTTATTTTTAGATTAGAAGGTTAGTGGATCACGAGAGGATGAGGAATTCCCTCAATGGAAAAGGTACGAGATAAGATTGCCACCCTCATGCCCATTGGCGGGGAAAATTGTGATCTTGATGGAGCTCAGATCGAGGGAGGGGTTTTCATTACCTGGACACCCAACCCTTTTGCAAGGGCATATCGAGGAATGGTCGAGAGGACTAGGGTGGCTAGCCTAATGGGTTGAACCACTCCTCATCCATCCCATACTGACCCCACCCTGACGATTTCCCCTCACGGAAGGTTTTAGCTACCAAGCGCACGCGCAACCACTCCCTCAACCTAACCACTAGCAAAAATGCTCACCCAAGAAACACATCAACCACCACCACCTTTTTGAGAGAAGCAACTATGGAAGCCTGCACCCTTGTCCCATGCCTTCCAACGAACAAAATACTGAGCATCATTGCTACAAATGAGTCTAAATTTATCCGTCGTATTTCCCAAGCAGCTCAACTGCAACAACCATGCCCGACCAAACAGATCGTCAGAAGGGCTCCTAAGAAACAAGCTTCCAAACCCCCTACAAAAATACATTGGGGGAAAGAAAAGCCAAGGATGGGTGGGACAAGCACAAGAATGGCTTTCAAGCACACACACGAGAAAACAAGCGTTACCTAAAGACAAGTAACCAACAATGTTCCCGCCAAACACCAAACCCACTCCCCTAGAGACACACCACACAGTCCCACATTGCAATCGAAACCAAACCAACCCAAATCAAAAAAGAAAACCCAACTATCAATGATCCTATCATAGGTTCACCTATGGTAACCTTGTTACGACTTCTCCTTCCTATAAATGATAAGGTTTAATGAACTTCTCACGATGTCGATGGTGGCGAACCACCATCATCGACACAATCCAAACACTTCATCGGATCATTCAATCAACAGGAGCGATGGGCAGTGTGTACAAAGGGCAGGGACATAGTCAACATGAGTTGATGACACGCACTTACTAGGAATTCCTCGTTGAAGACCAATAATTGCAATGGTCTATCCCCATCACGATGCAATTTGAGAAAATTTCCTAATCCTCTTGAACCAGGAAGAAAAACTCGTTGGCTGCATCAGTGTAGCATGCATGTGGCCTAGAACATCTAAGGGCATCACAGACCTATTATTGCCTCAAACTTCCATGGCCTAAACGGCCATATTCCCTCTAAGAAGTTGGCCGCGAAGGGGAACCTCCACGTAGCTAGTTAGTAGGCTGAGGTCTCATTCATTATTGTAATTAACCAGACAAATCGCTCCACCAACTAAGACTGGCCATGCACCACCACCAATAGAATCAAGAAAGAGCTCTCAATCTATCAATCCTTACTATGTCTGGACCTGGTAAGTTTCCCCATGTTGAGTCAAATTAAGTCGTAGGCTCCACTCCTAGTGGTGCCCTTCTATCAATCCTTTAAGTTTCAGCCTTGTGACCATACTCCCCTGAGAACCCAAACACTCTGATTTATTAGAAGGCGTTGGCAGAGTCCTTAGAGAAACATCCGTCGATCCTTGGTCAACATCCTTTATGGTTGAGACTAGGATGGTATCTGATCGTCTTCGAGCCCCCAACTTTTTTTTTTGATTAATGAAAACATCCTTGGCAAATGCTTTTGTAGTGGTCTATTTTTCATAAATCCAAGAATTTCACCTCTGACAATGAAATATGAATGCCCTCGACAGTCCCTATTAATCATTACTCTGGTCCCAAAGGCCAACACAATAGGACCAGACTCCTATCACGTTATTCCATGCTAATGTATTCAGATCATAAGCTTGCTTTGAGCACTCTAATTTTTTAAAAGTAACAACACTGGAGCCACAACCCAGCCAATTAAGGCCAAGAGCACACCATCGACAAAAGGGATGGAAGGGAAGGTGCACACCGAGTAGGTGGATCGACCTTTACGACCCAAGATCCAACTATGAGCTTTTTAATTGCAAAACTTAAATATACGCTATTGGAGCTGGAATTACCGCGACTGCTGGCACTAGACTTGCTGAGCCCAGTATTTTTATTTATTTTCACTACCTCCCCATGTCAGGATTGGGTAATTTGCGCACCTGCTACCTTCCTTGGATGTGGTAGTCGTTTCTCAAGCTCCCTCTCCGGAATCAAACCCTAATTCTTCATCACCCATCACCCCCATGGTAGGCCTCTATCCTACCATCGAAAGTTGATAGGGCAGAAATTTGAATGAAGCATCGCTAGCACAAGGGCTATGTGATCCGTCAAGTTATCATGATTCACCAAAGAGGCGGGCAAGCCTGCACTGGCCTTTTATCTAAAAAATGCATCCATTCCAAAAAGTTAGGACTTGGTGCACATATTAGCTCTAGAGTTATTATGGTTATCCAAGTAGTATGGTACCATCAAAAAAACTATAATTGATTTAATGAGCCATCCAAAGTTTCACAGTCTGAATTAGTTCGTACTTAGACATGCATGGCTTAATCTTTGAGACAAGAATATGACTACTGGCAGGATCAACCAGGTAGCACCCTCCCACTTCAAAGGGAATTCTGGGGCACTCTCTTACCAAGAGCCAACCTGAACACCCATCAAGTCAAAGAGATAACAAAATAGCATGCAAAACTTTTATGCATTGCACCTCTTGCATCCCAAGAGGGAAGCACACGCAACATGCCAAGGACATGGCGAAAAAATGGGTAGACTTATCGAGCCACAATGCACCAAGGCCACTTTGTAGTTTGCAACCATGCCCCAACCAACAAGAAAACGAGTGATCACTCACCCACTCCCTTAGAAATGCCTCCAAAAGCCTCCACTCCCTGCACGGAGGCCACCTAGGAGTCCACTCAGACAGCAGCAATGGTGAACCTCGATCTCCCGATCTCTTGTGGCAGCCTCGATGCAAACGAAATAAATGGAGAACAACCAACCATGAAATCTCTATATTATAAATGAGCCCCAACCCTCCCTGCCCACACCGAGGCCACTAAGGAATCCACCTGGACAGCAGCAACGATGGATCTCGATCTCCTGATCACCTATGGCAGCCTCGATGCAAAGGAAAAGGAAGAAAATAAAAAGAGGACGACTGACTGCAAATCCTATCATAGAGAGGCCATACAAACCTCCGCACCCCACATTGATGCCACCTAGGAGTCCACCCAGATAGCAGCAACAGTGGACCTTGATCAGGTGATTTCCTGCAAAAGCCTCAACACAAAGGCAAGGGAAGGAAATAATACAAGACGAACCAAGCTCGTAACCTCCCTTAGAAATTCCCCCCAACCCTCCCCTCCCCGCATAGAGGCCACCTAGAAGTCCACCCAGACAGCAACAACGATGGACCTTGATCGCATGATCGCCTGTGGTAGCCTCAATGCAAAGGAAACAGAAGGAAATAAAACAAGACCAACCAAACCCACAACCTCCCCTAGAAATGGCCCCCAACCCTCCCCACCCCACACCAAGGCCACCTAGGAGTCCACCTAGATAGCAGCAATGGTGGACCTCGATCACTTGACCACCTGCAACAACCACGATGTGAAGGTAAAGGAAGGAAATAAATGAAAATCAAGAGGCTCGCTACACAATACAAGAACATATCCAAATAGGAGGAGGGATCGGGCAGCTCCGCACCCCACGCACCCTACATACAGGCAACCTAGGAGATTTCCCACAACTTTACCAACTGGACAATGAATAATTTTCACCTACGGCCACCTCCATGCAGAGGAGGGAGGTCAAAGTGTTCCACCTCAAAATCCTTCTTCCAGATAGCCCCCACCATTGATGTAGCAAGCCTCCTCCCCATTGGACCATGAGCGCATACACAATTGAAACAACAAATGCCCATAAACGTTGTGACTTAACATTTCCAACCGCAAAAGCCTGCCATGCACATGAGATGCAAGGAAAAATCGGACCACTCGATCAAAAATATGGCCCAACACATCTATAAAAACCTCAAAGCCAATGCAACCATGGACGATGTGCACTTTGAAAGGAATGCCAACCCTTAACTTTACAATAAGGAGAACAACGCCTCACATCGCCCGACGGAAAAAGCAAGCAAGAGGAGGGTAGGTAGTTTACAACCAAAACCCTTCCATGTTCCTCTTAAATGTATGCATCTCAACCGACAATGCCAACACAGAAAGAGTACAAGCACAAGAAACCGACACCATAAACAGTTGAACAATGAAGAGGCTAGCCATCACAGGGAGCCACACCACAACAACCCATACAACTCTGAGAACTTAGAGCAGAAGGGGAATTGTTCACATATGCCTCCTAGGACAAGCATGGCCAACATTACCGCTCATGTGCTACCGAGTGGGTATGGAGAGAAGATGAAAATCAGCCACCCTACAAATGACCCAAGGCCATTCTTGAGGCAAACCCGAAAACCAACTCAATTACCAACCCACCTTTCACACAAAAAGAAAAACCCTCCCCACCAAATAGGGAGGAGGTGAACAATATAATGAGGAGCCAATTTCAATGGAGCCACACATGGCTACCCAACCCAATCAAAATTTTCTATTCGCAACAACCGAGGGGCACGATAGCAACATAAGCACGATGGAGTTTTAGGGTTTCCATTTGGGACCACAACAATGAAGGCTCAAAGGAGCGCCAAGAAAACTTTAACATTTTTATCATTCGGATGGGCAAGAGGGACGAGGACGAGCATGGCCAACATTAATGATCATGTGCTACCTAGTGGGGATGGAGAGAAGATGAAAATCAGCCACCTTACAAATGACACAAGAAAATCGTTCAAGAAAACCCGAAAAAAAAACTCAATTACCAACCCACCTTCACACGGAAAGAAAACCTATCACTTGTATCATTTGGATGGGAATGAGGGACCAGGATGAGCCAGGGAGCCACACCACAACAACCCATACAAATCCAAGAAATTAGAGAGAAAAAGGGGAATTGTTCACATATACCTCCCGGGATGAGCATGACCAACATTACTACTCATGTGCTACCGAGTGGGGATGGAGAGAAGATGAAAATCGGCCACCCTACAAACGAGCCAATGCCATCATTCAGGCAAACCCAAAAAAACAACTCAATTACCAATCCACCTTTTACACGAAAAGAAAACATGTCACTTGTATCATTTGGATGGGCACGAGGGGACTAGGATGAGCCAGGGAGCCACACCACAACAACCCATACAACTCCAAGAACTTAGAGATAAGAATGGGAATTGTTCACATATGCCTCCCAGGATGAGCATGGCCAACATTACTGCTCATGTGCTATCGAGTGGGAATGGATAGAAGATGAAAATCTCCACTCTACAAACTACCCATGGCCATCGTTCAGGAAAACCCAAAAAGACAACTCAATTACCAACCCACCTTTCACACAAAAAGAAAACCTGTCACTTGTATCATTTGGATGGGCACGAGGGGACCAGGACAAGCCAGGGAGCCACACCACAAAAACCCATAGAGCTCCAAAAAATTAGGGAGTAGAAGGGGAATTGTTCACATATGCCTCCCATGATGAGCATATCCAACATTATTGCTCATGTGCTATCGAGTGGGGATGGAGAGAAGATGAAAATCGGCCACCCTACAAATGACCCAAGGCCATCGTTCAATCAAGACCAAAAAAACAACTCAATTACCAACCCAACTTTCACAAGGAAAGCAAAATTGTCACTTGTATCATTTGGATGGGCATGAGGGACCAAGATGAGCCTGGGAGCCACACCACAACAACCCATACAACTCCAAGAACTTGGAGAACAGAAGGGGAATTGTTTACATATGCCTCCCGAGACAAGCATGGACAACATTACCGCTCATGTGATACCGAGTGGGGATGGAGAGAAGATGAAAATCGGCCACCCTACAAAAGACCCAAGGCCATTCTTCAGGAAAACCTAAGAAAAAAACTAAATTACCAACCCACCTTTCACGCGAAAAGAAAACCTATCACTTGTATCATTTGGATGGGCACGAGGGACTAGGACGAGCCCGGGAGCCACACCACAATGCCTATACAACTCTAAGAACTTGGAGAGAAGAAGAGGAATTTTTCACATATGCCTCCCGGGATGATCATGGCCAACATTACTGCTCATGTGCTACCGAGTGGGGATGGACAGAAGATGAAAATCAGCCACCCTACAAATGAGCCAAGGTCGTCCTTCAGGAAAACCTGAAAAAAAAACTCAATTACCAAACCACCTTTCACATGAAAAGAAAACCTATCACTTGTATCATTTGGATGGGCACGAGGGACCAGGACAAGCCCAGGAGCCACACCACAACAACCCATACAACTCCAAGAACTTAGAGAGCAGAAGGGGAATTGTTCACATATGCCTCCCGAGATGAGCATGGCCAACATTACCACTCATGTGATACTGAGTGGGGATGGAGAGAAGATGAAAATCGACCACCCTACAAATGACCCAAGGCCATTCTTCAGGCAAACTTGAAAAGACAAATCAATTACCAATGCACCCTTCACACGAAAAGCCGTCTAAGGGACCAAGATGAGCATGGCCAACATTACCACTCGTGTGCTATCAAGTGGGGATGTAGAGTAGATGAAAATCATCCACCCTACAAATGACCCAAGGCCATCCTTCTGGTAGAATTGAACAAACATCTCAATTACCATCCCACTTTTCACACAAAAAGCAAGACTGCACTCAAACGAGTTTACATGGGCACCCTCACACAACACGACATGACATGACCCAACCTAACCCGACCGAGTTTACATGGGCGCCCACACACGACAAAAACGAAGGCATAAGGGAGAGACGAGAAAACAAGCTACACGAATAGCCCACCCAGGGTCACAACATAGCAGTTTTGATATGGGATCATGTGCCCGGCGGTGCCCTCACACTAAACGACCTAATGAAACGAGTTTACACAGGCACCCACAAACAACCCGCTCGAACGAGTTTACACAGATGCCCTCAAACAACCCACCCGAGCAAGTTTACACAGGCACCCTCAAATAACCCGCCCGTACAAGTTAACACAGGCGCCCTCAAACGACTCGCCTGAACGAGTTTACATGGACGCCCACAAATAACCCACCCAAACGAGTTTACATGAACACCCTCAAATGACCTGCCCAAATGAGTTTACATGGGCACCCTCAAATAACCGACCCGAATGATTTTACATGGACACCCACACACGACCTAAATGAAGGCACAAGGTAGATTCGGGAAAACGAGCTGCACAAACATGCACAAAGCTCATCCTGGGTCACAACTTAGAATTTTTGATAAAAGCTCATGTGCCCGGGTGCGCCCTCACACTGCACAACCCGACCGAACGAGTTTACACGGGCACACTCAAAAGACTCGCCCGAACGTGTTTACACGAGTGCCCTCAAACGACCCGCCCGAACGAGTTTACATGGATGCCCTCAAACGACTGCCCGAACGAGTTTACGTGGGCACCCACACAACCGAAATGAAGACACAAATAGAGCCAAGAAAATGAGCTACACAAACGTGCACAAATACCACCCTAGGTCACAACTTAGCATTTTTTATACGGGCTCATGTGCCCGAGTTTGCCCTCACACTGAATGACCCAACTGAACGATTTTAAAAGAACACCCTCAAACGACCCACCTGAATGAGTTTACACAAGCACCCTCGAATGACATGCCTGAACAAATTTACACGAACACTCTCAAATGACCCGTCCAAATGAGTTTACATGGATGCCCTCAAATGACCCGCCCGAACGAGATTACATGGGCGCGCACACGACCGAAACAAAGGCACAAGGGAGAGATGGGAAAATGAGCTGAATGAATGTACACAAAGACCACACCAGGTCACAACATAGAATTTTTAATACGGGTTCATGTGCCTGGGTGACCCCTCACAATGAATGACCCAACTGAATGAGTTTACATGAACACTCTCAAATGACCTGCCCGAACGAGTTTACACGAGCACCCTCAAACGACCCGCCTGAACGAGTTTACAAGAATGGACTCAAATGACCCGCCCAAATGAGTTTACATGGACACTCTTAAACGACCCACACGAATGAGGTTACATGGGCACATACACGACCAAAATGAACACACAAGGGAGAACCGGGCAAATGAGCTACACGAACGTGGACAAAGCCCACCCCGAGTCACAACTTAGCATTTTTGATATGGGCTCGTGTGCCCAGGTGTTCCCTCACACTAAATGACCCGACTAAATGAGTTTACACGCGTGCCCTCGCCCGAATCACCTGGCCCACCCGAACAAGTTTACATAGACGCCCTCACTCGACCCACTCAAATGACCCGCCCAAACAAGTTTACACGGATTCCCTCAAACAACTCGCCCAAACAAGTTTACCCGGATGCCCTCAAATGACCCAACTGAACAAGTTGACATGGATGCCCTCAAATGACCTGCACGAACAAGTTTACATGGGCACCCACACGACCGAAATGAAGGCACAAGGGATAGTCGAGCAAACAAGCTGCACGAACATGCACAAAGCCCACCTCGGGTCACAACTTAGCATTTTTGATACGGGCTCGTGTGCCTGGGCACACGCTCACACTGAATGACCCGACTTAACAAGTTTACATGGACACCCTCGCGCAACCTGCCTGAACGAGTTTACACGAATGCCCTCAAACGACCTGCCCAAATGAGTTGACACAGACACCCTCAAACAACACAACTGAATGTGTTTACATGGGCGTCCATGTGAACGAAACGAAGGCACAAGGGAGAGCTAGGAAAACTAGCTACACGAACGTGCACAAAGCCCACCCCGGGTCACAACTTAGCATTTTTGATACGGGCTCGTGTGCCCAGGTGCACACTCACACTAAACGACCTGACCGAATGAGTTTACATGAATCCCTTTCCCAAATTGCCCGAATGAGTTTACCCAGATGCACTCACCTGACCCGCCTGTTAGCTACCTATACCAATAGGTTTCATATTTCATGATTGGCTATGAAAGGTCCAAATATGCTCTGCTTTGATGATTCAAAGATCACATATTTCCAAGAGAATCCAATCTGTGCTTATAGCTTGGTATGTACTTAAAATTTTGATGGAAGGTCCAACAGTCTAATCTGGATCATTCCATGGTTTAAATTTGCAGTTGTAGATTAGAGAAGGAAGTCTGTCCAAACTGTTTAATCTTGGCAGAAAAGTAGTTCAGGTAGAGAAGAAAAGGCTCCCAACAGCTTAATCTGGGACCTTGGAAGAAATAAGGGTAGAAGTAGATAGAAAAAACAAAAGAAAAGCCAAAGAAAAGAAAAGGCAGGTAAGGGTCTGCAAGTCCAAGTGCACCCTTCAAGAAGAAATAAAAAATGCTAGGCAAGTAGCTGGGTAAGTAGTTGGGGTTGCAGAAAGGTTATCTTTACCATTGCAGGTGTGTTAACTTTGTTTACCAAAGCAAAGTCAATCAATTGAGAAGGTGTTCTTCTTCATCAAGTTGCAGCAAACAGAAAGCATGACAAACCTCCCTTCTTCCCCTTTCCATTTCATTACTAACACTCCCTCATCAGCTGAGATTCATGGAAGAAGATTATGGTTTCATGGTGGTTCTTGTTCCTTCAAAAGCCACATTTCTTGTGTAAAAATCTTTTCATTTTGATCTACTTTTTAAGCTAGGTGTTTCACAAATAAGCTCAGTATTTTCTCTCTTCATTCACCCCCCTCATCCATATTAACTCTAACTTTACTATATAAATCCCCTATATCACCTTTCCCCTACTAGTATAAACACCATGGTGTATAAACCCCAAATTTTGTATAAATATCCCCTCCCCTTGGCATTATAGCCAATAAGTTCTATATCAGGGATCAAATGACACCTGGTCATGTTGATAAACCTAACTCTAACCCTCCTCCCCCTTTCTGAATCCATTTTTAACCCATTGCACCCCATTTGCAAACATAAACCTTGTAAAAGACCTTGCTTTACCCTTACCCGCTCTAAATTGCCAAATAATACACAAAAACCCATTTTTGTGATTATCCAATGGTTCGGGCGCATAAATAGGATTTTCCAAATACACCGCAAAACCTTACAAAAGCCATACCCTAAGGTTTTCCGCCGAGCACAGATCCCGAAATGAATATTAAAATAACCCCGCCCCTTCCGTATCGGCCGATCATTTCATTGATCCGACAGCCGTCCGATTGAGAACCTCTAATCCAACGGCTCTCATCCATGTCGGAGCGGCTCCGATGTCCGCCAGTTACCCCGTACCGGTCGAGCACTTTTTCCCCCCCCGTCAACCGTCGGATCGGGCCCACGAGATCCGACGGCCCTCGTTGATATCGGAGCGGCTTTGATGGCGGACAGATACCTCCCGATATCTGTCAGAAGGGTTACGTCATGAGGTCGCCACGCATCTTCCCCACAGCGCATCGAAGGTACGCCTGACAAATACCTCGTCCGTATCATAAGCGGTGCGATATAAAACCGCTAACCGCTTCCGGTTTCGGTCACCCCGCTTGTCCATCGTCACTCCCACGTCATCCCACGTCACCGCCACCCGGCCATCGCGTCAACCACTGCGCCCGACCTTCTGCCAATGTGTCTTGCCACTTCATCATCCCCGTGGACCACTCAGAGCCTGCCACCTCACTTGATGACGTCATGCTGACGTCACCCGGCCCTGACCCCACCGATGACGTCATGCTGACGTCACCAGAAAAGCGCGCCAAAAGTCCGAAAAAATCAATATTATAGCCAAAATTCACGTTTTTTGGTTCTTTTCTGCAAATACGTTTGTTGCTCCTGCATGTTTTTTCCACGTCCAACAGTGTACCAACCTGCAGAACTCGACCAGGAGACCGCCGCGCACCATTTTCACCTGCATTCCTCTCCATTGCTCTCTGAAAGCCAGGTATTTATCCTTGAAAATCCTTCCTTCACCTGGTTTTGTCTGTAAATTGCCATGGACAATTAAAATTGTGAAAAAACATATAATTGACCGGCAGAAACACTTGCGCCTGGCCCCATTTACAATTGTGAACTCGAAAAACACTAGCTAAGCCTTGTTTGCCCGCATTTTCACCAAAAACCATACTCTCTTCGCGCATTCGCGAAAGACTCATTTAAACTGAATTTACCTGCTGAGAAAGACAGAGTGAGGCCAGGCATTGGTCTTATTTAAAACCTCAAATAGTATTTCAATTGCTGTTTATCAGAACTACTCTCTGCTCCTTATAAATTCACCTCCCTGGTAAAGAGACACTCCTCTATACTGTCCTGCTTAATTGAAACCACTTTACACCTAATTCAGAATCCTCTTTGGCAATGGAGACACCTGTAGTACTAAATGTTCAGCCTCTGAATGCACCTCAAAAGAACTTGGAATGGCAAGCCTTGGCAGATATGGATTATCAGATTTCAGAAGAGATGTTGATGAGAACCAAGTTCCATATCAACCTGCTCAATGAACTTAAGGCCAAACATGAAACTGGAGCAGATGTGTTGGGTATATGGGATTCTTTTCTTCCTATTTTTAAGTTGCCTCAAGTCAATCAATTCCCTGATTTGATCCATCTTTGTGCTGAATACTATGACCCTACCCAGAGGTCTGTGTTGGATCCTTCTGGTTCTGCTCTCTTTTACATCACTCCTGAAGCCATCAGGAACATGCTCTGCTTCAAAACTCAGGAAAAATTGGTCCCCTTGTCACTAGTAGACTTGATAAAACAAGGGAATAGATTGACAGATGCCCAAATCACCAAGCTAAATCAGTTATACATTGACTATGATTCTGTGCAATATCCTCCTCTGAATCAAGTATACCTTAACCAGTTGGGCAGGGACTTGGTAGATATGATTAGTCCGATTTTGGGCTATAGCTCAATAGAATTGGTAGACCAAACTGTGCTGGTAATGATGCTGATGTTCGCTCCGGGCAGACTTCCAGTTTGCTATGATTATGCCACCTACACCTCCGACAAAATGCATGAGCAGCTAATGAATTTATCCAGAGAAAAGATGTTCAGATACACCTCCTACATTTACCATCTGATCTTATACCATCAACATGAGAGATTTCATTTTCCAATCAAAAGAGTGGATGCCCAAGGCAATCCCAGATCAGTGGTCTATTGGTCTTCTGTCTTCCACACTACACCTGAGTCTCCATACACTTACTGTGAATTCATAGATCTGTTCATCCATCCAGCTATGGCAATGCTGATGAGCTCACCTCCTCCGAGACTCACTGATGACATGCAGAGAATTCTTCAGCTATCCAAAGCTTACAGCATTGGGGATTGGTACTTCTACCAAAACCACATCGTCATCAGGATATATGGGTGTGATTTGCCTCCATTCAGATTACCTAAGTATGTGCCTATGAGGCTATTTGCCCTAGAGTATTTTAGGCAATTTGGTAGGGTTGATGTGCTTCAATTTTCAGGAAAAGGCAAAAAAGCACAGTTGAAGGTGAAAAACCAACTTGGCCATTTGGTCTATAACGAGAGGGAGCAAGGATGGAAGGAAGCAGATAGAATGCTTGAGTCCCTTGGCCTTCAAACCAGTTTCCTATGGACACCCTATGACCCTAATCATTTTATAACTATGAGGAGGCTCAAATATAAGTTGTCTGCCTATGATCATTATAGTATCCCTCACATTGAAAAATATGCTAACCAAGACAAATGGAGGAGAGGGACCTTAGAAGAGCCCATGTCACAAGAAGAGCTAAATCAGAGGGCGATAAGGAATCTAAGGAAGATGGCTGACCTTGAACTTTGTTCACAGGTATTCACACTTCCGAGCACACAAGTGGGAGCAGCTGCATCCTCCTCAACTGCCAAACAACAAACTACCAAGGCCACTGAAAATATATCCAACAAAGGCAAAGAAAAGGAAATGGAGATAGAACAATCTCTCCATGGCAAGGAGCAGCCACCTCCAGTGACTCAGCAGCAGGTAGATAAAGAAATGCAGCAGCAGGCAGAGCAACAACAACAACAACAGGAACTGCATCAAGAAGAAGGGCCACATGAGGGACAGCAGCCCTTACAGCAAGAAAGAATAGTTGATACTCCAACTTCCACTGAGCAACAGGCTCAAAACATAGTGCCTCCTAGGCCAGAAACTACCTTAGATGCCTCGGTCCTCCAAACTCCACAGAAAGAGGACATAAACAGAAAAAGGGATAGAGAAACTCCCCTGACATCATCTATAAACCAGGGTGAGAAAAGGCAAAGGTTGAATGACTTTTCTGAGGATGACATAGCAATAAGGCAAGCAATGGGCATGGGCCCACCCAGCAGAGAAGCTTCAGCCAGTTCCTTCCAGCAGGAACAGGACAGAACTATGGGAGGAGAGGTCAGCTCCTCCAGCCAGCAAAGAGAAGGAGAAAGGAGCATCAAGCAGCAGTTTATAGACATCAAAAGGAGGAGTGACCCTATCAAGATACAGTTGTACAACCATTTATTGAAAATGGCTCCTACCAATCAACAAAGACTGATGTCTGCATTTGATGTACAGGAAGGCAAAATGATCATGAGCCATTTTATGCCAACAGCACTGCAGCCCCAATCTACCTCAGATTACCTCAAAACCAATCTGGAGGTCCTGGCCAAGGACATACACCCAATGGATAAAATTGAACTGCACAAAAAGACTGGTGAGATGGTGTATGCCGCCTTGGCAGACAAAACATTAGAAAATTATAAGCTAGAAAGCAACCTCAATAATACAGCCTCTCAACTGGAGTTGGAGAGGGCATCATCCCAGGCAAAGGACAACAGAATAAGGTCCTTGGAAGACATAATCATTGAGATTGGGCATGATCCCAAAGACATCAAAGGAATACAAGAGATATTAAAGTTGAGGGATGCTGACATGGCTGCCTTAAGGAAAAAGATCAAACTCCCAGCTACAATTCACCCTCAAACAGATGAAGTAGCTCAGCAAAGACATGAGCAGGATGCCACAGCCTTGATGTTTTCCCTTTATAAGCAGCTGATTCAAGCACAAGAAAAGTTGGGAGAATCAGAGGCCGCACAAGCAGCATTGCAAACAGCACTGAAACAAAGAGAAGAGGGTCAGACCTCTCAGCCCCCTCTGGTCATCAATCTTGAGGAAACTGCTCCTATCACTGCTCCTCCTCCTCAACAAACTGAGAAGACAGCAACATCTACTTCAGCAACACCAACAACCACAGAGCAGGCCCAAAGCCTGGATATGCAAAAGCTGAAGAATGAAATTCAAATCCTGGAAGCTCAAATGTCTGAGTTAAATGAGACCAGGGATAAACTAGCCAAGGTGAATGACAGGTATGACAAATCCAAGCAAGCAGTGGCAGAGAAGGGCAGGGAGGTGAAAGCCCTCAAAGACAATATAAAAGAGCTAGAAAATGAGCTCAAATTAGATAAGGTTATAGCTGGGCTTAAGGCAATGCTATGGGCCAACATTGGCCAGTCTATTACTGACCAATGGCAGTATATAGAGACAATCCATGAGCAGGTAGAGCTCATCCCAAAAGCACAAGCTGAAATTCACAAGTCAAGGGCTGCTCTAGGCAACATGCCTGAAATTGCCACCAGAATAATCAATGTGCTAAATAATAAAACAAGTACTCAGCTGGCAAACATGGGAATTCCCAATAGGACTGAGGCCATTCAGCTGATCAAAAGGGTTCTCACGTTAAGAAATTTGGTGCAGACACTAGAGAGAAGAACCCAAGACATGCAGACCGAAGTAAAAAGATTCATGGATAAATTCCTGGTGCTGCAAAACAGAGGACTCCTTAGCTTACTGAACAGTGCAGGGAGACTGCTCATTCATGAGCAGTATGCCAAAAGAGTGAATGCATTTGCCACAAATGAAATCAATGAGAAGCCCAGCAACTCAGAAGAAACATGGCCAGCTACAGGACAGACTGTCTACAACAAGGTAGAAAATCTGTATTTTATAATGAATGAGATCAATCACCTGTTTTATGTGGCACCCAATTTTTACAAGTATACAGAGGCAGAGGAGACTATGGATGCAATTCTCAGGCATCAACTCCCTACGCAAGACTGGTGGGCAAATACAATACAGAAAATTTTATAGACAGTGAACCACTCACCAAATTTTGTTTTTTAAAAATATCAGTTGTGATGCAAAGTACAGTTTAAACAAAATCAGCATGCATCAAAGATTAAAGCTGAGCCAACTCAGCAAAGATTTTGGCCAACACAGCAAGAATAGGAAAACACAGCTGGCAGAGCCGAGAAAATACAGCGCAACAAAAAGTAAAGACACATTATTCAGCGTTAAAGCAAAGCGGTTCAACTGAATCAATGACCTCCAAAGGTCAAATTATCCTCTGACAGACTTAAAGAGCATTTATGCTGCATTCAAAGTTGTAATAACTTCTTTTCTACTTTCTGTACGAATTTATGAAGATATTTTCTCTCTCAGATGACTCAATGCCTGAGATATTTTGTATAAGCATTCCCATAAAGTCCCCTTCGCATGATCTTGCAAGGGTTGTTATTGATTTCTCCTGAAGAAGTTCTTATGTTGTAATCCTTTCAGAAGTTTAATAAAGAAAGTGATGGAATTTCTCGGATTTCTGAAGTGTTGAATGCGTTCTGGTGTCTGTTGAAAACTGCTGGATTCCTGTGTATTTCACCATACAATAAGTCTCTATAACTCTCTCTGTTATGTATTTTGTTTTGTTAAAATCCATATGTTATCTAACTTTGAATATTTAGCAACAAGGAAAAAGAATAACTTTCAGGATTTATTCAATGAATACCCTGAGTTCAATCTGTGTTGTTAATGAATGTTTTCTTCAGCTGTAATCTTGATAAGTGTAATTCTTAATTGCTGCACTTTCAGAATACATCTTTCACAGTGACCTTTGTCACAGGAATTCAAGTTTGCTCCTGTGCAACGTGTTTCACTTTCACCTCACCAGCTTAATAGAAAATTCTTAATTGCTTTCTGTTGGCTGACATGCCTCACCATTCAAGCTAAATTTGTTTGTCTGAAATACAAAATTGGCCCTGCAGTTTGAAACACCACCAATCCTGCATATCAAAGCATTTCACAACTCCAGACTCCATTGCCCAATGATATTTTACTCTCTAAACACTACATCTTGAGGCCTGAAAGAAATCCTTCAACCAAAACATAAACCAAAACCTGAGCATAATAGCTAGCCTAAAACACCATCATAACAGAGACAAATCATAAAGAGAGAGCCCTCTCTGATTACAGTTTGGCTAGAAGCTGTGATCCAAAGATTGGTTAGTGGTTACCCCGGCCGTATTCCCTTGGGAGTCATAGGGAACAACCTGGGTGTTAACATAATTGGCGACTCCACTGGGGAATGCTTGAGGTTTTTTTTTATTGCTATATATCTTCCATAGCTACTATCAAGCCTGAAATAAGTCAAGAGGCCTTTAATCTGTTTCTGCATCACATTAACAGCTCTAGGGAGGAGCTTGTTTAGGGAATCTTCATCTTAGCTCTGAGAATATATATCCATTCCAAAATCTTCATCCAGTCCTTTCAGATATAAATATTTCCTACAAAATCCTAAAAAACAGTTAGAAACTGGCTCCTAAGAAAAATCCACGGCATACTAGGGCAAATCCTGACCCTAATCCACCTATCATTGTTGATAATCCAAATACCATCCCAAGAAACATTAGGAGGCAGCAAAAGCAGCAGCAGCCTGCTGATTTAACCTCAGATTCAGATCATCTTAGCCTTATATCTACCCCATGCAAGGTCCTTTTCCGGTCTACCCCTAGTTCCCCTAGTTCTCCTTCCACTTCTCAAAGTCCTCCTCTCACATCTTCATCCACTGCACATATCCCCTTGACCAACATTCTAGGTTCACCCCTACTTGTTACCCCTGTGATACCCACTGTTCCTATTATCCCAGCTGCCCCTGTTAATCCTCTAAATCCTGTAAATATGGCTAACAGATATGCACCCTTACAGATACCAGCCAATGCTGCAGCTCTACCCAAAGATTACCAAACCAAAATTTCATATTTTGACTCCAATGGCCCTCTGACAGCTGCCCAGCATGCCAAGAGGATGCAAGACCATTTTGAGACCTATGAAATAGATGATGACAGTGTCAGAATGAGGATGTTTGTTCAAAGCCTAACTGGGGATGTAAGAACTTGGTTTAGATCCCTGAATGCAAACTCCATTACAACTCCTGCTGAACTGTATCAAGCCTTTACTAGTAGATGGGAGAAGAAGAAAGATCCTCTGCACATACTTGGGGAATATGACACTATCAAAAGAGGTCCCCAGGAGACTGTTTTGGAGTATTGTGCAAGATTTAACAATGTATATAACTCAATTCCACAAAATTTAAGGCCTCCGCCTGATTTAGCCTTGTACAAATTCCCTGATGGTTTTGACCCTGACATGGCCTATCAGTTGAAGGAAAGAGACTGTCAATCCCTTGAAGAGGCCCAAAGGATTGCTGTCACAGTGGAAGCCAACCTGATTGCCAAAAGAAACAGGGCAAGGTTGGAAAAGAGGACTGTTTTCAAAGAGGAACCCTCTGCCTTTGATCAAAAGCTTGATGCCATACTAAATGGAATGAAAAGATTAGGTGATAGAGTGGAATCGGTTGAAAGAAAATCATCATGGGAAGCACCACAAAACAACCCTCCTAGGAATCCAAATTTTAGGAGAACTCAAAACCCAGGTATTGGCAAAACCAGTGCTGATCAGGATATAAGACCCCCTTTCCAAGAAAATTATGCAGAAACTTCCACATCAGCAGAGCTCAATGAAGGTCCTGAGATTAATTTAATGGGTCTAGATGGGGAAAGCCAAGTTTTCCTAACACAAGAAGATCATGAGGATGATGAAATCAAACTGTTCCAAACCAAGTCAGGTGAATCCTTTGACTTCAAACAAGGCTACGACACTGCTGTCTATGAAGTCCATAAGCAATACAAGCTGAGGAGCAGGACTGTGAATGTTAACCAGCCTGAAAAGAAAAAGGATAATCAGCAGCCTGAAAGAGTTATAGTCATAGAACCTAATGACAAAATGACTTCACATACAGAAGAAGTGATTGTTGAAGAGATCACTGAACCACTGTCCTCAAAACAGCAGCCTATGGTCACTCCCCCTGCTCATCCTTATTCAACTCTTTCTCCTCAAGAGATGAGTAAAAAGGATAAGTCCCAAAGTCAAGACAAAAATCAAGAAGAAGATGTAATGAACAAGGAAAGAACTGTCACCTATAACCCCAAGACCCAATCTAAAAAACCTTTTGATCTAGAAACAGAAATTGGCAAATTAAAGATAGCTATTCCTCTCTTGGAACTAGCCAAGCATGACATCTATAAACTACAGATCAAAAGGTCCCTTCAACTCACTAGTAACAAAGATGATGTCAATGTGATGGATGACACCCCAGAACTCCTGTTTGGCCCAGAAGTGGATGGAAAAACAGTAGTCACAGGGGTACTGCCTTTCTATGTCAGTTTACATATTCATGATAAAATATTACATAATGCAATGTTTGACTCAGGTGCCTCTCACAATCTCATGCCAAAAGCAGTCATGGAGAGATTGAATTTAGACATAACAAGACCATATAAGGATCTGTTTTCCTTTGACTCCAGCCAAGTCAAGTGTCTAGGTCTCATAAAAGATTTATGCGTGTCTTTGGTTCAATACCCAAACAAGACAATCCTAATGGATGTGGTAGTTACTGATATCCCACCTAAGTATGGGATGCTGTTATCAAGATCATGGGGAGCTAAACTCCAAGGTTCCCTACAATTAGACATGTCATATGCCACCATCTCTGTTTTTGGGCAACCAAAAAGACTGTACAGAGAAACACTAATGAAATACATGGTCAGCAGTGAAGAAAAGCCTCAAAATTTTCCCATATATGCTATCCATTCAGACATAGACTCATACATTCTCTTCAATGACACCGCAATTCCCTCAAAAGGTGAGGTTGAAACCAAGATATTCATACAAGAGGAAGATTCAAATGAAAGTATTACCACCCATGAAACAACAGTCAATCAAACACTAGATGTTGCTGCTGCCCTAGTTGTCAAGAACATCCAATCAAACGATGAGACTGCCCTAGAAGACAAGCTAGAGAAAAAACCACAACTGTTGCTCACATGGCCAGCCCATGAACAGATCATCAAATCTCCTTCCCAACAGGATATTCTATGGTTCCTTGAATTTGATGGCTCAGTCAACAAATTAGGGGCAGGAGCTGGAGTTTGGGTACACAATAAAGAAAATAGTCATGCAGAAGGCAGAGCCTATAGATTGAATTTCAGATGTACTAACAACATGGCAGAATATGAAGCTCTATTACTAGGCCTCAAGTTAGTAAAATTCTTACAAGCTGCCAGGGTTTCAATCATGGGTGATTCAGATTTAGTTATCCAACAAGTGAAGGGAAACTTTGTCACCAATGACAAAAGACTAAGGACTTATAGGTCTGCTGTTGCTGAGGTGCTAAACTATTTCTCTGAATTCCAAATTACTAAAATTCCCAGAACCCACAATCTACATGCTCATAGTTTAGCCACTTTTGCAAGTACCTGCAAGCTGCCCTTTGAGCCCCACCATTGTTTTACAGCTGAGGTAAAACACAGACCCTCCATTCCAAACAATATCAATGATTGGCAAGTATTTGAGGATGACAAGCAATTAAATCATTTTTTAACTATGCAGCAAGAATTTGCAGGACTAAATATTGACACTGAGACAGCAAGTCAATCAAAAATACTTGAGACAGCAAGTCAATCACAAATACTTGAGACAGCAAGTCAATCACAAATATTTGATGGAGCAAGTCCATCACAAATACAGTTTCAACATATTGCTCACCCAATATCACCTAGAACTGCAAAACTAATGCTGAGTCCAACCATTTTCAACAAGGAAAACATTCAGCAAATTCAACAACCTAACTATGAAGAGGTGGCCAATGCTGAAACTGAAATCATTGAGCTGAAAGACAATTTTCTACCAACAGGTCTAACCCCATTAGAAGACATTTTTGACTCAAATGATATCCTCAGAAAACCAAAAATGCAACCCTTAAATACAGCCATTGAAGAATGCAACATAGGTACAATTGATAAACCCAAAATAATCAAATTGTCTGCTTCTTTACCTCCTGACCAAAAGCCTAAATACATTGACCTCTTTAAAGAGTTCCAGGATGTCTTTGCATGGAGTTATGAGGACCTAAAGTCCTATGACACCTCTGTAATCCAGCACACTATCCCTCTCAAACCTGATCAAAAGCCCTTTAAACAAAAACTGAGGAGAATCAATCCTATGCTTCTCCCAGCAATGGAACAAGAGGTACAAAAAATGTTCAAGGCAGGCATCATAGCACCAATCAGATTCTCTGAATGGATCTCCAACTTAGTCCCTACAAGAAAGAAGACTGGTGAAATTAGGCTGTGTGTGGATTTGAGGAATCTGAACCAAGTATCCCTTAAAGACAATTACCCCTTACCCAAGATGGATCACATTTTGCAAAGAGTAGTGGGGGCTTCCAGAATTTCTCTACTTGATGGATTCTCAGGTTTCAACCAGATCTTAGTTCACCCTGATGATCAGGACAAAACAGCATTTACAACCCCATGGGGAACTTTCAAATATGTAAAGATGCCTTTTGGATTGAAAAACGCAGGGGCAACTTTTCAAAGAGCCATGGATATTGCCTTTGCCAAGGAGATTCATGACTTTCTAGTCATTTACCTAGATGACCTTAAACCTTTCTCAAAATCAGACCAAGAACATATAAAACATTTGAGACAGATCTTCCTAAAATGCAGAAAATATGGAATCTCCTTGAATCCCAAGAAATCCCTCTTTGGTTTAGAGGAAGGCAATCTATTGGGCCACATCATTTCTAAAGATGGCATAAGAATTGACCCAGATAGGATACAGGCTATCCTACAAATGCCCCACCCACGGAATGTCAAAGAATTGCAAGGATTCTTGGGAAAAATCAATTTCTTGAGAAGGTTTATCCCAAACTTAGCAGAGCTAATCAGATTATTAAATAACATGCTGAAGAAAGATTCAAAAGTAAAATGGACTGTTGAAGCCAATCAAGCCTTTGAAGGTATAAAAATGGCCCTTACCCAAACCCCAGTGTTGACCAATCCTCAGTTTGACAGAGAATTTATCATTTTCTCTTTTGCCTCCCAGCATACTATTGCTGCTGTTCTATTACAAAAAGATGACCAAGGAAATGAGAAGCCAATTGCTTTCTTTAGCAAAGCTCTTAGAGATGCACCTTTAAAGTATCAAATCATGGAAAAGCAAGCTTATGCTTTAGTCAAAGCAATTAAAGACTTTAGGATTTATATCCTTTATTCCCATGTTAAAGCATATGTGCCAAGTCCTATTGTCAAAGACATTCTCACCCAAGAGAATTTAGAGGGCAGAAGAGGAAAATGGATTGCCAGCATCTTGGAGTTTGACATTGAGATAAAACCTACAAAACTAATAAAAGGGCAAGGCTTGGCTAAATTAATGACAGATACAAATTTTCAAGCCTTAGACATTAACCAGCTGGACAGTGAATCGGAGCTGGCGACTCCAAAGATCAATGTAGCCTTTGAACAATCCCCCTGGTATTCTGATATCTGTTATGTGTTACAAAACCTGTGTGCTCCCCCAGGACTGTCCAGAACTAAGTGTAGATTCTTAAAAATGAAAACCTCAAGATTTTGTGTGATGGATGGCAATCTGCTTTGGAAAAACCATGAAGGTATATTGCTGCACTGTTTAATTGAAAATGAAACTGACAATATCATAAAAGAATTTCATGCAGGTGACTGTGGTGGACACTTGTACTGGAAGTCCACTGTGGACAAGATACTAAGGGCTGGATACTACTGGCCCACCATGTTCTCTGATGTCAAGAAATTCATCACCTCATGTCATAAATGTCAAGTGTTTGAGGGAAAGAGACAGTTGCTGCCACTTCCTTTAAGGCCCATTGCAACAGAGAGACCTTTTCAACAATGGGGATTGGACTTCATTGGGGAAATTCATCCCTCATCTTCAGGCCAACATAGATGGATTTTAACAAAAACAGACTACTTCACTAAGTGGATTGAAGCTGCCCCATGCAGACAAGCAAATGACTCAATAATTATTCAGTTCTTGGAGAACAATATATTGGCTAGATTTGGCTGTCCTGACAAAATAATAACAGACAATGCTGCTGCTTTCAGATCCAAGAAAATGGTGAACTTCTGCCATAAATTTCACATTACTTTGGGCCATTCTACTGCATACTATCCCCAAGGAAATGGCCTTGCTGAATCATCAAACAAAAGCCTTGTAAACATTATAAAGAAAGTACTGGAAGAGAACAAAAAGAATTGGCATAAGAAGCTTGTGAATGCCCTATGGGCAGATAGACTAACAACCAAAAGATCAATTGGGACCAGCCCATATGAGTTGGTTTATGGATTAGAGGCCAAGTTCCCCTCATCATTAGGAGTGCCTGTGATGAAGCTTCTTCAAGAAAGCCAAGCTGAACCAAATGATATGCAAAGAAGAATCAATCAAATCATATGTCTGCAGCAAACCAGAGATCAAGTTTTCAGCAGAGTGCAAGTTCTACAAGAGAAATTAAAGAAGGCCTTTGATAGAAGAACTAAGGCAGAAGATTTCAGTATGGGAGACAAAGTCCTCAAGTGGGATGCAAGAAGAGAAGACAAAGGAAAGCATGGAAAATTTGACTCCCTTTGGAGAGGACCATTTGCTGTCCAAGCAGTACAAGGTAACAATACCTATTTCCTTAAAAGTCTAACTGAAACTGACTTGGATGAAGGTCCTGTGAATGGCAGGATGCTCAAGCACTACTTTGAATATTACACATGAGTGCAGTTCGGGGTTCCCTTGTATATATGCAGATGTATATATTATTTTCTGTTTAGATTGTAAAAATGCAGTTTCTTCAAGTTTATTGATTGCCAGCAAAAGGTAAATAGAATCAGAGGTCTACCAAGAAGAAAAGCACACAATTTGGGCACTTCAAAGCAGCAAACCACAAGATGGGCAAGAGCAATCAAGGAGCAAGGCAATCTGACCTGCTGTTCTTGGCCTTTCAAATGAAACACCATCCCCATGTGGAGCCACTGTTAGCTACCTATACCAATAGGTTTCATATTTCATGATTGGCTATGAAAGGTCCAAATATGCTCTGCTTTGATGATTCAAAGATCACATATTTCCAAGAGAATCCAATCTGTGCTTATAGCTTGGTATGTACTTAAAATTTTGATGGAAGGTCCAACAGTCTAATCTGGATCATTCCATCGTTTAAATTTGCAGTTGTAGATTAGAGAAGGAAGTCTGTCCAAACTGTTTAATCTTGGCAGACAAGTAGTTCAGGTAGAGAAGAAAAGGCTCCCAACAGCTTAATCTGGGACCTTGGAAGAAATAAGGGTAGAAGTAGATAGAAAAAACAAAAGAAAAGCCAAAGAAAAGAAAAGGCAGGTAAGGGTCTGCAAGTCCAAGTGCACCCTTCAAGAAGAAATAAAAAATGCTAGGCAAGTAGCTGGGTAAGTAGTTGGGGTTGCAGAAAGGTTATCTTTACCATTGCAGGTGTGTTAACTTTGTTTACCAAAGCAAAGTCAATCAATTGAGAAGGTGTTCTTCTTCATCAAGTTGCAGCAAACAGAAAGCATGACAAACCTCCCTTCTTCCCCTTTCCATTTCATTACTAACACTCCCTCATCAGCTGAGATTCATGGAAGAAGATTATGGTTTCATGGTGGTTCTTGTTCCTTCAAAAGCCACATTTCTTGTGTAAAAATCTTTTCATTTTGATCTACTCTTTAAGCTAAGTGTTTCACAAATAAGCTCAGTATTTTCTCTCTTCATTCACCCCCCTCATCCATATTAACTCTAACTTTACTATATAAATTCCCTATATCACCTTTCCCCTACTAGTATAAACACCATGGTGTATAAACCCCAAATTTTGTATAAATATCCCCTCCCCTTGGCATTATAGCCAATAAGTTCCATATCAGGGATCAAATGACACCTGGTCATGTTGATAAACCTAACTCTAACCCTCCTCCCCCTTTCTGAATCCATTTTTTAACCCATTGCACCCCATTTGCAAACATAAATCTTGTAAAAGACCTTGCTTTACCCTTACCCGCTCTAAATTGCCAAAAAATACACAAAAACCCATTTTTGTGATTATCCAATGGTTCGGGCGCATAAATAGGATTTTCCAAATACACCGCAAAACCTTACAAAAGCCATACCCTAAGGTTTTCCGCCAAGCACAGATCCCGAAATAAATATTAAAATAACCCCGCCCCTTCCGTATCGGCCGATCATTTCATTGATCCGACAGCCGTCCGATTGAGAACCTCTAATCCAACGGCTCTCATCCATGTCGGAGCGGCTCCAACGTCCGCCAGTTACCCCGTACCGGTCGAGCACTTTTTCCCCCCCCGTCAACCGTCGGATCGGGCCCACGAGATCCGACGACCCTCGTTGATATCGGAGCGGCTTTGATGGCGGACAGATACCTCCCGATATCTGTCAGAAGGGTTACGTCATGCGGTCGCCACGCGTCTTCCCCACAGCGCATCGGAGGTACGCCTGACAAATACCTCGTCCGTATCATAAGCGGTGCGATATAAAACCGCTAACCGCTTCCGGTTTTGGTCACCCCGCTTGTCCATCGTCACTCCCACGTCATCCCACGTCACCGCCACCCGGCCATCGCGTCAACCACTGCGCCCGACCTTCTGCCAATATGTCTTGCCATTTCATCATCCCTGTGGACCACTCAGAGCCTGCCACCTCACTTGATGACGTCATGCTGACGTCACCAGAAAAGCGCGCCAAAAGTCCGAAAAAATCAATATTATAGCCAAAATTCACGTTTTTTGGTTCTTTTCTGCAAATACGTTTGTTGCTCCTGCATGTTTTTTCCACGTCCAACAGTGTACCAACCTGCAGAACTCGACCAGGAGACCGCCGCGCACCATTTTCACCTGCATTCCTCTCCATTGCTCTCTGAAAGCCAGGTATTTATCCTTGAAAATCCTTCCTTCACCTGGTTTTGTCTGTAAATTGCCATGGACAATTAAAATTGTGAAAAAACATATAATTGACCGGCAGAAACACTTGCGCCTGGCCCCATTTACAATTGTGAACTCGAAAAACACTAGCTGAGCCTTGTTTGCCCGCATTTTCACCAAAAACCATACTCTGTTCGCGCATTCGCGAAAGACTCATTTAAACTGAATTTACCTGCTGAGAAAGACAGAGTGAGGCCAGGCATTGGTCTTATTTAAACCTCAAACAGTATTTCAATTGCTGTTTATCAGAACTACTCTCTGCTCCTTATAAATTCACCTCCCTGGTAAAGAGACACTCCTCTATACTGTCCTGCTTAATTGAAACCACTTTACACCTAATTCAGAATCCTATTTGGCAATGGAGACACCTGTAGTACTAAATTTTCAGCCTCTGAATGCCCCTCAAAGGAACTTGGAATGGCAAGCCTTGGCAGATATGGATTATCAGATTTCAGAAGAGATGTTGATGAGAACCAAGTTCCATATCCACCTGCTCAATGAACTTAAGGCCAAACATGAAACTGGAGCAGATGTGTTGGGTATATGGGATTCTTTTCTTCCTATTTTTAAGTTGCCTCAAGTCAATCAATTCCCTGATTTGATCCATCTTTGTGCTGAATACTATGACCCTACCCATAGGTCTGTGTTGGATCCTTCTGGTTCTGCCCTCTTTTACATCACTCCTGAAGCCATCAGGAACATGCTCTGCTTCAAAACTCAGGAAAAATTGGTCCCCTTGTCACTAGTAGACTTGATAAAACAAGGGAATAGATTGACAGATGCCCAAATCACCAAGCTAAATCAGTTATACATTGACTCTGATTCTGTGCAATATCCTCCTCTGAATCAAGTATACCTTAACCAGTTGGGCAGGGACTTGGTAGATATGATTAGTCCGATTTTGGGCTATAGCTCAATAGAATTGGTAGACCAAACTGTGCTGGTAATGATGCTGATGTTCGCTCCGGGCAGACTTCCAGTTTGCTATGATTATGCCACCTACATCTCCGACAAAATGCATGAGCTGCTAATGAATTTATCCAGAGAAAAGATGTTCAGATACACCTCCTACATTTACCATATGATCTTATACCATCAACATGAGAGATTTCATTTTCCAATCAAAAGAGTGGATGCCCAAGGCAATCCCAGATCAGTGGTCTATTGGTCTTCTGTCTTCCACACTACACCTGAGTCTCCATACACTTACTGTGAATTCATAGATCTGTTCATCCATCCAGCTATGGCAATGCTGATGAGCTCACCTCCTCCGAGACTCACTGATGACATGCAGAGAATTCTTCAGCTATCCAAAGCTTACAGCATTGGGGATTGGTACTTCTACCAAAACCACACCGTCATCAGGATATATGGGTGTGATTTGCCTCCATTCAGATTACCTAAGTATGTGCCTATGAGGCTATTTTCCCTAGAGTACTTTAGGCAATTTGGCAGGGTTGATGTGCTTCACTTTTCAGGAAAAGGCAAAAAAGCACAGTTGAAGGTGAAAAACCAACTTGGCCATTTGGTCTATAATGAGAGGGAGCAAGGATGGAAGGAAGCAGATAGAATGCTTGAGTCCCTTGGCCTTCAAACCAGTTTCCTATGGACACCCTATGACCCTAATCATTTTATAACTATGAGGAGGCTCAAATATAAGTTGTCTGCCTATGATCATTATAGTATCCCTCACATTGAAAAATATGCTAACCAAGACAAATGGAGGAGAGGGACCTTAGAAGAGCCCATGTCACAAGAAGAGCTAAATCAGAGGGCGATAAGGAATCTAAGGAAGATGGCTGACCTTGAACTTTGTTCACAGGTATTCACACTTCCGAGCACGCAAGTGGGAGCAGCTGCATCCTCCTCAACTGCCAAACAGCAAACTACCAAGGCCACTGAAAATATATCCAGCAAAGGCAAAGAAAAGGAAATGGAGATAGAACAATCTCTCCATGGCAAGGAGCAGCCACCTCCAGTGACTCAGCAGCAGGTAGATAAAGAAATGCAGCAGCAGGCAGAGCAACAACAACAAAAACATGAACTGCATCAAGGAGAAGGGACACATGAGGGACAACAGCCCTTACAGCAAGAAAGAGTAGTTGATACTCCAACTTCCACTGAGCAACAGGCTCAAAACATAGTGCCTCCTAGGCCAGAAACTACCTTAGATGCCTCGGTCCTCCAAACTCCACAGAAAGAGGACATAAACAGAAAAAGGGATAGAGAAACTCCCCTGACATCATCTATAAACCAGGGTGAGAAAAGGCAAAGGTTGAATGACTTTTCTGAGGATGACATAGCAATAAGGCAAGCAATGGGCATGGGCCCACCCAGCAGAGAAGCTTCAGCCAGTTCCTTCCAGCAGGAACAGGACAGAACTATGGGAGGAGAGGTCAGCTCCTCCAGCCAGCAAAGAGAAGGAGAAAGGAGCATCAAGCAGCAGTTTATAGACATCAAAAGGAGGAGTGACCCTATCAAGATACAGTTGTACAACCATTTACTGAAAATGGCTCCTACCAATCAAGAAAGACTGATGTCTGCATTTGATGTACAGGAAGGCAAAATGATCATGAGCCATTTTATGCCAACAGCACTGCAGCCCCAATCTACCTCAGATTACCTCAAAACCAATCTGGAGGTCCTGGCCAAGGACATACACCCAATGGATAAAATTGAACTGCACAAACAGACTGGTGAGATGGTGTATGCCGCCTTGGCAGACAAAACATTAGAAAATTATAAGCTAGAAAGCAGCCTCAATAATACAGCCTCTCAACTGGAGTTGGAGAGGGCATCATCCCAGGCAAAGGACAACAGAATAAGGTCCTTGGAAGACATAATCATTGAGATTGGGCATGATCCCAAAGACATCAAAGGAATACAAGAGATATTAAAGTTGAGGGATGCTGACATGGCTGCCTTAAGGAAAAAGATCAAACTCCCAGCTACCATTCACCCTCAAACAGATGAAGTAGCTCAGCAAAGACATGAGCAGGATGCCACAACCTTGATGATTTCCCTTTATAAGCAGCTGATTCAAGCACAAGAAAAGTTGGGAGAATCAGAGGCCGCACAAGCAGCATTGCAAACAGCACTGAAACAAAGAGAAGAGGGTCAGACCTCTCAGCCCCCTCTGGTCATCAATCTTGAGGAAACTGCTCCTATCACTGCTCCTCCTCCTCAACAGACTGAGCAGACAGCAACATCTACTTCAGCAGCACCAACAACCACAGAGCAGGCCCAAAGCCTGGATATGCAAAAGCTGAAGAATGAAATTCAAATCCTGGAAGCTCAAATGTCTGAGTTAAATGAGACCAGGGATAAACTAGCCAAGGTGAATGACAGGTATGACAAATCCAAGCAAGCAGTGGCAGAGAAGGGCAGGGAGGTGAAAGCCCTCAAAGACAGTATAAAAGAGCTAGAAAATGAGCTCAAATTAGATAAGGTTATAGCTGGGCTTAAGGCAATGCTATGGGCCAACATTGGCCAGTCTATTACTGACCAATGGCAGTATATAGAGACAATCCATGAGCAAGTAGAGCTCATCCCAAAAGCACAAGCTTAAATTCACAAGTCAAGGGCTGCTCTAGGCAACATGCCTGAAATTGCCACCAGAATGATCAATGTGCTAAATAATAAAACAAGTACTCAGCTGGCAAACATGGGAATTCCCAATAGGACTGAGGCCATTCAGCTGATCAAAAGGGTTCTCACATTAAGAAATTTGGTGCAGACACTGGAGAGAAGAACCCAAGACATGCAGACCGAAGTAAAAAGATTCATGGATAAATTCCTGGTGCTGCAAAACAGAGGACTCCCTAGCTTACTGAACAGCGCAGGGAGACTGCTCATTCATGAGCAGTATGCCAAAAGAGTGAATGCATTTGCCACAAATGAAATTAATGAGAAGCCCAGCAGCTCAGAAGAAACAGGGCCAGCTACAGGACAGACTGTCTACAACAAGGTAGAAAATCTTTTTTTTATAATGAATGAGATCAATCACCTGTTTGATGTGGCACCCAATTTTTACAAGTATACAGAGGCAGAGGAGACTATGGATGCAATTCTCAGGCATCAACTCCCTACGCAAGACTGGTGGGCAAATACAATACAGAAAATTTTATAGACAGTGAACCACTCACCAAATTTTGTTTTTTAAAAATATCAGTTGTGATGCAAAGTACAGTTTAAACAAAATTAGCATGCATCAAAGATTAAAGCTGAGCCAACTCAGCAAAGATTTTGGCCAACACAGCAAGAATAGGAAAACACAGCTGGCAGAGCCGAGAAAATACAGCGCAACAAAAAGTAAAGACACATTATTCAGCGTTAAAGCAAAGCGGTTCAACCGACTCAATGACCTCCAAAGGTCAAATTATCCTCTGACAGACTTAAAGAGCATTTATGCTGCATTCAAAGTTGTAATAACTTCTTTTCAACTTTCTGTATGAATTTATGAAGATATTTTCTCTCTCAGATGACTCAATGCCTGAGATATTTTGTATAAGCATTCCTATAAAGTCCCCTTCGCATGAGCTTGCAAGGGTTGTTGTTGATTTCTCCTGAAGAAGTTCTTATGCTGTAATCCTTTCAGAAGTTTAATAAAGAAAGTGATGGAATTTCTCGGATTTCTGAAGTGTTGAATGCGTTCTGGTGTCTGTTGAAAACTGTTGGATTCCTGTGTATTTCACCATACAATAAGTCTATGTAACTCTCTCTGTTATGTATTTTGTTTTGTTAAAATCCATATGTTATCTAACTTTGAATATTTAGCAACAAGGAAAAAGAATAACTTTCAGGATTTATTCAATGAATACCCTGAGTTCAATCTGTGTTGTTAATGAATGTTTTCTTCAGCTGTAATCTTGATAAGTGTAATTCTTAATTGCTGCACTTTCAGAATACATCTTTCACAGTGGCCTTTGTCACAGGAATTCAAGTTTGCTCCTGTGCAACGTGTTTCACTTTCACCTCACCAGCTTAATAGAAAATTCTTAATTGCTTTCTGTTGGCTGACATGCCTCACCATTCAAGCTAAATTTGTTTGTCTGAAATACAAAATTGGCCCTGCAGTTTGAAACACCACCAATCCTGCATATCAAAGCATTTCACAACTCCAGACTCCATTGCCCAATGATATTTTACTCTCTAAACACTACATCTTGAGGCCTGAAAGAAATCCTTCAACCAAAACATAAACCAAAACCTGAGCATAATAGCTAGCCTAAAACACCATCATAACAGAGACAAATCATAAAGAGAGAGCCCTCTCTGATTACAGTTTGGCTAGAAGCTGTGATCCAAAGATTGGTTAGTGGTTACCCCGGCCGTATTCCCTTGGGAGTCATAGGGAACAACCTAGGTGTTAACACCGCCTAAATGAGTTTACGCGGATGCCCTTAAACGACCCGCCTGAACAACCCACCCGAATGAGTTGACACAGATGCCCTCAAAAAACCCACCCGAATGAATTTACATGGGCGACCACATGACCGAAACTGTCACACCCCTACACTATCAGTAATCTTCCAACCACACTATAGCGAGGTGCAGCGCCACTGACAACTTTCTTTTCACCAATACTCGCAATCGTCGACTACGCCTAACTTTCGATACTTAGTTTATTTTATTCTTTACCAAGTATTATGTTTCCTTTATACACAGTTAAACCATTAACATTCACCATAAACAACATTAACACATAAATGCACAACAGTATAAAGGGAGGGGCAACTCCCTATAATGAGTCTGCCTGAATAATCAATATATATACAAGTTAAATATTGAGGAAACCCCAAATTTACACTTAGCCAAATTTTCAACTTTTGGCAAACTCAGTTGCCCAGATCGTCCACACCTCCGAACGATCACCACATGTTCTACCCAACTCTAAGTTCACCCTTGAACGTGTTTTTTCAGCTCGTTGTGTTATTTGCCAAACTTGGGCACCCACTCGAGTCACCATGCATGCCTACCCAGCATGTCCACACATCAGTTGCCTTCATTCACAACCCGTCGCACTTCTTCACCCAGCTCGTTCACCGTTCATTCAGCAAACGCCCTCACCATCTTACCCTGCCCAACATTATCATTCAACCCAACCATTCCTTTGTTCGGTAGGTGCATACGCACATGTGTTGCCTCTCGCCCGAACTCCCATTCACAGTTTTGACCTCCCTTCGTTCGGTGGGCCACACATAGTACCGCCTACAAAAAATCCCATTCACAACCTCCAGTTCAACCACACTTCATTCGGTAGACACCCTCATCGAGTCGCTTGGCATGCTCGTCATTTAGCCCTGCATGAATGCCTTATTCGGTTAGCCTGTCGTTCAGCCTTGCACAAACACCCTATCTGGTTTGCCCGTCATTCAACCCTACACGAAACACTGCGGTTTGACCTACCCATCATGCGGGCACATCTGCAACTCCGAACTGCACCTCCACCGCAGACTTAGCTCGCACTTCTAACTCATCCAAGTTCATTGATTGAATGAATGCCTCCTTACCAACTCGTCATTGATTATACATACCCGCCCAACCATCATTTGGGTGTTCAGCCAACCTATCGCCAACATGACTCGTCCGTCATCCCATTCACCAATTCACCCATCGGCCCACCCGTTGGCTCGCCCGGGGCTGCCCACCCATGTGGTGTTTCACCCATCGGGTCACCCACTCGTTGGGTCACCCGGGACCACCCACACAGTATAACCATGCCAATGCCCAAACACTTCGCATTTACTATGTTTTTCTTGGTGCAACCTGTGGCTTGACTCACTCATCTGCGCACTCACTTGGTGCGCCCTCGCTCATCTACCAACTGCATCTTGTGGGTGTTACAGAAATGAAGGCCCAAGGGAGAGCTGGGCAAACGAGTTTCATGAACGTGCACAAAGCTCACCCGCAGTCACAACTTAGCATTTTTGATATGGGCTAGTGTGCCCGGGTACGCCCTCACACTAAACAACTCAACCGAACGATTTTACAGAGACGCCCTCACCCAACACGCCTCAATGATTTTACACGGATGCCCTCACCTGACCCGCGTGAATTAGTTTACATGGATGCCCTCGCCCAACCTGCCCAAACGAGTTTACACAGATGCCCTTAAATGACCTGCCTGAACGAGTTTACATGGATTCCCTCAAATGACCCGCCAAAAGAGTTAATACGGATGCCCTCAAACGAACCGCCCGAATGAGTTTACATAAGCACCCACATGACAGAAATGAAGGCACAAGGGAAAGCCGAGAAAACGAGCTGCATGAACGTGCACAAAGCCCACCCTGGGTCACAAATTAGCATTTTTGATATGGGCTCGTGTTCCCGGGCATGCCCTCACACTAAACGACCTGCTTGAATGAGTTTACATGAACGCCCTCACCCAACTCGCCCGAACGAGTTTACATGGACACCCTCGCCCGACCTGCTCGAAAAAGTTTACACGAAAACCCTCAAATGACCCACCCAAACAAGTTTACATGGATGTCATCAAATGACTTGCCTGAATGACCTGCCTGATCGAGTTTACATGGACACCCTCAAACAACCTACCCGAACAAGTTTACATGGGCCCCCACACGACCAAAATGATGGCACGAGGGAGAGAAGGGAAAACGAGCTGCACGAACGTGCACAAATCCCACCCCAGGTCACAAATTAGGATTTTTGATATAGGCTAGTGTGCTCAGGCACACCCTCACACTGAACAACCCGACTGAACGAGTTTACACAGATGCCCACACCCAACCCGCCTGATCGAGTTTACATGGATTCCCTCGCTTGACCCTCCCGAACGAGTTTACACAGATCCCCTTTCTCGACCCATCGAAATGAGTTTACATGGACGCCCTCAAATGACCAGCCCAAATGACCCACCTGAACAAGTTTACATAGATGCTCTCAAACGACCTGCCCAAATGACCTGCCCGAACGAGTTGACATGGATGCCCTCAAACGACCTGCCCAAATGAGTTTACATGGGCACCCACACGACTGGAAATGAAGGCACAAGGGAGATCCGGATAAATGAGCTACACGAACATGCACAAAGCTCAGCCCGGGTCACAAATTAGCATTTTTGATATGGGCTTGTGTGCTCTAGCGCGCCCTCACACTAAACAACCCAACCGAACGTGTTTACACAGACGCCCTCACTTGACCCACCTGAATGAGTTTACATGGATGCCCCCGCCCGACTTGCCCAAATGAGTTTACACGGATGCCCTCTCCCGAATCACCTAAATGAGTTTAGACGGACGCCCTCAAACGACCCGCCTCAACGAGTTTATATGAATGCACTTAAATGACCCGCCTGAACAAGTTTACATGGGTTCCCACAAAACCGAAATGAAGGCACAAGGGAGAGTCAGGCAAACAAGCTACATGAATGTACACAAAGCCCACTCTGGGTAACAGCTTAGCATTTTTGATACGGGCTCATGTGCCTGGGCTTGCCCTCACACTAAACGACCCGCACAAACGAGTTTACATGAGCGCCCTCGCCTGACCCGCTCGAACAAGTTTACATGGACGCCCTCACCCGACTTGCCCGAATGAGTTTACACTGACACCCTCAAATGCCCCACCCGAATGATTTTACATGGATGCCCTCAAATGACCCACTCGAACACGTTTACACGGACGCCCTCAAACAACTTGCCTGAACAAGTTTACATGGGTGCCCACACGACCAAAACGAAGTCACAAGGGAGAGCGGGCAAATGATCTACATGAACGTGCACAAAGCCCACCACAGGTCATAACTTAGCACTTTTGATATGGGCTCATGTGCCCAGGCATGCCCTCACACTGAACGACCCGACTGGATGAGTTTACATGAAGACCCTCAAACAACCCGACCGAACGAGTTTACATGAACGCCCTCAAACGACCTGCCCGAACGAGTTTACACAGATGCCCTTAAACGACCCACCCAAATGAGTTTACACAGACGCCCTCAAACAACCCACCAAAACGAGTTTACACGGATGTCGTGAAATGACCCACTTGAATGACACGTCCAAATGAGTTTACACAGATGCCCTCAAATGACCCGCCTGAACGAGTTTACATGGATGCCCTTGAACGACCCACCCAAACGAGTTTACACGGACACCCTCGATGACCTACCCAAATGAGTTTAAACGGAAACCCTCAAATGACCTGCCCGAATGAGTTTACATGGGCACCCACACTACCGAAACGAAAGCATAAGGGAGAGTTGGGCAAATGATATGCATGAACATGCACAAAAGCCCACCCGAGGTCACAACTTAGCATTTTTGATACAGGCTCGTGTGCCCGAGTGTGCCCTCACACTGAATGGCACAACCAAACGAGTTTACCGCAGGCGCCCTCAAATGACCAACCCGTACAATTTTACATGGCAAATGACTCGCCTGAATGAGTTTACATGGCAAATGCCTTGCCTCAATGAGTTTACATGGTTGCCCTCAAACAACCAGCCCGAACGCGTTTACACGGCTACCCTCAAACGACCCGCCTAAATTAGTTTACACGAACACCCTCAAACAACCCACCCAAAAGAGTATAGATAGCCACCGTTAAATGACCCACCCAAATGAGTTTAAACGGCCACCCTCAAATGAACAACCCGAACGAGTTTACATGGCAAACAACCTTCCCGAATGTGCACAAAGACCACCCTGGGTCACAACTTAGCATTTTTGATATAGGCTCGTGTGCTCGTGTTTTCCCTCACACTGAATGACCCAACTGAACGAGTTCACATGAACACCCTCAAATGACCCACCCGAATGAGTTTACACAGGCACCCTTGAATGACCTGCCCGAACAAATTTACACCAATGCCCTCAAACGACTAGCCCAAATGAGTTTACATGGATGCCCTCAAATGACTGGCCCGAACGAGATTACATGGGTGCCCACATGACTGAAACAAAGGCACAAGGGAGAGCTAGGAAAATGAGCTACACGAACGTACACAAATACCACACCAGGTCACAACTTAGCATTTTTAATACGGGTTCATGTGCCCGGGTGCCCCCTCACAATGAATGACCCAACCGAATGAGTTTAAACGAACACCCTCAAATGACCCACCTGAACGAGTTTACACGAGCACCCTCAAACAACCCACCCGAACGAGTTTACAAGAATGCACTCAAATGACTCGCCCAAATGAGTTTACACAGACACCCTCAAATGACCCGCATGAATGAGTTTACATGGGCACACACACGACCGAAATGAACACACAGGGGAGAACTGGGCAAACGAGCTACACGAACATGCACAAATCCCACCTCGGGTCACAACTTAACATTTTTTATAAGGGCTCGTATGCCCAGGTGTGCCCTCACACTAAACGACCCAACTAAATGAGTTTACACGCGCGCCCTCACCCGACTCGCCTGGCCCGCCCGAACAAGTTTACACAGATGCCCTTGCTCGACACACTCGAATGACCCACCCAAACAAGTTTACAAGGACACCCTCAAACAATCCACCCGAATGGGTTTACCTGAACGCCCTCCAATGACCCACCTAAATGAGTTGACATGGATGCCCTCAAACGACCCGCCCGAACAAGTTTACATGGGCGCCCACACGACTGAAATGAAGGCACAAGTGACAGATGGGCAAACAAGTTGCACGAACATGCACAAAGCCCACCTTGGGTCACAACTTAGAATTTTTGATATGGGCTCGTGTGCCTAGGCATGTGCTCACACTGAACGACCCGACTGAACAAGTTTACATGGATGCCCTCACCTGACCTGCTTGAACGAGTTTACACGAACACCCTCAAACAACCCACGTGAATGAGTTGACACGAGGCCCTCAAATGACCCAACTGAATGTGTTTACATGGGTGCCCACATGGCCGAAACGAAGGCACAAGGGAGAGCCAGGAAAACTAGCTGCATGAACGTGCACAATGCCCACCTCGGGTCACAACTTAGCATTTTTGATACGTGCTCGTGTGCCAAAGTGCACCCTCACACTGAACGATCCGACCGAATGAGTTTACATGAAGCCCTCGCCCAAATTTCCCAAACGATTTTACCCAGATGCCCTCACCCGACCCGCCCAAATGAGTTTACATGGATGCCCTTAAACGACCCGCCTGAAAAACCCCGCCCGAACGAGTTGATACGGATGCCCTCAAACAACCCACCCGAATGAATTTACATGGGCACCCAGATGACCAAAACTATCACACACATACACTATCGGTAATCTTCCAACCGCACAATAGCGAGGTGCAGCACCAACAACCACTTTCTTTTCACCAATACTTGCGATCATGGACCATGCCTAACTTTCGATACTTAGTTTATTTTCTTCTTTACCAAGTATTATGTTTCCTTTATAAATAGTGAAACCATTAACATTCACCATAAACAACATTAACACACAAATGCACAACAATATAAAGGGAGGGGAAACTCCATATAATGAGTCTTCTTGAATAATCAATATATATACAAGTTAAATCTTGAGGAAACCCCAAATTTACACTTAGCCAAATTTTCAACTTTTGGAAAACTCAGTTTCCCAAATCGTCGACACCTCTAAACGATCGCCGCTTGTATGCCCAACTCTTAGTTCACCCTTGAACGCATTTTTTTAGCTCGTCATGTTGTTTTCCCAACTTGGGCACCCACTTGAGTCACCATGCACGCCTACCTGGCACGTCTGCACATTGGTTGCCTTCATTCACAACCCGTCGCAATTCTTGACCCAGCTCATTCACCGTTCGTTTAGCAAAAGCCCTCACCATGTTACCCTGCCCAACATTATCATTCAGCCCAACTATTCCTTTGTTCGGTAGGTGCATACGCACCTATGTCGCCTCTCGCCTGAACTCCCATTCACAGTTTTGACCTTCCTTCATTTGGTGGGCCACACATAGTACCGCCTACCAAAAATCCCATTCACAACCTTCAGTTCAACCATCCTTCATCTAGTAGACACCCTCATCGAGTCGCCTGGCACGCATGTCATTTAGCCCTGCACGAACGCCCTATTCGATTCGCCCGTCGTTCAGCCCTGCACAAAAACCCTATCCGGTTAGCCCGTCATTCAGCCTTGCACGAAACATTGTGGTTTGACCTACCCGTCGTGCGGGCACATCTGCATGCCGAACTGCACCTCCACCGCAGACTTAGCTCTCACTTCTAACTCGTCCAAATTCGTTGATCGAATGAATGCCTCCTCATGAACTTGTCGTTGGTTATACATACTTGCCCAACCATCATTTGGGTGTTCGGCCAACCTACCACCCACATCACTCGTCCATTGGCCTGTTCACCAATTCACCCATCGGTCCACCTGTTGGCTCGCCCAGGGCTGCCACCCATGTGGTGGTTCGCCCATTAGTTTGCCCACTCGTTGGCTCACCCGGGACCACCCACACGGTATAACCATGCTAATGCCCAAACACTTCGCATTTCCTCTGTTTTTCTTGGTGCAACTTGTGGCTTGACTCGCTCATCTGCACCCTCACCTGGTGCGCCCTCACTCATCTGCCAACCGCAGCTCGTGGGTGTTACAGGAACGAAGGCACAAGGGAGAGCCGGGAAAATGACCTGCACGAACGTGCACAAAGCTCACCCCCAGTCACAATTTAGCATTTTTTTATACGGGCTCATGTGCCCGGGTGTGCCCTCACACTAAACAACTCAACTGAATGAGTTTACGCAGATGCCCCCACCCAACCCGCCTGAATGATTTTACATGGATGCCCTCAACTGACCCACCTGAATGAGTTTACATGGACGCCCTCTCCCGACCAACCCGAAGGACTTTACACAGACGCCCTTAAACTACCCACCCGAACGAGTTTACATGAATGCCCTAAAATGACCCACCCAAAAGAGTTGACATGGATGCCCTCAAATGACCCACCCGAATGAGTTTACATAAGCACCCACATGATAGAAACGAAGGCATAAGGGAGAGCCGGGAAAACAAGCTGCATGAACATGCACAAAGCCTACCCTAGGTCACAAATTACCATTTTTGATATGGGCTCATGTGCCCGGGCGTGCCCTCGCACTAAATGACCTTCCCGAGCGAGTTTACATGAACGCCCTCGCCTGACCCACCCGAACAAGTTTACATGGATGCCCTCTCCCGACCCGACCAAACACGTTTACACTGAAACCCTTAAATGACCAACCCAAACGAGTTTACACAGATGTCATCAAATGACCCGCCTGAACGACTTGCCTGAATGAGTTTACATGGACACCCTCAAACAACCTACCCGAACGGGTTTACATGGGTGCCCACACGACCAAAATGATGGCACAAGGGAGAGAAGGGCAAACGAGCTGCACGAACGTGCACAAATCCCACCCCAGGTCACAAATTAGCATTTTTGTTATAGGCTAGTGTGCTCGGGCACACCCTCACACTGAACGGCTCGACCGAACGAGTTTACACAGACGCCCACACCCAACCTACCTGAACGAGTTTACATGGATGCCCTCACCCGACCCTCCCAAACAAGTTTACACGGATGCCCTTGCTCGACCTGTCGAAACGAGTTTGCATGGATGCCCTCAAACGACCCGCCCAAATGACCCACCTGAACGAGTTTACACAGACACCCTCAAACGACCTTCCCAAATGACCCGCCCAAATGAGTTGACACGGACGCCCTCAAACGACCTACCCAAATGAGTTTACATGGGCACCCACATGACCGGAAACGAAGGCACAAGGGAGAGTCGGGCAAACAAGCTACACAAACGTGCATACAGCTTATCCTGGGTCACAACTTAGCATTTTTGATATGGGCTTGTGTGCTCCGACGCACCCTCACACTGAATGACCCAACCAAATGAGTTTACACAGATGCCCTCACCCGACCCACCTAAATGAGTTTACACGGATGCCCCCGCCCGACCTGCCCAAATGAGTTTACACGGATGCCCTCACCCGACTCACCTAAATGAGTTTACATGGATGCCCTCAAACGACCCACCTAAAAAAGTTTACATGGACACACTTAAACGACTCGCCTGAATGAGTTTACATGGGTGCCCACATGACTGAAATGAAGGCACAAGGGAGAGCCGAGCAAACGAGCTACACGAATGTGGACAAAGCCCACTCCGAGTAACAACTTAGCATTTTTGATACAGCTCATGTGCCTGGGCGTGCCCTCACACTAAACGACCCACCCAAACGAGTTTACATGAGCGCCCTCGCCCGACCCGCCCGAACGCGTTTACATGGATGCCCTTGCCCGACCGACCCGAATGAGTTTACACTGACGCCCTCAAATTCCCCACTCGAATGAGTTTACATTGATGGCCTCAAATGAAACACTCGAACACATTTACACGGACGCCCTCAAACGACCTGCCTGAATAAGTTTACATGGGTGCCCACACGACCGAAACGAAGGCACAAGGGAGAGTAGGGCAAATGATCAGGGACCACGGGTCATAACTTAGCATTTTTTATATGGGATCATGTGCCTAGGCGGGCCCTCACACTGAACGACCTGACCGAAAGAGTTTACATGAACGTCCTCAAATGACCCGACCGAACGAGTTTACATGAACGCCCTTAAACAACCCGCCCGAATGAGTTTACATAGATGCCCTCAAACGACCCACCCAAACGAGTTTTCATAGATGCCCTCAAACGACCCACCCAAACGAGTTTACACAGACGTCGTCAAATGACCCACCTAAATGACCCGTCCAAATGTGTTTACACAGATTCCCTCAAATGACCCGCCTAAACGAGTTTACAAGGATGCCCTTGAACGAACCGCCCGAACGAGTTTACACGGACACCCTCGACGACCTGCCCGAACGAGTTTACACGGACACCCTCAAATGACCTGCCCAAATGAGTTTACATGGGAAAGCACTCTACCGAAACGAAGGCATAAGGGAGAGCTGGGCAAATGATCTGCACGAACATGCACAAATCCCACCCGGGTCACAACTTAGCATTTTTGATACAGGCTCATGTGCCCGGACGCGCCCTCACACTGAATGACACAACCAAATGAGTTTACCACAGGTGCCCTCAAACGACCCGCCCGAATGATTTTACATGGAAAATGACTCCCCTGAATGAGTTTACATGGCAAACGCCTTGCCCTAATGAGTTTACATGGTTGCCCTCAAACGGCCAACCCAAACGAGTTTACATGGCTGCCCTCAAATGACCCGCCTGAATGAGTTTACACGAACGCCCTCAAATGACCCACCCAAAGGAGTATACACGGCCACCCTCAAATGACCCACCCAAATGAGTTTAAACGACCACCCTCAAATGAACAACCTGAATGAGTTTACATGGAAAATGACCTTCCCAAATGAATTTACAGGGGTGCCCTCAAACAACCCGCACGAACGCGTTTACATGGAAAACGACCCTCCTGAAAGAGTTTACATGGAAAACGACCCTTAGATGACCCGCCTGAATGTTTTTAAATGGAAAATGACCCTCTCGAATGAGTTTAGATGGGTGCCCTCAAACGACCCACCCGAACAATTTTAAATGGCAAACGACTCACCCGAACGAGTTAACACAGGTGCCCTCAAACAATCCACCCGAATGAGTTTACATGGAAAACAATCCACCTGAACGAGTTTACACGGGCAAAAAACCCACCCGAATGAGTTTACATGGGAAAATGACCTACTCGAACAAGTTTACGTAGCAAACAACTTGCCCAAACGAGTTTACATGGGCTCTGACACACGACCAAAATGAAGGCAAAAGGGAGAGTCAAGAGAATGGGCCACATGAACATGCATAAAGCCCACCCACAGTCACAACTTACCTTTTTGATACAGCCATATGTGACCTAGGCACCCTCACATGGCACGACACGAGCCAACTCGACCCAACTTACCCCAACGCATTTGCACGGGCACCCACACACGACACGTCCCGACCCGCCCGAACAAAATTTGGGGTTTCCATGGGTGCATGACCTGAATGAAGGCACGAGGGAGCGTCGGGAAATTGGGTTGCACGAATGGCTAAAAGACACATGGGCAGTGACGAATTAGAATTTTTGGCACAACCACATGTGCCCGACCACCCACACACGACACGGCATGGCACAACCCAACCCGCCCTAGGGGAGCCTCCCGACCAGCCTGAAAGAAATTTGGGGTTTCTATGCGTGCATGACCCAAACAAAGGCATGAGGGAGCGTCAGGAAAACGTGCCACACAAACTTGAAGAAGACACACGTGCGGTCATGACTTAGAATTTTCGTCACGACCACGTGTGCCCAGGCACCCACTCATGGCATGACACGTCATGACTCGGCCTGCCCGAACGAAATTTAGGGTTTGAATGGGTGCACAACCCAAACGAAGGCACGAGGGTAGGAATATCTTTAACTCTGATACATAAATATACCTGTTGTAACATGATCTTAAGGTCTTGGACATTTTCTTTTGACTCTTCAACTCACCCATAACACTTTAACATGTTCTAGGCCTCTTTCAATGAGAAAGAAACCCAATAATATATATATATATATATATATATATATATATATATATATATATCTTTTCTTGAATAAATAAAAATATCAAAAGTACATTTATGAAGACTGAACCTAGTTACACTTTCTTCAACACTCGCTCTTAACTAGGGAGGTATTCATAAATCATTACAAGGTGTTTGGATATTTTTCAATCTTGAATAATTCACATAAGAGAAACTGGATTGGCAACCCATCTGTTATAGCATCATAGTAGCCAACATTGTTCATAGCAAGGCCTTGACTAATAGCTTTATCTCTCACAAGATCAAAGCACAATGTTGGCAAAGACAATGGCTTATAAACACCTTAGTCATTGTCTCTCAAGGTACATACCCACCCAGGTGTTCCCTGAGTATGACCTTCTAGGAAAATTCTTGTCTTGGGTTCCTAGCCCTCAAAGAATATCACTCCTCTTTCCTAATATTATCTTGGATGCCCTACACATCCTCAAAGAGCATCATATGCTAGATGATTACCCAATCCTCCCATTCTTTCTTGCCAAGTGAAGACAAGAATGTTGTGTCTATCTCTTCCCCTTGATTGAGGAAGACATGCCCAAGTTTCCTTTGACAAGGAACTTTCCCAAGCTCCTTTGTAGTTGGGATCTTGTTAGAACTCCCTCTCTAGGGACTTGTCCATTTATCAACAATTTCTTCTTCATGGGTCCTTCAACTGCTTGATCTCCTTCTTTCCTTCTATGTCATGAAGTCTTTGTTTAAACTTCTTCCTGGCAGGGTACCGACCATCGATCACTTTCCCTCCTGGTTTTTCATGTCATTCCTCCCTTTATGGAAAGTGGCCTTCTTGAAATATATTAGGTCATTTTATTCATCTAGCTACTCCTTTTTCATCTTATCTATCCTTCATAATACTTATCACATGGATGCTTAGATGTACTTGCTTGTTCCCATACTTTGATTTAGTGGCCCTTCATGACTTCATCATGATATTGCTTCAACATCAAATGGTTCTTTTGTTGGATGGCCTCTTCATCATGACATATTTGTAGAGTGGAATCAGTTATGTGCACATTACTACCTCCAAGGCCTTCATAGGTGTCAAGGGTCCTTTATCTTTTTCTTCTTTTTTCAGAGTTGCCATTCCTTCTTTCGATAGATGTTTAGAAATCTTGTCAAATAGTTATTCTTTGTGACCACGATGTCCTTCACATGCTTGATCTCTTTCTTCATTTGCTTCTTCTTGGATTGATTAGTCAACCACATTATACTCCTTATGAGAGCACTTCTTCATGTTTACCTTTACTCCATTGTATTACATGCCTCTGAGCATATCGTTGGTGAAAGAGATCCTTTTATTCTTCATCATGATTCTAGAACTTTTCGCATGACCCAATATATATGATGACATGACTTAAAATTTAACGCATACATACCTCATATTGATTATGTTTTTATCATCTCGGCTTTATTTGATAGCTCTCCTCAATTGGTGTATCCTTTCTTGCTTCATCTGCTCTCCCCTGTATATCATCCTTTCTTGAATCCCATAAATGGGACTCCCAATGAGAAATCTACCCCCTTATGTATGAACCTTATTTTGAAGATTCTATCAGAGGATCTTGAAGACCCTTACCTTACAAATGTTTCTTCCTTTGATGATGGAGGCATTCTAAGAATTTTGATCATGATCAATCATTTTTTCATTGTGGATGAGACCCCATAATAAGTAGGCTCCTTCTATGTGAATATCTTGAGCTATATCTACACCATGATCCTATATTCTAGAAGATATCTTTAACCATGCAATCTGTTCTATTTCTATATTCTCCTATTCTACTCAAAACTTTGAAAGGAGACTCTAAGCAAAGAGGTTGACTTAGTTATAGGAGGATCTTCCTTCTTTTGCTTCTTTTCATCTTCTTTCACTTCTTGACTTACATGAGCTTCTTCCCTTTTTCTCTTTGTTGTTGTCCTTCTTAAGTTTAGGACAATACCTTTTGTAGCGTCCATACTCTTTGCATATAAATCATTGCAATTTGGACATGTAGTGGTCCCAACCAATTTGTTACTTTTCTTGCAAAAAGACATTGAGGTATACTCAGAAGGTGACATATACTTACTTGATAGAGTTTGAGATGTAGTGAACTTTATTTCTTCTTTAAGACTTGATGGCTTGCCTTCCTTAGATCTTGATGTTCTTCAAGTTGCTTTCTTCAAATGGACTTGCTTGATGACTTGAATCGTAGTGCCTTTCATTTTTCAAGATGGTGTAGCTTGATGTAGGTCCCTCTTTGATTTTTTCTTCTTGTAGGTGCCTTTATATAAGGTGTTTCTTCTTGCTTTGTAGTCTTCCATGATGAATGATAGATGGTAGACCTTATTGTCCTTGATGTGATTGAGACTTCTTAGATTGATGCTTTAACCTTGTGGATGTTCTTGAGATTCCCTTTCCTTGATGTGTCACCTTAGCTCTGATACCGCATTGAAGAATCTGGGGCAATGGGGTATAACCCCTACTTCAACACTCAGTCAATTTTCCAATAAGTGTTATTAAAAATGCAGTGAAAATAACTTACCTTGAATTTATCTTCTTCAATTATTCTTTCAACCCATCGTGTCATGTGGTCATGCTGCATTTCCCGTAGCCTGCACGACACAACTCCACACCTGAACTGTGAACCTATTCGCCTAACTTTCTATTTTGTGGCACCCAAAATTTGCTTATTGGTGTAGTTCATATTGAGGGCACATGACCCGCACGCAGTGCGGCCTACCTGCTTGGTCAGTAACCTGCCCCGCTCTGCCTATCCGTACTACCAAGTTTGACCCACCAGCTTTAATCTGCCCGTGGGTGTGGCCCTCTTACCCAAGTCCTTCTCTTCCTTATGTTTTCACCTAACTCCTTCCTTCGCATTTGTTCTGTGATGTGGAAGTCTGAGTTCAATGTCCCTTTGTTGAATACCATCCTCCTTACTTATACACATCCTTTTGCCCAAGGGTCGTGTCTCTCGAGGATAACAAGGGTCAACTCCATCAACATGCATGCCTGGTTGATCTTCCACATAACCTCGACACACCCCACTCCAACAAACCACTGCGTCCCTTCATGTGCATCGTTGCACCCATGGGTTGGCTCCAACACTTAGTCGATTACACCTGTCGTTGCACGTCGCACACCTACCCATGTCTTAACTCGTCTACACATGGTCACCTCTTTCATCTAAGGACCCAAAAAGGGTCGTCCGGGTGCCTTCTGCCGGTGACTTTCCCATTGTGCACTTATCAAGGGGCGTGCGCCCTACCTAACATAGTGCACTCGCTATGAGTGCACCCATCACCGTCGCGCATAATTGAATTTCATGACAAGTCTTCACATATAACCAAACACTCACCTAAGTTGCATATAACCCAACGTGGGTGCCCGTACTATGGGTTCAGTCTTTCAACTCTTTCGAGTGCTCCTAACTCGAATACCTGACACCCCAGCGTCCCCCCCCTTCCCCCTTGTACTTGGTAGAGGTTTTTGGCGCGATGGGACATGGAAACCCTAGATTTCGTGCACTTGGGCAGCTGTCATCATGGCGGGGTAGGAAAACCCTGCCTTCCCTACAATTGGATGGCTCCTGTCACAATGAGGCATGGAAACCCCAAGTTCTAGAGACAAACCAGGTAAGTATTTTCCACCCCACCGTGAAATGGAAACCCTAAGTTCGCAAGATTTGGGTGGTTCTTCATCATTCCGCAACATGGAAACCATGAGTTCCATAAACTTGTGGGATTTCGGTCATGTTGTGACATGGAAACCCAAGTTCCCTAGAACAAGGTCCTGGTTTTTTCCCGGGCGGGAGATGGAGACCCTAGAGGTTCCCGAAACTAGGCAGTTCCCTCATGCCATGAAACAGAAGCCCCCAGGTTTCATCGACTTGGATGGTTCTCTATCGTTCAACGGCATGGAAATCTAAGTTCCTTACACCAAGGTCGCGGTTTTTGTCATGGCAGGACATGGAAGACCCCGAGTTTCCCATAATTGGGCGGTTTCCGTCATGCCACGGAATGGAAAGCCTTGTGTTCAGTAGACTTGGGCAGTCGTTCCCCATCGCGCGATGACATGGAAACCTGAAGCTTCCAAAAATTGGGTGGTCATTCCCTTTCGTGTGATGAAATGGAAACCCAAAGCTCCCCAGACTTGGGCAACAATTTTAGTTATGGCGCAAGCGACATAGGAACCCCACGTTTCCTAGACTTGGGTAGCGATTTTTGTCGTGACGCGAAATGGAAACCTCATGTGTCCACTGACTTGGTTAGCAGTTTCCATCGTGCCACAAAATGGACAACCCGAGTTCCCCAAACTTTGGTAGCTTTTTGTCGCCCCACGACATGGAAATCCGAAGTTCCACAGACTCTCGGGTGATTCAGGGTGTGCCATGACATGGAAACCCCAGGTTTCCTAGACTTGGGTGGTTTCCGTCGGTGGTTCCGGCCGCGCCACGACATGGAAACCGTGAGTTCCCCAAACTTGGGCAGTGGTTTCAAAACACCCCAAGTTCCCCATACTTGTGAACTAGTTTGCATCGTCATGGAAACCCCAAGTTCCCCAGACTTGCAAGCTAGTTTGCATCATCATGGAAACCCCAAGTTCCCCACACTTGCAAGCTGGTTTGCATCATCATGGAAACCCCTAGTTCCCTGCATTGGGGCATTGTTGAAAACCCCGCTTTTCCATCGTGTTGTAAAATGTGGAAACTTGTGGTTCCATCAAGGGCGGGACATGGAAACCCCAAGTTTCCCAAGACTTGGGCACCGCCGATTTCGGCCGTGGCGCGACATGGAAACCCCAAGTTTCCCAGGCTCGGGTGCCAGGGTGCGACATGGAAACCCCAAGTTTCCCCAAGCTTGGGCTCCGTCAGTTTCGGTCATGGCATGACATGGAAACCCCAAGTTTCCTAGGCTTTGGCACCAGGGCATGACATGGAAACCCCAAGTTTCCCTAAGCTTGGGCGCGCCGGTTTCGGTCGTGGTGCAACATGGAAACCCCAGGTTTCCCAAGGTTTGGGCACCGAGGCACGACTTGGAAACCCCAAATTTTGGGCACGACACGGAAGCCCCAAATTTTAGGCGCTAAGTGGAAGCCCCAAATTTTAGGCACCAGGTGGAAACCCCAAATTTTGGGCATGACATGGAAACCCAAAATTTTGGGCGTGACATAAAAACCCCAATTTCTCCCATGCTTGGGCACCTTTTTCGTCGCAACATGGAAACCCCAAATTTTGGGCACTGGGGCGCGACATGGAAACCCAAAAATTTTGGGCGCTGGAGCATGACATGGAAACCCAAATTTTCCTCAGCTTCAATGCCTTTTCTGTCATGGCATGGAAACCCCAAATTTCCCACCCCCAAGCAATAAAAATTTTCGTCTGGAGGAAGAGGAAAAGGTGTGAGAGCAGGAGGGTTGTCGGATTTGTTTGTGATAAGAGCGAACCTCTTAATTGAGGCCACCAAGGGCTGAATCTCAGTGCATTGTGGTAGCAAGGCCACTCTACCACCTACAATACCCCGTCGCATATTTAAGTCATCTGCAAAGGATTCTTCTCAATGACCATTTGGAATTGAATTTCAAAGTTGCCCCGATCGAGATGCTTCATGGTCGCAGTTTGCAAATGACATGGTGTTATAGACAATTTTGTGCCTGGCAGCATCGGGCATGAATTGTCAATAATCCAAGGGATCCAAAGTCCCTAAACATGATGTTCCTACCCCTAGAGGAACAAGGTCAGCAAACCAACAGCTCTCAGATCAGTTCTCCACCTGAAAACACTCAAAAACAAGCAATCCTGAAATCAAAGCAGGTGCTCCACTAGGCTTCTGCGCTGAAACTCAACTCCTCCATGGTGTACCTGCGTTGCAAAGCAGGTAGAACAAAGGCCACCTGCGCTGAGCGAGATGGGACAAGTGGCACACTGAGTCATTTCTCTGGAATCTTCCAAAAATGACACTTGGATCAGGGATTTCGCCTTGTGATGAGTCAAAGGCTCTGTTTCTCCAAGTGGAAGCAAGGTTCTCCAAGTGGACTCAAGAACTGAAGATCAACTGAAGAGAGAGAGGACACAAGGCAGCTACACATCAGTTGCAAGCTGACTCATCCTTTCTCAATTCATCTATATATTGAGCTCTCTCCTATGAGCTCAGGAGGCTGGAATTTTGTGCAAAGTAATGATATGCTGTTGGTTTCACTATAGAACTATTGGGTGATTGCTTGAAGGGGGTGAAGAGGAGAAATTCTTTCTGCTGGGAGGTGTTGCTGGATTGGAGCCTTCAATGGTTGTAATGCTCTCAGAACTTTACTTCTTCCATTAATAAAAGCTATTGAGGTTCTTCTATATGCACTTGTTTCAATGATGTATTGTGATAATTGTATATTTGATTTATGCTAATCCTTGAATCAGTTATGATTGCATGCTTCTTGTAGTTTCCTTCTTTGTTATTTTGCAGGATCTCATTGTAGCTGGGCCAGCAAAAGAGCAAGGAGCTGGGAGCAAGCAGCAAAGAGAAGAGTTTGGATTCGACATTAAGCGCAAGGCAACGGTTAGTGCATTTCTTCATTCTCTCTTGCTTTCGTAAAGAAGTAAACCTTAAGTAGTTTTCTTTACAGTTGTTGCTGAGGTACTATCACCCTTAGAGTGGGATAGGGTCATCCGAATCGGATACTTTTCCCTACAAAAAACTGGCGACTCCACTGGGGATCGTATCTGTTTGATTGTTTGTAGTATTTTGCTATTCATTTCCTGAACAAAAGAGTACCAAATCGAAAAGCTTTTGACTATATCAAAAGCGAAGTAGAGGGCAGCTACTCTAGCTCATTTCTGAGCATGTTCATGATTTGAAGAGCTGATCTACAAGGATCCTTGTAAGCTCTTAGTGATAGCTTTTCATCTTCCTTGTCATCCCTTTGTGTGTGCTTGACTGATAGCTTCTGATTTGAGCAAAAACTGTGAATTTTTGAGAAAATTGTGACCCGGAAACTGAGAAAACGCAACTTTCATTTTCCAAAGCAGGTAGTACACAGGCTACCTGCTTTGCAACGCAGGTCCCGAAGGGGCTACCTGCGCTGAGAGCCAGACTGGCTGTGCAGCACCTGCGTTGGCCCAATTTTGCCTTGTGCATTTGGGGTTTCCTCCCTTTTTCTTGCCTGTTTTCACTATAGATTTTGCAGCCAGTTACCAGTCTTGTACCTGTTCTGAAACCAACCTTACTTGCCATCATTCCGCCTCTGTTATATAACGAAATTGTACTTGTTCTTTTGTATTTCTTACATCATTTACAATTTCCCATAACGAAAGTGAACTAGTCTTGCTTTGGCCTCTTAGATCTGAACCTGTGTTAGGCATTTTGCTGGTCTAAAGAGTTAGCTTGTTTGCTGTCCATAGCTGATTAGTCTTTTTACTTTCGTCATTATGGTTTGATTTCATGCATTTCCAGTGTTTAAACAAGTAAATCTTAAGGTGTCTTTTGATTTTGGACTAGCTTGTTTACTTTCGCTTGAAATCGAAATCAAAGTTATATAACAACTTTCTTTTTGTAATACATCAACATTAAGAAAGGCAAAAGAAAATACATGCATTGTGCATTTTGCATTTGACTGTTTGCATGCTGATTTAGGAAAAAATTGCATTAGTGTGTGCTCTATGATCTGTGTGAAAAGATTTGCCTTTCTTCTCCCTCAGTAGTTAAGATTTTCAAAGTTGAAAGATTGAAAATTTTGCTTCTCATCTTAGACTGCATTCAGGAATTTGTTACATACATCTCGTGGTGATCCTTAAAGGCAAACTGCTAAACAAGATCAACATTAAAATAAATTCAATTTACATAACAACGCTTTGTAACATAACGCAAACACATAGAGGTCTAGGTAGAGACGTGTTCCGGCGTCGTTAAACATAGTGACTGTCGATCTCTACGAAGGTGGGTGATTCCTCCTGAGAGTCGGTGGCACTAATACGGACTTGTGCTCCCACGTACCGTCGCGTATATATTGGGAGACCCCTATAGGAACAAAGCCTTTATCCATAGGAAGCCGTGTCGGCCGCCCTACTGATCGCGATGCAGTGAACACAGCATTCACGAAGATCGACCACCCGTACCGTAAAACGTATTCTGTGGTTTCACGAAAAGTTTGGCACACCCTCTGCCTAGAACTCCAGAGAAGTTTCTTTTGGCCTTTTTCAAACTCTATAACTGAAAAAGTCCATCCGAGCATTTGTCACTTCGGGCTCGTTAAAACATCGAAGGAGACTAGAGTCATCTTTAGCTTTTTCTCGACTCTTAAAACATGAAAAAGCAAAGTTGTGTCTAAAGCGTCGTTAATAAAATTTATTTTAATCGGAACATAATCACCTGTTATTCCCACGTTGATCTTTCAGTTGAAAAGTATGGAGCCCACCAACCAAGGAAGTCACCTTGGTGGAAGTCCCAATCCCTTCTCCTCTTGGGGAGATGTTGGTGCGCCTCATATGGCCACATTGTCACTTCCAGGATTGACAATTGGCCTACCTGTATGGCTCTTTTCAACTAATGTAGTTCAGATCACCACTAATCCTGAGCAGTCGAATCAACAGTCAGACCAGTCTAGAGCTACCCACCAGCCTTCCACTTCTTACAATTCTTCCTCTGATCCTTCATATTCGCAAGGTAGAGCCGGCAAAAGTCAGCCTCCCATGGAGAAGAAGGAGAAGAAGAAGAAAGAAAAGAAGCAGAAGGAGCCTAAGGCGAAGGCGACTGGGGGCAAGCAAAAGACATCTGACAAAAATCCACACACTGCACCGACCGGGCCTAGATCGCCATGTGTCATTTGCAAAGGGACCCACTTCCACCGTGACTGTCCTTGTATTCCCCAGATACTAAGGGACTGGTCCCCCAGGTTGCACAATCCGGTAGCATCAACCTCTGATAGACATGTTGATTGCATTCCGTCAACTAGCGAGAGTGAAGGACAAAGAGGGAGACCAAGATCACCCTGCAGACTGTGTGAAGGCGATCACGCCATCCACCGTTGTCCATTCTTAGATGAGGCGAAGAGAGTTTTGGAAGATCGCCCGGTTTCACCGTTACGACTTCCTCCTGGATACCAAAAACTCGTGCCAAGTCCCTCGATAGTTGAAAATCCAGCTGGCCCGATCAAGTGGTCAGCTGAAGTGTCGGTCATTGAGAATGAACCTACTGAATCCAGACCAGACGAAAGTCTAAAGGTCGAAACGGCAGTTGACCCGGTTCTTCCTTCAGAGGTTTCATCCTCAAATGACACCGTCGTTGAAGATTCATCTTCAAATGACACCCTCACTGAAGAGAACAAGGATGACACCATCCAGATTCTTTTCATCAACACAGACTCTGATGAGCATCAGGGCAACGCACCCATTCTTTTATCGCAGGAAGGAACATCGTCAGGGTCGTATCCGGCCGTGTATTCGGTCCCGCCACCAAGCAACCTGGTTGTGTCCTTTGATTGGAATCAACTAGGCAGACCCCGGTTACCAGCCAATATTCCATTCAGAATCATCGTCCAAATCTACAGAATGGTGATGGTTGGAACTATCATTGATGAAGGGGCATCTGTGAGTATCCTTTCCTCTATTGCTTGGAAAGCACTGGGTTCCCCGACGCTTTTACCTGAGATGAGAAATCTATCAGGTTTTGATAAAGGAACCAGTCGCCCGTTAGGGATTCTCCCCAATGTTCCCGTTACATTGAAGGGGAAGACAGTTCATATGAATGTCATGGTCGTCCAGGGACCCTTGGTGTATAACTTACTCCTTGGACGAGACTATATATATTGCATGGAGGCGATAGTGTCCTCACTCTTCAGAGTTATGTGTTTTCCGCACGAAGGAAGAATGGTCAAGCTCGTAGACCAACTTTCATTTCCAGGATCACGCATCGCAAATAGTCAAATACCATCCCTTAACGGTTTATTCACTCAAGGAATGCCTCCACCCCCGGTTCTACTTCCCGATGAATGCGAGTGATTCGGAAGAAAGAACTGGGACCCAGGGGGCATGCACCCTGGCCTGCCTTGGGCAGAGAAAACCTTGGGTATAAAGTTAATTTCCGCAGAAGAATATGACTAGTCCGTACCCCGTCCGGCATGGAAGAGAGGGTTGTTCTAGGATAAAGTTCTTTTGTCAAAGTTATGTGAGTGAGATAATCAGCTTCTCGCTCCCCTTGTCTAGGTAAGTAGGATGCCGAGGGAGGAGATCCATTTGTGGCGGCAAGTAGCCACCATCTTTGAAGGCAAGCCTCACCCATTAAAACATATGTTTTGGAGGATAAGTAGGGGTAGCCTCCAAAGAAAGAGATGAAATTGCTGCAACAAGTGGTCACCATCTTTAGTAACCTAGTAATAGACATCGCTGGAAAAAAGAGTTTAGTTTGCGCTAGCGAATAAAACCATTTTTCGGATAATAAGTAAGAGGCAAGCCTCCCTCCGTAACGCCAATGTTTTATCTGTTGCGATCTTGCAAAAATCTAAGAGTGAACTGATGGGAAGACAAGTACCGTCGGCACCGAAAAAATAACGAGAAGACAAGTATCGTTAAAAATATAGCAAGACGACAAGTAGAAAAACAGAGGTGGAACAGAGGAGGGGTAGCCTTGAAATTATACTTTATACCTGGGGGCATGCGAACCTTTTGGAGTGCAAGCACGGGACGACTATTTATTTTTTAAATTTTTAGGTCCTCCCTTTAAACCTGTAGGTCTAACCCGTTAAACTCGTAGGATTAGCCGTTTCCAGCTTGCATAAAGAAAGGATGTGGGGCAAAAGTTAAAACTTGCCAAATTGGAGTAACTAGTGAGGTATAGCTCCTTAAATATGACTACCTCACCTGAGGCGTTCCTTGTATTAAGACTGGTATAATCGAGCAGTTTTAGCACACAGTTCATGCTCGTTAAAAAATAAACGCAAGATCCGAGCAGTTTTAGCACATAGTTCATGCTCGTTAAAAAGTAAACATAAGTTGTGAGCAATCTTCCCCTAGAGTTCAAGCTCACCCAGAAAAAATGAACCGGTAAATAACCTTGGTAAATGTAACCTTTGACAGCCATATTAAAGCCCTTGGTCGTGTTCTTGCAGTCTCACCTCCATCCGCTCATTTGGCCAATCGTTCATCTCCATATGTTTGTTTACCCATTTTGAGGAACAACTGCGAAGAGTGATTTCACTTAGCCATCCTTGTGACACTGCCGTGATTGGAAAATTCCAACCTGTACCTGGAATCTGCTGCTATCCCTGTTTATCACTCGTTCCTCAAAAGACGAGTCTTCTTTGAGCTCTTTTCTCCTGACTCGTAAAATATGAAAAGTTTGCCGAGTTTTGGCCTTCCAGCTCGTTAAACGACCGGAAGAGCTATCCCTCCTCTAGATTTTAATCTTTTTGGACCTGAGGGATTATTGCACAAAAAGATCGAGCGCTTGTTTTGTTCGGCTCGTTAAAGCAATCGAAAATTCATCCCTTCTGTATTGTTTTATACTTTTTCGGACTTAAGGGATTAGATGACAAAAAAGGAATTCTGGAGTTGACTTTATGTACCTTTTCAGACTCTCTAAAAATGAAAAGGACCGAGTTATCCTTGTCGTTAGACTCGTTAAATTCATTAAATAGCGACAAACTTGTCTTTAGACGAGAACGAGTTTCCCTATCGCTAGGCTCGTTAAAACATAGCGATGGGCTTGCCCGAAGGGCAGGTTATAGAACAAGCATATGTTATCCTCCTCAAGCTTGATAAAAATAAAGAGGTACTGGTCAGCAATGACTGGGGAAAAATTGGGAGAACCTCACAGCTTTAATGGTAGCAAGTCGCTCTTGAACATGACACTTTGTCCTCCGTATCACATCGGGTTGGGTTGTTTCATTCACCGGTCTCATCACCATGGTCCTCGCCACACCATCCACATTTGGGGTAATGCTACCAATCCATCACATCAGTGTCATTATATGTTCAAGAGATGTTGTTCTGCAAAGAGTCAACCGGGTCCCATCCACTGCCATACATTGTCCTTCATCCATTTCATGACCGCCACCCTGAATCATACATCACAGTTTGTTTTCACCTCATCACAATCACTAGCTCCGTTCCGTGTCACTGATGTGGGATTCATTAAGGCCCTCCTTTGACGGATCGCTCCTTGTCGACATCAGCTCATTATCCAAGGAGTTGATCTAGGAACAACCCCTTCAGTACTTTGAAGCTTGCATGCCTCAATGGCAAGTTTCTCACTTCCGGCGACAGGTATACATCAATGACCTTCGACCAGAAGATTTTGCATGGTGGTTGACGCCAAGTCCTTTATTCCCACCATGTGAATTGTATTGCCGTACCTTGAGGGTCATCATCCTTATCGGTGATTCCTCTCGCGCTTGTTAACGGTTTACATCATTGATCGGTAATCAAGCGATGTCTTTCCATGTTCGACTTCAAGAAATTCTCACATGGATCGACTTGTGCATCGAGTGAAGATCGGAAGAGATTGAAGACCCCGGATCTAGTTTCATCCATCCGGGCTGCGATATATATTCAGGATATAAAGACATTTGATATGTACATCATTGCAGCAGATGATCATCCTTCTCAAAGGATGATAATTTCAGCAAAGAATTATCAGTCTATCATCAGACGATCGTTTGTGCCATGTACCAAAATGAATTTATAAAGCTGAGCATGGGAATGCCCGCCTCAGCTAGATCATGAAAAAGAATGAAAAATAATGTATTGTATTGTATCTTATTACAGGACACTTCTCAGCAGATTGAATGAACTTCGGATCCTCCTAATAAAGCATTTCACCCGATAAACGACCTCATACTTTAGGGGGCATCTGTTATAGACAATTTTGTGCCTGGCAGCATCAGGCATGAATTGTCAATAATCCAAGGGATCCAAAGTCCCTAAACATGATGTTCCTACCCCTAGAGGAACAAGGTCAGCAAACCAACAGCTCTCAGATCAGTTCTCCACCTGAAAACACTCAAAAACAAGCAATCCTGAAATCAAAGCAGGTGCTCCACTAGGCTTCTGCGCTGAAACTCAACTCCTCCATGGTGTACCTGCGTTGCAAAGCAGGTAGAACAAAGGCCACCTGCGCTGAGCGAGATGGGACAAGTGGCACACTGAGTCATTGCTCTGGAATCTTCCAAAAATGACACTTGGATCAGGGATTTCGCCTTGTGATGAGTCAAAGGCTCTGTTTCTCCAAGTGGAAGCAAGGTTCTCCAAGTGGACTCAAGAACTGAAGATCAACTGAAGAGAGAGAGGACACAAGGCAGCTACACATCAGTTGCAAGCTGACTCATCCTTTCTCAATTCATCTATATATTGAGCTCTCTCCTATGAGCTCAGGAGGCTGGAATTTTGTGCAAAGTAATGATATGCTGTTGGTTTCACTATAGAACTATTGGGTGATTGCTTGAAGGGGGTGAAGAGGAGAAATTCTTTCTGCTGGGAGGTGTTGCTGGATTGGAGCCTTCAATGGTTGTAACGCTCTCAGAACTTTACTTCTTCCATTAATAAAAGCTATTGAGGTTCTTCTATATGCACTTGTTTCAATGATGTATTGTGATAATTGTATATTTGATTTATGCTAATCCTTGAATCAGTTATGATTGCATGCTTCTTGTAGTTTCCTTCTTTGTTATTTTGCAGGATCTCATTGTAGCTGGGCCAGCAAAAGAGCAAGGAGCTGGGAGCAAGCAGCAAAGAGAAGAGTTTGGATTCGACATTAAGCGCAAGGCAACGGTTAGTGCATTTCTTCATTCTCTCTTGCTTTCGTAAAGAAGTAAACCTTAAGTAGTTTTCTTTACAGTTGTTGCTGAGGTACTATCACCCTTAGAGTGGGATAGGGTCATCCGAATCGGATACTTTTCCCTACAACACATGGGCCCCTATGGGAAACAAGACGATGCCCCTACTTTGGGGAGAGATACAGTCAAAGAGTGACATGCACCACTTCTAGTGTGGATTCTGACTTAGAGGCGTTCAGTCATAGTCCGACACACGGTAGCTTTGTGCCACTGGCTTTTCAACCAAGTGCGATGACCAATTGTGTGAATCAACGGTTCCTCTCGTACTAAGTTGAATTACTATTGTGGTGAAGTTCATTAGTAGGGTAAAACTAACCTATCTCACGATGGTCTAAACCCAGCTCATGTTCCCTATTGGTAAGTGAAAAATCCAACACTTGGTGAATTCTGCTTCACAATGATAGGAAGAGCCAACATTAAAGGATCAAAAAGCAATGTCGCTATGAATACTTGGCTGCCACAAGCTAGTTATCCCTATGGTAACTTTTCTGACACCTCCAGCTTCAAATTCTGAAAATCTAAAGGATCAATAGGCCATGCTTTCACGGTTTGTATTCATACTGAAAATCAAAATCAAATGAGATTTTTCCCTTTTGTTCCACACGAGATTTCTGTTCTCGTTGAGCTCATCTTATGACACCTGCGTTATCTTTTAACAGATGTGCCACCCCAGCCAAACTCCCCACCTAACAATGTCTTCCGCCTGGATCAACCCGCTGAAACGTGCCTTAAGGCCAAAAATAGGGGCAGTGCCCGCTTCTGCCCACGAAATAAGTAAAATAATCTTAAAAGTAGTGGTATTTCACTTGCACCGAAAATGGCTCCCACTTATTCTACACCTCTCAAGTCATTTCAAAAAGTCAGACTAGAGTGAAGCTCAACAAGGTCTTCTTTCCCCGCTGATTCTGCCAAACCCGTTCTCTTGGCTATGGTTTCGCTAGATACTAGATAGGGATAGTGGGAATCTTGTTAATCCATTCATGCATGTCACTAATTAGATGATGAGGCATTTGGCTACCTTAAGAGAGTCATAGTTTACCCGTGCTTGGTTGAATTTCTTCACTTTGAAATTCAGAGAACTGGGAAGAAATCACATTGCATCAGTATCCACTGGGACCATCGCAATGCTTTGTTTTAATTAAATAGTTGGATTCCCCTTGTCCATACTAGTTTTGAGTCGACTATTCGCCGCCTAGGGAAAAGCCCCCGGCAGGGGGCATTCTACGCCCATAGCCCAATCGGCATGCGACTGCCCGCCCTCGCCACGAGAGCAGCACAGGAAGACTGTCGATAGCCCATGAGTTGAGGTTGCAAACCCCCAGGCCTAGCCCTTAGAGCCAATCCTTTTCTCAAAGTTACGGATCCATTTTGCCGACTTCCTTTACCTACATTGTTCTATTGACCAGAGGTTGTTCACCTTAGAGACCTGATGCGGTTATGAGTACAACCGGGCATGAACAGTACTTGGTCCTCTAGATTTTCAAGGGTTGTCGAAGGCACACTAGACACCACAAGATGTGTGGTGCTCTTCGAACTACTGGACCCTATCTCTGGTTGAAGCGATTCCAGGGTGGGAAAGCTATTAAAAAGAAAAGTTAACTCTTCCCGGGGCCCTCGACGACGTCTCTAGATTTCCTAACGTTGACGCCCACTGCCATGTCTCGGTTCAGAAATATTAACCCGATTCCATTTTGATGCTCATGTAGAGTGCACCCTTGATACAAGGCTTCCCCATCCCTTAGGATCGACTAACCCATGTCCAAGTGTTGTTCACATGGAAACTTTCCCTACTTCAGTTTTCAAAGTTCTCATTTGAATATTTGCTACTACCACCGAGATCTGCACCGAGGGCCGAGCCACCCAAGCTCACACCCGATGTTTCTCAATGACCCCCTCATCCTCCTACTAATCAAAGCCAAGAAATTGCTCCAATGGTTGAGTACAGTTTGCGCACTTCAACGCCATCGATTTTCGGGGCTACTTGATTAGGCAGATGAGTTGTTACACACTCCTTAGCAAATTTTGACTTCCATAACCACTGTCCTGCTATCTTAATCAACCAAGACCCTTTGTGGGATCTAGGTTAGCACACAATTTGGCATCGTAACTCAACTTTCATTTCATCCCACATCGCCAATTCTGCTTACCAAAAATGGCCCACTTGGAGCTCTTGATTCCACAGCACGGCTCAATGGAGTAGCCGCACCCTCTTACCAATTTAAAGTTTGAGAATAGGTCAAGGGCGTTACGCCCTCGATGTCTCTAATCATTTTCTTTACCCGATAAAAATTGCGTGTAAGATCTAGCTATCCTGAGGGAAAATTCGGAGGAAAATGGCTACTAGATGGTTCGATTAGTCTTTCACCCCTATACCCAAGTTAGACGAACGATTTTCACGTCAATATTGCTATGAACCTTCACTAGAGTTTCCTCTCGCTTCACCCTGCTCAAGCATATTTCACCATCTTTCGAGTCCCAACATGTGTGCTCACACTCAAACCCTTCGCATAAGCTCAAGGTCGGTCAACGATGCACCCCCCAGAGAGGGGAAATCACCCGTCAGCTTGCTTGCACCTCGCAGGTTTTTAGGCCCAACGACTCGCACACATGTTAAACTCCTTGGTCTATGTTTCAAGATGGGTTGAATGGAAAGCCTGTCAACCAACACCATGAGGGTCCAGGTGCACACGGCCTGCCACAAGGGTGTATGCTTCATTCCTCGACCATTGCAACAACAAACTGACAGGCAGTAATCCACCCGTGCTTGTGATGATGCAATAGCCTGTCTTGGTTTGCGCCTCAAGTCAAGCGGAGGACCAACCTGAGTCATTCCACATCTAATCGAGATGCATCAACAACCTCCATTCACTTCCCTCCCAGCAATTTCAAACACTCTTTAAGTCTATTTTCAAAGTCCTTTTCATATTTCCCTCGCAGTACTTGTTCGCTATCGGTCTCTCGCCCATATTTAGCCTTGGACGAAATTTACCACCCAATTAGGGCTACATTCCCAAACAACCCAACTCGTCGACAATGCCTCGTGATGCGGTAGGGTCTCGGCCCGATGGGGCTCTCACCCTCTTAGGCGCCCCCTTCCAAGGGACTTAGCCTAGGTACGCCACTAAGGACACCTCTACAGACTACAATTCAAGTGACACTGCTGCTCGATTTTCATGTTGGGCTCTTCCCGGTTCGCTTGGCGCTACTAGGGGAATCCTTGTAAGTTTCATTTCCTCTACTTAATTATATGCTTAAACTCAGCGGGTATTCTTGCTTGAGCTAAGGTCGCAAAGTTGGAGCTAAATTTTCCCTACCTGATGGGAGAACAAGAGAGAGCAAAGTAAGTTCAAGAAATGCCACACAAAGACCACATCAACTAACGTCGACTGCCCATCCAAGCAGACAAGTTCACCGCTCACCGACGCATGCCATGAAACATCATTTGAGGTGTTTTAGCCAACTACACCGCATTGGGCTTGGATGACCAGCTCTGCAGCCCCCTAATAAATTGTAGGGAGTGCGTTGGAATGGGACGTGACGCACAGACAAACATGCCCTCGACCGAGGCCTCGGACACAAATTGCATTTAAAATCTCGATGATTCATGGGATTCTGCAATTCACACTAAGTATCAAATTTCACTATGTTTTTCATCATAACAAGAGCCGAGATATCCGTTACCGAGAGTCGTTTCCATGTATTATCAAAAAATCTGCCACAACACTGAATAGGGTCACCCCCCACAACAAATGTAAGGCTAAGGGACAAAAGGAGGAAAGGAAGAAAAACACATGAAATAAAGAGAATCAAAGGTGTTAACCCCCCTCACAGGAGGAGGCTCAAATAGAGAACAATCTCCCCAAGCCCCACGCCCTCACAAAAAGGGGGGAAATGCATGGAAAAAAAATAGATAAGGACTAGGGTGGCCACCGTGGGAGCATGCACTACTTTTAATCCTTCCCAAACACCAGTCCACAACAATTCCCCCTTTTCTCCATAAAGCTAGGGACTGAAAGGAAGAGGGGAAGAAAACAAGGTGAAATAAATAGAGATCAAACGTGGCTACCAGCTCACAAGTGTTATAGACATTTTTGGGCACTGTAACCCCAATCATAAATGTTCATAAACCAAGGGCTCTTAATTCCCTAAAAGTGTTGTTCCAACCTCTAAAAGAACAAGGTCAACTGATTACATCTTCTCCCAGAAGTTCTCCATGAAAAACTGCTTAGAACTGGTCAAAATTGGACCATCTCACCTGCTCCATGGTCAAAGTGTGCTGCATCCCACCTAAATACTCACGGGAGGTGCGATCCATCTTGAAAAGACCTTCTATGGGGTGCGATGGGCAAGAGTGGACAAATGGCAGGGTCAATCTGCAAGGTGGAGGAGCAAGGAATCTTCTAGAAACTTCTCCTGTGACACTTGCCTCTCTGCATTCGCCTAGGGATGAGTAAGACATCATCAATCTCCAATTGATTTCAAGAACTATTAGAGAGAGGACACCAATCAAATCTCAAAAGCTGACTCACCCCACTTGCAAACATCTATATATGGATCCCTCATCCCAAAGATCCAGAGGCTAGAATTTTGTATCTTGTAAGGAAGTGCAGCTGGTTTCTTGGTGCAATATCATAGTGTTGGGTGATCTAAGCTTTTCATGAGGTGAAGAAGGGCTTTCCTGCTGAGAGGATGATGCTGGGTGAGAACAATTGGGTTGTAATCCTCTTTGCTCTTTCTTGATTATCAATAAAGCTATTCAAGTTTTCCTCCACATTCTTGTATGATTGATGTTATGTGCATTTGTGTGGTCAATATATATCTGGTCCTATATTGTTTATGATAATAGATCTATGCTCTTGGATAGTGTTATGCTGCTTTGATTCTACAGGTGCTCTGTGGAGCTCACTAGACAAGGAAGCGAGTAGCAAAGATCTATTAGAAGGGAGAGGAATCGAGCAAGGAACCAAGCACAAGACAGAGGTTGGTCTCCTTATTCCCCTCTTATATATTTCTCATAAAGGAAAATGAAAGTAGTTTTAGTTTGTTTGTTTCTAAGGTAGCTACCAGCCTTAGTGGGACTAGCAGCTCTGCATAGACACTAGTTTTCTTGATAACAAAATGGCGACTCCACTGGGGAGCGAATAGATTGTTTGTTTATCTGAATTTGTTTACTTTATAAACTTACAGACGGAGCCTGAAGTTAAGCCAGCTAGCCTTCAAACTGCATTTGTTATGCAAGTGTAAAGTAGATCAATGCTGCTTCAGTCTATCTTCGGGTCTTGTTTATAAACTGAACAATTGATTTACAAGCTCTCTAATTTCCCTTGTGGTGGCTCTAGTAACCTCTTTAGATATACCCCTGTGATTGATTTACTGATTACCACTTGCTCGGCCTAAATCCCTGAACTAAGGTGCAAACTGTGACCTGGAACCCTATTAAAGTCTCGCCCCTGGTCCAGCACGCTGTCTCTTTTGTGAATTCTAGATGCATCGTAGTTCCCTAGTGTAGTAGGTGCGCTGCATCTCCAGTCCACTGTGTTACAGGTGCGTTGATTAGACAAGGCCTTTCCTACTCCTAGATTTGGTTTCTGTGTTCACTCTTTTCAGCTCTATTCAAGATTTTTTCTGCCTATAGTCAGTACACCTCTATTGAAACCCCCTTCCTTTCCATTATTCCACCTCCATTGTGCAAAGGACTATAAATGTTTTTATGTATTTTGAGCCATTTTCAGTTCTCTTTTACAAAGAAGTAGCCTAATCATACTGTCGTTTCTTGATTTGGAAGTGTTGTAAGTGTCATTTTCAGTCATAGAAGAGAATCTAATTGTTCTTGATAGTCGATTACACTTGTATTTGATTTGAATTAGTAGGTTTTCAGAGTGTCGAAAGCAAGTTTTCATTTCCAAATTTCAAAGTGTCATCATTATCCTCATTTTGTCTTGAAAAGAAACTTGTTAGTAATGTCTCTTTGAAAAATAATTCAGATTTGTGCTTAGCTTTCTTTTTATCATTCACACATTAAGAAGGCTGAAAAACAAATACATGCACATGAATTTGCATTTAGACTATTTTTTGGTTTGATTTAGGACAGTGCATATAGTGTGTGCTCTCTGCTCTATGTTGAAAGAATGCCATCTCTCTTTCCTTAGTAGCTAGGATTTTCATTGCAAAAAGAACATTAAATTACTGTTTATCATCTTAGATTGCATTTTAGGAATTGTACATCTACATCATGCGGTGAAATTGAAAGGAAAATTTCTTAAGCAAGAACAACTGTAAAATAAATTTAATGAATCTAAAAATGCTTTGGAACCTAACGCACAACATCTAGAAGTCTAGGCTAGAGACATATTCCGGCGTCGTTAAGCCTGGTAACTATTGTTCTCATTGTTGGTTGGGTGATTCCTCCACCTTGAGACGATAAGTGCTAGTACGGACTTGTGCTCCCATGTACTGTCGAGTATATATTGGGAGACCACAATAGGCTTTATCCTTTATCCATAGGAAGCTGTGTCTGCCGCCCTATTGATCACAATGCACTGAACACAACATTCGGGAAGATTGACTGCCGTACCGTAAAAAGTATTCTGCAGTTTTGCGATTGGTTTGGTAATCCCTCTGTCTAGGTTTCTAGAGTAGTCCCTTTCATTTCTTTTCAGACTCCTTAAAAGAAAAGGTCCATCTAAGCACTTGTCACTTCAGGTTCATTAAAAATCGAAGGCGACTAGAGTCATATTTTGTTTTTTCTCGACTCTTAAAAATTGAAAAAACAAGTTGTGTAAAAGTGTCTAAAATTCATCTAATTCGGAAACATACTTCCCCTTGATTTTTAGTTGATCGAGTAATCTGCAATTATGGAAGAAAGTCAATTGAAACCCCGTCGTTCATGGAGGCTTACAATTCAACCATCTTTGTCTCTAGAATCGAAACTATTACAGACAAAGTGAACTTGTTTAACCAGTTCCAAATCCCCTGGTAAAGTTAGAACAAGTGTTCCAACACCATCGGAGACTCTGGTTACTCCAAACATTTTTGGTATCCCTGCCTTTATAGAAGAAGTTCAGCAGCCACCAAAAGACAGTAGAACTGATCCTAGTGTGAAGGTAAACACTTGTATTACTGAACTAGCTCCATCTACAACTGATTTAGAAGGTGTTATTCCCCAAACATCTATCGCTGCAGATTCTATACCTTCTTCGGCACCAGAAATATTCTACGGACCTGATGGTCTACCTCTTCCACCTGGTCTGATTGCTATAGAAGAGATTGTGGAAGATCCTCCATCTAGTACTCCATTGCAGTTTGGAGTCGGGATCACCCTATATCCTTCTTCATCACAAATTAGTCTACCATTATCAGAAGCTCCTGTAGAATCGCTAGGAAATATTTTGGATAGACTAGAAATGTCTAAACAACCATCAACATCTAGGATTGTGTCATCCGACACAGCGATGACAGAACTTCCTGCTGTCACTCCAACAATGTTCACCGACATACCATCTATCCCAACTAGCTCTCAATCGCTAGAAGGGCCCACTTAGGGGTTATTTCGATAGTATGGTCTGTTCCTATTTGTTCATCCAGAATAGTATCTGGGAACTCTTATGTTGAGTCTCAGCAAATTGATCCTCCAGGGTGTCAATTTGGGCAGTCTAGTTCTCAAGGACAAAAAATTCCTTTGAGTACTAGATTACCGCCATATGGGGGGCAGTATACCCTTTCATTGTCACCTCGAGGAGGACAACCATACGTGGGTTCACAACAAAATTCAAGTTATGCTGGAATTACATCTAGCGGTTGGGTGCCAATACTGCCTCAACAACCAAGAGTTGTATATTCGATGCAACAATGTTTACCTATGTCAAATATACCAACTACACCAACTATTGTGATGATGTCGCAAGTACAAGTGTTGCTTGTTGTATGACAACCTCAGGTTTCTCAGGTTGTAATGCAACAACCTCTTGTCCCCACGACTCAACCACAATCGCCAACTAGTGGAATGACATAGGCCCAAACGGGTACAATTACCCCTCATCTTGGTCAAACGGTCAGTATTGGACAACAACACATGGCTTCGCAACCATGGCTGGTGCAATACCAACAACCGAAATTCCAACAAGTATACCAAGGATCTGAGCAACAAATCTTTGTAAATAGTGGGCAACCGTATATTCAAAACGGTCAAAATCAGCCATTCTATAATGGTTATGCCCATCAACCTTACCAAAGTTACCAGCATCAAATGCATTATGCTAGTATGCAAAGACCAATTGCTTAGGCAATTTCGTCATATCCTGGGTATGCTTCGCCAAACCTGAATCAACAGTTACCCTTCGTGGCAACTTTAGAGTTACCAAATCTAAATCGGCTAACAAATGATCCAATTGCTTACGCCCCTTGGTGGCCAGTGGTTCCACATAAACTTCCGTCAAATATTCCTAAATTTAATGGAAATCCGGGTGAAGACACGTCGAATCATGTGATGACATTTCATCTGTGGTGTTCATCAGACACCCTAAACGATGATTCGATTAGACTTCGCCTTTTTAAGAGGACATTAACTGGTCTGGCAACAAAGTGGTATATCGAGTTACCCAGAGCTTCGTTTGACAACTTCAGTGCCCTAGCCACAACCTTTTTAACCCATTTTCAGTTACCGATAAGGTACGAAACGGGAATAGAACTTCTTACCAGTTTCAAGAAAACAACGGCCACTCACATATCCGATCATATTCAAGAGTGGCGACGTCATCGTAGAATGGTAAAAACATATGTTCCTAATCAGCTTTTAGCTTAATGGTTTATTAAGTCATTATTACCTTCCATTACAGAAGATGTGGCAAAAGGAGGAGTCGTCACTGAAGAGCAAGTAATTTATCGTGCGCAATATTTAGACTTTATTTATACTCAGTCTGGCACGCTCTACGATAAAATCCCTGACACTCCCAGACCGGAATTTTCCGTCCCTCCTCCTCCTAAATCAAACAATGACTCTCATGCGTGGCGATGGCGTGATTGGTGCGACAGACACGAAATCGATAAAGGCTACATCTAAAAAGATCCATAAGATTTCCAGTCAAAATGCAAAAGAAGAACTTCTCGCCTCGGAAGTAAATGTCATCTCAACTGACAAAGGCAAAGAAACCAAGCAACTAGGAGGCAAGAAGAAAAAAAAGGGAAGAAGAAGAAACAGGAGGAATCATCACCTGAAAATTCTTCTACAAACCCTCCTGGAGATAGGAAACCAAAAAGTCCATGCTTAATATGTGATGAGGATCATTGGACAAGAGAATGTCCACATAAAGCTGAGCTTAAAAGATTCTTCAAGAATTCAAAAACCTCGCCGGTATTGACTGATCTATTTCCAAATCCAGGGACAAATATGGTTGCTAGTGAAAATGCTTCCCCGTCCCAAGTGCTGATGTTGTCGGTTACGAAACAAAAAAATGATGCTTTGATATCGACAAGGAATAAAGATTATGGGAATCCACAACTGTCGAACAACAAGGATAAGGATCAACCTAGTAGTTTGACAATGACTTCGATAGAAGTTGCGCCACCCATCATTCAGGAGCTAACAATAAAACCGCCAAAGGGAGTAGTACACAAGTCGACATTTAATCCTCATGCCAGAGAAGAACAACATTATAACATAGTGGAAGATTTGGCCCAATCGCCATCTGCTATGTCGACACTTGAAGTACTACAAAATTGCCCATCCCAAAAGGAGGCTTTATTATCAGCTATAGGTGGAATAGACCCAAAGGATTCTAATCTTGTGTCCTTTAATCAGAAAGGATATGATCCTCAGTTACCAACTCAACTAGCTTTCCTCATTCAGGTGAAAGCCCTCAACAAAACTGTTCATCGAACAATTATTGATGAGGGGGCATCTACATGTATTATGTAGATGAGTTGCTGGAAAACTTTAGGATCTCCAACCTTGTCACGATATTCGACGACATTAAAAGAATTTGACGGACGAACATATACCCCATATGGTATTCTAAGTAACTTGCAAGTAGAACTAGGGGGAAAAATAGTAGAAATAGATGTCAAAGTAATCGATGGAAACCTCGATTACAACATCCTACTGGGAAGACCATGGATATATGCTATGGCTATGGTTGTGTCAACCTACTTTAGAAAGATTGCATTTCCTTTTCAAGGAGGAATTACAATCGTCGACCAACAAACATTTCTCCCCAATAGTTCCCAAGTTATGGGAAGCATTCCAATGATCCATGGAAGCCCCCATTCGCTTCAAAATATCGAAGTTGGCCTACTAAAAGACCCTATATTAATGGTGACTTTTTCCCTCCTCCTCCAATCAATCTGGCGGAAGTGGCGATGGTAGGAACCTGTAATATGATATCCTCGACTCAAAAGATCTCAGAAAACGATATTAACATGGATCATCCGCGGGTATTGCCTTCAAGCCCAATAGAAATATTGTAGCAATCAATGTTTTTGGCATGGGAGGCAAACCCAAATCAACACTCATCGAGCGTTTGGATAGATAGGTCTAAGGAATATGGTACCCATTCAGATCCTTGGTCGCAAGTGCATTACATCGACGAAGGAATTGTTCAGTCAATGACAATTGAAGGGGAGCCATGGGAAGATTACCACCATTGTTCCGATCTTCCGCATTGTCAATAAGATACTCCTGATAAACTTCATCATCCTTCAGTTTTTTATTTCCTATCAAATACTGTAAACACAGTGGATTCCGAGCGAAAATTTTCCAATATTGAAGAGACTATCACCATAAATATCTCGACCAAAACGGATGTTGTAGAGAATATTTATGTAGGCAAATGTTGTTCTCCTTCAGAATTGGAAATATATAACGCTTTCTTTCTCGAATTCAGAGATGTCTTTGTTTGGTCATATGATGAAATGCCAGGCATTGACTCAAGTATAGTTGAACACGAAATCAAGATGTATCCAGATGTCAAACCGGTACAACAACGGCTAGGGCAGGTGCACCCCAAGAAAGTCGTTTCCATCAAGGCAGAAGTTGAGAAACTTCTCCATGCTGGTTTTATATACCCAATTCCTCTAACTGATTGGGTATCAAACATTGTTCCTGTGATGAAAAAACAAGGAACGATTAGAGTATGCATCGATTATAGGGATGTCAATTAAGCTTGTCTGAAAGACAACTACCCTAAACCCTTTATTGACCAGATAATTGATGAATGCGCCGGATGTGAAATCTTTTCATTTATGGATGGATTCTCCGGGTATAATCAAATAAATATCCACCCACAAGACCAGTCAAAGACTGCATTTATTTGTCCGTGGGGCACATTTGCATATCGCAAATTACCCTTTGGTTTAAATAACGCAGGGGCACCATTTCAGAGGGAAATGAATTATGCCTTCCATGACATCAAAAACATTGTTCAACCATATCTCAATGACCTTTCGGCTCATTCGCGAAAGCGGACCGATCATCTGCAGCATTTGAGAGCGATATTTCTACGTTGCCGACACTACAAGATACGACTCAATCCACACAAATGTGTGTTCTGTATCAGTTCCGGTCGTTTGCTTGGCTTTGTGGTCTCAAAGGACAGGATATGTCTCAACCCATGTAAGGTTCAGGCAATCATAAATTTGCCTCCACCTTCAAATTTGCTTCAGATTCATAAACTCCAAGGGAAAGCAAACTTTCTGAGGAGGTTCATTCCAAAATATGCCAAAATTGCTAAAGGTTATACACGTCTATTGAAAAAGGAAGCACCCTTCGTCTGGGATCAGGTCGCGCAAGCTTCCCTTGATTATTTAAAAGAATCCCTAATGAAAGCATCATTAATGTACGCTCTTGATTATCAAAAAGACTTTAACCTGTATCTGGCTGCAGCGGATACAACCATCGCAATGGTTTTAGTTCAAGAAGACAACGGAATTGAACATCCTATATATTATTTGAGTAGGAACTTAAATGATATAGAAAGGAAGTATTCCTATGTTGAAAAGCTAGCTCTCACAGCTATTCAAGCGATACAGAGATTTCAACACTATGTCCTCTTTCGAAAAACTACCATTTTGTCAGATTGCAACCCCATGACTTATATATTGTCGCGACAGTTGCTGGGGGGAAAATATTCGAAATGGATAGCAATTCTCCAAGAGTTTGATCTGGAATTCATAAAATCCAAATCAAATATATCCTTGGTTTTCGAGGAATTACTATGTGATCTCCCATCGTCGTCCAATGATGGAACATCTGAAGAAACCATCGTGGATGAATCATTGTTTCTGATATCTTCAAGAAATCCATTGTATGGAGATATAATCATCTATCTCCAAACCCAAAAATATAGGTATAATACCTCCCACTCAGAAGAAAAATGTATTCGATACCAATCAAAATACTACATGATCGTCGGTGATACACTTTACCGTCATGGTGTCGATACAGTTCTGAGGAGGTGCCTCACCCACGAGGAGGCCGAAAAAATCCTAAATGATTGCCATTCAGGCACATGTGGGGGACATCAATCTGGTTACACTACAGCCCAAAAAATATTACGAGTAGGATACTTCTGGCCAACAATGTTCAAATATTGCATAACCACAGTCAGAAGTTGTCATGCATGTCAAATTTTCGATAGCAAAACCAGAAAACCACCCGCACCTCTGCAACCGATAGTTGTTGTTGGGCCATTCGCCAAATGGGGCATAGATTTCATGACATGTAACCCCACCTTGACCGAGGGGCATGGGTATATCATAGTCACCATAGACTATTTTACCAAATGGGCCGAGGCGATGCCTACATTAGATAACACTCGTGAAACAACTACCCTTTTCTTTTTCAATCATGTAGTTGCCAGATTTGGCATTCCACAAGCTATAGTCACAGATCATGGATCACATTTTCACAATCACATGATGGTCGAATTGGCTACCAAATTAGGGCTGTCCCACAATAGCTCTACTCCATATTACCCGCAGGCCAATGGACAAGTTGAAGCAATCAACAAAGTCCTAAAGTGGATGTTGCAAAGGATGATTGGAGTCCACAAAAGGAGTTGGCACCTGATCCTGTACTCAGCTTTGTGGGCATACCAAACATCGGTAAGAAATACAACCTGGTTTACACCTTTTCAATTGGTGTATGGCCTAGAAGCAATCTTACCAGTTCAGTGTGAAATCTTGTCCCTCAAACTCGCAGTCGACCTTCTCCCCGGAACTTCAGAAGAGGAGGCTCGTTTCTTGGAACTAATCCAATTGGATGAAACTCGTCATGATGCTGCTTTGGCTAATGAAGCCCATAAGAAACGAGTCAAGGCACAGTTCGACAAGAATGTCAAACCCCGTGTCTTCTCAGAAGGTGACTTGGTCTTACTTTATGACCAGGAATCCGATAAATTGGGAGCAGGTAAGTTGAAGTCTTTATGGATGGGCCCCTATATTGTTAAGCGAGTGTTAGCAAAAGGACCCTACGAGTTAATGGATTATGACGGTATTCCACTGGCGCAACCCCGTAACGGGTCATACCTTAAGCGTTACTATGCATCATTCAGTGTGGTAACCTATATGCTTTTGTTGCATTTTTGTTTTCGCTAAGAGTAATTGTTTTGGTCAAGTAATCCACTTTTTAAATTTGTCACAGATGTCGAACCTATTGGACTCTTTTGTTGGATATGCTGACGGAGCAAGTCATAGTTCGCGGAATCTATATTTTGCGGCCTGGGTCATTTTCGATCCAAGCGGCGAGTTAGTAAGTTTCAGAGGGGTATGTATTGGTTGGTCAACAAATAACATCGTTGAATATAGTGCATTGATAGAACTTCTCTCTGATTAAATCACACATGGCATAAGCCGACTTGTCGTCGCACTAGACTCACAGCTCGTCATACTACAACTCACTGTGTTATAGACATTTTTGTGCCTTACAGCATTGAGCATGAAATGTCCATAATCTAAGGGCTCCAAAGTCCCTAAACATGTTGTTCCTACCCCTAGAGGAACAAGGCTAACTAACCACAGCAATTCACAGAAGTTCTCCACCTAAAACCACTCAAAAACAAGTCAATTCAGGATCATGTCAACTACTCCACTGAGCATCTACGCTGAATGTCAACTGCTACACTGGCTACCTGCGTTGAATGTCAACTCCAACACTAGCTACCTGCGCTGAGCGAGTTTGGACAAGTGGCAGGCTCATTCCTCAATGTGTCAATGCTTAGGAAGCTTCCAAAATGACACTTGCCTCAGGGAATTCGACTGGTGATGAGTAAGAGGTTCCAAATCTCCAAGTGGAAGCAAGAACCTCCAATTGGACTCAAGAACTGAGAGAGGGAGAGGACACTAGTCAAATCTCAAGCTGACTCATCCTCTCTCCAAAATAACTATATATAGATCTCTCCTCCATGAGATTTGGAGGCTGGAATTTTGTTATTGCAAAGAATTGTTGTTGGTTTGAGACTGGAAACATTGGGTGCTTAATGCTTTGAAGGGAGCTGAAGAAGGAATTCCATTCTGCTGGGAAGGAGATGCTAGATTGGAGCCATTTGGGTTGTATCTCTTCCTGAACCTTGTTATCAATCAATAAAGCTATCTTGGTTTTCTCCTATATACTGGTGTATTTGTATGATTGCATTAGTGTATTTGATTTACTTCTAATCCTGAATCATTTGTGAATATGAATATATGCCTTTATGTTGTGTTCTTCTCTTGTCGCAAGTAGTTGTTCTCTTGTCACAGGTAGTTGTTCTCTTGTGATCTCGTGGGAATCAAGTAGTTGTTCTCTTGAGCAATCGAGGAGGCAAGTAGCTGTGAACACCCAAAGAGAAGAGGATCTAGATCGAGGGACAAACGGAAGACAACAGTAAGTCTATCGATCTCCCCTCTTTCACATTTCATAAAGGAAGAAACCAGTATAGCTGTATCTGTTTGTTGCTAAGGTACTGTCACACCTTAGGTGGATAGGATCGTCCTGCATAGGCATTTTTTCCCACAACAAATTGGCGACTCCGCTGGGGATAATTTGTTTATTCATTTCATTTGTGTTTCTGTCATTTTTTTACTTCATAGACTTGACAACAATAATCGAACTGCATCTTTCCTGGATGCAAAGTAGAAAGTTGTTGCTTTGATCCAGTTGCTGGACTTGTCTATGATCTAAACAATGGATCCACAAATGATTTGATGATCCTTGTGATAGTCTTTAGTACCCTCTCAAAGAATCCCTCTGATTATACCTTGCTTGTGGTTCTGATTTGGCCTGAAACAGTTGAATTTTGAGCATTTTATGACCTAGAACCCAAGGGAAACGAGAGTTTCTCCTTCAGCGCAGACACTGTGAAGGCAGTCTACATTTCAACGCAGGTCCTATGAAGGCTACCTACGCTGAATGTCAACTCCACAGTGTTGGACTTGCGCTGAACCAGTTTAGCCTTGTGCAACTGGGGTTCTCTGCTGTCTGTTGCCCTGTTTTGATCTCTGTTTTTTGCAGCCTTTAACCAGCATAGGTACCAGTCTAATAACTCCTTTTCTTTGCTTAGATTCCGCCTCCTTTTGTACAAAAAGACTGTGAATGTTTTTATGGGTTTGTGGCATCATTTACAGTTTTCCTTTGCATGAGTAAAGTAGTCATCCTGTAGCCTTTGATTCAGATCTGATTGATTGTGATCTTAGAAGAGAGTTCATTGGTTGTTTGCGGATTGATTATAGATTTAATTTTGCTTATTGGTTTGAATTTGTCTCTTTTGAAGTGTCAAAACAAGTCTTTATTTCGAAAATCGTTAAGTAGTGTAATCTCTTCTATCTTCTCTGATTTCGAAAAAGTGAACTTGTTTGTATTGATCGGTTTAAAAGCAAATTCAAAGTTGTACAAAAAGCTTTCTTTGTAGGCATTAATACTAAGAAAGCGAAAAACAAACACCTGCATTGTGCATTTTGCATTTGATAGTTTGCATGTTGAATTTAGGAAAAGTGCATTAGAGTGTGCTGATTACTCTTTGAGAAAAGATAGTGTCTTTCTTTTCCCTTAGTAGCTAGGATTTTCAAAGTTGAAAAGATAATAAAGCTTGCTTATCATCTTTAGACTGCATTTAGGAATTTGTATCATACATCTCGTGGTGAACCTTGAAAGGAAAACTTTAAAAAGATCAACCTAAAATAAACTAAATGAACCTAACAACGCTTTGTAATATAACGCACAACATAGAGGTCTACGCTAGAGACGTGTTCTGGCGTCGTTAAGCCTAGTGACTGTCGATCTCTTGGAAGGTGGGTGATTCCTCCTGAGGGACGATAGCGCTAGTACGGATTGTGCTCCCACGTACCGTCGCGTATATATCGGGAGACCCCTATAGGCATATATCTTTCATCCTTAGGAAATCGTGTCGGCCGCCCTACTGATCGCAATGCAGTGAACACAACATTCACGAAGATCGACCGCTCGTACCTTAAAAAGTATTCTGCAGTTTTGCGAAAAGTTTGGCACACCCTCTGCCCAGAACTCTAGAGCAGTTTCTTTTGGCCTTTTTCAGACTCTATAACAGAAAAAGTCCATCCGAGCATTTGTCACTTCGGGCTCGTTAAAACATCGAAGGAGACTAGAGTCATCTTTAGCTTTTTCTCGACTCTTTAAAAGTGAAAAAGCAAGTTGTGTCTAAAGCGTCGTTAACAATTTATTTTAAACGGAACAATCACCCTTTAATCCTGCGTTGATCTTTAGGTTGAAAAGATGGAGCACACCAACCAAGGAGTTCCCCTTGGTGGAAATCCTAGTCCCTTCTCCTCTTGGGGAGATGTTGGTGCGCCCCACATGGCCACATTGTCGCTTCCAGGACTGACAATTGGCCTACCAGTCTGGCTCTTTTCAACCAATGTCATTCAAAATACCACCATTCCTGAACAATCGAGTCAACAGTTAGATCAGACAAGAGTTGCCTCCCAGCCTTCCACTTCATCTTCCTCCCCTCCTTCCTCTTCGCTTGACGGAACTGGTCGAACAAAAAACCGGGTTCCTAAGGAGAAGAAGGAGAAGAAGAAGAAATAAAAGAAGAAGAAGGAGCCTAAGGCGACTGAGGGCAAACAAATGTCATCTGACAAAAATCCACACACAGCACTCGTAAGGCCTAAATCGCCATGTGTCATATGCAAGGGAGACCACTTCCATAGAGATTGTCCCTGTATCCCCCGGATACTAAGGGATTGGTTCCCCCATTTGCACAATTCGGTAGCATCGACCTCTGATAGCCATGTCGACTGCTCACCGTCAACTAGTGGGAGTGAAGCCCCAGGACAGAGCGGGAAAGCTAAATTTCCCTGCAGACTGTGTGAAGGCGATCACGCCATCCACCGTTGTCCCTTCTTAGACGAGGCAAAAAGAGTTCTGGAAGATCGCCCGATTTTATGAGCGCATCTCCCTCCTGGATATCAAAGACTCCTGCCAAGTCCCTCACTAGTTGAAAACCCGGCTGATCTACCCAGGTGGTCAGCCGAAGCACCTATCATTGAAGATGAACAGTCTGGATCCATGCCTGACGAAAGTCAAAAGGTTGATACGGCAGTTGACCCGGTTATGCCTTCAGAGGCTCTATCTTCGAATGATAGCATCACAGAGGAGAATAAGGACGACACCGTCCAAATTCTCTTCATTAACACTGACTCTGATGAACAAGGGGGCAATGCCACCATTCCTTTATCGCAGGAAGGAAGTTCATCAGAGTGATATCCGGCCGTATATTCGGTCCCACCACCAAGCAACCTGGTTGTGTCCTTTGATTGGAACCAACTAGGCAGACCCCGGTTGCCAGCCAGTATACCATTCAGAATTATTTGTCAAATATACAGAATGGTAATGGCTGGCACTATCATTGATGAGGGGGCATCTGTGAGTATCCTTTCCTCTATTGCTTGGAAAGCGCTTGGTTTGCCAGCGCTTTTGCCTAAGATGAGAAGTCTATCGGGCTTTGATAAAGGAACCAGTCGACCTTTAGGGATCCTCCCCAATATGCCTATAACATTGAAAGGGAAGACCGTTCAAATGAACGTGATGGTCGTTCAAGGACCCTTGGATTATAACCTACTCCTTGGACGAGACTATATATATTGCATGGGAGCTATAGTCTCCTCACTCTTTAGAGTAATTTGTTTTCCGCATGAAGGAAGAATGGTCAAGCTCGTAGACCAACTTTCATTCCCCGGATCACGCATCGCAAATAGTCATGTACCATCCCTAAATGGTCTATTCATGCAAGAATTGTCTCAAACCACGGTCCGTCCTCCTGATGAGCGCGAGTAATCCGAGAGGATATGACTGGAACCCAGGGGGCATGCGTCCTGGCCTGCTTCGGCAGGAAAACATTAGGTATAGGGTAGGTTTCCGCGGGAAAATATGAGTAGTCCGTACCTCGTTCGTGGTTGGAAGAGGGGTTGTTCTGGAATAAGATTCTCTTGTCAAAGTTATGTGAGAGGGCGGAGGGTCATCACTCACCTTTGTTTATTTCAGTAGACATTTCCGAGGAAGTGTTTTGTTTGAAAGATTAAGGAGACAATCTTTGGGTAACCTGAAAAAGGTAGGCCTCTCACGGTAAAACAAATTTTTTATCTGCAAATTGAGGGGTAACCTTGAAATCGTACTTTATACCTGGGGGCATGCAAACCTTTCAGAGTGCAAGCAAGGGGCAGCTATTTATTTTTTAAATTTTTAGGACCTCTAACCCTTTAAACTCATAGGATTAGTCGTTTCCAAACTTGCATAAAGAAAGGATCTGGAGCAAAGCTTAGTGAGATGAAGTTCCATAAAAAATATAATCTTGATGAGACACTCTTATCATATGACTGGGTAAACGAGGAGTTTTAACGCGGAATTTATGCTCGTTAAAAAATAGAAAAGCGATATCGAGCAGTTTTAACGCGGAATTTATGCTCGTTAAAAAATAGAAAAGTGATATCGAGCAGTTTTAGCATAAAGTTCATGCTCGTTAAAAAATAAACGCAAGATCCGAGCAGTTTTAACGCGGACTTCATGCTCGTTAAAAAATAAATATAAGCAGTGAGAAAGAGTTTCCTCCAGTGTTTAAGCTCATTTTAAAATAAAAAATGAACCTATCCCGGTAAATAACTGCTGTGAATGTAATATCATCAGCCATTAAAGCCTTGCTCGTGTTTGCACCTGCCACCTCCACTTTTCATTTGGCCGATCATTCACCTCCATATGATTGTTTACCCATTTTGAGGAACAGCTGCGAAGAGTGATTTCACTTAGCCATCCTTGTGACACTGCCGTGATTGGAAAATTCCAACCTGTACCTGGAATCAGCTGCTATCCCTGTTCATCACTCGTTCCTCAAAAGACGAGTCTTCTTTAAGCTCTTTTCAACTGACTCGTAAAATATGAAAATATCGCCAAGTTTTGGCCTTCCAGCTCGTTAAAGTGACCGGAAGAGCTATCCCTCCTCTAGATTTTAATCTTTTTGGACCTGAGGGATTATTGCACAAAAAGATCGAGCGCTTGTTTTGTTCAGCTCGTTAAAACTATCGAAAACTCATCCCTTTTGTATTGTTTTATACTTTTTCGGACTTAAGGGATTAGATGACGAAAAAGGTTTGGAGTTGACTTTATGTACCTTTTCAGACTCTCTAAAAATGAAAAGGACCGAGTTATCCTTGTCGTTAGACTCGTTAAAATTATTAAATAGCGACAAACTTGTCTTTAGACGAGAACGAGTTTCACTATCGCTAGGCTCGTTAAAACATAGCGATGGGCTTGCCCGAAGGGCAAGTTATAGAACAAGCATATGTTATCCTCCTCAAGCTTGACAAAAATAAAGAGGTACTGGTCAGCAATGACTGGGGAAAAATTGGGAGAAAATCGAGAAGACTTTGATGGTAGCATGTCGCTCTTGAACATGACACTTTTCCTCCGTACCACAATCGGGTTGGGTTGTCTCATTCACCGGTCACATCACCATGGTCTCGCCATACCATCCATATTTGGGGTAATGCTACCGATCCATCGCATCAATGTCACCATATGTTCAAGAGAAGTCGTTCAGAAAGAGTCAACCGGGTCCCATCCACTGCCATACATTATCCTTCATCCATTCATGACCGCCACCCTGAATCATATGTCACAGATCGTTTTCACCTCCATTAAAATCATTAGCTCCGTTCCGTGTCACTGATGTGGGATTCATCAAGGCCCTCCTTTGACGGATCGCTTCTTGTCGACATTAGCTCATTATCCAAGAAGTTGATCTAGGAACAACCCCTTCAGTACTTTGAAGCTTGCATGCCTCAATGGCAAGTTTCTCACTTCCGGCGACAGGTATACATCAATGACCTTCGACCAGAAGATTTTACGTGGTGTTCGACGCCAAGTCCTTTATTCACACCACGTGAATTGTATTGCAGTACCTTGAGGGTCATTATCATTATTGGTGATTCCTCTCGCGCTTGTTTACAGTTTACATCATTGACCGGTAATCAAGCGATGTCTTTCCATGTTCGACTTCAGCGCAATTCTCACATGGATCGACTTGTACTTAGAGTGAAGATCGAATGAGTTTGAAGACCCCGGATCTAGTTTCATCCATCCAGGCTGCGATATATATTCAGGAAAGATAAAGACATTTGACATGTACATCATTGCAGCAGATGATCATCCTACTCAAAGGATGATAATTTCGCCAAAATTATCAGTCTACCATCAGACGGTCGTCTGTTCTATGTACAAAAATGAATTTATAAAGCTGAGCATGGGAATGCTCGCCTCAGCTAGATCATGAAAGTAGTATGAATCATAATGTATTGTATTGTATCTTATTACAGGTCTCCTCCCAGCAAATGGATGAACTTCCTGGATAAAGCATTTCACCCGATAAACGGCCTCATACTTTAGGGGGCAACTGTTATAGACATTTTTGTGCCTTACATCATTGAGCATGAAATTTCCATAATATAAGGGCTCCAAAGTCCCTAAACATGTTGTTCCTACCCCTAGAGGAACAAGGCTAACTAACCACAGCAATTCACAGAAGTTCTCCACCTGAAACCACTCAAAAACAAGTCAATTCAGGATCATGTCAACTGCTCCACTGAGCATCTACGCTGAATGTCAACTGCTACACTGGCTACCTGCGTTGAATGTCAACTCCAACACTAGCTACCTGCGCTGAGCGAGTTTGGACAAGTGGCAGGCTCATTCCTCAATGTGTCAATGCTCAGGAAGCTTCCAAAATGACACTTGCCTCAGGGAATTCGACTGGTGATGAGTAAGAGGTTCCAAATCTCCAAGTGGAAGCAAGAACCTCCAAGTGGACTCAAGAACTGAGAGAGGGAAAGGACACTAGTCAAATCTCAAGCTGACTCATCCTCTCTCCAAAATAACTATATATAGATCTCTCCTCCATGAGATCTGGAGGTTGGAATTTTGTTATTGCAAATAATTGTTGTTGGTTTGAGACTGGAAACATTGGGTGCTTAATGCTTTGAAGGGAGTTGAAGAAGGAATTCCATTCTACTGGGAAGGAGATGCTGGATTGGAGCCCTCTGGGTTGTATCTCTTCCTGAACCTTGTTATCAATCAATAAAGCTATCTTGGTTTTCTCCTATATATTGGTGTATTTGTATGATTGCATTAGTGTATTTGATTTACTTCTAATCCTGAATCATTTGTGAATATGAATATATGCCTTTGTGTTGTGTTCTTCTCTTGTCGCAAGTAGTTGTTCTCTTGTCACAGGTAGCTGTTCTCTTGTGATCTCATGGGAATCAAGTAGTTGTTCTCTTGAGCAAGCGAGGAGGCAAGTAGTTGTGAACACCCAAAGAGAAGAGGATCTAGATCGAGGGACAAACGGAAGACAACGGTAAGTCTATCGATCTCCCCTCTTTCACATTTCATAAAGGAAGAAACCAGTATAGCTGTATCTGTTTGTTGCTAAGGCACTGTCACACCTTAGGTGGATAGGATCGTCCTGCATAGGCATTTTTCCCCACAACACACTGGTATCTACTTCGTCCGAAATCCAGCTATCTATTGTATGTTCCTAAGGGTCAAGATTTTGGAAAGACAATTTGGTTTCATTCAATATCAACATATTTCCATAAACTTAAACACATTAACAGACTCATTGGCAAATTTTGTGTTAGATAGACATTTGCAACATTTATAAAAAGAAGCATTTCATCAGTATTTGCATCAGGATCATGTAACTTAACCAAAATAAAGCTCCGAAAATCAAAAATATCTATATAACTATTTATGGTTTACAAATAATGTTCTGTAACCAAGAAAAAAATGGTCAAGTGACCCAAAACTCAAAATGCTAGGGGGCACCCTAGTCTAATGATGTTGGTGATAACAAGTCACCACCTGTGCGATCATGCGTAAAAGCCTAGTCCACCGACTCGGCACAACAATAGTATGTTGCTACAACCTCAGGGGCAGCTCGTCGGTACTCACGTGTGGAATACCAAGAGTAAGGCCCTCAACCTAATCTTGCAATGCTGAAAGATTCTCGACCACATCAAGGTCGCGAAGGATAGCCCTTCCCGCACCCTCTCCTGTTGGAGCGACAACCGACACTCTCAGGCGTACTACTGGTCGAACTGGTCCAACATCTACATGAGCACATGAGTTTTGATTAATCCTGATAGAAGAAAGAACAAGAACATTATAAAGAGAAATGATAAATAGAGATATGGTCAAAGAATTTATCGATGACACCCCACTGCTTGCCAGTAGGCAGTACCGAATCCGGATCACCCCGGAAGTCCATACCAGCATATGGATACTCAGAAAAAACCATCTCCTGATGGTTGATCCACTCGAAAAAGGTATCAGAGAAAAAAATCTGGGACTTGCCAGCATGTCTGGCCATAAGGTCGACCCATCTCTGCATTCGTGGCTCAGTCGGTGGACGTAAACCAAGTGAAACATACTGCGGCTACATCAGCGGGATCTTTTCCAAGGCAAAAGTTGTCAAGATAGAACCATATCCAAAGTTCTTCAATCTTCCATTTTTCACCTTGATCAGTTGTTCTTTCATCACAGAGAGTACTGCATCACACCAGTTGAACACCTTTGGTTCAAGGCATTCCAAGGCGTATTGCATATAAGACCTGTTGGCCACGTGAAGTGCCACACTACCAGCCAGTCTAGCAAAAGTGAATAGAATGGTCCTCAGTGACCTGTCAGTGACATCTTGGATAATGATCTTGCCATCCCTACTCGGCTGAGATCCCTTTCTGCAATACCTGCGAATGTAATCTCTCACAGATTCACCCCCACGGGTCGAACCTGATAATGAGATGGGTGCACCCCACCTCGATAATCCGGTCAAAAAATAGATTTCCATGATATTCAAGGGGATGGACCTACCCCTAATCTGGAACACCTGGGTGGTAGGATCCCATGCATCAAGAAAATACTACAACAAGTTGATTTGTTGCCTCATGCAAGAGATGCGGAAAAACTTGAACAGGCGACAGTTCCGCAGTGCATTTACCGTAACTGGACCATGTAAAGCAAGTATGTCCTCTTCTTCATGCTCATGTTCTTGCCATGTAATGGGCATTTTGCTCCAATGAATCTCTAAAACAAACAAGAGAAGAGTCAAAGTCCTGATTTGGTGAGAAACAAGCAAAAATTTCCATGAAAAACTGTGCATAAATGACCCTCTTTGCGCCCATCACACCCCCAGCAGTGTTCTAGGTGGGATGCATGCTGACTGGCCAATGGCCAAGCCAACATTCATTGCACCTTTCGATGTAGAAGAGGTGCGATGGAGCCAGGGTGAGTTTTTCAAGCCCCAGAGGCTCAGAAAAACCAAAAAACATGCTCATAATGAAAAACGGAAAGGATGAAATTAAAGAGCTCAAGTTTAGCTCCTACTTGGTCTAGACGGCACCGAGAATCATCTACAGAATCTCCCGGAATCAGCTAGTGAAAATCAAAGGGGAAAACACCTCCAAAGATCCAACAAACCAAAGTTCAAATGAAATGGTAAAATGAGAGGTAAAAAACACTTTTAAATTACTTTTCATGTAATTCAAGTACAATATTAGTGTTTTAACTCATTTTTCAAACATATATTGTTCATTTCTAACTATTTTGATGAAGCAATTGAACAGGCAGTAAAACCTTTGAAAGAACAAAGTTGTCAATGGTAAAATCAAGACAATCAATGACCATTATATCGAGCAGTTTTAACACGGAATTCAAGCTCGTTAAAAAATAAACATAAGCAATGAGCAAATGTTCCCCCAGAGTTTAAGCTCATGAAAAAATGAACCAATTTCTGGTAAATAACCATTGCGAATGTATTACCATCAACCTTTTGAAGCCTTGGTCGTGTTCTCATCATCACCTCCACTTTGTTTTGGCCGATCATTCACATCCATTTGTTTTTTTACCATTTTTGAGGAACAACTGCGAAGAGTGATCCTGTTAGCCTTCCTTGTGACACTGCCATGATTGGAAAATTCCAAACCTTACCTGGAATCAACTGCTACCCGAATTTATCACTCGTTCCTCAAAAAACGAGTCTCCTTTAAGCTCTTTTCAACTGACTCATAAAATATGAAAAGATTGTCGAGCGATTGGCCTCTCCAGCTTGTTAAAGGGATCGGAAGTGCTATCCCTCATTTAGATTTTAATATTTTTGGACTTGAGGGATTATTACACAAAAATAACGAGCGCTTGTTTTGTTTGGCTCGTTAAAAGTACCGAAGATTCATCCCTTTTGTATTGTTTTATACTTTTTCAGACTCAAGGGATTATATGACGAAAAAGGATCATTAGAGTTTTCTTTACGTCCCTTTTTCAGACTCTCTAAAATTGAAAAGGACTGAGTTATCCTTGTCGTTAAACCCGTTAAAACCGAATAGCGAAGAACTTGTCCAGAATAGACAGGAACGAGTTTCACTATCACTAGGCTCGTTAAAACATAGCGATGGGTTTCCCCGAAGGGAAAATTATAGAACAAGAATATGTTATCCTCCTCAAACTTGACAAAAATAAAGAGGTATTGGTCAGCAATGACTAGGGAAAAATTGGGAAGAAAACTTGAAAAAAATTTATTGGTTGTAAGTCGCTCTTGAACATGACACTTTTACTCTGCATCTGAGTTGGGTTGGGTTGTTCCATTCACTGGTCACATCACCACGGTTCTGTCACACCATCCATATTTGGGGTTAATGCTACCAATCCATCATGTCAGTGTCACCGATATGTTCAAGAGAAGTCGCTCAGAGAATTCACCTGTGTCTCACCCATTGCGTTACATTCACGCTCCATTCTTTCATGACTTCCACCCTAAACCTTATATCACCAGATCGTTTTCACCTCCATTAAAATCATTTTCTATGTTTCGTTTCATTGATGTGGGATTCATTAAGGCCCTCCTATGACCGATCGCTTCTTGTCGACATCAGCTCATTATCCAAGAAGTCGATCTAGGAACAAAACTTTCAGTACTTTGAAGCTTGCATGCCTCAATGGCAAGTTTCTCACTTTTGGAAACAGGCTTACATCAATGGCCTTCAACTGAAATATTTTTGCGTGGTGTTCGACACCAAGTCCCTTATTCACACCACGTGAATTGTACTGCAGTACCTTGAGGGTCATCATCATTATCGGTGATTCCTCTCACGCATGTTAACAACTTACATCATTGGCTCGTAATGAGGCGATGTCTTTCCATGTTTGACTCCAGAACATCTCTCACATGGATCGATTTGTACTTTGAGTGAATATCGAACGAGATTGAAGACCTCGGATCTAGTTTCATCTATCTGAGCTGCGATGTATATTCAGGAAAATAAAGACATCAAATGTACATCATTATTTCACAAATAATCATCCAATCTAAGGGATGATGAGTCTACCAGAATCATCAGTCTACACTCAGACGAGTGTCTGTCTTATGTACATGAAAATGAATTTATAAAGCTCAGCATAGGAATGCCCGCCTTAGCTAGATCATCAAAACATTATGAAGATAATGTATTGTATTGTATCTTATTACAGGTCGCCTTCCAACTTGAAAGAACTTCAGATCCTCATGATAAAGAATTTCTCCCGACATCAACATATTAACGACCTCATGATTTAGGGGGCAACTGTTATAGACATTTTTGGGCACTGCAACCCCAATCATAAATGTCCATAAAGCAAGGTCTCTTACGTCCCTAAAAGTGTTGTTCCAACCTCTAAAAGAACAATGTCAACTGATTACATCTTCTCCTAGAAGTTCTCCATGAAAAACTGCTCAGAACTGGTCAAAATTGGACCATCTCACCTGCTCCATGGTCAAAGTGCATTGTATCCCACCCAAATACTCACGGGAGGTGTGATGCATCTTGAAAATCCCTTCTATGAGGTGCGATGGGCGAGAGTGGACAAATGGCAGGGTCGATCTGCAAGGTGGAGGAGCAAGGAATCTTCTAGAAACTTCTCCTGTGACACTTGCCTCTCTGTATTTGCCTAGGGATGAGTAAGAGATCATCAATCTCCAAGTGGTTTCAAGAACTATCAGAGAGAGGACACTAATCAAATATCAAAAGCTAACTCACCCCCCTTGCAAAAATCTATATATGGATCCCTCATCCCAGAGATCCAGAGGCTGGAATTTTGTATCTTGTAAGGAAGTGCTACTCGTTTCTTGGTGCAATATCATAGTGTTGGGTGATCTAAGATTTTCATGAGGTGAAGAAGGGATTTCTTGATGAGAGGATGATGCTGGGTCAGAACAATTGGTTGTAATCCACTTTGCTCTTTCTTGATTATCAATAAAGCTATTCACGTTTTCCTCCACATTCTTGTAAGATTGATGTTATGTGCATTTATGTGGTCAATATATATGGTCCTATATTGTTTATGATAATAGATCTATGCTCTTGGATAGTGTTATGCTGCTTTGGTTCTACAGCTGCTCTGTGAAGCTGGCTAGACAAGGAAGCGAGTAGAAACGTTTATCAGAAGGGAGAGGAATTGAGCAAGGAACCAAGCGCAAGACAGAGGTTGATCTCCTTATTCCCCTCTTATCTATTTCTCATAAAGGAAAATGAAAGTAGTTTTAGTTTGTTTGTTTTTAAGGTAGCTACCAGCCTTAGTGGGACTAGCACCTCTGCATAGACACTAGTTTTCCTGATAAAAACAAGGGGAGGGTCAAACAGAGCACAAGCCTCCCAAGCCCCGTTCCTTCATAAAAAGGGGGGAATTGAAGGGGACGATGATCAAGAAGGACTAGGGTGGCCACCCCGGGAGCTCGCACTACATTTCGTCCTTCCCGAATGCCAATGCACAACAATCCCACCTTTTCTCCTTAAAGCTATGGGACAGAAGGAAGAAGGGAAGAAAACAACATGAAAGAAAGGGATATCAACTATGGCTACCAGCTCACAAGGGGAGGCTTCAAAACAGAGAACAAGCTTCCCCAACCTCGTGCCTTGGAAAAAGGGGGGAACTGTAGGGGATGACAATCGAGAAGTACTAAGGTGGCCACCCTAGGAGCTCACACTGCATTTTGTCCTTCCCAAACATCAATACATAACAATCACACCTTTTCTCCATAAATCTAGGGGCATATTGTGATGTACAACAACCACCCATTTCTAAAAACTTTTACACAAAATTTCTAATAAAAAATGGGTCCCTTTTTAGATAAACTTAGTGATATTTGTGATTTGATAAATAAGTTTGGTATTCAACTCATTATAAGAAGAAACCTATATCAAAAGGCCTAATGTAATTGATTCATTCTTTCAGGCCTTTTGAATAAAGTATAAAGTGTTCCTTTGAAAAACATCATAAATAATTCTATATTGTGATAAAGTGATCGGAGATCGTGTATCGCAATGACAAAGAGATACACATAAAAAGGTCCTCATCAAATCCTCTGATCAGATAAAGGTAATCACAATCAGTAATCAGAGGTATCGTATGAAAAATAACTAAAGCACAAGTCAAACCGCTGATTACGATTAATAAATAAGGTGCGCATCTCAAGAATAAATCATTTGCAAAAATGGTTTGCATACATAAGTCTTTTAATATTAATGAATCAAACCAATTTAATAAAAACATACCCCACCTTATTATAATATCACTTTATTGCAATCGGAGATATTTGTCTCAAGCGATGAAGCCTTACCCATTTGAAACTCCTGATTGCGATTTACGATTTATTGTCGATCGCCGATTGGGGAAACCCAAAGACACACTTGAGATAATCATTCATATATGATCGATGCAATGGGTATTTATGGTATTTATTCATTACTATTGGCAACTTGAACGGTTATTAATTTCACAGTTAAGAGTAAATCATTCAAGGATTTCACTCGTAGTGGTTCTTAATTGCATCCAACTTATCATATATCAATTACCTTAATTCCGTTCATTTTCGTATTGGCTTTTAGCGGCAATATCCCTGTGTTATGGTTTGTAATTTTTTGTTCAGAGTTTCTTTGAACTCATGAATCTAGAAAAGATGGGGAAGAAATCTAAGAAGCCCAAAGCACCTCCTATAGTTAAAGAACCAGAGCTGAGCAAGAAGGGAATAATATCAGATACAAAATTCCTTGGTCTAGGAAATGTGAGCTGGGAAAGTATCTACAATTTGATAGAAGCAGAAGAGCCCGAAGAATTGGAAGAGGAAGAAACAACTGATTCCACCAGCAAATCAGAAGGAACTCTCAAAGAGTTTTCCTGTTCATACATTCAGAAGATAGTAGCGCGGGCCAAAATTTTTCCATACACTGATGTGGTTAGATGGGTCGTCGAGAAAATCCCAACTGTAGACTAAACATTTTCCACGGTTGATAGAAGAATATTTGGGTCATTTAAACCTGAAGATCTCAGGCAAATGTACCATCTACCTCCATTCTCAGGAAAATGTACCATCTACCTCCACCTAAAAATAAAATGACTTGGAATTAGACCCGATTAGACAATGGAGGCATTTCCCAAATAAACATAAGCACGAGTCATCTGGTAAGTATTCTGTTGATTCATTAGCCTCTCCTTATTACTATGCTGGCACTATGATGTGTAGACTATGGGGACAACATGATTCTGCAAGATTTACTATAGATATGGTCCCGTTAATGGAAGCTGCGATTCATGGTTATGTTATGGATTGGGCAAATATTCTATCTGATAGAATAGCCACTAAGATACTAGAATTCAAAAGGAAAACATATGCAACTTCCCAGACCATTCCTCCTTTTACTACAGTGCATATATCCTTGACATCATTTGTTTTAATTCTAAATACCCCGTACTCTGATGGAAGTGGACTTCCCAGGATCCTAATCCTATTCATATCTATCACAAACAGTTATGGAAGGCCCACTATAAGAATCACTTGTATAAAATTTGCAATGGTTTTGTCCTACTTGTATACTATTCTATCTTCAATAAGCCTACCCCTAGCATATCTCAGGAAGCAGAAATTGACCTAACAACAGTGGGTAGCTGGTTCAGAGAGGACAAATTCAGTTATGTAAGGCTTTTTGGCAGTGTTACCAAACCTCATGTTCTTCCTCTATATGTTCCTGATAAACTGTTAGCTCGAGAGTTAGCATATCAGATAACAGTTGAAGGAATGTCAAAAATCCTGAGGGATTCCAAGAAACATACGTGGCCTACATTCCCCCTTCAGTGTGGAATTTTTACCTTACATGATTATAAACATGTAGAGAAATAGGCAGAGAAGATTCAGATGTTAAATCTTGCAACCATCCCAAATAGGTAATATGACCCAAAGAAGGTTGTCTTTAATGTTACTTCTCAAGATAAAATTACCAGATTTGATCATGAAGAAGATGACTTTGATGATTTGTTTTCTTTAGCTGAAATATTTTATCAGGTTAAAGGATTGGCTAGTATCAAAGATGGAGAAGAGGGACTAGAAAAATTCAATAGGCTCAAAGCTCAGAGATTGCAAACTATGCTTTTGGATTTATTAGCTACAACCCCAATAGTTTAGCCACAGTGTCAAAGTAAATAGAAAGCTACCGATAATACTCCTGTAGTGGAGAAGGTTCTCAAAAAGGAAAAGTTGTCGGAGTAGGAGCAGAGACAAGAAACAAGTAGTGAACCCCTTGATTCAAACATTTATGTTGATCCTAAACTAATCAAGGAATGGCAGCAATTTGATTCCATCATTAGTAATACTGAGAGCATTCAAGGATTCAATGCACCTGAGGTGACGACTACTCAGAAATCAGTAATCAACATAGTTCTGACTGAAGGAACAAGTGACCCACCCATGATCCATAAGGACTTATAAATAATCCTTGAAAATCCCTCTGATGAGATTGTTTTACACATAGAAGGGATACCACCATTAGATGTCTTCTACAGTCCTAAGCATAGGGTTGTAATCAAAAGACAAAGGAAAAAGAGGAAAATTGATCACTCTCCTTTTTTTACTTCACAAATGAAGATGATGAATGTGGTATGGAAAGAGGAAGTTAATCCTTCTAAAGATCTCACCAAACTTTCTCAGTATGTTGGAGCATACATAGTGGCCACAATGGATAAAGCATCAGAGGTCAGTAATTTACTAAAATAAAAATACCAAGAAATCAGTTTGCTAGAAGCACAGGCACACGAGAAACAACAAAAGATAAAACAACTGGAACAACAATTAGCAGTATAGAAGCAACTAAATGACCAGTTGAATGAGCAATTACTCAAATAAAAGCAAAGGATTGATGAGCAAGCAATTCATAAGTAACAGGAGTTATCCCAAGCATTGAGTAAGTTGCAGTTATTAAATGAATAGCTGAGTAAATCAAAGGAAGAACAAATCACTCAATTGATAGTACAGATAGAACGATTCAAAGAATATCCCCAAGTGGAAGAATTCAGATCTGAGGCTCTAAAAATTACCAGGGCATTATCTAGGCAGTTGAGCCTACTATGTCATAATATCTCACTAATTCTTCCTTTGTGTGAAATTTCATCTTCTATGGTTGACAAATTAGTAGATGCGAGATTGGTATTAGAAAGAGTAGATGAAAGATTAACAATTTTTTTCTCGTGGCAAGAATCTAAAGAGGGAAAATCTACTAATCTACCACAAATCCAGGAATCACATAAAGAAATTCTATTTATTGAATGGAAATCTCAGCTAATGAAGGTTGAAAGAGCAACATCAAGATGTAGATCGACAACAAGCAACCTAGTTGAATTAATTAATAACAATCTTTATTTATCAAATTTAATAATAGAGTGTTCTCCAGGAAAAATTCCACCAGTAAAAGCATTAGAACGGATGTGGAAATAGGACCTGGAGCAAAGGGAGAAATTGATCGCAGGTATTCAAAGTTTAACATGGGAAACCCTTTGGTTTTTCCTTGTCAAACCAGCAGATAGCAATGAAATGCCTCACCGATGTGTTTGGCCATATGATTCCCAAACTTAATGATGCCACATACACCACTCAGTTACACTCTCGCATGAGTCATCCACCAGAACATCAACCAATGCTCACCATTTGTCAACTCCAATCACAAGATGATCAGCCAATACAATGAACCATTTTTTACCGACCGCAACATGCCTATTTCAAGATGATTTTCACATTTTTGTGATTTGGTTATACCAAATCATAGCATATTTCTTTCATAGTTTGTTATTTTAAGTAGTATTTATACACCCTTTCATGTTTTTACAAAGGGTCCTCAAATTTTTGTATTAAGACTTGAATTGGAGGTTGCACTACTGTTCTTTCGATATATTTATTTCTATAAAAACTGGACTTGAATTCTTAGTTTTGATAAAGAATGCTTTAATGTGATATGCACTATGATATGCACTATTGCTTCTTGTGAAAGTATTCCCATGTTAAAAGGCAGAATTTGAGTGTGATCCATATCAGAGGAGACTCAAATGCATACGGTACTACTATATGTGTTTTTGCTTCATGCTTTTATGTGAATCAACATTTATTTATTTTTCTATTATTGATATATGTATATGTTCTTACAGTAATTCTTTGACTTATCATTATTGAATGTTTAAGAGTTGTTATTTTTCATATATATGTGTGTCAGTAATATATAATGATTAGTGTGATAAATTTTTAATTATTACTTTGTTCAGTTACTTGAACAAAGTAATTATCATATGAATAAATATTTTTATTTATGAGTAAGTCATCTATATGTTTATTTGTCAATAAGAACCATAACAAATTGCACTAGGAGAAAGACTTCCCAAGATAAATTAATTACTTTAATATTGGTGCATTTTAGAATAGATCATTTATCATCCCCATTTGATACTATTAATTGATCACTTATCCATCCCACTTATATATCATTGGGAAACCAGTCCCATTATATCCAGTCGATGCCACCACACCAAACAGAAAAGGAGCTGCTTTAAGGTCCAGACCAGGTGGTTTTCCCCGATGTTGATGCAATGATTTTTTAGGCATCAACATTTTTAGCACTAGAAGGAGGGCATGAAATATGAATGGTGAGCAAATCCAAATCTATAATCCATTCTAAGAGTAAATCCCCCTCCACCTCAGCTCCGACTTCTCCCTCGCATGCTAAATATCCATTTTCTGAGCGAGAAGTTGAGAAAACAACAACCACTACTGAACCCAAAAAAATATTAGATAAATCAACTATAGAATCTCCTGAAGTATAGTCTCTAATTCATAAACTTCAAGGGTTCTCTATATCACCACATAAATCTGAGTTATCTCAAGGCAGTGTGACTTCGCAATTCATTCCTTCTCATCCCCTCACCAAACTTCAAAGTGAAAAGCTTGGTATTGAACCTACTGAATTCCCTTTGCCTAAAAGAAAAAGAGAAAGGAAGATGACTGAAGGGTCTGATAGTGAAACTATCTCATCATCATCATTTCATCTTCTCCATTGCAAAGTCAACCATCCACTCCCCCACTCCAGATTGTCATTCAACAAAGTACTGGAACTTCCATATCCTCTCCTTCTCAACCCATTGGAACTTCATCTGTGTTATCATCCATTAGTATCTCAACAATGTCACAAAACCCATGGAATAATCCTGGTGCAATCACAATGCTTGCACCTTTGAACCAATTGCCAGCTCATCCCAAGAAATGGTTGCCAAAATTCAACCCAGATGCAGGCGTACAAGCAGATGAACACATAAACAACTTTATGTTGTCAGTCAATTTAAAAGGAGTTACTGAAGAAGATGTGGTTGTCAGGATTTTCCCGTATACCCTACAAGGATCAGCCAGGTCTTGGTACTTTTCGTTACCATCATGATCCATTACTAGTTGGAATATTTTCTAAGAGCGGTCCTTAACTAAATTTGGTGATGACAGGTCCACAACAACATTAATCAATGATCTCTCAAATCTTAAAATGGAATCTAGAGAGCCTATAAAAGAGTTCAATTCATGATTTAATAAACTCTTAAATAAGATTCCTACTACATCAAAACCTAGTGAAGAGGTTAGAAGTGAATGGTACATATCAGTCTTATCTTCAAACATAGCTATATTTGTGGATAGAGTTGCAAAGCCCACTTTAGTAGACAATATGAAAGAGGCAATTTTTGTGGAAAAACGTATCATCACCTTAGAAAAGAAATCTGCTCTTGAATAAAAAAAATATAAAAAAGTTACCTTCAAAGATGATTCAAAGAAGAAAATGGCTAAAGATCCATATGATATGGAAGGTCTCCAAAAGGTTCTAAAAATTATGTCAAATGAAATGATAGAAATCAAGAAACAAGTAGCTGAGACCTCAACTAAGAAGCCATTTATAAATTTTAAGAAACCAGAATCAAAACCCCCTAATGCTATATCCAACGTAGAATTGGACCCCGAGAATGATGAAGAAGAAGATATAGTTCTATCATCTGACAAAACTAAAGAAGAAGAAGTTGTAGAATGTCATGGGATGTGGGACTTCATTTTACCCAATTCTAATACTGAAAATGAACAAGAAGCTTTTCCAGTAAGTACCAGGAGTAAAGGAAATCTTGAACCTGTTCAAGCGACTCAAAATAAAAAGAACATGGGTACTACTACTAAAGAAAGGGTTCCCACAAAGAATTTTACAACAATGCCTACTCAAAATCGGCCATCAGCTTCCAATCCACTTTCATCATCTAAAACATTAGTAGTTGCAGACTCTATGGATTACAACATCATTGAAGAAATGAAGAAAACAAGAGCAAATATCACTATATTCGAGCTTAGTAAGCTCAAACATAAAAAAAAAAAAACTACTGCTCAATGAATTAAATGCAGTACCTTCTCCTCTTCCAAATGTTGTATTGTCCAAAGTTTCTAATGAGATAGGTAAGCCAGCAACTGGTAGAGTAGAAGCTACTGATGTTGTTCTAATCAGAGATAGATCAAATTCCCATACTCCCCTTTCTCTTGACCTAAGAAATTTATAATAGAAATATGCACAATTGCTTGATAGACTCAGGGGCTTCGTCAAATATAATGCCAACTTTGGTTTGTTCTAAACTGAATATTGAGCCCCAAAATTCTGTTGTGCATATTGTCCAGTTGGATAGAACTGAGGTCCAAGTATTGGGAGAAATCAACTCAGTTACCATTAGGTTATCAGCTCATCCAAGAGTAGTTCAGAGAATTGATATATTAATTACTGATATTCCTGAGTTTTATGGTTTTATTTTAAGCAGAGGTTGGTCTAAGAAATTTCACAGTTACATTTCTATCGATTGGTCTCACATGTGGCCTCCCTATAAAGGAAAGCCAAATCAGATCAAGATTGATCGGGAGAAGCATATGACTCATACTGTAACAGAGTTTGAACAAGAAAACCAGCCTATATTCTTGGTAACTACTCATCTGAATCATTCTTTGGTAATTTTAGTGCTCAAACATCACCTTTCTCAGTTAATAATTTAACATCTCAAATTGAAACTTTTCCCAAATAGATACATCAAGATGTGTTAAAATTGCTGAAGAAATTGTAAATAAAATTGTAGATAAACCTTTATTTTGGTCATTATATTTTGATGGGTTTAAACCTAATGACGGTGTAGGAGCAGTATGTATTTTAGTTAGTCCTGAAGGAGAAAAGACTATGATATCATGTAGATTAGAATATGAGTGCACAAATAATATTGTTGAATATGAAGCCTTGACTCAAGGACTTTACAAAGCAATAGGTCTTAAGGTGCAATATTTGAAAGTGTTTGGTGACTCTGATATTGTTATAAAGCAAGTCAGAAATATTATACATTTCCTTTCTAGTCACCTTAAACATTATCAATCCTTGGTACAAGACCTTGTATCTCATTTTCTAGCATTTAATATTTCTCCCATTCCTAGATCTCAGAATGCAGTAGCAGATTTACTAGCCAATGTTGCTTCTAAGCTCCTTCCATCTGAAGATTACAGTCCCGATAGATTTTCAGTAGAGTTAATTTTCAGACCATCGGTTCCCAATAATGTCACTAACTGGCGAGTATTCAATCATGACGATGACATTTTAAATTTCTTAACTTCTGATAAGTCCTATGATGATCAAATTATTGATGAAAGTGAGCATGATCTTCAAATGAAAGAAAAACTTGAAGAAAATTCAACACCTAAAATAGTGGTCAACTTGAAGACCTTTATGACATCAAAGATAGGTTTAAACAGGTTACTAATTCAAAGTTACAAAGTTCTACTTTAAGATTTGAATTAATAAATCTTGGCACAGAGTCCAAGCCACAAAATATCAATCTAGGATTAGGACTTACTTCAGAAGAAAGATTTGCATTTATCATATTATAGAATAAATATAAAAATGTCTTTTCTTGGAATTATGATGACTTGAAAACATATGATACTTCTATCATACAACATACAATTCCAATGATATCTAAAGAAAAACCAGTACAACAGAAATTAAACAAAATTAATCCGAACCTTGAAAGTCAGATAAAAGTTGAGTTAAACAAACCCTCAAAGGCTAAGATAATTTTTCTTGTTAGACATTCAAAGTGGGTGTCCAACTTGGTGCCTATGAGAAAGAAGAATGGTGGCATTAGAATTTGTATTGATTTCAGAAATCTCAATAAGGCAAGTCAAAAAGATAACTTCCACTACCAAAAATGGAGCAAACTCACTGGTTCTAAATTAATGTCTTTCTTAGATGGTTTTTCAGGGTATAACCAAATCTTGGTGCACCCAGATGACAGATTCAAGACTACTTTCAAAACCAAGTGGGGAACTTATGCCTATCAAAAAATGCCTTTCGATTTAATTAATGTTGGAGCTACCTTCCAAAGAGCAATGGATATAACATTCAAAGTTCTGATTAATAAATCAGTAGTTTTCTATTTGGATGACATTACTGTCTTCTCTAAGAAAAGAGAAAATCATTTACATGATTTGAAACAAATCTTTGAACACTGTAAAAAGTATGGAATTTCACTCAATCCTAAGAAGTCATTTTTTTCTCTTGACCAAGGTAAACTCTTGGGGTTCATTGTTTCAAAAGATGGTATTTATAACGATCTAGATAGAATCAAAGAGATTTCTGATATTCGATTTCTACATAATAAAAAATAAATGCAATCATTTTTAGGTCAAATAAATTTTGTAAAAATATTTGTTCCATATTTTTCACAAATTATTTTACCATTACAAATCATGATCAAGAAAAACTCAGTGTTTAAATGGGGACATATAGAAAAGGAGGCTTTTGATTCAATCAAGCAAGCAATCATAAATGCTTCTTCATTAAACACTCCCAATTTTTCAAATCATTTTATTTTATATTCTCTAACATCTGATTCATCTTATGCAGCTGTACCAACACAAATCAATAATCAAAACTTGGAAGCACCAATATCATTTTATAGTTCAAACCTTCAAGGTGTTGATCTTAATTACTCTGAAGTTGAAAACCAAGCCTTTGCTGTATTCAAAGCCATTAAACACTTTAGGCCCTTTCTCTTAAAGACACACAAAATTAATAGTCCATTTTTCAGTAGTAAGACAGTTACTAGTGCAAAGGGAATTGGGAGAAAAAAGGGCAAAATGGGTTACAAAATTACAAGAATATGATTTGGACATTAGACCAATAAAGATTGTCAAAGGCTAAAGTTTTTTCAGGTTGTTAGCAGGAGCTTCTAATATTTAGGAACATGAAGGTATCAACAGTATTGAAGAAATCAAGGAGATAAGTACCGTCAATCCTGAATCCCAATATGCAAATTTGATATTTTATTTGAAAAATGGATATGCTTCTTCTAATCTTTCCTATAAAAATAAACATGCCATAAGACTCAAAGTAAAAAACTTCATGATTGTTGATGATGTGTTGTTTAGAAGGAATTATGATTCAATTTTGTTAATATGCTTAGAAAAAACTGAAACACCAAAGGTCTTGCAGGAATTACATGATGGTCCAGTAGGAGGGCATTTTGGAGTTGATACAACAGCTCACAAAATTATTCATGCTGGGTATTATTGGCCCGCCTTATTTAAAAATACTCATGAATATGTAAGGAAATGCAGAACATGTCAAAATGCCAGTGGAAGACAAAGAAAGCCAGCTTTTCCTTTGCAACCAGTCAACATTGAGCAGCCTTTTGAACAACGGGGATTGGATTCCATTGGAGAAATTATTCCACATTCATCCAAACAGCACAGGCACATCCTTACAGCCATGAATTACTTTACTAAGTGGGTAGAAGCAATTCCTTTGAAGGCAGCAAACTCTGAGGCAATCATTGAATTCATAGATCAATTCATCATTACCATGTTTGGTGTACCAAATGCGCTTATTTTTGATAATGCATCTTATTTATCTGATAATTCCATACTTTAATTTTATATCAAAAGAGGATTCAAATTGAAATATTCTGCAAAATACTACCCTCAAGGTAATGGTTTAACAGAATCCATCAATAAAAATCTGATCAAAATCATTAAGAGAACTATCGATTAGAATCATCATAATTGGCATAAGTCTTTGATATTTGCATTATGGGAAGACCGTATAACAAAAAAGGCCTCAATAGGCACTTCTCCATTTAATCTGGTGTATGGAAAGGAGGTTGTCATACCATCAAACCTAGTACTTCCATCACTAGCCTTAATGCAGTTTATTGAAGAAAATCCCTCTTTTTCTATTCAATTAAGACATAATTAGATCCTAAAATTAGAAGAAGAAAGAGAGAAAGCCCAAACTACACATGCAAAGCATCAAAAAATTATTAATTCTTCTTTTGATACAACTTCCACTGGCCCAAAACTTTTACAAGTTGGTGATCTTGTTTTAAAATGGGACAATGCCCATGAGGATAAAGGAAAACACATTAAATTTCAGAAAATGTGGCTCGAACCATTCCAAATAAGTGAAAAGATAGGCCCATCAACATTCATAGTGCAAGGTCTATCAGGAAAGAGAGATTCTCTTCATGTCAATGGGCTTATTTTGAAAAAAATCTTCACTTGAGGAGGTAACCCCTTCTTACTTTGTAAATATTCAATTTTCAACTATATTTCTGTGAATAATTAGTATAGTTTCTTTCTTGGAAAATAAAGTTTTAAATATCCCTCTATTGGCTTTTACTATTTTGAAAAGGTTACTTAAAAGAAAAATGGTTTTAATATTTACTTTTGATATATGGAAGTCTTGAAGGAAAAGAAGAAAATTCTAGGAAATTAGGTATAATTAAACTCTGAAAACCCTTTTTATTTTTGTAAAATCTTCTCAAAACTTGAAAATACTATAAATCATTCTATGTTTTAAAAGCCTAAAAAATGTTATCAATAGAAAGAAAATAATGATCCAATTTTAGCATCTTCAACTCTTAAAATTGTCATCCATGTTCTCTTAGGGAGAAAATTATTCACCCCATCCATAAAATTTTATGATTTTCTAGAGTGTAATTATAAAATATATTTGATATAAGAGATAAGAGGTCTCATCATGAGTCTACTTAACATGATAATAGGGGACTAGTTCAACTGACATTACCGACACTGCATACCAAAACAGGGTAATGACTTATAATGACAAGACAAGGGGTCTCATCACGAGCCAACTTGTTTAGTTAAATTACAACCAATGAATGGAATTGTCAACAGCTGGCCACCAAACTAGGAAAATAAATTTTTATCTTACAAAATAAAAAATAAGGAAAAGAGGAAAATGCAATACAAAATATGTGGAAACATATATTTTGGATTCATTCTTTTAAACTATACTCTGAAATGGATGGGACAATGAATGATTAAATGGTTAAATGGTAACCCTGTCGAGACTATAAACGTTTGCTGGCAGCAGTGGCTCTACCTGTGACAAGGGAGCCATTATATAAGCTAAGTTGGATAAATCTCTTGTTTTATCTTTATCAACCAATCAAGGTTTACTTAAACTTAGAATGTATTTAGTTTTGAGATGAGAAAGAGATAGCAAAAATAGTTTTCATTATATTCAGAGTTTATGATTACCTAGTTATATTATATTTTCTCTATCCACTAAGGTTTTCAGATTAAGGAAGGCTAAAATATTACACTACTTTCTTAGAGATAATTGTTTCTTCCAGTGAATCTCCAATTGTTGTGCACAACAACCCCCCATTTCTAAAAAATTTTACACAAATTTTTTAATAAGAAATGGGTCACTTTTTAAATAAACTTAGTGAGATTTTTTATTTTATAAATAAGACTGGTATTCACCTCATTATAAGAAAAAACCTTTATCAAAATGCCCGATGTAATTGATTCATCCTGTAAAGCCTTTTGAATAAAGTATAAAGTGTTCCTTTGAAAAACATCATAAATAATTCTACATTCCGATAAAGCGATTGGAGATCGTGTACTGCAATGACAAAGGGATACATATAAAAAGGTTCTCATCAAATCCTCCAATCCGATAAAGGTAATCATAATCGGCAATTGGAGGTATCGTATGACAAAGAACTAAAGCACAAGCCGAACACCCGATTGCGATTAATAAATAAGGCGCGCATCTCAAGAACAAATCATCCAAAAAAATGGTTTGCATGCATAAGTCTTTTAAAATTAATGAATCAAACCAATTTAATAAAAACATGCCTTGCCTTATTATAATATCACTTTATCACAATCAGAGATATTTGTCTCAAGCGATGAAGCCTTACCCTTTTGAAACTCCCGATTGCGATTTGCGATTTATCACCGATTTCTGATCGGGGAAATCCATAGACACGCTTAAGATAATCATTCATATATGATCGATGCAGCAGGTATTTATGGTATTTATTCATTACGATTGGCGGCTTGAACGGTTATTGATTTCACAGTTAAGAGTAAATCCTTCAAGGATTTCACTCGCGATGGTTCTTAATTGCATCTGACTTATCATATGTCAATTTCCTTAATTCCGTTCAATTTCGTATTGGCTTTCAGTGGAAATATCCCTATGTTGCGGTTTGTAATTGTTTGTGTAGAGTTTATTTGAACTCATGAATCCAAAAAAGATGGGGAATAAATCTAAGAAGCCCAAGGCACCTCTTTTAGTTAAAGAACTAGAGCTGTGCAAGAAGGGATTAATATCAGATACAACATGCCTCGGTCTAGGAAATGTGAGCTGGAAAAGCAACTACAATTTGATAGAAGCAAAAGAGCCCGAAGAATTGGAAGTGGAAGCAACAGCCGATTCCACCAGCAAATCAAAAGGAACTCTCAAAGAACTGGCTTGTTCATACCTTCACAAGATAGCAACGCGGGCCAAAATTTTGCCATACACTAATGTGGTTAGATGGGTCGTCGAGAAAATCCCAATTGTAGACCGAACAATTTCCACGGTTGATGGAAGAATATTCAGGTCATTTAAACCTGAAGATCTCAGGAAAATGTACCATCTACCTCTGCCCAAGAAGCACTATAACAAGGCATTTCTAGAAGCATTTGGAAAAGAAAATGACTTGGAATCGAACCTGATCAGACAATGGAGGCATTTACTAAATAAACATAAGCATGAGTCATCAGGTAAGTATTATGTTGATTCATTAGCCTCTCCTTATTTCCATGCTGACATTATGATGTGTAGACTATGGGGACAATATGATTCTGTAAGATTTACTATAGATATGATCCTGTTAATGGAAGTTGTGATTCATGGTTATGTTATGGATTGGGAAAATATTCTATCTGATAGAATAGCCACTGAGATATTAGAATTCAGAAGGAAAACGTATACAACTTCCCGGACAATTCCTCCTTTTTACTATAGTGCATATATCCTTGACATCATTTGTTTTAATTCTGAATACCACATACTTGGATCAAAGTGGAATTCCCAAGATCCTAATCCTATTCATATCTATCACAAACAGTTATGGAAGGCCCACTATAAGAATCACTTGTACAAAATTTGCAATGGTTTTGTCCTACCTGTATACTATTCTATCTTCAATAAGCCTGCCCCTAGAATATCTCAGGAAGCAACAATTGACCTAACAGTAGTGGGTAGCTAGTTCAGAGAGTATAAATTCACTTATTTAAGGCTTTTTAGTAGTGTTACCAAACCTCATGTTCTTTCTCTATATGTTCTTGAGAAACTATTAGTCTGAGAGTTAGCATATCAGATAACAGTTGAAGGAACATCAAAAACCATGAGGGATTCCAAGAAACATATGTGGCCTGCATTCCCCCTTCGGTGTGGCATTTTTACCTTACATGATTATAAACATGCAGAGAAAGAGGCAGAAAAGATTCAGATGCTAAATCTTGCAACCATCCCAAATAGGCAATATGACCCAAGGAAGGTTGCCTATAATGTTACTTCTCAAGCTAAACTTACTAGATTTCATCATGAAGAAGATGACTTTGACAATTTGTTTTCTTCAGTTGAAATATTTTATCAAGTTAAAGGATTGGATAGTATCAAATATGGAGAAGAGGGAATAAAAATTCAATAGCCTCAGAGCTCAGAGATTGCAAACTCTGCCTTTGGATTTATTAGCTATAACCCCAACAATTTAGCCACAGAGTCAAAGTAAATAGAAAGCTACCGATAATACTCCTGTAGTGGAGAAGGTTCTTGAAAATGAAAATTTGCCAAAGTAGGAGTAGAGGCAAGAAACAAGTAGCGAACCCCTTGATTCAAACATTTATGTTGATCCTAAACTTATCAAGGAATGGTAACAATTTGATTCCATCATTAGTAATACTGAGAGCATTCAAAGATTCAGCACACCTAAGGTGACCACTACTTAGAAATCAATAATAAATATAGTTCCAACTGAAAGAACAAGCGGCCCACCCATGATCCATAAGGACTTAGAAATAATCCCTAAAAATCCCTCTGATAAGATTGTTTTACACATAGAAGAGATACCACCATTAGATGTCTTCTACAACCCTAAGCATAGGGTTGTAATCAAAAGACAAAGGAAAAAGAGGAAAATTGATCACTCTCCTCTTTTGACTTCAAAAATGGAGATGATGAATGTGGTATGGAAAGAGGAAGTTAATCATTCTGAACATCTCATCAAACTTTCTCAGTATGATGGAGCATACATAGTGGCCACAATGGATAAAGCATCGGAGGTCAGTAATTTACTAAAAGAAAAAGACCAAGCAATTAGTTTGCTAGAAGCACAGGCACAGGAAAAACAATAGAAGATAAAATAGCTGGAACAACAATTAGCAGTCCAGAAGCAGCTAAATGACCATTTGAATGAGAAATTGCTCAAAGAAAAGCAAAGGATTGATGAGCAAGCAATTCATAAGCAACAGGAGTTATCCCAAGCATTGAGTAAGTTGCAGTTATTAAATGAACAACTTTGAGTAAATCAAAGGAATAACAAATCACTCAACTAACAGTATAGATAGAGTGATTCAAAGAATATCCCCAAGTGGGAGAATTCAGATCTGAGGCTCTACAAATTACCAGGGCAGCGTCTAGGCAGTTGAGCCTTCTATGTCATAATATCTCACTGATTCTTCCTCTGTGTGAAATTTCATCATCCATGGTTGAAAAATCAGTAGATACAAGATTGGTCTTGGAAAGAGTAGATGAAAGATTAACAAATTTTCTCTTGTGGCAAGAATATAAAGAGGGAAAAGCTACTAATCTATCGCAAATCCAGGAATCACATAAAGAAATTCTATTTATTGAATGACAATCTCAACGAATGAAGGCTAAAAGAGAAACGTCAAGATATAGATCAGCAACAAGAAATCTGGTTGAATTAATTAATAACAGTCTTTATTTATCAAATTTAATAACAAAGTGTTCTCCAAGAGAACTTCCACCAGTAAAAGCATTAGAACAGATGTGGAAACAGGAGTTGGAGTACAGGTAAAAATTGATCGCAGGTATTCAAAGTTTAACATGGGAAACCTTTTAGTTTTTCCTTGTCAAACCATATAGTCAGCGGACAACAATGAAATTCCTCACCTATGCGATTGAATACATGATTCCCGAACTTAATGATGCCACATACACCACTTAGTTACACTCCCACATGAGTCATCCACCAGAACTTCAGCTGATGCTCGCCATTTGTCAGCTCCAATCACAAGATGATCAGCCAATACAGTGAACCATTTTTGATTGATCGCAGCATGCCTATTTCAAGATGATTTTCACATTTTTGTGATTTGGTTATACCAGCTCATTGCATATTTCTTTCATAGTTTTTTATTTTAAGTAGTATTTATACACCCTTTCATGTTTTTAGAAAGGGTCCTCAAATTTTTGTATTAAGACTTGAATCGGAGGTTGCACTACTATGCTTTCGATATATTTATTTCTATAAAAACTGGACCAGGATTCTGAGTTTTGATAAAGAATGCTTTTATGTGATATGCATTATTGCTTATTGTGAAAGTATTCCCAATTTGAATTTGATTCATATTGGAGGAGACTCAAATGCATACAGTATTACTATATGTGTTTTTCCTTCATGCTTTTATGTGAATTAGCATTTATTTATTTTTCTATTATTGATATATGTATATGTTCTTACAACAATCCTTTGACTTATCACTATTGAATGTTTAAGAGTTGGTATCTTTCATATATATGTGTATCAGTAATATATAATGATTAGTGTGATAACGTTTTAATTATTACTTTGTTCAACTACTTGAACAAAGTAATTATCATATGAATGAATATTTTTATTTATGAGTACGTCATCTATATGTTTATTTGTCAATAAGAACCATAAAAAATTGCACTAGGAGAAAGAGTTCTCGGGATAGATAAATTACTTTTATATTGTTGCATTTTAGAATAGATCATTTATCATCCCCATTAGATACTATAAATTGACCACTTATCCATCCCACTTATATACCATTGTGAAACTGGTCCCATTATATCCAGTCGGAGCCACCACACCAAATGGAAAAGGATCTGCTTTAAGGTCTGGACTGGGTGGTTTTCCCCGATGTTGATGCAGCAATTTTTGAGGCATCAATAGGGCCAAAAGGAAGAAGGGAAGAAAACAACATGAAAGAAAGAGAGATATCAAACATGTCTACTAGCTCACAAGGGGAGGCTCAAACGAAGAACAAGATTCCCCAACCTCGTGCCTTCACAAAATGGGGGGAACTGTAGGGGATGATGATCGAGAAGGACTAGGATGGCCACCCCTGGAACTCGCTCTGCTTTTCATCCTTCCTGAACACCAATCCACAACAATCCCACCTTTTCTTCGTAAAGCTAGGGGAAAAAATTAAGAAGGGAAGAAAAGAACATGAAAGCAAGAGATATCAAACGTGGCTATTGGCTCACAAGGGGAGGCTCAAACAGAGAACAAGCTTCCCAAACCCCGTGCCTTCGTAAAAAGGGTGGAACTGCAGGGGACGGTGATCGAGAAGGACTAGGGTGGCCACCCCAGGAACTCACACTACTTTTCATCCTTCTCGAACACCAATCCACAACAATCCCACCTCTTCTCCATAAAGCTAGGGGCAAAAGGAAGAAGGGAAGAAAACAACACCAAAGAAACAAAGATCCCAAGAAAAGAGAGAAGCTCAACAAAATGCCGAGTAGAAGTCCACTAACCAAAAAGAAATCAAACAAGGCACCCAATCAAAAAGCATCCCACCTCTTCACACCCTCCCACATACATTATAGCACAAAACCCTTTCTAGCTTACAACATAACAAACAACAATCAAACAACCAAGCAAATAAATCACAACCTAAACTTGACCACTAGACAATACAAGGATCGCAATGAGACCAGTGTCTGGAGCACGTTACTGAGAGGTAAAAAACCCTGCAACTTGACACAAGGCTTCAAACGACAAATAGACTACTAATAAAAAACCCACCCCACTATTGCACCCCTCCATGTACAAAACACCCAACAACCTTTCCAACGAGAAAGTCAATGGGGGTCAAGAATCAAACTCCAAAGAGGAGTTGTCACAGGACGACACTCAATGCTGGAGAAAGCCATGGGCCAAAAATACATCGATGGTGCAAGGCCACTAAAGAGAGGGACGTCCGCAAAACGCACACCACGAAACAAAGAAATGACCAAGTTCCACAAAAAACACACAATCCAAAGGGAGGAACAAAGACACAATCTGCTACTTCTTTTTTCCTTAGAAGGGGAGTGGCTCACGAGAGGACAAGGAATTCCCTCGATGGCAAAGGCACAAGATAATATTGTCACCCTCATGCCCATTGGTGGGGAAAATTTTGATCTTGATGGAGCTTAGACCAAGGGAGGGTTTTTTCATTACTTGGACACCCAACCCTTCCGTGAGGGCATATCAAGGAATGGTTAGGAGGACTAGGGTGGCCAGCCCAACAGGTTGAACTACTCTTCATCCATCCCATACTGACCCCACCCCGACAATTTCCCCTCACGAAGGTTTGAGCTACCAGACACACACACAATCACTCCTAAGAGCCAACCACCAGCAAAAACGCTCACCCAAGCAACACATCAACCACCACTTCATTTTCGAGAGAACCAAATATGGAAGCCTGCAACCTTGGCCCATGCCTTCCAATGAACAAAATACTGAGCACCACCACTACAAATGAGTATAAATTTATCCATCATATTTCCCAAGCACCTCAACTGCAACAACCATGCCCGGCGGAACAAATCGTAGGAAGGGATCCCAAGAAACAAGCTTCCGAACCACCTACAAAAACACATTGGGGGAAAGAAAAAAAAGGATGGTTGGGACAAGCACAAGCATGGCTTGCAAGCACACACACGAAAAAAAGCGTTACCTCAAGACAAGCAACCAACAATGTTCCCACCAAACACCAAACCCGCTTCCCTAGAGACACACCACACAGTCCCACATTGCAATTGAAACCCAACCAACCTGAACCAAAAAAGAAAACCCTTGCTATCAATGATCCTACTGTAGGTTCACCTATGGTAACCTTGTTACGACTTCTCCTTCCTCTAAATGATAAGGTTCAATTAACTTCTCATGATGTTGACAACGACGAACAACCATCGTTGACGCAATCCGAACACTTCACCAGATCATTCAATCAGTAGGAGCAATAGGCAGTGTGTACAAAGGGTAGGGACATAGTCAAGACGAGTTGATGATATGTTCTTACTAGGAATTCCTCATTGAAGACCAATAATCCCCCCTAAACCAAAACACTCTGATTTCTTAGAAGGTACTGGCAGAGTCCTTAGAGCAACATCCGCCGATCCCTGGTCGGCATCGTTTATGGTTGAGACTAGGACGGTATCTGATCATCTTCGAGCCCCCAACTTTCATTCTTGATTAGTGGAAACATCCTTGGCAAATGCTTTCACAGTGGTCTATCTTTCATAAATCCAAGAATTTCACCTCTGATAATGAAATACAAATGCCCTCGACAGTCCCTATTAATCATTACTTTGGTCCTAAAGGCCAACACAATAGGACCAGACTCCTATCATGTTATTCCATGCTAATGTATTCAAAGCATAGGTTTGCTTTGAGCACTCTAATTTTTTCAAAGTAACAACAATGGAGCCGTGACCCAGCCAATTAAGGCTAGGGGCACGCCACTGACAAAAGGAATGGAAGGGCAGGTGCACACCGAGTAGGCGAACCGACCTTTACGACTCAAGATCCAACTACAAGCTTTTTAACTGCAACAACTTAAATATACGCTATTGGAGCTGGAATTACCATGGCTTCTGGCACCAGAATTACCCTCCAATGGATCCTCGTTAAGGCATTTAGATTGTACTCATTCCAATTACCAAACTCCATGAGCCCAATATTGTGATTTATTGTCACTACCTCCCCATGTCAGGATTGGGTAATTTGTGCGCTTGCTGCCTTCCTTGGATGTGGTAGTCATTTCTCAGGCTCCCTCTCTGGAATCGAACCCTAATTCTCTGTCACCCGTCACCACCATGGTAGGCCTCTATCCTACCATCAAAATTTGATAGGGTAGAAATTTGAATGAAGCATCACCAGCACAAGGGTTGTGTGATCCGTCGAGTTATCATGATTCACCGGAGAAGCGGGCAAGCCTGCACTAGCCTTTTACCTAAAAACTGCATCCCTTCCAAAGAGTCGGGGCTTGGTGCACATATTAGGTCTACAATTACTGTGGTTATCTGAGTAGTATGATACCATCAAAAAAACTATAACTGATTTAATGAGCCATCTGTAGTTTCACGGTCTAAATTAGTTCATACTTAGACATGAATGGATTAATATTTGAGACAAGTATATGACTACTGGCAGGATCAACGAGGTAGCACCCTCCCACTTTAAAGGGTATTCCAGGGCACTCTCTTACCAAGAGCCAACCTGAACACCCATCAAGTCAAAGAGATAACAAAATATCATGTAAAACTTTTATGCCTTGCACCTCTTGCATCCCAAGAAGGAAGCACACTCAACATGCCAAGGACATGGTGAACAAATGGGTAGACCTACAGAGCCAAAAAGCACCAAGGCCTCTTTGGAGTTCATAAACACGCCCCAACCAACAAGAAAATGAGTGATCACTCACCCACTCCCTTAGAAATGCCTCCAAAAGCCTCCACGCCCCACACTGAGGCCACCTAGGAGTCCACCCGGATAGCAGCAATGGTGGACCTCGATCTCCCGATTGCCTGCAGCAGCCTCGATGCAAAGGAAATAAATGGAGAATTACTAACCATGAAACCTCTATATTATCAATGAGCCCCAACCCTCCCTGCCCCACATAGAGACCACCTAGGAATCCACTTGGACAGTAGTAATGATGGACCTCGATCTCCTGATCACCTATGGCAACCTCGATGCGAAGGAAAAGGAAGGAAATAAAAAGAGGATGATCGACCGCAAATCCTATCATAGAGAGGCCATACAAACCTCCCTACCCCGTATCGATGCCACCTAGGAGTCCACCTGTACAACAACAACAGTGAACCTTGATCAGATGATCGCTTGTGGTAGCCTCGAGACAAAGGCAAGGGAAGGAAATAATACAAGACAAACTGAGCCTGCAACCTCCCTTAGAAATGCCCCCCAACCCTCCCCTCCCTGCACAGAGGCCACCTAGGAGTCCACCCGGATAGCATCAACAATGGACCTCAATCGCATGATCACCTGTGGTAGCCTCAATGAAAAGGAAATGGAAGGAAATAAAAGAAAACCAACTGAGCCCACAACCTCTCTTAGAAATGCCCCCCGACCCTCCCCGCCCCGCACCGAGGCCACCTAGGAGTCCACCCAGATAGCAGCAATGGTGGACCTTGATCACCTGCGTTGACCATGATGCAAAGGCAAAAGAAGGAAATAAATGCAAATCAAGAGGCTCGCTACACAATACAAGAACATTTTAAAACAGGATGAGGGATCGGGCAGCTCTGCACCCCACGCACCCTACGTATAGGCAACCTAGGAGATTTCCCACAGCTTTACCAACTGGAAAATGAATAATTTTCACCTACGGCCACCTCCACACAGAGGAGGGATGTTGAAGTGTCCCACCTCGAAATCCTTCTTCCAGATAGCCCCCACCATTGATATAGCAAGCCTCCTCCCCAGTGAACCATGAGTGCATACACAATTGAAACAACAAATGCCCATAAATGTTGTGACTTAACATTTCCAACCACAAAAGCCTACCACGCATGTGAGATGCAAGGAAAAAGTCGACCACTCGATCAAACATATGGGCCAACACATCTATAAAAACCTCAAAGCCAACACAACCATGGACGATGTGCACTTTGAAAGGAATGCCAACCCTTAACTTTACAATAAGGAGAACAACGCCTCACATTACCTGATGGAAAAAGCAAGCAAGAGGGAGGGTAGGGTTTTTACAACCAAAACCCTTCCACATTCCTGTTAAATGTATGCATCTCAACCAACAATGCCAACACAGAAAGAGTACAAGCACAAGAAATCGACACCATAAACAACTGAACAATGAAGAGGCTAGCCATCACAGGGAGCCACACCACAACAACCCATACAACTCCGAGAACTTAGAGCAGAAGGGGAATTGTTCACATATGCCTCCCGAGACAAGCATGGCCAACATTACCGCTCATGTGCTATCGAGTGGGTATGGAGAGAAGATGAAAATTGGCCACCCTACAAATGACCCAAGGCCATTCTTGAGGCAAACCCAAAAAACCAACTCAATTACCAACCCACCTTTCACACGAAAAGCAAAACCCTCCCCACAAAATGGGGAGGAGGTGAACAATATAATGAGGAGCCAATTTCAATGGAGCAACACATGGATGCCCAGCCAATCAAAATTTTCTATTTGCAGCAACTGAGGGGCACGATAGCAACATATGCACGACAAAGTTTTGGGTTTTCCATCCAAGACCACAACAACGAAGGCTCAAAGGAGAGCTGAGAAAACTTTAACATTTTTATCATTCAGATGGGCAAGAGGGATTGGGAAGAGCATGGCAAACATTACCGCTCATGTGCTACTGAGTGGGGATGGAGAGAAGATGAAAATCATCCACCCTACAAATGACCCAAGGCCATCGTTCAGGCAAACCCGACAAAACAACTCAATCACCAACCCATCTTTCACATGGAAAGAAAACCTATCACTTGTATCATTTGGATGGGAATGAGGGACCAGGATGAGCTAGGGAGCCACACCACAAAAACCAATACAAATCCAAGAAATTAGAGAGCAGAAGGGAAATTGTTCACATATTCCTCCTAGGACGAGCATGGCCAACATTATTGCTCATGTGCTACCGAGTGGGGATGGAGAGAAGATGAAAATCAGCCACCCTACAAACTACCCAAGGCCATCGTTCAGGAAAACAAAAAAAAACAACACAATTACCAACCCACCTTTCACACGAAAAGAAAACCTGTCACTTGTATCATTTGGATGGGCATGAGCAGACCAGGACGAGCCAGAGAGCCACACCACAAAAACCCATACAACTCTAAGAACTTAGAGAGCGGAAGGGGAATTGTTCACATATGCCTCCTAGGATGAGCATGGCCAACATTATTTCTCATGTGCTATCAAGTGGGGATGGAGAGAAGATGAAAATTGGCCACCCTACAAATGACCCAAGGCCATCGTTTAGGCAAACCTGAAAAAAAAAACTCAATTTCCAACCCGCCTTTCACATGAAAAGAAAACCTATAAATTGTATCATTTGGATGGGCATGAGGGGATCAGGATGAGCTAGGAAGCCACACCACAACAACGCATACAACTCTGAGAACTTAGAGAGCAGAAGGGGAATTGTTCACATAAGCCTCCTCGGACAAGCATGGCCAACATTACCGCTCATGTGCTACTGAGTGGGGATGGAGAGAAGATGAATATCGGCCACCCTACAAATGACCCAAGGCCATCATTCAAGTAAGCCTGAAAAAAAAAACTCAATTACGAACCCACCTTTCACACGGAAATCAAACTTGTCACTTGTATCATTTGGATGGGCACGAGGGGCCAAGACAAGCCCAGGAGCCACACCACAATAGCCAATACCACTCCAAGAAATTGGAGAGCGGAATGGGAATTGTTCACATATGCCTCCCAGGATGAGCATGGCCAACATTACCACTCATGTGCTACCAAGTGGGGATGGAGAGAAGATGAAAATCGGCCACCCTACAAATGATCCAAGGCCATTCTTTAGACAAACCTGAAAAAGCAACTCAATTACCAACCCACCTTTCACACGAAAAGAAAACCTATCACTTATATCATTTGGATGGGCACGAGGGACTAGGACAAGCCCAGGAGCCACACCATAACAACCCATACAACTCCAAGAATTTGAAGAGCAGAAGGGGAATTGTTCACATATGCCACCCATGATGTGCATGGCCAACATTATCACTCATGTGCTACCAAGTGGGTATGGAGAGAAGATGAAAATCAACCACCCTACAAATGACCCAAGGCCATCGTTCTGGCAAACCTATAAAAATAACTCAATTACCAACCCACCTTTCACACGAAAAAAAAACCTATCACTTGTATCATTTGGATGGGCACGAGGGACTAGGATGAGCCCAGGAGCCACACCACAACAACCCATACAACTCCAAGAACTTGGAGAGAAGAAGGAGAATTGTTCACATATGTCTCCTAGGATAAGCATGGCCAACCTTACCACTCATGTGCTATCGAGTGGGATGGAGAGAATATGAAAATCAACCACCCTACAAATGACCCATGGCCATTCTTTAGGAAAACCCGAAAAAACAACTCAATTACCAACCCACATTTCACATGAACAGCCGACCGAGGGACCAAGATGAGCATGGCCAACATTACCAATCATGTGCTACTAAGTGGGGATTGAGAGTAGATGAAAATTAGCCACCCTACAAATGACCCAAGGCCATCCTTCAGGCAGAACTAAACAAACATCTCAATTAGTAGCCCACTTTTCACACAAAAAGCAAGACCGTGCATGAATGATTTTACATGGGCACCCCCACATGACCCGACCCGACCCAACCGAAACAAAGGCACAAGGGAGAGCCGGGAAAATGAGCTACACGAACATGCACAAAGCCCACCGCAGGTCACAACTTGGGAATTTTGATATGGGCTCGTGTGCCCGAGGGTGCCCTCACACTGAAGGACCTAACCAAATGAGTTTACATGGGCGCCCTCAAATGACCCGTGCCAACGCGTTTACACGAACACCCTCAAATGACCCACCTAAATGAGTATACACGGGTGCCCTCAAACGACCTACCCAAATGAGTTAACACGGGCGCCCTCAAATGACCCGCCTGAACAAGTTTACACGGCCGACCACAAACGAGTTTACATGAATGCCCTCAAACGACCTACCGAAACAAGTTTACATGGGCACCCTCAAATGACTGCCCAGAATGAGTTTACATGGATGCCCACACATGACCGAAATGAAGGCACAATGTAGAGTTGGGAAGACAAGCTGCACGGACATGCACAAAGCTCACCTTGGGTCACAACTTGGTATTTTTGATACGGGCTCGTGTGCTCAGGCATGCCGTCACACTGAATGACTTGACCGAACGAGTTTACATGGGTGCTCTCAAATGACCGGCCTGAACGCGTTTACGTGAATGCCCTCAAATGACCCTCCCGAACATGTTTACATGGACACCCTAAAATAACCCACCTCAACGCGTTTACGTGGGTGCCCACACACGACCGAAAGGAAGGAACAAGGTAGAGTCGAGCAAACGAGCTGCACGAACGTGCACAAAGCTCACCCTAGGTCATAGATTAGCATTTTTGATACAGGCTCGTGTGCCCGAGCACGCCCTCACACTGAACGACCTGACCGAACGAGTTTACATGGGCACCCTCAAATGACCTGCCCGAACGAGTTTACAAGGGCACCCTCGAACGACCCACTCGAACGAGTTTACACAGATGCCCTCAAATGATCGCTCGAATGAGTTTACCTTGGTGCCCACACAACCGAAATGAAGGCACAAAGGAGAGCCGGGAAAATGCGCTACACGAACATGCACAAAGACCACCCCAGGTCATAACTTAACATTTTTGATACGGGCTTGTGTGCCCTCACACTGAACAACCCAACCGAATGAGTTTACATGAATGCCCTCAAATGACCTACCCGAACGAGTTTACACGGGTGCCCTCGAATGACCCAACCAAACGAGTTTACACGAATGCCCTCAAATGACCCACCGAAACTAGTTTACACAGACGCCCTCAAACGACCCGCCCGAACGAGTTTACATGGGCGCTGACACAACCGAAACAAAGGCACAAGGGAGAGTTGGGCAAATGAACTGCACAAATGTGCAAAAACACCACACCAGGTCATAAGTTAGCATTTTTGATACGGTCTCGTGTACCCGAGCGCTCCCTCATAATGAACGACCCAACTGAACGAGTTTAAACGAACTTCGTCAAACGACCCGCCCAAACAAGTTTACACAGGCGACCTTGAACAACCTGCCCGAATGAGTTTACATGAATGCCCTTAAATGACCCGCCCGAACGAGTTTACATGGACGCCCTCAAACGACCCACCCGAACGAGTTTACATGGGCGCCCACGTGACTGAAATGAAGGCACAAGGGAGAGCCGGGCAAACAAGCTGCACGAAAATGCACAAAGCCCACCTTGGGTCACAACTTAGCATTTTTGATATGGTCTTGTGTGCCCGGGTGCGCCCTCACACTGAACGACCCAACTGAATGATTTTACACAGACACCCTCACCTGACCCACTTGAACGAGTTTACATAGATGCCCTCAAACAACCCACCCAAACGAGTTTACACGGATGCCCTCAAATGACCCGCCCAAATGAGTTGACATGAACGCCCTAAAATGAACCACCTGAACAAGTTTACATGGGCGCCCACACGATCGAAATGTAGGCACAAGGGAGAGCAGGGCAAATGAGCTGCATGAACGTGCACAAAGGCCACCCCGGGTCACAACTTAGCATTTTTGCTACGGGCTCGTGTGCCTAGGCATGCCCTCACACTGAATGACCTGACCGAATGAGTTTACATGGATGCCCTCACCGGACCCGCCCGAACGAGTTTACATGGATGCGCCCACCCAATCCACCCGAAAAAGTTTATACGGATGCCCTCAAATGACCCACCTAAATGACCTGCCCAAACAAGTTTACAAGGACGCCCTCAAACAATTCACCCGAATGACCTACCCAAACGAGTTTACATGGAAGCCCTCAAATGACCCGCCCGAACGAGTTTACATGGGCGCCCACACGACCAAAATGAAGGCACAAGGGAGAGTTGGGCAAACGAGCTACACGAACATGCAGAAAGCTCACCCCTGGTCACAACCTAGCATTTTTTATACGGGCTCATGTGCTTGGGCATGCCCTTGCACTAAATGACCCACCCAATCGAGTTTACACAAATGCCCTCGCCCAACCCGCCCGAACGAGTTTACATGGACGCCCTTGCCCATCCCAGCCTATCACACCCCTACACTGGCGATACTCTTCCAACCACACTATAGCGAGGTGTAACACCACCGACCCTTTTCTTTTCACCAATACTCACGGTCATGGACTACGCCTAACATTTGTACTTAGTTTATTTCTTCGTTACCAAGTATTAAGTTATCCTTTATACAAGATGAAAACCATGAACATTCATCATAACAACATTAACATGTATAAATGCACAATAAGATAAAGGGAGGGGAAACTCCCCGATGTGAGTCTGCCCGTATATCAATATATATAAATATTTAACTTTCACAGTACAAGAAAAATCTTGAAGGAAACCCCAAATTTACACTTAGCCAAATTTTACATTCATCGACAAATTCAGTTGTCGAGCTCGTCAGCACTTCCGAACGATCGCCGCACGTTCTGCCCAACTCTTCATTTACTCCTGAATGACTTCGTTCGGCTCGTCGAACGAACCATGTCATTTTCCCAGCTCGGGCGTGCTCCCCGTGTCTGTGTCACCCAACCTGGGCGCCCTCTGCACGCCTCGTCGCACCTCCGTTCACTAAGAACAACACTTCCATTTCGTTCAACCGGTCGGCGAGCACACCTCCATGTTGCCTTGGATGGGTTGTCCACCCAAACATGGTGTGTTCACCCATGGGTCACCCATTCACGCGGTTGCTTCGTTCAGCAGGCACACCCATCATGTAACCTTGCCCAAACAGTTCAACTTCCCAGCGCGTTTCCACCCGGCCACCCGACGTTCACCTAGTGCCCAACCTGGGTCGCCCTCTGTGCATGCATTGTTCACCTCGTTACCTTCACCCATTCTTCCCATCGTGCAAGCACATACACACTTTTCAACCATAGGTTCCTTGCACTTCACACTTGACTTACGAATTCGTTGGCTGAATTCTTGATGACTTTCGACCACAACTCTCCGCTCATATCTATGCTGATCAGCTCATTGTGTGGTTGCCCAACCAACATGCCAATCTAACACATCTGTCAGCTTCACCAAGTTTTATCACCGTTGGCCCACCCATATAACATGTGGCCACCTGCCCGCTCATCGGTTCACCCTTCAACCCACCCATCGGTTGGGACACCCGAGACCGCCCACACAGGTATAAGTTTTTCACCACTTAAACTCCATCGCATATCTTTCGAAACTCCTTGCGTGACATGCAACTTGCTCAACTCATCCGCACATTGCCCGTGCACCCTCACTCTTCACCAACTGCAGATCATCCGGTGGGTCACCCGTGTTGCCCGTCCATCATGACAACCGCAGGGAATTACATCCTCCCCCACCAGAAGTCATGGCCATCCTCAGCAATCCAACCATCCACCATCGCTGCCATCCAACGTCTCATAATCCATTAGAATAGTCATATCCCTGATCCATGATATCAACCAGTCCATACATTGCAAACATCCCTGCAACATATACAATACGACAGTCTCCACCATGTATCACCATCATCTGAATTGCTGCCATGATACTCCAACATACTGCTAACACATCTCTGCACACTATCGACCCCCATGACTTGAACTAGTTGGGTAGCTAATCCAACTGTTGCACTAGAACCATAAGAATGCACATCCTTATGTCATCACTGGTCTTTCCTCAGAACATCTACCACAACATCGACTCGACCAAGAATCCGCTCCAAACCCATGCTCAGGTCCATGGAATCTCCATCCCATCTGCAACATGTCTATCTAGTCCATGGTCTTGTTGTACAAGAGTGTACGACACCTCCATCATCTCATACACAAAGCATCTCCATGTCACACCAGTACATCTACCTACACAACATCCCTGCCTTGGCACTCCTCAATGGATGCCCATAAGTGACATCTCTACAATTGCTCCTGCATAATGTCCATGCATAAGACTATCATGCTCCATGTCTCCAACCTGATGTCCATGACTCAATTTTCCCATGTTGTCCAACTAAGTAGACCCATCTCAATAGTCGGTCATCTCCATCCAAGTCTACAAATCTGTCATCATAAAGAAGCCTCCTCCAAGGTCCCTTTTCAAGGTGGTGCAGCCCCTTCCAACCAAGGTCCCTGCACCAACCCATCTCCAAGGTTTTTCATTGAGAAAGGAGGGCCAGGAAGTTTCCTCCCTAGCTCTCATCCACCCATGTATCATAATGGTGTTGCTTCCTCAAGTATCTATGCACAACCTCAACCTCTTCACATGTACACCCAAGCTTCTCAAGCTTGTGTTTGTTCAACTGAAAGTCATATATTCCCATAGCATAGCTACAAAACTCCACTATGATAGCTAGATCTCTACTTGCATAATCCTCTCCAATCATTGCCTCTAAAGAAGTACTCAGACTCCCTTCATCTGCAACTCTATTGTGAAGATCTTCAGTAGAAGATGTCTCTGCCAAGTGCTTCAGGATTTGTGATATGATCTCCCACTTCCTTCCTTCTTCCTCACTCTTGCAACAATGTCAATCAACTTCTCTTCCTTTGTTGTTTGAGTCATACTCCCAAGTCCTCTTTTCTCCACATCCTCATGCTTCACATTCAGATCTTTGGGATACAAAGTCATAGAATTCATCCTTGGTCTACACCCCAAGCAACTCCTCTTATTCATCGAAACCAACATAGTTCTTCCTTCAGCTGTGTTCAAGAGAATGTCCCGGTCTGCCATTGGTATGGCTTGTGCAAGCTTAATGAAATCTTGCCCCAACACCATAGAATGATCATCCATGTCCACGATCCTCAAGTCCAACTTTCCAAATCATGAGCCCACTCTCACCTGAGTGTTCTCCATCACACCAATAACAACTTTCATGGCAGAGTTGACTACTTTGAAAGCACTCCACTCTTTCCCCATCTTAGCTTTCTTCCCAAAATACTTTGCTACCTTCCTGCTCAAGAATCTATGAGTAGCTCCGTATGCACCAAAGCTACAAATCTCTTGCCTTTCATGGTTACCTGCACAAAACTCAGCTTCAAGGCATTACCTACTTTTGTCGGCTTTATCTTGTGTCTCACATCAGCAACCTTCTTCAAGAATTCGACCTCAGAAGTGTCCATTGGCTTATGTTCCAACCCGACATTTCTCTTAAGGTACTTAACTTCCTTTCTTGGCTCTTCTAAGCAACTCAATCCTAGCTCATCTTGACTTCCCACAAGCTTATCCTCCATCACATTCTGCACAAGTGCACAAACCAAGTTTCCATTGACTTCTTCCATTGAACAAAGCTTCCAAACATCTACCTGATTATTTCAGTAGTATTCCCCTAGTCTATCAATGTAGTCGAGCTCATCCTGCTCATTTACAATGACCTTCTTACCAAGAAAGTCTTTCTTCACTGCATCCTCAAGCTGCTTGACTTGGGTCTCCACGATGGCACTTTTCTTCCTTAGTTGAACTCTCTCATCCAAGAGTTCTTGAAGACGAATACCATTCTACTGGATCTCCTCATCAAGTTTCCTGAGTTCATCATCTTCCATCATACTTCCACATTGGTCCTTGAGTTATTCAAGTTCTTCTTTGATCTTCGAACAACCTTCCTGAATCTTCATATTTTCGGCCTTCATCGAAGCCCATTCAGAACTCCATCTACTCATTTGTTCCAACACTTTGTAACGAAAAGCTTCACCTGCATCATGGCTAGATTCACCTGCCATAGGTCCTTCCACCATATTTTCCATTCACTTTCTTGCAAACTTGAATCACCCTTCAGATTTCTTCACCATTCACCAGGATCCCCTGCAAAACTGAATCAACTCTTGATACCACCTGTTATGAAGTAACAGTGAGATCAACTTCCTTCACTTTCACTTCACTTGAATAAGCTCTGATACCACTTTTCACACCCCTACATTAGTGGTACTCTTCCAACCGCACTATAGTGAGGTGAGGCACCACCGACCCTTTTCTTTTCACCAACACTCATAGTCATGGACTATGCCTAACATTCATACTTAGTTTATTTCTTCATTACCAAGTGTTAAGTTATCCTTTATACAAGATGAAAACCATGAACATTCATCATAATAGCATTAACATGTACAAATGTACAACAATATAAAGAGAGGGGAAACTCCCTGATGTGAGTCTGCCCATATATCAATATATACAAATCTTCAAATTTCAAAGTACAAGTTAAATCTTGGAGGAAACACCAAATTTACACTTAGCCAAATTTTACATTCATCGAAAAACTTGGTTGCCCAGCTTTTCGACACTTCCGAATGATTGCCGCACGTTCTGCCCAACTCTTCATTTACTCCTAAACGACTTCGTTCAGCTCGTCAAATGAACTGTGTCATTTTCCCAACTCGGGCGCGCTCCCCATGTCCATGTCACCCAACCTGAACGCCCTCTACATGCCTCCTCGCACCTCCATTCCCCAGCAAAACACTTATGTTTCATTCAACCAGTCAGCGGACACACCTCTGTGTCACCTCGCACGGACCATCCACCTGAAAGGGGTGTGCCCACCCATGGGTTGCCCATTCACCTAATTGCTTCATTCGGTGGACGCACCCGTCGTGCAGCCCTGCCTGAACCGTTCAACCACCCAGCACGTTTCCACCCGGCCACTCGACGTTAAACGGATGCCCAACCTTGGTCGCCCTCTATGCACGCACTGTTTGCTTGGTTACCTTCACCTATTCTACTCGTTGTGCAGGCACATCCGCAGGTTCCTCGCACTTCACACTTGACTTGTGAGTTCGTTGGTCAAATGCTTGATGAATTTCCACCACAACTCATCACTCATATATATGTTGGCTAGCTCGTTGTGTGTTCACCCAGATGACCTGCCAATCTAACACATCTGTCAGCTTCACCAAGTTTTATCACTATCAGCCTACCCATATAACGTGTGGCTGCTTTCCCACTCATTGGTTCACCCATCGGCCTACCCATTGGTTGGGGCACCTGGGACCGCCCACATGAGTATAAGTGTTTCACCACTTAAAATCCATCGTATATCTTTCAAACTCCTCACGTGACCTATATCTTGCTCAACTCGTCCACACATTGCTCGTGTGCCCTTGCTCTCTGCCAACTGTAGCTTTTCCGCACTTCGTGCAGCTTGCCCAGTGGGTCACTCGTGCTGCTCATCCGTCGTGACAACCACAGGGCATTACACACCCGAACGAATTTACACAGAAGCCCTCACCTAACCCACCTGAATGAGTTTACACAAACGCCCTCAAATGACCCACCCGAACGACCCGCTCGAACAAGTTGACATGGACACCCTTAAAAGACCCGTCCGAACGAGTTTACATGGGCACCCACATGACCAAAATGAAGGCACAAGGGGGAGTCAGGCAAACAAGCTGCACGAACATGCACAAAGCCCACCCGGGTCACAACTTAGAATTTTGATACGGGCTCGTGTGCCTGTGTGTGCCCTCACACTGAATGACCCGCCTGAATGAGTTTACATGAAAGCCCTTGCCTGATCCGCCCAAACGAGTTTACACGGACACCCTCGCCTGACCCGCCCAAATGAGTTTACATGGACGCCCTCAAACGACCCACCTGAACGCGTTTACACGGATGCCCTCAAATGACCCGCCCAAACGAGTTTACATGGACACCCTCAAATGACCCACCCGAACGAGTTTACATGGGCACCCACACGACCGAAACGAAGGCACAAGGGAGAACTGGGCAAACGAGCTGCACGAACGTGTGCAAAGCCCACCCCGGGTCACAACTTAGCATTTTTGATATGGTCTTGTGTGCCCGGGCACTCCCTCACACTGGAAGACTTGACCGAATGAGTTTACACATATGCCCTCGCCTGACCCGCCTAAATGAGTTTACATGGACACCCTTGCCCAACCTGCCCGAACGAGTTTACACGGACGCCCTCAAATGACCTGCCCGAACGACCCCCCCGAACGCGTTTACACGAATGCCATCAAATGACTTGCTTGGATTGTTATAGACATTTTTGTGCCTTACAGTATTGAGCATGAAATGTCCATAATCTAAGGGATCCAAAGTCCCTTAACATGTTGTTCCTACCCCTAGAGGAACAAGGCTAACAAACCACAGCAATTCACAAAAGTTCTCCACCTGAAACTGCTCAAAAACAAGTCAATTCAGGATCATTTCAGTGGCTACACTAGCTGTTTGCACTGAATGTCAAAGCCAACACTGGCTACCTGCATTGAATGTCAACTGGAACACTAGCTACCTGCGCTGAATGAGAATGGACAAGTGGCAGGCTCATTTATCAAGGTGTCAAAACCCAGGAAGCTTCCAAAATGACACTTGCCTCAGGGAATTCGACTGGTGATGAGTAAGAGGTTCCAAATCTCCAAGTGGAAACAAGAACCTCCAAGTGGACTCAAGAACTGACAGAGGGAGAGGACACTAGTCAGATCTGAAGCTGACTCATCCTCTCTCCAAACATCTATATATGGATCTCTCCTCCATGAGATCTAGAGGCTGAAATTTTGTTATTGCAAAGAATTGTTGTTGGTTTGAGACTGGAATCATTGGGTGCTTAATGCTTTGAAGGGGCTGAAGATAGGAATTCCATTTGCTGGGAAAGAGATGCTGGATTGGAGCCCTCTGGGTTGTATCTCTTCCTGAACCTTGTTATTCATCAATAAAGCTATCTTGGTTCCACCTATATGCTGATGTATTTTGATGTATGAATGTATTAGTGTATTTGGTTTATTTCTAATCCTAAACTAGTTATGAATGTGAATATCTGTCTTTGTGTAGTGTTCTTCTCTTGTCGCAAGTAGTTGTTCTCTTGTCGCAAGTAGCTGTTCTCTTGTGATCTTGCAGGAAGTTGTAGCTGGATAAGCAAGAAGGCAAGCAGCTGTGAACACCCAAAGAGAAGGGAGACCAGATCGAGGGACAAACGAAATACACCGGTAAGTCTATTGATATCTCTTCTTTCACATTTCATAAAGGAAGAAACCAGTATAGCTGTACTCGTTTGTTGCTAAGGCACTGTCACACCTTAGGTGGATAGGATCGTCCTGCATAGGCATTTTTCCCCACAACAAATTGGCGACTCCACTGGGGAGATTTGTTTAGTCATTTTATTTGTGTTTCTATCATTTGTTTGTTTCATAGACTTGACAGCAACAATCGAACTACATCTTTTCCGGATGCAAAGTAGACAGTTGCCGCTTTGATCCAGTTACTGGACTAGTCTATGATCTGAACAATGGATTCACAAATGATTTGATGATCCTTGTGATAGATCTTAGTAGCCCTTCAAAGCATCCCTTTGATTACACCTTGCTCATTGCTTTTATTTGGCCTAAAATAGTGAATTAAATAGCAATCTGTGACCCAGAACCTGAGGGAAATGAGAGTTTCTCCTTCAGCGCAGACCCAGTGAAGGGATTCTGCATTTCAACGCAGGTCCCGTGAAGGCTACCTGCGCTGAATGTCAAAACCCCTGTGTTGAGGTTGCGCTGAACCAGTTTGGCCTTGTGCAGCTGGGGTTCTCTGCTCTGTTTTGCCTTGTTTTGATCTCTGATTTTTGCAGCCTGTAACCAGCATAGGTACCAGTTTGATAACACCTTTTCTCTGGTTAGATTCCGCCTCCTTTTGTACAAAAAGACTGTGAGTGTTTTTATGTGTTTGTGGCGTCATTTACAGTTTTCCTTTGCATGAGTGAAATAGTCATCCTGTAGCCCTTGATTCAGATCTATTGATTGTGATCTTAGAAGAGAGTTCATTGGCTGTTTACAGATTGATTATGCATTTGCTTTTGCTTATTGGTTTGAGTTTGTCTCTTTCAAGTGTCAAAACAAGTCTTCATTTCGAAAATCGTTAAGTGTTGTAATCTCTTCTATCTTCTCTGATTTCGAAAAAGTAAACTTGTTTGTATTGTCATTTAAAAGCAAATTCAAAGTTGTACAAAAAGCTTTCTTTGTAGGCATCAATATTAAGAAAGCGGAAAACAAACACCTGCATTGTGAATTTGCATTTGATAGTTTGCATGTTGGATTTAGGAAAAGTGCATTAGAGTGTGCTGATTGCTCTTTGAGAAAAGATGGTGTCTTTCTTTTCCCTTAGTAGCTAGGATTTTCAAAGTTGAAAAGATATAAAGCTTGCTTATCATCTTTAGACTGCATTTAGGAATTTGTATCATACATCTTGTGGTGAACCTTGAAAGGAAAACTTTAAAAAGATCAACCTAAAATAAATTGAATGAACTTAACAACGCTTTGTAACATAACACTCAACATAGAGGTCTAGGCTAGAGACGTGTTCCGGCGTCGTTAAGCCTGGTGACTGTCGATCTCGTGGATGGTGGGTGATTCCTCCTGAGGGACGATAGCAGCAGTACGGATTGTGCTCCCACGTACCGTCGCGTATATATTGGGAGACCCCTATAGGCATAAAACCTTTATCCTTAAGAAGTCGTGTCGGCCGCCCTACTGATCTCAATGCACTGAACACAGCATTCAGGAAGATCGATCGCCCGTACCCTAAAAAGTATTCTGCGGTTTTGCGAAAAGTTTGGCACACCCTCTGCCTAGAACTCCAGAGCAATTCTTTTTGGCCTTTTTCAGACTCTATAACGGAAAAAGTCCATCCGAGCATTTTTCACTTTGGGCTCGTTAAAACATCGAAGGAGACTAGAGTCATCTTTAGCTTTTTCTCGACTCTTTAAAACTGAAAAAGCAAGTTGTGTCTAAAGCGTCGTTAAAATTTATTTTAAACGGAACAATCACCCTTTAATTCCTATGTTGATCTTTAGGTTGAAAAAATGGAGCACACCAACCAAGGAATTCCCCTTGGTGGAAATCCTAGTCCCTTCTCCTCTTGGGGAGATGTTGGTGCGCCCCACATGGCCACATTGTCGCTTCCAGGACTGACAATTGGCCTGCCGGTCTGGCTCTTTTCAACCAATGTCGTTCAGAACACCACCATTCCTGAATAGTCGAGTCAACAGTTAGACCAGACCAGAGTTGCCAACCAGCCTTCTACTTCATCTAACTCTTCCTCACCTCCTTCCTCTTCGATTGACGAAACTAGTAAAACAAAAAACCAGGTTCCTAAGGAGAAGAAGGAAAAGAAGAAGAAAGAGAAGAAGAAGAAGAAGGAGCCAAAGGCGACTGGGGGCAAACAAGTTTCGTCTGAAAAAATCCACACACAGCACTGACCAGGCCTAAATCGCCATGTGTCATATGCAAGGGAGACCATTTCCACAGAGATTGTCCCTGTATCCCTCGAATACTAAGGGACTGGTCTCCCTGTTTGCACAATTCGGTAGCATCAACCTCTGATAGCCATGTTGACTGCTCACCATCGACTAGTGAAAGTGAAGTCCCAGGACAGAGAGGGAAATCAAGATTTCCCTGCAAACTGTGTGAAGGTGATCACGCCATCCACCGTTGTCCCTTCTTAGACGAGGCTAAAAGAGTTCTGGAAGATCGCCCAATTTTACGAGCGCAACTTCCTCTTGGATATCAAAAACTCCTGCCAAGTCCTTCACTAGTTGAGAACCCGGCTGGCCCGCCCAGGTGGTCAGCCGAAGCACCTATCATTGAAGATGAACCGTCTAGATCCATGCCTGACGAAAGTCAAAAGGTTGATACGACAGTTGACCCGGTTTTGCCTTCAGAGGCTCTATCTTCGAATGATACCATCACAGAGGAGAATAAAGACGACACCGTCCAAATTCTCTTCATCAACACTGACTCTGATGAACAAGGGGGCAATGCCCCCATTCCTTTATCGCATGAAGGAAGTTCGTCAGATTGATATCCGGCCGTCTATTCGTTCCCACCACCAAGCAACCTGGTTGTGTCCTTTGACTGGAACCAACTAGGCAGACCCCGGTTGCCAGCAAGCATACCATTCAGAATTATCGTTCAAATATACAAAATGGTGATGGCTGGCACTATCATTGATGAGGGGGCATCTGTGAGTATCCTTTCCTCTATTGCTTGGAAAGCGCTTGGTTCGCCAACGCTTTTGCCCGAAATGAGAAATCTATCGGGCTTTGATAAAGGAATCAATCGACCTTTAGGGATCCTCCCCAATGTGCCCATAACATTGAAAGGGAAGACCATTCAAATGAACGTGATGGTCATTCAAGGACCCTTGGATTATAACCTACTCCTTGGACGAGACTATATATATTGCATGGGAGCCATCGTCTCCTCACTCTTTAGAGTAATGTGTTTTCCGCATGAAGGAAGAATGGTCAAGCTCGTAGACCAACTTTCGTTTCCCGGATCATGCATCGCAAATAGTCATGTACCATCCCTAAATGGTCTATTCACGCAAGAAGTGTCTCAACCCACGGTTCGTCCTCCTGATGAGTGCGAGTAATCCGGGAGGATATGACTGGAACCCAGGGGGCATGCGTCCAGGTCTGCTTCGGCAGGGAAACTTTGGGTATAGAGTAGGTTTCCGCGGGAGAATATGACTAGTCTGTACCCCGTCCGTAGAGCAAGAGGGGTTATTCTAGAATAAGATTCTTTTGTCAAAGTTATGTGAGTTGGCGGGAATCGCCACTCACCTTTGTCTATTTCGGTAGACATTGCTGAGGAAGTGTTTTGTTTGAAAGAATAACAGAACAATCTTTGGGTAGCCTGAAAGAGGTAGGCCTCTCCCGGTAAATCAAATGTTTTATCTGCAAATTGAGGGGTAACCTTGAATCGTACTTTATACCTGGGGGCATGCAAACCTTTTGGAGTGCACGCAAAGAGCGGTTATTTATCTGTTTTTTGGGTTAGCCGTTTCCTAACTTGCATAAAGAAGGATGCGGAGCAAAGCTTAGTGAGATGAAGCTCCATAAAAAATAGAATCTTGATAAGACACTCTTATCATATGACTGGGTATTCAAGCAGTTTTAGCACAAAGTTCATGCTCGTTAAAAAATAAACGCAAGATCCGAGCAGTTTTAGCGCATAGTTCATGCTCATTAAAAAATAAAAATAAGATCGAGCAAATGTTTCCACCCGCGTTTAAGCTCGTTAAAAAATGAACTATCCCGGTAAATAACCACTGTGAATGTAATATCATCAGCCATTAAAGCCTTGGTCGTGTTTGCACCGTCACCTCCACTTTTCATTTGGCCGATCGTTCACCTCGATATGATTGTTTACCCATTTTGAGGAACAGCTGCGAAGAGTGATTTCACCTAGCCATCCTTGTGACACTGCCGTGATTGGAAAATTCCAACCTGTACCTGGAATCAACTGCTAACCCTATTTATCACTCGTTCCTCAAAAGACGAGTCTTCTTTAAGCTATTTTCAGCTGACTCGTAAAATATGAAAAGATTGCCAAGTCCTTGGCCTTCCAGCTCATTAAAGGGGCAGGAAGAGCTATCCCTCCTCTAGATTTTAATCTTTTTGGACCTGAGGGATTATTGCACAAAAAGATCGAGCGCTTGTTTTATTCGGCTCGTTAAAACTATCGAAAACTCATCCCTTCTGTATTGTTTTATACTTTTTCGAACTTAAGGGATTAGATGACGAAAAAGGACTTTTGGAGTTAACTTTATGTATCTTTTCAGACTCTCTAAAAATGAAAAGAACCGAGTTGTCCTTGTCGTTAGACTCGCTAAAATCATTAAATAGCGACAAACTTGTCTTTAGACGAGAACGAGTTTCACTATCGCTAGGCTCGTTAAAACATAGCGATGGGCTTGCCCGAAGGGCAGGTTATAGAACAAGCATATGTTATCCTCCTCAAGCTTGACAAAAATAAAGAGGTACTGGTCAGCAATGACTGGGGAAAAATTGGGAGAAACTAAAGAAAACTTTGATGGTAGCAAGTCGCTCTTGAACGTGACACTTTTCCTCCGTACCACAATCGGGTTGGGTTGTTTCATTCACCGGTCACATCCATTGTCTCACCATACCATCCATATTTGGGGTAATGCTACCAATCCATCGTATCAGTGTCGCCACATGTTCAAGAGAAGTCGTTCAGAAAGAGTCAACCGTGTCCCATCCACTGCCATACATTATCCTTCATCCTTTCATGACCGCCACCTTGAATCATATGTCACAGATCGTTTTCACCTCCATTAAAATCATTAGCTCCGTTCCGTGTCACTGATGTGGGATTCATTAAGGCCCTCCTGTGACGGATCGCTTCTTGTCGACATCAGCTCATTATCCAAGAAGTTGATCTAGGAACACCCCCTTCAGTACTTTGAATCTTGCATGCCACAATGGCAAGTTTCTCACTTCCGGCAACAGGTATACATCAATGACCTTCGAACGAAAGATTTTGCATGGTGTTCGACGCCAAGTCCTTTATTCACACCACGTGAATTGTACTGTAGTACCTTGAGGGTCATTATCATTATCGGTGATTCCTCTCGCGCTTGTTAACGGTTTACATCATTGACCAGTAATCAAGCGATGTCTTTCCATGTTCGACTTCAGAACATTTCTCACATGGATCGACTTGTACTTAGAGTGAAGATCGAACGAGTTTGAAGACCCCAGATCTAGTTTCATCCATCCGGGCTGCGATATATATTCAGGAAAGATAAAGACATTGACATGTACATCATTGCAGCAGATAATCATCCTACTCAAAGGATGATAATTTCATCAAAATTATCAGTCTACCATCAGACGATTGTCTGTTCTATGTACAGAAAAATGTATTTATAAAGCTGAGCATGGGAATGCCCGCCTCAGCTAGATCATGAAAGCAATATGAAAAATAATGTATTGTATTGTATCTTATTACAGGTCTCCTCCCAGCATTGGATGAACTTCGGATCCCCCTAATAAAGCATTTCGCCCAATAAACAGCCTCATACTTTAGGGGGCAACTGTTATAGACATTTTTGTGCCTTACAGTATTGAGCATGAAATGTCCATAATCTAAGGGATCCAAAGTCCCTAAACATGTTGTTCCTACCCCTAGAGGAACAAGGCTAACAAACAACAACAATTCACAAAAGTTCTCCACCTGAAACTGCTAAAAAACAAGTCAATTCAGGATCATTTCAGTGGCTACACTAGCTGTTTGCGCTGAATGTCAAAGCCAACACTGGCTACCTGCATTGAATGTCAACTGGAACACTAGCTACCTGCGCTGAATGAGAATGGACAAGTGGCAGGCTCATTTCTCAAGGTGTCAAAACCCAAGAAGCTTCCAAAATGACACTTGCCTCAGGGAATTCGACTAGTGATGAGTAAGAGGTTCCAAATCTCCAAGTGGAAACAAGAACCTCCAAGTGGACTCAAGAACTGATAGAGGGAGAGGACACTAGTCAGATCTCAAGCTGACTCATCCTCTCTCCAAACATCTATATATGGATCTCTCCTCCATGAGATCTAGAGGCTGGAATTTTGTTATTGCAAAGAATTGTTGTTGGTTTGAGACTGGAATCATTGGGTGCTTAATGCTTTGAAGGGGCTGAAGATAGGAATTCCATTTGCTGGGAAAGAGATGCTGGATTGGAGCCCTCTGGGTTGTATCTCTTCCTGAACCTTGTTAGTCATCAATAAAGCTATCTTGGTTCCACCTATATGCTGATGTATTTTGATGTATCAATGTATTAGTGTATTTGGTTTATTTCTAATCCTAAACTAGTTATGAATGTGAATATCTGTCTTTGTGTAGTGTTCTTCTCTTGTCGCAAGTAGTTGTTCTCTTGTCGCAAGTAGCTGTTCTCTTGTGATCTTGTAGGAAGTTGTAGCTGGATAAGAAAGAATGCAAGTAGCTGTGAACACCCAAAGAGAAGGGAGACAGGATCGAGGGACAAATGGAAGACACCGGTAAGTCTATTGATCTCTCTTCTTTCACATTTCATAAAGGAAGAAACCAGTATAGCTGTACTCGTTTGTTGCTAAGGCACTGTCACACCTTAGGTGGATAGGATCATCCTGCATAGGAATTTTTCCCCACAACATGGATGACCCACCCAAACATGTTGACACGGACGCCCTCAAATGACCCGCTCAAATGAATTTACATGGGCGCCCACACGACCAAAACGAAGGCACAAGGGAGAGCCAAGAAAACGAGCTACATGAACATGCGCGAAGCTCACCTGGAGTCACAACTTAGCATTTTTTATACGGGCTCATGTGTCTGTGCATGCCCTCGCACTAAAAAACCCAACTGAATGAGTTTACATGGATGAACTTACCTGACCCGCTCGAACGAGTATACATGGACACCCTTGCCTGACCTGCTTGAATGAGTTTACACATACGCCCTCACCCGACCTACCTGAACAAGTTTACATGGACGCCCTCAAACAACCTGCTCGAATGACTTTCCCGAACGAGTTTACATGGATGCCCTCAAACGACCTGCCCAAACAAGTTGATACAGATGCCCTCAAATGACCCACCCGAACGAGTTTACATGGGCACCCACACGACTGAAAAGAACGCATAAGGGAGTTAGGAAAATGAGATGCATGAACATGCACAAAGCCCACCCCAGGTCATAACTTAGCATTTTTTATATGGGTTCATGTGCTCGGGTGTGCCCTCACACTAAACAGCCCGCCCAAACGAGTTTACATGAATGCCCTCGCCCGACCCGCCTGAAAGAGTTTACACGGACGCCCTCGCCTGACCCGCCTGAAAGAGTTTACACGGACGCCCTCGCCCGACCCGCCAGAATGACCCACCTGAATGAGTTTACATGGACGCCCTCAAATGGCCTACCCAAATGAGTTTACACATACACCTTCAAAAGACCCACCCAAATGAGTTTACATGGACGCCCTCAAATAACCCCCCCGAATGACCCGCTTGAACGAGTTTACACGGACGCCCTCAAACGACCCGCTCGAATGAGTTTACATGGGTGCCCACACAACCGATATGAAGGCACAAGGGAGGGCCAAGAAAACGAGTTGCACGAACATGCACAAAGCCCACCACGGGTGACAACTTAGCATTTTTGATACGGGTCCATGTGCCTGGGCACAACTTCACAGTGAACAACTCGACATAATGAGTTTACACGAACACCCTAAAATGACCTGCCCGAATGAGTTTACATGAGTGTCCTCGAATGACCCACTTGAACAAGTTTACATGAACACCCTCAAATGACCTGCCCGAATGAGTTGACATGGACACCCTCAAACGACCCATCTGAATGACCCACCTGAACGAGTTTACACAGATGCCCTCAAACGACCCGCCCGAATGAGTTTACACAGACACCCTCGAATGACCCACCTAAACGAGTTTACATGGATGCCCTCAAACAACCTGCCCGAATGAGTTTAAATAGACACCCTCAAACGACCCACCCAAACGAGTTTACATGGGCACCAACACTACCAAAATGAAGGCACAAGGGAGAGCTGGCCAAATGAGTTGCACGAACATGCACAATGCCCACCCTGGGTCACAACTTAATATATTTGATACGAGCTCATGTTCCCAGGTGCGCCCTCACACTGAACGACACGACCGAATGAGTTTATGCAGGCACCCTCAAATGACCCACCCAAACGATTCTACATGGAAAAGACCCACCTAAACGAGTTTCCATGGAAAATGACTCGCCCCAACGAGTTTACATGGCCGCCCTCAAACGACCTACCGAACGAGTTTACACGGCCACCCTCAAACGACCCACCCGAATGAGTTTACACGGGCGTTCTCAAACGACCCGCCCAAACGAGTTTACATGGGTGACATCAAATGACCCATCCAAATGGGTTTACATGGGCACCCTCAAACGACCCGCCTGAGTGAGTTTACACGACCGCTCTCAAACAACCTGCCCAAGCGAGTTTACACAACTGCCCTCAAGCAACCTGCCAAAACTAATTTACATGGAAAACGACCTTCCCGAATGAGTTTACATGGACACCTTAAAATGACCCGCCTGAACAAGTTTACATGGCAAACAACCCACCTGAACGAGTTTACATGGCAAACGACCCACCTGAATGAGTTTACATGGAAAATGACCCTCAAATGACCCACCTGAATTATTTTACATGAAAAATGACCCTCATGAACAAGTTTACATGGGAGCCCTCAAACGACCGGGCCGAATGATTTTACATGGCAAATGACTCGCCTAAACGAGTTTACATGGGCACCCTCAAATGACCCACTCGAACGAGTTTACATGGAAAACGACCTGCCTGAATGAGTTTACACGGGCAAACAACCCACCCGAATGGGTTTACATGGGAAAATGACCTACTCGAATGAGTTTACACTGCAAACGACTTACCCGAACGAGTTTACATGGGCTCCGACACATGACCAAAATGAAGGCACAAGGGAGAGTCGAGCAAACAAGCCGCACGAATGTGGACAAGGCCCACCCCCGGTCACAACTTGGCATTTTTGATATGGCCACATGTGCCTTGGGCATCCTCACACAACATGACATGACCCGACCCGACCTGACCTACCCCAACGTGTTTGCACAGGCACCCACACATGACACATCCCGACCCGCCTGAACGAAATTTGGGGTTACCATGGGTGCACGACCTGAACGAAATTTGGGGTTTCCGTGGGTGCACAACCTGAATAAAGGCACAAGGGAGCATCAGGCAAACGGGCCACATGAACGTGCAGAAGGCACACAGGCGGTCACAACTTTGCATGGCCACATGTGCCTAGGCACCCACACACGGCATGACACAACCCGACCAGCCCTGGGCGAGCCAACTCGACCCGCCCGAACGCATTTGTAAGGGCACCCACACAAGACACGACACGACCCAACCCAAACAAAATTTGGGGTTTCCATGGGTGCACAACTCGAATGAAATTTGGGGTTTCCTTGGGTGCACAACCCGAATGAAGGCACAAGGGAGTGTCGGGCAAACGGGTTGCACGAACGTGTAGAAGGCACACAGGGGGTCACAACTTAGCATTTTTGGCACTGCCACGTGTGCTCGGGCACCCACGCACGACACAACCTGACCCGCCCTATAATGCCCATGAGTTGCAGTTGGTGGACGAGAAAGTCAAGATGCAGGTCACACGAAGCAAAATGAAGGAAATGTGAAGTGTTTGGGCATTGGCATGGTTATACCGTGTGGGTGGTCCCAGGCGAGCCAATGGGCAAACCACCACATGGGTGGACAGTCCTGGGAGAGCCAACGGGTGGGCCGACAAGCGAATTATTAAATGGGCTAATAGATGATTCATGTGGGTGGTAGGTCAACCGAATGCCCAAACGATGTTTGGGCGGGTATGTACAACCAACGACGAGTTGTGAGGAGGCATTCATTTGAATGGCTAAGTATTCGGTGAGGAGTGTTAGCTAAGGCATAGTTCTAGGGTGTTGTAGGCTGTGTGGATGTGCCCACATGATGGTTGAACCAAAGAGTAAGTTGCAAGTGTCGCAGTTCGGATGGAGGCATCAGTTGTGCAGAGTGCGCCCGAGTTGGGTGAGGATGACACGGTCGTGCAGAGCGCACCCAGGTTGGGCAACACGGACACAGATGGTGGGTGCCTAAGTTGGGCAAGTGACATGGCAAGCTGAATGAAGGGTGGTTGAATCGAAGGACATGAACCGGAGTTTGTGTAGGTGGTACTACGTGCGGCCCACCGAACGAAGGGAGGTCGAAACCGTGAATGGGAGTTCAGGCAATAGGCGACACAGGTGTGTGTGCGCCCACCGAACGAAGGCACAGTTGGGTTGAATGATAATTTCGGGCAAGGTAACATGGTGAGGGTGTTTACTAAATGAATGGTGAATGAGTTGGGTGAGGAAGTGCGACGGGTTGTGAAGGAAGGCGACCGATGTGCGGACGTGCCGAGTAGGCATGCACGATGACACGGGTGGGTGCCCAAGTTGTGAAAATGGCACGACGAGCTAAACGAACGCATTTAGGGGTGAGTGAAGAGTTGGGTAGAACATGCGACAACCATTCAAAGGTTTCGATGAGTTGGATAACCATGTTTACCAAAAGTTGTAAAATTGGGTAAGCGTAAATTTGGGGTTTCCTCCAAGATTTAACATGTACCTGAAATTTATATATATATATATATATATATATATATATATATATGTATATATATATATATATGTATATATATATATATATATATATATATATATATATATATATTATATATATATATATATATATATATATATACTATATATATATCATATATATATCTATATATATATATATATATATATATATATATATATATATATATATATATATATATATATATATGGGCAGACTCACATTGGGGAGTTGCCCCTCCCTTTATACTGTCATGCATTTATACATGTTGATGTTGTTATGATGAATGTTCATGGTTTTCATCGTGTGTAAAGGATAACTTAATACTTGGTAACAAAGAAATAAACTACGTACGAATGTTAGGCATAGTCCATGACCATGAGTAATGGTGAAAAGAAAAGGGTCGGTGGTGCCGCACCTCGCTATAGTGCAGTTGGAAGAGTAACGCCAGTGTAGGGTTGTGACAGGTGGTATCATAGCTGATGAACTGAATCAAGGAGCTAATTCTACGAGAAGGCCAAAGACTTGAAGTTCAAGTTTTGCAGGTGACAAGTGGTATATCAGGGTGATTCAGGGTTGCAAGGAAAGTGGATAACTGAGATGGTAGAATGACCTATGGCAGGTGAATCTAGCCATGATGCAGTGGAAGCTTTTCAATACAAGGTGTTGGAACAAATGAGTAGATGGAGTTCTGAATGGACTTTGATGAAGGCTGAGAATATACAGATTCGGGAAGGCTATGAGAAGATAAAGGAAGAACTTGAAGAACTCAAGGACCAATTTGAGGATGAGGATCTTGCAGATGTGACAACAATAGAGGATGAACTTGAGATTGATTAAGTTGGACCAAGATCATGTAGTTTGCAGACATGGGTGGATGAGGAAACTCACATGAAGGAGCCTCATGATGAAGTAAGTACTATTGATACTTGTGTTTCAGTTGAGCATTTGGTAGATGAACCGTATGCAGGGAAGAGCAAAGTCAGTTTACCGATGTAAGGGGGGATATTACCATGGATGTCTACGATGAGACTTTGTATGGAGAAGCAAGGACCATTGACTATTGCAGGACTTGTTGGGGTTGTTTGTGACCTTATGGTAGAAGGTACAAAATCCCGTGACAAGGGAGGAACATGATGATCATTTTGGAAGAATGGATCATGCTTTAGCCACATGGAGAATTGGCTAAGTGCCCAACATGACTCATGGACAGATTAGGGAAGGGCACACACTTGAGTTTGGTGATACTTGGGTGGACTTCTCATGGCCAAGACCAAGAGGAAGTCTTGGTGGAACCTTCAGTGTGGGAGCGATGGTGGAAGAGACTAATGTGATGATGATATGGCTGGGTGACCGAGTTTACTAGACCAGGATTTGTAGGCTTGGATGAGGATGACCGATTGTTGTGATCGGTCTACTTAGTTGGACAACATGGGAAACTTGAGTCATGGACATCAGGTTGGAGACATGGAGCATGGTAGTCTTATCTAGGAACATTACGCAGGAGCACATGTAGAGGTGTCACTTATGGGCATCCAATGAGAAGTGCCAAGGTAGAGATGTTGTGCATGTGGATTTGCTGGTGTGACATGGGATTTTTTGTTTATGAGCTGGTGGAGAGGTTGTGCACTCTTGTACAACAAGGCCATGGACTTGGTTGGATTTGTGTTATGATCTTAACTTGTAAGATGATACCAGAATACCAAATATGTGAAGAAGTATACCAAGAAAATAGAACAATGAGAAATAACAACAAGCATTTTATTATTTAGAAAGCAATGTTTGCTTGCCTCTTTGAGGGGGAAACCTCCAATAGAGCTGAGATCAATTACAAAATAAGACATGATGCTCCTCAAGGGGAGTATCTATCCTTTATATAGGATTCATACATGCAATACCATGGGGCAATACCATGGCTCTTATTAATACCATCTATCTAATACCATGGCCCATTTGCAACTAACTGTGATCCCTTCATTAAATGTGGGTTAATCACTTACAATTATTAATATGGGCTTTATTGACTCTTTACTTAACTATAACTATGACTCGATCCTATTATATAGATAAGAGGGTTAGGGTTGGACCCTAACATGCCCTCACCCATAATAATAGCCTTGTCCTCAAGGCTAAAGCTGCGAAAACTACTGAAGGATAGTGGCTGGTTCCCAGGTTGCATCTTTCAGAGAGGTGTCTTTCCACTTGACGAGGACTTCCTTGATTGTGTGACCACACAGGTGCCATTCTCGTGTGTCAAGAACCTGTTCAAGTTGGAGCCAGATTGACCCTTCTTCAGCCACTTCAGGTAGACTAGTTTGGATTTTTTAGTGGTTCCCAATCACTTTCTTAAGGCATGAGACATGGAATACTGGATGAATTTTTGCAGTGGGTGGCAAAGCTAGCTTGTAGGCGACTTCTCCAATGCGTTGAAGTACTTGATACGGTTCGTAGAATTTTGGAGATAATTTCTGACAACCCTTGTGTTTGAGTGATGTTTGCTTATATGGTTGCAGCCTCAAAAATACCTGATCCCCTTCTTGAAATTGGCGTTCTAAGCGATGTCGATCTGCCTATTGCCTCATGCGGTTTTGGGCTTGATGAAGATTCTCTCTAAGGTGGGCCAGCATGGTTGTGTGGTTCTGTAGGAGTTGATCCACTACTTGTACCTTCAAGCATCTCTTGATATAATAAGTAGGGGAAGGAGTGAGTTGACCATACCCAGACTTAGCCCATTCATTCGGCTAGAGGTAACCACTATACCTAGAGATGTTTCTTTTCTGAAGTGAAACACCTAAGTTAGGTCTCTAGACATTTGTTGACTGATTCAGTTTGACCATCAGTTTGTGGATGATAGGAAGTACTGAGTTGTAGTAGGGTACCTTGTAGCTAGAAGAGTTCCTACCAAAAGTTACTGGTGAAGATCGGGTCATGATCAGACACAATGGAAGTGGGCATGCCATGCAATTTGAAGATCTGATCCATGAAAGATTGAGCGACCAAAGTCGGTGCAAAATGGTGGGGTAGGGCGCAAAAATGAGCATACTTAGAAAGTCTGTCCACAACCACTATGATTACTGACTTGTTTCCTGACTTTGGAAGACCCGTAATGAAATCCATAGGAACCTCCGTCCAGATTGAGGTCGGGATGGGAAATGGCTGTAATGTGCCTAGGGATTTGACTATTTCTCCTTTGTGGCGCTGATAGATGTCAAATTTAGCTACAAAAGTAAGAATGTCCTTTTTCATGCCTGTCCAAAAAAATTATCTTCGAGTGCGAGCATACGTCTTTTGAAAGCCTGAATGTCCGGCAGTGGGAGATGAGTGCAGCTCTATCAAAATGCGGCTTTTGAGGGTGGATGTTGGTGATATTATGAATCTTTCCTTGTAGCGAAGAACCTCATCCTACCATGAGTAGCCCGTTGTGGAATTCAGATCTGCCTACAATTGATTTATGAGTTGGGAGAGCCAGGGATGTGAAAACCATTCCTTGCGAGCCTCTTCAATCCATTCTGGAATGGGAAGGGAAATTGCAAGCAAGGTACTTTCCTCCTCAAAATAGTAGGATAACGCATCTGCTACAATATTTTCATGCCCTTTCTTATAAATGATCTCATAATCATATCCCAACATTTTAGCGAGCCATTTATTTTTTTGTGGTGAGGATAGGCATTACTCCAAAAAATATTCAAGGCTTTGATGGTCTGTGCGGATTTGGAAACATTGCACCAATAAGTATCGTCACCAGGTATATACTGCATGTAAAATGGCCATAATCTCCTTCTCATAGGTAGATTGTCCCAGGTTCTTCCCGCTTAGTTGTTGGCTAGTGAAGGCCAAGGGTCAACCTTCCTACATTAATACCACCCCAATACCAGTACCAAAAGCATCACATTCAATCACAAAATATTTGGTGAAGTCGGGTAGTGCTAAGACTAGAGTGGAACACATGGCATGTTTGAGAGTTGTAAAGGCTTGTTGTGCTTCATCATTTTAGAGGAATGAATTTTTTTTTAGGAGTTTAGTGAGGGGTCTAGCAATGCAACCATAATTGCAGACAAATTTGAGATAGTAGCCTGTGAGACCCAAAATTCCTCTCAAGCTCTTCAAGGTCTTTGGTTGAGGCCAATCTTGCATTGCCTGGATCTTTTTTGGGTCCACCCTGAGACCTTCACACCCCACAATGTGGCCCAAATACTCAACTTCTTCCATGCCAAAAGAGCACTTGGACATCTTAACAAATAATTTATGCTTTTACGGAGCAATTGCAAGAGTAGATCTACATGCTGAAGATGTGTGGCCCAGGTGCGACTGTAGATGAGGATGTCATCAAAGAAAACAAGGACAAATTTTCTGAGATATGGTTGGAGAAGGTGGTTCATAAGTCTCTGAAAAGTGGATGGAGCATTACAAAAACCAAATTTCATGACCAAGAACTCATAATGGCCTTCATGAGTTTGGAAAGCAGTCTTTGGAATGTCTACTTCTTTCATGCAAATTTGGTGATAGCCCGAGCGAAGGTCGAACTTAGTAAAGAATTGAGCCCCATTAGTTCATCCAGCAAATCATCGACAACTGGGATGGGAAATTTATCTTTGGCTGTTAACTTATTGAGGGCCCTTAAGTTTGGACACATATGCCATTCCCCATATTTCTTCAGCACCATGACCACCGACAATGAATAAGGACTAATGTTGGGACGAATGACTCCTGCTTCCAAGAGTTCCTTGATTATTTTTTCAATTTCATCCTTTTGGGTGAACAAATATCTATATGGGTGCACATTTGGTGGTTGGGCCCCTGGGACCAAAGTAATGCTATGATCATCTTCCCCTCTCGAGGGTGGAAGCTCATGAGGCTTGTCAAAGACTGGCAGATGGTTGTTTAAGATCTGTTTCATCTTAGGATGAATATGAAGAGAATTGGGTTCGATGGCATGGATGGCATTAAATTGGGCTATAACTCCATGGTGGCCATCTTTTAACAATTGTTCCATCCGATGTGAGCTGATGATAGAGGGAGCTCCCACCTGGAGTCCACAAAGGGTATATGTGTGGTTGTTCTACTTAAATCTCATATATAACTCCTGGAAATCCATTGTGATTGGGCCAAGTGTGTGAAGCCATTCAGCACCTAGGACAATGTCTCACCCTCCCATGTGTATGGAAAACATGTGGATCTTTAACTGATAATCCCCCATTTGAAGTTTGACATTTTCATAGCGGCCTTCACATTTCATTGTCCCCCCATTAGCAATTTGGAACTAGAAGTTAGAAACTACTCGAAAAAAACAATGCACTGCTTCCACGACTCTTTGACGGATAAAATTATGTGTACTGCCACTATCAATCAAGACTACTACTGGGCAATGCTTGATAAAAACTTTTATTTTGAGAGCTTGGGGAGAAGAAATCCCTGCCAAAGAATGCAGAGACATAACTGGTTCTTCAGGTACATTGTCCTGCTGGTTGTCCTCTTCTTCCTCCTCTGGTTCCTCAAGTGGTGGGTCTTCCTCCGATGAACTGTGATCAATATCATCAATTTGAAAGAATTTGGACTCCTTGCATTTATGCCCGGGGGAGTATTTCTCATCATAGTAGAAACACAATCCTTGCTTTCTTCTTTCCACCATTTATGCTGGTGACACCTTTTGAACCTTGAGTGTTTGGGTAGTGCTTTGAGCCTGTGTGGGGCGACCCTTGGTGATGAAATTTGGGTGATTAGACTGGGCCGCTAATGCACGTTCTACTTCATGAGCTATCCTGCAAGCATGCAGCCATGAGCTAGGGTGGTGCAGTCAGACGTGGGCTTGTATGGCTTCTTTGAGACCACTGACAAAACATTCCACGTAGAAATCATCGTGTAGACCTCCAGTACGAAAAGCTAAGGCTTCAATGGCTGTAATATATTCGTTCATTGTTATTTTCTGTTGAAGCTTAATGAGATGAACCAAAAAATTAGATTCCTAGTCAAAGTGATCCGTAAGAGCTTTTTTGAATGTCTGCCAAGTCAAGGGTCTTCCATAGAAACATTGATTCCATTGCCACCATTGCCATCTTTCATTGTCTAAGTACATGATACCCACAGTAAGCTGAGTCGCATCATCCAAGATGTAATTTAGTGTGAAATATTGCTCCATTTGTGCTATCCATGTGGCTAGGTGAGAGCCATCAAATTTATACATGTCCATCTTGGGTGGTTGCGGATGGGATTGTTGGTGGGTGCCAAAGAGGTGAAGGGACTAGCTAGACTAGCCCTCAATGTTTCCATTGCCAATATATGCCTCCGCGCATTCCTCCACCTTGCCCTTTGAGAGTGTTTCATTTAAGTTCTTTAGCTACAAGATGACATCTTTCAATTGTGATTCAAGGGTGTCAATCCTCTCATTGGCCAATTCTTGAGCTCTAGTTTGTACCATGCACCGATCCGATGTACTTGAAATTTGGGACCGCCCGAAATTTTTGGCACCAACAATTGAATGGTACCACCTTGCTCAACTCGTCAACCTGATTCTTATGGGCTAAGTCTCCAATAAGTTGAATGTCTGCCAAGTCAAGGGCCTTCCATAGCAATGTTGATGCCATTGCCACCATTGCCATCTTTCATTGTCCAAGTACATGATACCCACACTAAGCTGAGTCGCATCATCCAGGATGTAATTCAATGTGAAATATTGCTCCATTTGTGCTATCCATGCGGCCGGGTGAGAGCCATCAAATTTATACATGTCTAGCTTGGGTGGTCACGGATGGGATTGTTGGTGGGTGCCAAAGAGGTGAAGAGACTGGCTAGACTCACCCTCAATGTTTTCATTGCCAATATATGCCTCCGCGTGTTCCTCCACCTTGCCCTTTGAGAGTGTTTCATTTAAGTTCTTCAGCTGCAACATGACATATTTCAATTGTGATTCAAGGGTGTCAATCCTCTCATTGGCCATAGCTTGAGCTCTAGTTTTTACCATGCACTGATCTGATGTACTTGAAATTTAGGACCGCCCGAAATTTTTGGCACTAACAATTGAATGGTACCTCCTTGCTCAGCTCGTCGACTTGATTCTTATGGGCTAAGTCTCCAATAACTGTCCCGGGGGGTCTCAGAATCCGAATGGAGTGCTTAGGAATACTACAGTAGGTGAAACCTAGAAATGTCAATGCTACCCAAAGTCCTGCGAAAATCACGCCCAGGTATAGGAACCCACATAATTAGTCAGATCTGAATGGCAGATATGATTGTTGCGACAACTACAGAGCCTAAACTGCTAGATCTAGATGGCTGATCTGATGGATATGATAGATCTGAATGGCTAATCTAATATATCTGAACGACAAAACTGATTGCTGCTGCGGATATGATGGATCTGATAGATTTGAATGGCGGAACTGATTGTTGCTGCTATGAAAAAACCCCACCTGCGAGATCTGATCTGGAAAATATTATGCTTGATACAGAGATAGAGAAGGGAACTATGGTCTCTAGGAGTGTCAGGTGCTATAGATCACAATATACATAAGGTTCTGACAGTAGTACTCAGCCCAATTTTCCAGGGCACTAACCAAGGAGGATCAACCATACCCTTAGCTGTACAACCTGACTACCCTATCGTATACATAAGTAATCTCTCTGAGTGTTGTTCTCGGTGTACTATAGCATCAAGACGACTGACAGCTTATCTATGGCGAGGTTTCAAGGGAGCTAGGGGGCTTCTGATATACCTAGAGGTTACTTGGAAGACAACCTGTGTGTGGTTCTATCTAATCTGCTACTACTCGAAGGGGTAACCACAAGGGTTACAAGGGAGTCCAACAAGCGTGACCACCTCTTGTATTTTGTGCATGCATGCCTCCCAAAATCCATAGGTTTATGCACTCAATGATAGATCCCATGGTTTAAAGACACCAAAACACGTCTCTACCCAACAAAAAAAAATTGCTAAAAATTGGAGATCCCATCGGCCTTGGAAAGCGCTTTGATACCACTTGTTATGCTCTTAGCCTGCACGACGATACCAAAATACCAAACATGCAAATAAATATAAACAGAACATAGAACAATGAGAAATAACAACAAGTATTTTATTATTCAGAAAGAAATGTTCACTTGCCTCTTCGAGGGGGCAACCTTCAATAGAGCTAAGCTCAATTACAAAATAAGACACGATGCTCCTCGAGGGGAGTCTCTATCCTTTATATAGGATTCATACATGCAATACCATGGGGCAATACCATGGTTCTTATTAATACCATCTATCTAATACCATGGCCCATTTGTAACTAACTATCATCCCTTCATTAAATGTGGGTTAACCACTTACAATTATTAATATGGGCTTTATTGACTCTTTACTTAACTATAACTATGACTCGATCCTATTACATAAATAAGGGGGTTAGGGTTGGACATTAACAATTTGTGAGAAGGCTATGGAGCATTCCTACTACATGGAGAGATGAGGCATCTTGCAGAGACCTTTGGGCCGAGACATGTATGCTTGTTGGGATGTTGTTTGGAGATGATTCATGGAGCTCATGATGACATGAGGTTGTGACTTTTGGAGACTTCATATATGGTCGAATTGGAGGATCTGATGCATTGAGGAGCTAAGATCAGGGAATTTGATGTAGGATGCGGTGCATACTTTTGAGTACATGTATGGGTGTGCTTGAAAGAGTGACTTGATGTGGAGGATCAATATGAGACACTTTGGAGTGATGGATTTACAACGATGATGATGCCTTGGTTGCAACACTTGGACATGGGTTGAGCCAAGACTTAACCACTTTTAACATATGGGAGCTGATTGATCTATGATCATGGGAAGCACATGGATAGCATGCTGCAGATGAGATGAAGGTTAATTCATGGACCTGAGCATGGCTTACACTTATATGGAGATGGATTCTTGATTGAGTTGGTGTTGTGACAGGATGTTCTGAGAAATGACTGATGATGGCATAAGGATGTGCATTCTTATGGTTTGAGCGTGATAGTTGGACTGATCACCTGACTTGTTCAAATCATCAGTCTCAAGCAGTGTACAGAGATGTGTTAGCATTATGTTGGAGTATCATGGCAATAGTTCACATGATGACGATACATGATGAGGTCGACACGAGATGTTGCAGTGAACATGTAGCTTGAGATGGAGGGGCCAACCTTCCACGATGGGAGCAACATGTGGAGATTGCAACGAGGTGGTTGATGATCATGGATTGAGGAGACTTTTTGGAGTATGACATACCAGTGGATTATATGCCTTGGTATGGATATCTTGGTGACAGATGGTTGCCAGGATGAGGGATTGTCGAAGACGACAATGATTTCAAGTGGGGGAGAATGTAACACCCATGAGCTACGATTGGTGGACGAGCGAGTCAAGTCATAGGTCGCACAAAAAAAATGGACGAAATGTGAATTGTTTGGGTGTTGGCATGGTTATACCATGTGGGTGGTCACGGGTGACCCGATGAGCGGGCGAGTCGACGAGCGAACCACCACACGGGTGGGTGGTCCCGGGCCGGCCGATGGATGAATTAGTGAACGAGCCGACGGACGAGTCATGTGGGTGATAGGTAGGACGAATGTCCAAATGATGGTTGGGTGGGTATGTATAACCAATGACGAGTTGGTGAGGAGGCATTCATTCAAACGACGAAGTCTTCGGTGAGGAGTCTGAGCTAAGGAATAATTCTGCGACACAGCAGGGCGTGTAGATGTGCCCACATGATGGGTGAACCGAAGGGTAAGTCACAGGTGTCATAGTTCAGATGGAGGCATCGATCATTCAGAGCGTGCCTGAGTTGGGCGACATAGTCATGCAGAGTGCACCTGAGTTGGGCGAGGGTGACACGGTTGTGTAGAGTGCGCCCAGGTTGGAGGACAAAGACATGGAGGGCGGGTACCCGAGTTGGGTATGTGACACAGTGAGCCAAATGAAGGGTGGTTGAACTAGAGGATGTCAATGGGAGTTTGTGTAAGCAATACTACGTGTGGTCCACCGAACCAAGGGAGGTCAAAACCGTGAACGGGAGTTCAGGCGAGAGGCGATACGAGTGCCTGTGCACCTACCAAACGAAGGCACGGTTGGGATGAAGGATAATGTCAGGCAGGGTAACATGGTGAGGGCATTCACTAAATGAATGGTGAATGAGCTGGGTGAAGAAGTGTGACGGGTTGTGAACGAAGGCAACTGATGTGCGGACGTGCCAGGTAGGAATGCACGATGACATGGGTGGGTGCCCAAGTTGGGAAAATGGCATGACAAGCTGAACGAATGCATTTAGGGGTGAAATAAGAGTTGGGAAGAATGTGTGGTGACCATTCGGAGGTGCTGATGAGCTGGGCAACCAATTTTGTTGAAAGTTTTAAAATTGGCTAAGTGTAAATTTGGGGTTTCCTCCAAGATTTAACTTGTACATGAAATTTATATATATTGATATACGGGCATACTCACATCGGGGAGTTGCCCCTCCCTTTCTACTATCATGCATTTATACATGTTAATGTTGTTATGATGAATGTTCATTATTTTCATCATGTATAAAGGATAACTTAATACTTGGTAATGAAGAAATAAACTAAGTACGAATGTTAGGCATAGTCCACGACCTCAGATTATTGGTGAAAAGAAAAGGGTCGGTGGTGCCGCACCTCACTATAGTGCGGTTGGAAGATTAGCACGAGTGTAGGGGAATGACATGCCCAAATTAAATTTTGGGTTTCCATGGGTGCACGACCCAAATGAAGGCACGAGGGAGTGTCGGGCAAATGGGTCGCACGAATGTGCAGAAGGCACATTGGTGGTCACGTCTTAGCATTTTTTGCATGGCCACGTGTTCCCTAGCATCCACACATGGCACGACACAACCTGAATCGACTCGCCATAATGCGTTTGCATGAGCACCCACACATGACACGACCTGACCCACCCAAACGAAATTTGGGGTTTCCATGGGTGCACGCCCTGAACGAAATTTGGGGTTTCCATGGGTGCACGACCCAAATGAAGGCACGAGGAAGCGTCGGGCAAACGGGCCATACAAACGTGCAGAAGACACACGGGTGGTGATGACTTAGAATTTTTGGCAAGGTCACGTGTGCCCAGGCACCCACACATGGCATGACACGACACGACCCAACCTGTCCTCGGCGAGCCGACCCGACCCGCCTGAATGAAATTTGGGGTTCCCATGGGTGCACGACCCGAACAAATGCACGAGGGAGTGTTGGGTAAATGGGACACATCAATGTGTAGAAGACACATGGGTGGTCACAACTTAGCATTTTCGGCATGACCACATGTGCCCGGGAACCCACACATGGCACGACATGACATGACCCAGCCCGCCTGAATGAAATTTGGGGTTTAAATGGGTGAACGACCAGAACGAAGGCACGAGGGTAGGAATATATTTGACTCTAATACATAAATATACCTAGTGTAACATGCCCTTAAGGTCTTCAACATTTTCTTTTGACTCTTCGACTCACCTATAACACTTTAACATGTGCTAGGCCTATTTCAATGAGCAAGAAACTCAATGATATATATACATATATATATATATATATATATATATATATATATATATATATATATATATATATATATATATATATATATATATATTTCTTTTCTTGAATAAATACAAATATCAAAAGTACATTTATGAAGACCGAACCCAGTTACACTTTCTTCAACACCCCCTCTTAACTAGGGAGGTATTCATAAATCATTACAAGGTGTTTGCCTATTTTTCAATCTTGAATAATTCACATAAGAGAAACTGGATTGGCAACCCATCTATTATAGCATCATAGTAGCCAACATTGTTCATAACAAGGCCTTAACTAACAGCTTTACCTCTCATAAGATCAGAGCACAATGTTGGTGATTCCAATGGCTTATAAACACCTTAGTAACTGTCTCTCAAGGTACATACCCACCCAGGTGTTCCCTGAGTATGACCTTCTAGGACAATTCTTGTCTTTGGTAGCCAACCCTCAAAGAATATCGCTCCTCTTGCCTACTTTGTCTTGGATGCCCTACACATCCTCAAAGAGCATCATATGCCAAATGATTACCCAATCCTCCCATTCTTTCTTGCCAATAGAAGACAAGAATGTTTTGTCTATCCCTTCCCCTTGATTGAGGAATACATGCCCAAGTTTCCTCTGACAAGGAACTTGCTAAAGCTCCTTTGTAGTTAGGAACTCGTTAGAACTCCCTCTTAGCTAGGGACTTGTCCATTCATCAACAACATCTTCTTCATGGGTCCTTCAGCTTCTTGATCTCCTTCTTTCCTTCGATGTCATGAAGTCTTTATTTGAACTTCTTCTTGGCAGGGTACCGGCCACCAATCACTTTCCCTCCTGGTTTGTCATGTCATTGCTCCCTTCGTGGAAAGTGGCCTTCTTGGTATATATCAAGTCCTTTTTGTAATCTAGCTGCTCCTTTGTCATCTTGTATATCCTTCATAATACTTATCATGTGGATGCTTAGTTGTACTTGTTTGTTCCCATACTTTGATTTAGTGGCCCTTCACGACTTCATAGTGATATTGCTTCAACATCAAATGGTTCTTTTGTTGGATGGCCTCTTCATCATGACATATTTGTAGAGTTGAATCGGTTATCTGCACCTTACTATCTCTAAGGCCTTTGTAGGTGTCAAGGGTCCTTTGATCTTTTTCTTCCTTTGTTAGAGTTGCCATGCCTTCTTTCGAGAGATGTTGAGGAATCTTGTCAAATAGTTATTCTTTGTGACCACGATGTCCTTCACATGCTTGATCTCTTTCTTCATTTGCTTCTTCTTGGATTGATTAGTCAACCACCTTATACTCCTTATGAGAGCACTTCTTCATGTTGACCTTTACTTCATTGTAGTACATGCCTCCGAGCATATCGTTGGTGAAAGAGATCCTTTTATTCTTGATCATGATTCTAGAACTTTTCCCATGACCCAATATATATGATGACATGACTTAAACTTTGATGCATACATACCTCATCTTGATTATTCTTTTATCATCTCAGCTTTATTTGATAGTTCTCCTTGATTGGTGTAGCCTTTCTTGCTTCATCTACTCTCGCTTTTATATCATCCTTTCTTGAATCCCATAAATGGGACTCCCAATGAGACATCTACCGCTTTATATACGAACCTTATTTTGAAGATTCTATTAGAGGATCTTGAAGACCCTTACCTTGCAAATGTTTCTTCCTTTGATGATGGAGGCCTTCTAAGAATTTTGATTGTGATCAATCATTTTTTCTTTGTGGATGAGACCCTATAATAGGTATGCTCCTTCTATGTGAATATCTTGAGCTATATCTACACCATGCTTCTATATTCTAGAAGATATATTTAACCATGCAATCTATTCTACTTCTATATGCTCCTATACTACTCAAAACTTTTAAAGAAGACTCTAAGTAAAGAATTTTACTTAGTCATAGGAGGATCTTCCTTCTTTTGCTTCCTGTCGTCTTCTTTAACTTCTTGAGTTACATGAGATTCTTCCATTTTTCTCTTGTTTTTGTTGTCTTTTAAGTTTAGGACAATCCATTTTGTAGCATCCATATTCTTGGCATCAAAATCATTGGACTTTGGACATGTAGTGGTTCCAACCAATTTGTTTATTTCCTTGCAAAAAGACATTGAGGTATACTCAAAAGAGAACATATACTTACTTGATAGAGTTTGTGATGTAGTGAACTTGCATTCTTCTTGAAGACTTGATGGCTTGTCTTCCTTATATTTTGATGTTCTTCACATTGCTTTCTTCAAATGGACTTGCTTGATGACTTGACTCGTAGTGCCTTTCATTTTTCAAGATGGTGTAGCTTGATGTAGGTCCCTCTTTGATTTGTTCTTCTTGTAGGTGCCTTTATACAAGGTGTTTCTTCTTGCTTTGTAGTCTTCCATGATGAATGATAGATGGTAGACCTTCTTGTCCTTGATGTGATTGAGACTTCTTGGCTTGATGCTTCAACCTTGTAGATGTTCTTGAGATTCCCTTTCCTTGATGTGTCACCTTAGCTCTAGTACCGCGTTGAAGAATCTAGGGAAATGAGGTATAGCAGGATTCTTCTAGACTTGATAACAATTTGTTAAGATCTTTTACAATTTATCTTGTTATCTTAATAATCTTCTCTTCTTATTAATGCATGTGTGTTTACTTCATCAAATTGGTGCCAAAAACATAAGAACAAGAACACAAGATGTTGGCTCTCTGCCAGGGAAAAACCTCTCTCTCTTAGAGAGGAAAACCCTTTCATAAATTTCTCTTATTGAAGCTTCTTATTGGTCATTACAAAGCCCTAGACCCTTGACAAGAATATCCTCCAAGCACAAGTCAAGTCCTTCCTCCTCTCTGCACTTTGTTTCTTTGGCACTTCGTTCCCCAACATTATGTCCTTCTTTCAACTTTTGATAGTCCTTGGTGGACTAGCTCTAGAAGAGACTCCAACCTTTGATCCTTAGTGAGATCCTTTACCAATGAATAAACCTTCATTCCCTTAACCAACTGAGCCTTTTTCTTGATGTGAGGTTGCAGACTCGATGTACATCAGGTTTACTACACCTTGGGTGATTTCCATCGCGACGAGACATGGAAACCTCAAATTTCCTACACTTGGGAGGCTTTCGACAAGGCAGGACATGGAATCCCCGGGTTCCCCACAATTTGGCGACTTTTGTCAAGGAGGGACTAGGAGACCCCATGTCATGCTCCTATCCTAGTGGTAGTATTTCAACCACACATAAGCGAGTGTGGCACCACCATACTTTTTCCTTTTCCAAATACTTGAGTACACGGTCTGTGCCTACTTCAACACTCAATCAATTTTCCAATGTGTTCTTAACAATGCAATGAAAATAACTCACCATAAATTTATCTTCTTTAATTATTCTTTCAACCCATCGTGTGATGTGGTCGTGCTACACTGCATGTGGCCTGCATGACACAACTCCATTCCTGAACTGTGAACCTGTCCACTCACGGTGCCCAAACTCTACCCGTCGGTGTAGTCCATAGTGAGGGCGCATGGCCCACATGCAGTGTGGCCTGCCTGCCTGGTCGGTAACCCACCCCGCTCTGCCTGTCTGCACTACAAAGTATAACCCACCCACTGTAATCTGTCCATCAGTGCGACTCTCTTACCCGCATCCTTCTCTTCCTTCTATTTTCACCCAACTCCTTCCTTCGCACTTGTTCTATGATGTGGAAGCCAACATTCAATGTCCCTTAATCAAATGCCATCCTCCTTACTTATACACACCCTTTTGCCGAAGGGTCATGTCTCTTAGGGATTAAAAGGGTCATCTCCATCAACATGCATGCCCGGCCAACCTTCCACATAACCTCGACACACCACATTCCAACGAACCGCTGCGTCCCTTCATGTGCATCGTCGCACCCATGGGTCGGCTCCAACACTTAGTCGATTACACCTGTCATATCAAATTGTACACCTGCCCACATCCTAATGTGTCCACACATGGTCACCTCTTTCATCCAGGCACCTAACAAGGGTTTCCCACGTACCTTCCACTGGTGACTCGCTGTTACAGGGAAAAGTGTCTACACAGAACTACTTATCCCACTAAGGTGTGATAGCTACCTTAGAAACAAACAAATTAAAGCTACTTTCATTTTTCCTTTATGAAGTATAGATGAGAGAAAAACAAAGAAGACCAACCTCTGTCTTGCGCTAATCTCCTAGTTCGATTCTTCTCTCTCTTGAAAGTCTTTCGCTACTTGTTCCCTTGCACGCCCAGCTTCACAAAGTACCTGTAAGATCATAGTAGCATAGAACTATACAAGAACATGGATCTATAATAATAAACAATCTAGGATCAGATGTAAATTGACCATACAAATGCAACAAACATGAATGACACAAGAGTATGGAGGAAAACTTGAATAACTTTTATTGATAAACAAGAAAGAGCCAAGGGGAGTTACAACCAGTTGTTCTGACCCAACATCATCCTCTCTGCAAGGAAGCCCCTCTTCACCTCATACAAAGCTTAGATTACCCAACAATCTGATGTTGTCTCAAGAAACCAACAACAATTCCTTACAATATGCAAAATTCCAGCCTCCGGATCTTTGGGATGAGGGATCCATATATAGATATCCGTAAGGGAGATGAGTCAGCTTGTGATTTGACTAGTGTCTTCCCTCTGATAGTTCTTGCTTCCACTTGGAGATTGATGATCTCTTACTCATCCTTGGTCTAATGCAGAGAGGCAAGTGTCACAGGAGAAGTTTCTGGAAGTTTCCATGCCTCTCCACCTCGTGGAATGACACTGCCATTTGTCACTTCTCACCCATCGCACCCCATAGAAGGTATTTTTTAAATGTAACGCACCCACACAGTGTGTTTAGGTGAGATGCAATGCACTTTGCCTATGGAGCAGCTGAAATGATCATGTTTTGACCAGTTCTGAGCAGTTTTTCATGGAGAACTTCTGGGAGAAGCTGTAATCAGTTGACCTTGTTCCTTTAGGGGTTAGAACAACACTTTTAAGGAATTAGGAGCCCTTGGTTTATGGACATTTAATGCTTGGGGTTGTAGTGCCCAAAAATGTCTATAACAGTTGCCCCCTAAAGCATGAGGTCGTTAATCTTTTGATGTCGGGTGAAATGCTTTATTATGAGATCGAAGTTCTTTCAAGCTGGGAGGAGACCTGTAATAAGATACAATACAATTCATTATCTTTATAATATTTTCATGATCTATCTGAGGCGGGCATTCCCATGCTCAGCTTTATAAATTCATTTTCATGTACATAGGACAGACAATCGTCTGAGTGTAGACTGATGATTCCGGTAGAGCCATCATCCCTTTGATTGGATGATTATCTGTGCAACAATGATGTACATTTCATGTCTTTATTTCCCTCAATATATATCGCAGTCCGGATGGATGAAACTAGATCCGGGGTCTTCAATCTCGTCCGATCTTCACTCGAAGTACAAGTCTATCCATGTGAGAGATGTTCTGGAGTCGAACATGGAAAGACATCGCCTGATTACCAGCCAATGATGTAAGTTGTTAACAGGCGCGAGAGGAATCACTGATAATGATAATGACATTCAAGGTACTGTAGTACAATTCACGTGGTGTGAATAAAGGACTTGACATCAAACACCACACAAAATCTTTCGGTTGAAGGCCATTGATGTAAACATGTCGCCGAAAGTGAGAAACTTTCCATTGAGGCATGCAAGCTTCAAAGTAATGAATGGGGTGTTCCTAGATCAACTTCTTGGATAATGAGCTGATGTCGACAAGAAGCGATCCGTCACAGGAGGGCCTTAATGAATCCCACACCAATGACATGGAACGGAGCAAATGATTTTAATGGAGGTGGAATGATCTGATGACATACGGTTCAGGGTGACAGTCATGAAAGAATGGAGTATGAATGTATTGTAGCAGGTGAGACACAGGTGAATTCTCTGAATGACTTCTCTTGAACATATCGGCGACACTGACATGATGGATTGGTATCATTACCTTAAATGTGGATGGTGTGATGGGACCATGGCGATGTGACCGGTGAATGAAACAACCCAACCTGACTTGGATGTGGAGTGAAAGTGTCATGTTCAAGAATGACTTGCTACCAAAAAGTTTCTTCAAGTTTTCTTCCCAATTTTCCCCAGTCATTGCTGACCAGTACCTCTTTATTTTTGTCAAGCTTGAGGAGGATAACATATGCTTGTTCTATAATTTTCCCTTCGGGCAAACCCATCGCTATGTTTTAACGAGCCTAGCGATAGTGAAACTCATTCTTGTCTGCTATGGACAAGTTTGTCGCTATTAAGTTTTAACGAGTTTAACGACAAAGATAACTCGATCCTTTTCAATTTTAGAGAGTCTAAAAAGGAACGTAAAGGAAACTCCAAAATTCATTTTTCGTCATCTAATCCCTTAAGTCTGAAAAAGTATAAAACAATACAGAAGGGATGAATTTTCGATACTTTTAACGAGATGAACAAAACAAGCGCTCGATCTTTTTGTGTAATAATCCCCCAGGTCCAAAAAGATTAAAATCTAAAGGAGGGATAACACTTCTGGTCCCTTTAACGAGCTGGAGAGGCCAATGGCCCGACAATCTTTTCATATTCTACGAGTCAGTTGAAAAGAGCTTAAAGGAGACTCGTCTTTTGAGGAACGAGTGATAAAATTGTGTAGCAACTGATTCCAGGTAAGGTTTGGAATGTTCCAATCATGGCAGTGTTACAAGGATGGCTAGTGAGATCACTCTTCACAGCTGTTCCTCAAAAGGGGTAAATAATCAAATGGAGGTGAATGATCAGCCAATATAGAGTGGAGGTGATGATGAGAACACGACCAAGGCTTTTAAAGGCTGAAGTACTACATTCACGATGGTTATTTACCGGGAAATAGTTCATTTTTTAATGAGCTTAAACGCAGGGGGAAACATTTTCTCATGGCTTATGTTTATTTTTTAACGAGCTTGAACTATGCGCTCAAATTGCTCGATACAATGGTCACTTCTCGACTTTATCATAAATAGCTTCGTTCTTTCAAAGATTGTACTTTATTTTCAATTGCTTCATCAAACTAGTCAGAAATGAACAATATATGTTTGAAAAATGAGTTAGAACACTAATATTTTACTTCGAACTATGTAAAAAGTAATGTAAAAGTGCTTTTACCTCTCATTTTACCATTTCATTTGAACTTTGGTTCGTTGGAGCTTTGGAGGTGCTTTCCCCCCTTGATTTTCATCAGATGGTTTCGGGAGATTCTGTGGACGATTCTCGGCGCCGTCTAGATCAGGTAGGAGCTAAACTTGAGCTCTTTCATTTCATGCTTTCCATTTTGTATTCTGAGCTTGATTCATGGTTTTTCTGAGTCCCTGGGGTTTGAAAAACTCGCCCTGTCTTCAGCGCACCCTTTGTGTATCAAAAGGTGCGTTGGATGTTGGCCTGTATACTGGCCATCTGACATGCAACGCACCCAGAGCACTATTGTAGGTGTGATGGGCACAAAGAAGGAATTTTATGCACAGTTTTTGATGGAAATTTTGCTTGTTTCTTACCAAAATCAGGATCTAACTCTTCTCTTGTTTGTTTTCAGAGATCTTTGGAGCAAGATGACCATTACATGGCGAGAACGTGAGCATGAAGAAGAGGACATGCTTGCTTTACATGACCCGGTTACAGTAAACGCATTGCGGAACTGTGGCTTGCTGAAGTTTTTCCGCATTTCAAGCATGAGACAACAGATCAACTTGCTACAATATTTGCTCGATGCTTGGGACCCTACCAATCAGGTGTTCCATATTAGGGGAAAATCCATCCCCTTGACTGTAGTGGACATCTATTTCTTGACTGGCTTGTCGAGGCGGGGTGCCCCCATCTCTTTATCAGGTTCGACCCGAGGAGGTGAATCTGTGAGAGATTATGTTCGCCGGTATTGCAGAGAGGGATCTCAGCCGAGTAAAGATGGTAAGATCTTTATCCATGATGTCACTGACAGGTCCCTCAGGACTATTCTATTTACTTTTGGTAGGATGGCCGGTGGTGCGGCTCTTCATGTAGCCAACCGATCTTATATGTAGTATGCCTTGGAATGTCTCCAACCGAAGGTGTTCAACTGGTGCGATGCAGTACTTCTTGTGATGAAAGAACAATTGACCAAGGTGAAGAGTGGGAGGTTGAAGAACTTTGGGTATGGTTCTATTTTGACCACCTTTGCCTTGGAAAAGATACCATTGATGCAGCCGCAGTATATTGCACTTGATTTACCTTCACCGACTGAACCACGTATGCAGAGATGGGTCGACCACATGTCTAGGCATGCTGGTCAGTCTCAGATTTCCTTTTCTGATACCTTCTTCGGGTGGTTTGATCGTCAGGAGATGGTTTATTCCGAGTATCCATATGCCGGTATGGATTTCCGAGGTGATCCAGATTTAGTACTGCCGGCTGGCGAACAGTGGGGTGCCATTGGTAAATTCTTTTGACCATATCCCTGTTTATCGTTTCTCTCCTATAATGTCCTTGTGCTTTATTCTGTCAAGACTTAACCAAACTCATGTGTTCATGCAGATGTTGGTCCCGTTCGGCTAGTAGTACGCCTGAGAGTGCCAGCTTCCGCCCCAGCAGGAGAGGTCGTTGGAAGGGCTATCCTTCGTGACCTCGATGTGGCCGAGACTCTCATATCATTATAGGAACAGGTTGAGGTTCTTACTCTCGGTATTCCAGATGTGAGGACTGACGAGCTACCCTTGAGGTTGCAACGGTATACTACTGGTGTGCCAAGACGATGGACTCAGCTCTTACACATGATCGCAAAGGCTGTGACTTGCTATCATGAGCATCATTAGACTAGGGTGCCCCCTAGCGTTTTGAGTTTTTGGTCATTTGACCAATTTTTTTCTTGGTTACAGAACATTATGTGTAAACCATAAACAATTATATATATGTTTTTGATTTTCGGAGTTTTATTTTGGTTAAGTTACATGATCCAAATGAAAATATTGATGGTATGCTTCTTTTTATAAATGTTGCAAATGTCTATCTAACACATAATTTTCCAATTAGTCAGTTAATGTGTTTAAGGTTCTGGGAATATGCTGATATTGAATAAAATCAAATTGTCTTTCCAAAATCTTAACCCTTAGGAACATGCGATAAATAGCTGGATTTCAGGCAGAGTAGATACCAGTGAGTTGTAGTATGACGAGTTGTGAGTCTAGCATGACAATCAGTCGGCGTACACCATGTGTGATGGCATCAGAGAGAAGTTTTATCAACGTGCTATATTCAGCGATGTTATTTGTTGATTGACCAATACATACCCCTCTGAAACTTACTAACTCGCTGCTTGGATCAAAAATGGCCTAGGCCGCGGAAGATAGGTTCCGCGAACTACGAATCACTCCATTGGCATATCCAACACATGACTCCAATAGGTTTTACATCTGCAATAAATGTAAAAAGTGGATTACTTGATCAAAACAAACACTTTAGCGAAAAAAAACATAACAAAAGCATACAAGTTACTATGTTGAATCACGCATAGTAACGCTTGAGGTACAACCTGTTACGAGGTTGTGCCAGTGGAATTCCATCATAATCCATTAACTCGTAGGCTCCTTTTGCCAACACTCGCTTAACAATATAGGGGCCCATCCATAAAGATTTGAATTTACCTGCTCCCAATTTATCGGATTCTTGGTCATAGAGCAAGACCAAGTCACCTTCCGAGAAGACATGGGGTTTGACATTCTTGTCGAACTGTGATTTGACTCATTTATTATGGGCTTCGTTAGCCAAAGCAGCATTACGATGGGTTTAATCCAATTGGATTAGTTCCAAGAAATGAGCATCCTCTTCTAAAGTTCCGGGGATAAGGTCAATTGCGAGTTTGAGGGACGAGATTTCACACTGGATTGGTAAGACTGCTTCCAGGCCATATACCAGTTGGAAAGGTGTAAACCCGGTCGCATTCCTTACTGAAGTTCGGTAAGCCCACAAGGCTGAGTATAGGATTAAGTGCCAACTTCTTTTGTGAACTCCAATCATCCTTTGCAGCATGTGCTTCAGGACCTTGTTGATTGCTTCAACTTGTCCGTTGGCTTGCGGGTAATATGGAGTAGAGCTGTCGTGAGACAACCCTAGTTTGGCAGCAAATTCAACCATCATGTGATTGCGAAAATGTGATCCATGATCTGTGACTATAGCTTGTGGGATGCCGAATCTGGCGACTACATGATTGAAAAAGAAGAGGGCAGTTGTTTCACCAGTATTATCTAATGTAGGCATCGCCTCGGCCCATTCGGTAAAATAGTCGACTGCGACTATGATATACCTATGCCCTGCGGTTGAGGTGGGGTTACATGTCATGAAATCGATGCCCCATTTGGCAAATGGCCCGATAAAAACTACTGTCTGCAGAGGTGCGGGTGGTCTCCTTTTTTTGCTATCGAAAATTTGACAAGCATGGCAACTTCTGACTGCGGTTATGCAATCTTTGAACATTGTTGGCCAGAAGTATCCTGCTCGTAGAATTTTTTGCGCTATAGCATAACCAGATTGATGCCCCTCACACGCACCTGAATGTCAATCATTCAAGACTGTCTCGGCCTCCTCATGGGTGAGGCACCTTCTCAGAACCGTATCGATACCACGATGGTATAGTGTATCACCGACGATCATGTAGTCTTTTGCTTGGTATCGAATACGTTTTTGTTCGGAGCGAGAGGTATTTGGCCTATATTTTTGGGTTTGGAGATAAATGATTATATCCCCATACCATAGATTGCTTGAAGATATCAGAAACAAATTTTCGTCCACGATCGTCTCTTCGGATGTTTCATCGTTGGACGACGATGGGAGATCGCATAATAATTCCGAGAAAACCAGAGCTTTCTTTGACTTGGATTTTACAAATTCCACATAAAAATCTTGTAGAATTGCTATCCATTTTGAATATTTTCCCCCCAGCAACTGTCGCGACAATATTTAAGTCATGGGGTTGCAATCTGACAGAATGGTAGTTTTTCGAAAGAGGACATAGTGTCGAAATCTATGTATCGCTTGAACAGCTGCGAGCACTAGCTTTTCAACATAAGAATATCTGCTTTCTGTATCATTTAAGTTCTTACTTAAATAATATATAGGATGTTCAATTCCGTTGTCTTCTTGAACTAAAACCATTGCGATGGTTGTATCCGCTGCAGCTAGATACAGGTTAAAGTCTTTTTGATAATCAAGAGCGTACATTAATGATGCTTTCATTAGGGATTCTTTTAAAGCATCAAAGGAAGCTTGCGCAACCTGATCCCAGACAAAGGGTACTTCCTTTTTCAAAAGACGCGTATAACCTTTAGCAAGTTCGGCATAATTTGGAATGAATCTCGTCAGAAAGTTTGCTTTCCCTTGGAGTTTCTGAATCTGAAGAAAATTTGAAGGTGGAGGCAAATTTATGATTTCCTGAACCTTACATGGGTCGAGACGAATCCTGTCTTTCGAGACTACAAAGCCTAGTAAATGACCAAAGCTGACACAAAAAACACATTTGCGTGGATTGAGTCGTATTTTTTAGTGTTGGCAACGTAGAAATATCGCTCTTAAATGCTACGGATGATCACTTCGCTTTCGCGAATGAGCCAGAAGGTCGTCGAGGTATGGTTGAACGATGTTTTTGATGTCATGGAAGGCATAATTCATTGCCCTTTGAAAAGTATCCCCTGCGTTCTTTAAACCAAAGGGTAATTTTCGATATGCAAACGTGCCCCACGGACAGATAAATGCAGTCTTCAACTGGTCCTTTGCGCGGATATTTATTTGATTATACCCGGAGAACCCATCCATGAATGAAAATATTTCACGTCCAGCGCATTCATAAATTATCTGGTCGATGAAGGGTGTAGGGTAGTTGTCTTTTGGACAAGCTTGATTTACATCCCTATAATTGACACACACACTAATTGTTCCTTGTTTTTTCATAACAGGGACAATATTCGATACCCAATCGGTTAGAGGAACTGGGTAAATGAAACCAGCATGGAGAAGTTTTTCAACTTCTGCCTTAATGGCAGCGACTTTCTTGGGGTACACCTGCCGTAGCCGTTGTCGTACTGGTTTGACATCTAGATACATCTTGATTTCATGTTCAATGATACTTGAGTCAATGCCTGGCATTTCACTATATGACCAAGCAAAGACATCTCTAAATTCACGAAAAAGAGCATTATATATTTCCAGTTCTGAAGGAGAACAACATTTTCCAACATAAATATTCTCTACAACATCTGTTTTGGTCGAGATATTTATGGCAATAGTCTCTTCAATGTTGGACAAGTTTCGCTCGGAATCCACCGTGTTTACAGTATTTGATAGGAAATCAAAAACTGAAGGATGATAAAGGTCATGAGGAGTATTTTCTTCACAATCCGAAAGAAGGGAACGATGGCGGTAATCTTCCCATGGTGCCCCTTCAACTACCATTGATTGAACAATTCCTTCGTCGGTGACATGCACTCACGACCAAGGATCTGAAGGGGTACCATATTCTCCAGACCTATCTATCCAAATGCTTGATGAGAGTTGATTTGGGTTTGCCTCCCATGCTAGGAACATTGATTGCTACAATATTTCTGTTGGGCTTGGAGGCAAAACCCGCATATGATCCATGTCGATATCGTTTTCTGAGATCTTTTTTAGAAGATATCATATTGCATGTTCCTACCGACACTACTTCTGCCAAATTGATTGGAGGTGGAAGGGCGAAAGTTCCCATTAACATAGGATCTTTTAGTAGGCCTACTCCGATATTTTGAAGCGAATGGGGGCTTCCATGGATCATCAGAATGCTTCTCGTAACTTGAGAACCATTGGGGAGGATGTTTTGTTGATCGACGATTGTAATCCCTCCTTGAAAGGGAAATGCAATCTTCCTAAAATAGGTCGACACAACAGCAGCCATGGCATATATCCATGGTCTTCCCAGTAGGATGTTGTAATCAAGATTGCTGTCGATTACCTCAACATCTATTTCTATTGTTTTCCCTCCTAGTTCAACCTTCAAGTTACTTAGAATAACATATGGGGTATATGTTCGTCTGTCAAATGCTTTTAATGTCGTCGAAAATCGTGAAAAGGTTGGAGATCCTAAAGTTTTTCAGCAACTCATCGACATAATACATGTAGATGCCCCCTCATCAATAATTGTTCGATGAACAGTTTTGTTGAGGGCTTTCACTTGAACGAGGAAAGCTAGTTGAGCTGGTAACTAAGGATCGTATCCTTTATGATCGAAGGATACAAGATTGGAATCCTTTGGGTCTATCCCACCAATGGCTCATAATAAGGCCTGCTTTTGGGATGGGCAATTTTTTAGTACCTCAAGAGTCGACATAGCGAATGGCGATTGGGCCAAATCTTCCACTATATTATAATGATGTTCCGCTCTAGCGCGGGGATTAAACTTCGACTTGTGTACTACTCCCTTTGGCGGTTTTATTGTCAACTCGGGAATGATGGGTGGCGCAACTTCTGTCGAAGTTGTTGTCGAACTACTAGGTTGATCTTTATCCTTGTTGTTTGACAGCTATGGATTCCCATAACCTTTGTTTCTTGTCGATATCAAAGCATCATTTTGCTGTTTGGAAACCGAAAAAATTAGCACTTGAGACGGGGAAGCATTTCCACTATCAACTAGATTTGTCCTTGGATTTGGAAACGGATCAGTTAATACTGCCGAGGTTTTTGAATTCTTGAAGAATTTTTTAAGCTCAGCTTTGTGTGGACAATTTGCGGTCCATTGATCCTTATCACATGTAAAGCATGGATTTTTTGGTTTCCTATTTCCAGGAGGGTTTGCAGAAGATTTTTCAGGTGATGCTTCTCCCTGTTTCTTCTTCTTCCCCTTGCCTTTCTTCTTGCCCCCTGGTTTCTTGGTTTCTTTGCCTTTATCTGTTGATACGACATTTACTTCTGAGGCAAGAAGTTCCTCATTTGCATTTTGACTGGAAATCTTATGGGCCTTTCTAGATGTAGCCTTTGTTGATTTCGTGTCTGTTGCGCCAATCATGCTATCACCGGCATGAGAGTCATTGTTTGATTTAGGAAGGGGAGGAACTAAGAATTCCGGTCTAGGAGCGTCATGTATTTTATCGTAGAGCATGCCGGACTAAGTGTAAATCAATTCCAAGTATTACGCATGAGCGATAACCTGCTCTTCAGTGACGAATCCCCCTTTTTCCACATCTTCCATGATGGAAGACAGTAATGACTTGATAAACCATTTAGCTAAGAGCTGATCAGGAACATACGTTTTCACCATTGTACGACGACGTCACCACTCACGTATATGATCAGATATGTGAGTGGTCATCGTTTGTTTGAAGTTGGTAAGAAGTTCCGTTCCCGTTTCGTACCTTATCGGTAACTGAAAATGGGTTAAAAAGGTTGTGGCTAGGGTACTGAAGTTGTCGAATGAATCTATAGGCAATTCGATATACCATTTTGCTGCCGGACAAGTTAACATCCTCTGAAAAGGGTGAAGCCTAATCGAATCATCATTTAGGGTGTTTGATGAACACCACAGATGAAAGGTCATCACATGATTCGACGGATCTTCACCTGGATTTCCATTAAATTTAGGAATATCTGATGGAAGTTTATGTGGAATCGATGGCCACCAAGGGGCGTAAGCGATTGGATTGTTTGTTAACCGATTTAAATCAGGTAACTCTAAAGTTGCCACAAAGGGTAACTGTTGATTCAGGTTAGGTGAAGCATACCCAGGATAAGATGGGATTGCTTGAGCAGTTGGTCTTTGCATACTAGCATAATGCATTTGATGCTGGTAACTTTGGTAAGGTTGGTGGGCATGACCATTGTAAAATGGTTAATTTTGACCATTTTGAATATACGGTTTCCCACTATTCGCAAAGATTTGTTGCTCAGAACCTTGGTATAATTTTTGGAACTGCGGTTGTTGGTATTGCACTAGCCATGGTTGTGAAGCCATGTGTTTTTGCCTGATACTAACTATTTGACCAAGATGAGGGGTGATTGTACCCATTTGAACATGTGTCGTTCCACCAGTCGGTGATTGTGGTTGAGTTGCAGGGTCAAGGGGTTGTTGCATTACAACCTGAGAAACCTGAGGTTGGCATACAATAGGCAGCGCTTGAACTTGCGACACTGTCACAATAGCTGGCGTAGTTGGTATACTTGACATAGGTAAGAATTGTTGCATCGAATATACAACTCTTGGTTGTTGAGGTAGCATCGATACCCAACTGCTTGAAGTAATTCCAGCATAACCTGAATTTTGTTGTGAACTCTCGTATGGCTATCCTCCCGGAGGGGATAATGAAAGGGCATACTGCCCCCCATACGGTGGTAATCTGGTACTTAAGGGAATGGTTTTCCCTTGAGGGTCAGACTGCCCAAATTGACCTCCAAATGGATCAATTTGTTGAGACTCAACATAAGAGTTTCCGGATATTATTCCGGATGAGCAAACAGGAACAGACCATACCGTCGAAATGACCCCTGAGTGGGCTCCCTCTAGCGATTGAGAGCTAGTCGGGATAGATGGTATACCGGTGAACATTGTTGGAGTGATAACAGGGAGTTCTGCCATCGCTATGTCAGACGACACAATCCTAGATGTTGACGATTGTTCAGAAATTTCTAGTCTATCCAAAAGATTACCTAGCGATTCTACAGGAGCTTCCGCTGGTGGTAGACTAACTTCTGATGAAGAAGGATACAGAGTGATCCCGACTCCAAATTGCGATGGAGTACTAGATGTAGGATCTTCCACAATCTCTTCTATAGCAATCAGGCCAGGTGGAAGGGGTAGACCGTCAGGTCCGTAGAATATTTCTGGTGCCGAAGAAGGTATGGAATCGGCAGCGACAGATGTTTGAGGAGCGAAACTCTCTGAACCGGTTGTAGATGGAACTGGTTCAGTGATACAAGTGCTTACCCTCAGACTAGGATCAGTACCATTGTCCTTCTATGGCTGCTGAACTTCTTCTGTAAAGGCAGGGATACCAGAAATTTTTGGAGTAACCGGAGTCTCTGATGTTGTTGGAACACTTGTTCTAACTTTAACAGAAGATTTGGAACTAGTTAAACGAGTTCGCTTTGTCTGTACTAGCTTCGATTCCAGAGACAAAGACGGTTGACTCGTAAGCCTCCGCGAATGACGGGGTTTCAATTGACTTTCTTCCACAATTTCGAATTACTCGATCAACTAAAAATAAAGGGGAAGTATATTTCCGAATTAGATGAATTTTAGATGCTTTGGCACAACTTGTTTTTTCAATTTTTAAGAGTTGAGAAAAAACAAAAGATGACTCTAGTCGCCTTCGATTTTTAATGAGCCTGAAGTGACAAGTGCTCAGATGGACCTTTTCCGTTAAGGAGTCTGAAAAGGAACGAAAGGGACTGCTCTGGAAATCTAGGTAGAGGGATTACCAAACCAATCACAAAACTATAGAATACTTTTTATGGTACGACAATCAATCTTCCTGAATGCTTTGTTCAGTGCATTGCGATCGATAGGGCGGAAGACACGGCTTCCTATGGATAAAGGATTAAGCCTATTGTGGTCTCCCAAAATATGCTCGATGGTACATGGGAGCACTAGACCGTACTGGCACTTATCGTCTCAAAGTGGAGGTTCACCCAACCATCAGTGAGAACAACAGTTATCAGGCTTTACGATACCCGAATACGTCTCTATCCTAGACTTTTAAATGTTGTGCATTAGGTTCCAAAGCATTGTTAGATTCATTTAATTTATTTTATAGTTGATCTTTTTTATGAAGTTTGCCTTTCGGGTTCACCACGAGATGTAGATGTGTAATTCCTAAAATGCAATCTAAGATGATAAACAGTCTTTTATCTTCTTTGTGCAATGAAAATCCTAGCTACTAAGGAAAGAGAGACAATATTCTTTCACAAAGAGCAAAGAGCACACTCTAAATGCACTTCCCTAAATCAAACCAATCAAACAGTCTAAATGAAAATGCACATGCATGTATTTGTTTTCGACTTTCTTAGTATGTCAATGATAAAAAGAAAGTTGATGCACAAATCTGAATTACTTTTCAAGTGACAGTTATCAACAAGTTTCTTTTCGAAATAAAAAATGGAGGCAACCACAACACCTTACGATTTGGAAATGAATACTCGTTTTTGACACTAGAAAATTACAAATTCAGACCAAATACAAAAGTAATGGGATAATCGACTATATACATCAATCAAGCTCTTTCCTATGCCTAAAAACAACACTTGCGATGCTTTCAAATCAAAGGACGACAGTACGATTCCATTACTTTTGCAAAGGAGAACTGAAAATGACCCAACAAACACACAAAAATATTTACAGTTCTTTTGTAAAAAGGTGGCGGAATAAAAACAGAGAAAAGGGGTCTCAAACAGAGATATACTAATCAAAGGCAGCAAAATTCATGAATAAAACTGGAAAGAATGAACTGCAAAAACCAAAACTGAACAATGGCTATTATGATCAGCACACCTGTAACACAGGGAATTTGAAATGCAACACACCTACTACACTCGGGAAGTGCGCTGAATTTCAGATTCACGGAACAGTACCTACGCTGGGCCAGAGACGAGACTTTGCTTGGGTTCCGGGTCACAGTTTGCATTTCAGTTCAGGGGTTTTGGCCGAGAAAATGGTAATCAGTAATGCAAAAATTAGGGGTAGATCTAAGGAGGATCTAAGAGCTATACACAAAGGGCAATCAGAGAGTTTGTAAATCAGTTTTTTAATTTACAAACAAATCCTGGAGATTGACAGAAGCAGCATTTAACTACTTTGCATTTGCATAGCAAATGCACTTCGAAAGCTACCTGGCTCGACTTTAGGCTCCCTCTGTAAGTTTATAAAATAGACAACAAAGAAGATAAACAAACAAACTAATTCTTCCCCAGCGAAGTCGCCATTTTGTTACAGGGAAAAGTGTCTACACAGAACTGCTTATCCCACTAAGGTGTGATAGCTACCTTAGAAACAAACAAAGTAAAGCTACTTTCATTTTTCCTTTATGAAGTATAGATGAGAGAAAAACAAAGAAGACCAACCTCTGTCTTGCGCTAATCTCCTAGTTCGATTCTTCTCTCTCTTGATAGTCTTTCGCTACTTGTTCCCTTGCATGCCCAACTTCACAAAGTACCTGTAAGATCACAGTAGCATAGCACTATACAAGAACATGTATCTGTAATCATAAACAATCTAGGATCAGATGTAAATTGACCATACAAATGCAGCAAACATGAATGACATAAGAGTATGGAGGAAAACTTGAATAACTTTTATTGATAAACAAGAAAGAGCCAAGGGGAGTTACAACCAGTTGTTCTGACCCAGCATCATCCTCTCAGCAAGGAAGCCCCTCTTCACCTCATACAAAGCTTAGATCACCCAACAATCTGATGTTGTCTCAAGAAACCAACAACAATTCCTTACAATATGCAAAATTCCAGCCTCCGGATCTCTAGGATGAGGGATCCATATATAGATATCTGTAAGGGAGATGAGTCGGCTTGTGATTTGATTAGTGTCTTCCCTCTGATAGTTTTTGCTTCCACTTGGAGATTGATGATCTCTTACTCATCCTTGGTTGAATTCAGAGAGGCAAGTGTCACAGGAGAAGTTTCTGGAAGTTTCCATGCCTCTCCACCTCGCAGAATGACACTGCCATTTGTCACTTCTCGCCCATTGCACCCCATAGAAGGGCTTTTTGAAATGCAATGCACCCACACAGTGTGTTTAGGTGAGATGCAATGCACTTTGCCTATGAAGCAGCTGAAATGATCCTATTTTGACCAATTCTAAGCAGTTTTTCATGGAGAACTTCTGGGAGAAGCTGTAATCAGTTGACCTTGTTCCTTTAGGGGTTAGAGCAACACTTTTAAGGACTTAGGAGCCCTTGGTTTATGGAAATTTCATGATTGGGGTTGTAGTTCCCAAAAATGTCTATAAAACTCGCCCATCGTGCACTTATCAAGGGATATGCGCCCTGGCCAACACGATGCACTCGCTATGAGTGTGCCCATCACTGTCGTGCATAAGCAAATGTCATGCCAAGTATTCGTAGATAACCGAACATTGGCACCCATACTATAGGTTCAATATTTCGACTCTCTCGGGCACTCCCGAATCGAATACATGACACCCAAGGCCCCCCCCCCTATGTGGTAGAGGTTTTTGGCACGATGGGACATGGAAACCCTAGATTTTGTGCACTTGGGCAGCTGTCGTCATGAAGGGATAGGGAAACCCCGCTTTCCCTACACTTCGATGGCTCCCCTCGCAGCGAAGCATGGAAACCCCAAGTTCCAGAGACAATCCATTCAAGAAGTTTCCACCCTACTGCGAAACAGAAACCCTGAGTTCGAAATACTTGGGTGGTTCTTCATCGTTCCGCAACATGGAAACCATGAGTTCCATAAACTTGGGGGATTTTAGTCATGTTGCAACATGGAAACCCAAGTTCCCCGCACTGGGGCTGCGGTTTTCGCCCGGGTGGGAGATGGAGACCCCAGAGGTTCCTGGAATTAGGTGGTTTCCCTCATGCCATGAAACAGAAGCCCCCGGGTTCCATGGACTTGGGCGGTTCTCTGTCATTTTGCAGCATGGAAGCCTGAGTTCCGTACACTGAGGTCATGGTTTCTGTTATGGCGGGACATGGAAGACCCCGAGTTTCCCATAATTGGGTGGTTTCTGTCATGCCACAGAATGGAAAGCCCAGTGCTCGGTAGACTTGGGTGGTTGTTCCCTGTCCCGTGATGACATGGAAACCTGAAACTCCCCAAACATGGGTGGTTGTTCCCTGTCATGTGATGACATGGAAACCCGAAGCTTCGCAGACTTGGGCGATAATTTTAGCCGTGGCACGAGTGACATGGGAACCCCACGTTCCCCAAACTTGCATAACATTTTTTTTCGTGACGCGAAATGGAACCCCATGTGTCCACTGACTTGGGTAGCAATTTGCATTGCACCACGAAATGGACACCCTGTGTTCCCCAGACTTTGGTAGCTTTTCGTCACCCCACGACATGGAAATATGATGTTCCACAGACTCTCGGGTGATGTGGGGTGTGCCACGACATGGAAACCCTAGGTTTCCCAAATTGGGTAGTTTCCATCGGTGGTTCTGACTGCGCCACGAAATGGAAACCGCGAGTTCCTCAGACTTGCGTAGTAGTTTCAAAACACCCCATGTTCCCCAGACTTGCGAGCTGGTTTGCATCATCATGGAAACCCCAAGTTCCCCGCATTGGGGCATTGTTGAAAACCCCACATTTCCATCGTGTCGTAAAATGTGGAAACCCACGGTTCCATCAAGGGTGGGACATGGAAACCCCAAGTTTCCCTAGACTTGGGCGCCGGTGGTTTCGGCCGTGGCACGACATGGAAACCGCAAGTTTCACAGGCTTGGGAACCAGGGAGCAACATGGAAACCCTAAGTTTCCCTAGGTTTGGGTGCCACCAGTTTTGGTCATGGCACGACATGGAAACCCCAAGTTTCCCAGGCTTGGGCACCAGGGCATGACATGGAAACCCCAAGTTTCCCCAGGCTTTTGGCGCCGCCGATTTCAGTCATGGCGCAACATGAAAACCCTAAGTTTCCCCAGGTTTGCGTTCCAAGGTGCGACTTGGAAACCCCAAATTTTGTGTACGACATGGAAGCCCAAAATTTTAGGCGCTGGGCAGAAGCCCCAAATTTTAGTCGCCGGGTGGAAACCCCGAATTTTTGGCACGACATGGAAACCCAAAATTTTGGGCGCAACATGGAAATCCAAATTTTGGGTATGACATGGAAACCCAAAATTTTTTACGCCAGGAAGAAGCCCCAAATTTTAGGCACTGGGTGGAAACCCCAAATTTTGGGTGCCAGGGTGTGGCATGGAAACCCAAATTTCTCCCATGCTTCGACTCCTCTTTCATTCCAACATGGAAACCCAAAATTTTGGGCGTGGGGTGTGACATGGAAACCCCAAAATTTTTGGCACCAGAGCACGACATGGAAACCCCAATTTTCCCAGGATTCGGTGCCTTTTCTGTTGTGGCGTGGAAAGACCAAATTTCCTGCCCCCAAGCAATAAAAAATTGTTGTCTAGAGGAATAGGAAAAGGTGCGAGAGTAGGAGGGTTGTCCGGATTTGTTTGTGACAAGAGCAAAGATCTGAATCGAGGGGACTAAGAGCTGAATCTCAATGGATCGTGGCAGCAAGGCCACTCTACCACGTACAATACCCCATTGCGTATTTAAGTTGTCTGAAAAGGATTCTTCTCAATGACCATTTGGAATTGAAATTCAAAGCTTCCCCAACCAAGATGCTTCACGGTCGCGGTTTGCAAATGACACTGGCCCTTAGCGGTGACAAAGTGATGCCCCTACTCCAGGTTGAGATACATTTGAAGAGTGACATGCATAACTTCTAGCGTGGATTTTAACTTACAGGCATTTAGTGATAGTCCAACATACTGTAGCTTCACGGCACTGGATTTTCAACCAAGCGTGATGACCAATTATGTGAATCAACGGTTCCTCTCGTACTAAGTTGAATTACTATTGCGATGTGGTTCATCAGTAGGGTAAAACTAACCTATCTCACTACGGTCTAAACCTAGCTCAAGTTCCCTATTAGTGGGTGAAAAATCCAACACTTGGTGAATTTTTCTTCACAATGCTAGGAAGAGCCAACATCGAAGGATAAAAAACAATGTCGCTATGAATGCTTGTTTTCCACAAGCCAGTTATCCTTGTGGTAACTTTTCTGACACCTCTAGCTTCAAATTCTGAAAATCTAAAGGATCGATAGGCCACACTTTCACGGTTTGTATTCATACTGAAAATCAAAATCAAATTAGCTTTACCCTTTTGGTCCACATGAGATTATGTTCTCATTGAGCTCATCTTAGGACATCTGCATTATCTTTTAACAGATTTGCCACCCCAACCAAACTCCCCACCTAACAATGTCTTCCGCCAGGATCGACCCACCGAAACGTGCCTTAAGGCCAAAAACAGGGGCAATGGCCTACCACCACCCCACGGAATAAGTAAAATAATGTTAAAAGTAGTGGTATTTCACTTGCGCCAAAAACGTCTCCCACTTATTCTACACCTCTCAAGTCATTTCACAAATTCGGACTAGAGTCAAGCTCAATAGGGTCTTATTTCCCCGCTGATTCTGCCAAGCCCGTTCCCTTGGTTGTGGTTTCACTAGATAGTAGATAGGGATAGTGGGAATCTCATTAATCCATTCATGCATGTCACTAATTAGATGACGACGCATTTGGCTACCTTAAGAAAGTCATAGTTACTCCCACCATTTATCCATGCTTGGTTAAATTTCTTCACTTTGACATTCAAAGTGCTGGGCAGAAATCACATTGTGTCGGCATCCACAGGGACCATCACAATGCTTTGTTTTAATTAAAAATTGGATTCCCCTTATTCGTACCAATTTTGAGTCAACTTTTCGCCACATAGGAAAAAGCCCCAGATAAGGGGAACACTACCCTCGTAGCCCAATCGGCACATGACTGCCCTCCCTCGCTACAAAAGCAGCTTGGGCAGACTACTGACAGCCCACAAGTTGAGGGCACAGACCCCTAGGCCCAACCCTCAGAGCTAATCCTTTTCTCGAAGTTACGGATCTGTTTTGCTGACTTCTCTTACCTACATTGTTCTATTCACCAAAGGTTGTTCACCTTAGAGACCTGATGCGGTTATGAGTACGACCGGGCATGAATAGTACTCGGTCCTCCAGATTTTCAAGGGCCATTGAGGGTGCATCGTACATTGCAAGACATGCAGTGTTCTTCGAGCTGTTGGACCCTATCTCCGGGTGAACTAATTCCAAGGTGGGCAAGCTATTAAAAAGAAAAGACAATTCTTCACGGGGCCGCCGATGATGTCTCCAGATTTCATAACATTGTCACCCGCCACCATGTCCTGGTTCAAGAATATGAACTTGATTCCCTTTCTATGCTCATGCAGAGTGCACCCTTGATACAAGACTTCCCCATTTCTTAGGATCGACTAACCCATGTCAAAGTGTTGTTCACATGGAACCTTTCCCCACTCCAGTCTTCAAAGTTCTCATTTGAATATTTTCTACTACCACCAAGATCTGCACTGCGGGCTAATCCACCCAAGCTCATGCCCGAGGTTTCTCAATGATCCCTGCATCCTCCTACTCATCAGAGCCAAGTAATTGCTCCAACAGTTGAGTATAGGTTGCATGCTTCAGCGCCATCCATTTTCAGGGCTAGTTGATTCTGCAGGTGCATTGTTACACAATCCTTAGCAGATTTCAACTTCCATGACCACCGTCCTACTATCTTAATCAACCAACACCCTTTGTGGAATCTAGGTTAACATGCAATTCGGCACCGGAACTCAACTTTCGGTTCATCCCGTATCACCAGTTCTACTTACCAAAAATGGCTTACTTGGAGCTCTTGATTCCACGGCACGACTCAATGGAGCAGTCACACCCTCTTACCTATTTAAAGTTTTAGAATAGGTCGAGCGCATTACACCCCTGATGCCTCTAATAATTTTTTACCTGATAAAACTCATGCGTGAGCTCTAGCTATCCCGAGGGAAACTTTCAGAGGAAACCAACTACTAGATGGTTCGATTAATCTTTCGCCCCTATGCCCAAGTCAGAAAAATGATTTTCACGTCAGTATCACTACGAGCCTCCACCAAAGTTTCCTTTGGCTTCACCTTACTCATGCATAGTTCACCATATTTTGTGTCCCAACAGGTGTGCTCGCACTCGAACCCTTTGCATAAGCTCAAGGTTGGTCGACGATGCACCCCCCAGAGAGGGGATCTCACCCATCAGCTTCCTTGCGCCTCGCAGTTTTTCAAACCCACTGACTTGCTCACATGTTAGACTCCTTGGTTCGTGTTTCAAGATGGGTCGAATTGAAAGCCCACCAACCAACACCACGAGCACGCAGGTACACATGGCCCACCACAAGTGTGCACGCTTCATTCCTTGACCAATGCAATGGCAGACTGACAGGCAGTAATCCACCCATGCTTGTGAGGATATAGCAACCTTTGTTGGTTTTCACCTTAAGTCGAGCAGCGGACTAGCCTGAGCCATTCCACATCTTACCAAGATGCATCGAAAACCTCCATCTGCTTCCCTCCTTGAAATTTCAAGCACTCTTTAACTCTCTTTTCAAAGTCCTTTTAATCTTTCCCTCATGGTACTTGTTTGTTATCAGTTTCTTGCCCGTATTTAGCCTTATATAGAATTTACCACCCAATTAGGGTTGCATTCCCAAACAACCCAACTCACTGACAATGCCTTGTGATGTGGCAGGGTCCCGACCCAATGGGGCTCTCACCCTCTTAGGTGCCCCCTTCCAAGGGACTTGGACCAGGTCCGCCGCTGAGGACACTTTTCCAGACAACAATTCAGGTGATGTTGCTGCTCGTTTTCATGTTGGGCTCTTCCTGGTTCGCTCGCCACTACTAGGGGAACCCTTGTAAGTTTCTTTTCCTCTGCTTAATTATATGCTTAAACTTAGTGGGTGTTATCGCCTGAGCTGAGGTTGAAAAGTTGGAGCTAAGTTCACCCTACCCGATGGGAGGAAAAGAGAGAGCAAAGCAAGTTTGAGTGATTCCACATAAAGCCTGCATCAGCTAACGCCGATTGCACATCCAAGGGGACAAGATCACCGCCCATCGATGCACGCCATGAAACATCGCTTAAGTTATTTTAGCCAAATGCAACTCATTGGGCACAGATGACCAGCTCCAATTATCCCTAACATATTGCAGGGAGCGTGCTTGAATGGGATGTGACATCCAAATATACATGCCCTCGACCAAGGCCTCAGGCGCAAATTGCGTTCAAAAACGCGATGGTTCGTAGGATTCTGCAATTCACACTAAGTATCGCATTTCGCTACATTCTTCATTGTAACAAGAGCTGAGATATCCATTTCCAAGATTCGTTTCCATGTATTACCGAAAAATATGCCACAACACTGAATAGGGCACCCCCCAAAAAAAATGTAAGGCTAAGGGCCAAAAGGAGGAAAGGAAGAAAAACGCATGAAAGAAAGAGAAACAAAGGTGTCTACCCCCCTCATAGGAGAAGGCTCAAATAGAGAACAATCTCCCTGAGCCCCATGCCCTCGCAAAAAGGGGGGAAATACATGGAACAACAATTGAGAAGGACTAGGGTGGCCACCCTAGGAGCTCACACTGCTTTTAATCCTTCCTGAACACCAGTCCACAACAATTCCCCCTTTTCTCCATAAAGCTAGGGACTGAAAGGAAGAAGGGAAGAAAACAAAGTGAAAGAAATAGAGATAAAACGTGGCTATCGGCTCACAAGGGGAGGCTCAAACCAAGCACAAGCCTCCGAAGCCCTGTGCCTTTGCAAAAAGGGGGGAATTGAAGAGGATGACTATTACACAGTAATTTGTCACTGTCTTCACTCCTATCTTCCTACTGTGTCATGTGTCCAAAGTTGTTCATGCTCATGTTAGACAAATGCTCTCTAATGTTGCCAAATGACCCAATTTTTCAAAAGTTTCTGCCTCATCGTGTCTATTGGCTAAATAAACGCGCTAATGGGCGCTCCAAAATAGTCCAGAAGCATTGCCATCACGGAAGTACACCTGATTCCCATGATGGTTGGATTTTTATGTGCCAGCTCAACTGTAGCTTGTAATATTCTATGATGACTTGACTGGCTAGGTTATTTAATAGCGATGTCAGCACGGTAGGCCAGTTATGTGCCCGCAATGATCCAGATTGGGTGAATTTGTTCCAACAATCGCCCTTCCAGATGACTCCAGACTTGGTTGTTGGCCTAGTTTATGTCGCGCTCCTTTCTCTGGCGTGGCTCTTCCATCATTTGTGCTACCTTCCTTGGAGATAAGCTCACTCTCCCACCTTTCATGGAGACTAATTCTCCTATTTAAACTCCCACCATTGCTATGTGCTACTAGTTTTTTGGATTTCTTAGTCTTTGGAGTGATTGCTGATAGTGTTATTAGTGCTTGTGAGTTTTCTAGATAGCTGGTGTGAGTGTGACAAGTGTGGGATTGTTGATAGATTTAGGAAGGTTGTGAAGTGCCCTTCATCTTGTGTAAACCTTGTGAGTGAGAGAGACTTGTGTATTGGGAGATCCATCTTCAAATGTGAATGCTTGAGGAACATGCTCGGTGGATCCCTCTAAGAAGGCTTGTGACGTCAAGACTTTGGTTGTAATCTTACTCTTATTTCATTATTAATGCAATCAATGATGTTTTCCTATGTCTTGTATGTAATATACTTGATAAATCATGACTTCTTGACTTTGTGAGTAAATAGATCATTGTTTTTCCAGTTACGTGCTTTGTTGTATTTCCTTTGCATTGTTTTAGGTTGATTACTCATTAGGAGAAGGAAGCGGAAGTTGGAGCACTGCAATGGAACTCCATCGACCACTGGTTGAGGTAGGCCTCCAACTATGACTGTTTAAGGAAAGCTATTGTTGATCTGTCCTTGTTTGTGACTAGACCCACTCTAGGGCTAGAGGGGTTTCCTCTATCCACAGAGGGAACACTTTCCTACATCACAAATTAGCGACTCCACTAGGGATCCTTGGCCTTTGTTCTTTTCTTGTTTACTCTTGTCTTGATTTTGTTTTAGTCGCTTTTGAAGCTTTGGGGATTAGTTACCAGTCTTCTAAGTTTCCTGGCCTGATCTGGGAAATGCCCTTATTTGATTAATGATTGATTGTTTTTGATTTGGGAGTTTTTGGTTCACCTGTTACTTTTTTGAACATCATCGCATCTTTTAATTTAATAGTAGTGTTGTCATCACGTCACCCCTTTTGTAGTATCCTGTTAATCGTGTAATTATGCTTAATAGTCGCGACGGTTTTGTAAATTGGACCATCGCGTAAAATTCGTGTACTTTCGCGCTGACATCGCTTTGTTACTACGGTGTGCTTCATATCAGTGCTTGTTGCTTGTGTATCACCCACGTTGATTTCTGTAGAATTGATTTTTTTCAATTCTGCCTCTTGAATCTGTCAGTCTTGCTACTCCCTTGTTTTTCTCACTTGTTTGATAACTTGTTTTTCACTGTTTAGAGATTGAGGAACTCTCTTGTGAGCTTTGTTAAATAAATCTTGTTTTTCTTGCTTTGTGACTTGGTTTCATTGTTTCAAGTCCTTTGGATCAATTCACTTGGTTGCTTGTTTACAAGGATTCATTTGCTGCTTGCTGTTGGTTTGATTATGCCTTCCCTTTTGCTTACTTTTGGTTGATTGTTTAGTGATTTTTATTGGACCAATCTCGACATTGATTCGATTTCTCTTCACTACCCAGACATAGATTACAATTGTTTGGATCAACCACTTTTCCACATTTGTTTATTTCTTTTTGGTTTCTTTTAGATTTAAGAGACAACAAAATCAAAAGAATTTCATTTCATTTAGCATGCGAAAGTGAAAGTGAATTGGCATTTCAAGTTGCATATTGAAAAGCGAATGATTAAATCTCTCATTAGAAGTATATGTGCACTTTAGCATTTGATGTCTGCTTGCATTGAGTGACTACTTTGTTACCTTGGTTTTCTTGGTTTGGGAATGATCTCTCTACCCTCCCATAGGTAGGTGTTCATCGAAAGAAAAGGATATTTCATTCATTATATTTGCATCCTAGGTTTTGTTATATACATATGGTAAGGCCTGAAAACTGAAACATAATCCAAGATAAACTTTAAAATGAACTGAATAAATCTAACAACACATTGGAACATAACGCACACATTTAGAGCTCTAGGCTAGAGACGTGCTCTGGCATCGTTAAACCTAGTCATTTTTGTTTCCACTCAAGGTTGGGTGGTTCCTCCTTTTGTGACTCAATAGTGGTCTAGCACGTATTTTTTCTCCCATGTACCGTCGAGTATATGCTGGGAGACCCCACTAGGTTATCATCCTTTATCCATAGGAAGCCATGTCTACCTCCTTACAAACTGTAACGCACCGAACACAAAATTCGGGAAGATTGATTGCTGTATGGAAAGTCCCTAGTTTTCATATGACTGCCAAGGTGTATATGCAGTTTTATGGATTTGTCTGGTAAACCTTTTTCCTAGTTCTCCAAAGTAGTCACTTTCGTTCCTTTTCAGACTCCCTAAAAGAAAAGGTCCATTTCAGCACTTGTCACTTCAGGCTCATTAAATATTCGAAGGAAACTAGATTCATCTTTTGTCCTTTTCTTGACTCTTTAAAAATGAAAAGGTCAAGTTTTGTTCCTGTGTCTTAAAATTTATTCAGCCATGATTCACATTTACCCGGTTAGATCGTGTTTGCATTAGCTTGAGTAGGGTCCTTTCTCGTTAGTTTTCCTAGGATCTTTTGAAGTCATCATCCTGGCGGAATCATCGATCCTGTCTCCCGTTCTGAGTGACCAAGGGTCTCCTTCTTCTGTTGCTCCCGAGCTATCGGTTGTGAGTGATACTCTCCTTGTTATTTTGAGTATCCAACCGATTAACTCTCGCGCTCTAGAGGACGAGATTTATGAGATTCACTGGAACCCCATTTTGGAGCCTTCTGAAGAGGATATTCATGGTACTCCTCCTAGCGTTTCAGTCCCAATGTCTTCTTATGATATGGAGGACACATCCCCTGTCACAAGTGAAGAATCCGTTGCGAGGAGTGGTGAAATTACCATCTCAATGGAAACTCAACCTTTTCGTATCACCCATCTTGGTGTTACATTGACTTTACGCTATAAGTTGTTGAGGGATGTTATGTCTTCTAGGACTCCCCCTACGAGTTCTATGTGGTCGCACACCATCACTCCGACCTCGAAGTCCTTTATTCCTCAAATTCAAAATGTGCCTATCACTTCCATCCCAACTATTCCAACTGTTTGTGTGGCTTCTTCAACCCCCGTTTTCGGTGCCATTACTGCATCCTCAGTTGTGACCGCTGCTGCTGGACCTTCTTCAGGCTCAGCTAATAGTGGCCCATTGACACCCGTACCCAAAATTGTTGACCCTACGCTAGGTGCCCCACCCTTTTCTGGTTCTATTCTAGCAGGGGGCATACGATCAATATTTGCATGCTCTTCAGAATGTCGATCCTCAAAATCCATTTCATTATTATGATTCTAGAGGGGCTCATATCTATTACCATGTACCTCTATCACCTCAGCCTGTGGTTGAAGTCACGGTCCCATTATCCATTGCTTGGACCACCACTGGTTACGGCGGTGGCCAAGTATCGCCTGTACATCTTCAAGAACCACCTCATTAAGGCCAACCGTCTTACATGCAAACCTCTTATGGGAAACAGTATTACAGGCAGTCTTATCCAGGGTAACCTGGAGGCCCACAAGGACAACCCTTCAAGGGACAACCTTCGGCCTCTGGTGGTATGTCTTTTACATATTTTGCGCAACCTTCTGGTAATTCGGGACAACCTTACATGCAACAAGGCAAAACTAGTGTCCAGCAAGGGTACCTTTTGGACAAGTTGGTCAACCTTACATTCAGCAAGGCCAACCCACTATCCAGTATGGTCAAACATATGGACAAGTCGGTCAGCCTCAAATGAAATCAGGTCAACCAACTGTCAAGTTCAATTAGCCATCTGGTCTATCAGAACAACCCTCAGTTGTGCAAGGACAGCCCAACACCCAGCGAGCTCAACCTTCTGGGCAGATGGGTCAATCTCAATCTCAACTAGGTCAACCTTCTGGCCATATGGCTCAGCCTCAATTTTCTCAAGGACATCCTTCTGGGCCTGCTCAACCGGGCACTCAAATGATTGTTGCTTCTCAAGCTCAACCTGATTTTTAACCCCAGGCTAGGCTCCAGACCCATTCCAGTCTTCAAATGCAGGTTGGACCTCCACCCAAACTAGCTTATCAAACGCAGCCGGCCTCTCAGGCTCAATTTGGAGCCCAGCCACCTTATGGTTTCCAGCAATCCTAGGGGCAAACTCAGTTTGCCCTGTATCAAAATTATCAACAACTGCAGGTGAGTCCTTATCAGAATTACCAACAACCTTATGTTGCTCTTGCAAGCCCAGTTGGTAATCAATGGAATGCTGGGGGGCAAATCCAGGGTCAACCATCCTATAACCCCTATGGACAAAATCCCTACGGACAAAACCCTCCGGGGCCAAATCCATCTGGACAAAATCAATGGGGGCAACCGATAGCTGGTTGGAACTTTGGTACTACCTCCTACCCATAGCCCCAGATGTCCTTTAACCCTCAATTACCCTTTTTAGCAATGTTGGAATTACTGGATGTGTCCAAACTGACCAATGATCCTATTCTCCATAATCTGTATTAACCCCCAGTTCCAACTAAGATTCTCGGTGATTGTCCCAAATTTGATGGTAAAGCTGGAGAAGATCGCCAAGCTCACGTCATGACTTATCATCTATGGTGTTCATCGAATTCATGGCTTGATGATTCAATCCAGCTCTGCCTTTTTCAAAGGACTCCCACTGGCTCTACTGCTAAATGGTATATTGAGTTGTCTCACGGATCCTTTCAGGATTTTAACTTGTTGGCTATGGCATTTTTAACTCATTTTCAATTGCCAATTCGATATGAAATGGGCACACACCTCCTGACATCCTTAAAAAAGACAACGGCTACGCATATCTCTGATCATATTCATGAATGGAGACGATGTCGTCGTTTGATTAAGTTTTGGATTCCCGATCAACTTCTTACTGACTTGTTCACGACCTCATTTGTCGGTCTGATAGCACAGGACATTGTTATGGGGGCATGTGTAACTCAAGAGCAGGCTATTGCATGCGCTCAGTACCTTGACTTGGTTTACTCCCACTCCGGTATGTTATATGATTATTTGCCTGATGCCCCGAGACTCGAAACTTCCAAGGCCCTGCCAACTCCATCTGTTGACGGTATCATCGGTTTCATTAATCCGCCTTCAAAGAAAACTTCCACGAACCCTGGGAAGCAAAATTCAAATGCTTTGAATGAAAATAATTCTCAAGTTGTATCCAATTCTGGTAGTACTTCTGAGGTTAACGCTATTCAGTCCACCACAGCGGACAAAGCCTTGAAAGGAAAGAAGAAGGGAAAAGGGAAGAATAAAGCGGATCAACCTAAGCAGGATTCCCCTAAACCTTGATAAGAAGAGGGCACCAAACACAAACCCAAGTACCCTTGTCTTATCTGTGACAAGGATCACGATACCAAAGACTGCCCAAGGCGGTCTGAAGTTAGTCGTTTGTTGAAAGGTGCTCCCGAGACTCCTGTTGTGCTCAAAGAACCTTTTCCCTCATTGCAAAACACAAATGGTGGCTGATCCATCTCAATCCTCTTCTCCCTTTGGTTCTCAAGTATTTATGGCTGGGACAATTCTCGTCCACATGACTACTCGAGCAAAAGAGTATTCGTCGCTTGTCGGGAAAGAGCCTGAGGTCCCCTCTAGCACTCCTCCATCCAGTTCTAGTCCATTCCATATCGAGAGACCTAGCACTGAGACGTTTGTCCGACCCCCTCCGAAAGGTGTACTTTGGAAATATTCTTACAACCCTAATGCTCATGCTGCCCAACACTATAGCATCATTGAGGACTTAGCCTAGGCTCCATCAGCTATGTCTGCTTTAGAAGTACTCCAGAGCTCCCCCTCTTAGAGGAAGTCCTTGCTATCAGCTGGCGGTGGCATAGACCTGGCTAACTTGGATTTGATTACTTTTGACCTGGAAAGCCATATACCAAGACTGCCTCACCAAATTTCCTTCCTCATACAGGTCATCATCAAGTCCAAAATGATTCATCGTATAGTCATTGATGAAGGTGCTTCAACTTGCATCATGTTTGTTGCCTGTTGGAAGGCTATTGGTTCTCTGACTCTGAGCCAGTCTCCTATGACCTTGGAAGCCTTTGATGGGAGAGAGTCTCGCCCTTATGGTATACTCTAATGTTTACAAATTACTTTGGAAGGGAATATGGTCAAAATGGAAGTTGAAGTTGTTGATGCTAATGTTACCTACAACCTCCTTTTGGGATGTAGCTGGACATACGCCATGCGAGCCGTGGCTTCATCTCTATTCTGTGTCATTCGTTTCCCTCATCAGGGGAAGATCGTCACCGTAGACCATTTGTCCTTCTTCGCTTCCTCTTTCGAAGGCAACATGCCATTTATGGATAATACCTCCATCCCATATGAGAGTGTGGGAGCTGGACTTTTTAAAGATCCTGCCCTGATGGGTGTTTTTTCACTCCCACTTCCTAACGTCACTCCTATCAATATGATTTCCGTTCGCTCTAATCCGTGGGTTCTTCCCCCCACTGATCAGGTAGAATATTGGGGCGATGAGATGTCGTTGAGTCCTACCGAGCTCAACTATGTTGAAATTATTTCTGCATCGGCTCCACCTTTTGAACCTACTCCTTTGAGCAGGGCTCCTGACTCGTACGCTCATTCCCCTTGGCTTGGAGATGACGCTTCTTCAGATCCGTTAAAGGAAACATTTCCTTTCGATGAAGCCATTATCGAGACCATGTCTCTCGAGGAACCCCCTTGGTCTGATCATCACCATCGTTCCTCGTTCCTCCCTGCCCACCGGGAAATGCTTACCTGTCTCGAGCAGTTTGCTCCTTGTCTCCCATCCCAACCACTTCAGACACCTATTCAAGTTTATCAAGTGTATTCTGAAGGCAATATGGGAAACATCACGTAGACCCAGCCTATCAACATCTCTATGAAACCAAGGATTGTTGAGCATATCCATGTCGGAGTCACTTGTACTCCGGAGGAAATTTAACTCTATACTAATCTTTTTCGCGAATTTCATGACATCTTTGCTTGGTCCTATGAAGAAATGCCTGGCATTGATCCTAGTATAGTGGTGCATGAGATACCTACATATCCAAATGCTAAGCCTATTCACCAACGTCTACGCCTCGTGCACCCCCGAAAGGCTGCGGCTATTAAAGCAGAAGTTGAAAAGCTTCTTAAGGCTGGTTTTATTTACCCCATCCCACTCACAGATTGGGTTTCCAATATCATCCCTGTGACTAAAAAACAGGGTGCCATTCGAGTCTGTGTTGATTATCATGATATTAACTGGGCCTGTCCCAAAGATAACTTCCCCTCACCCTTCATTGACCAGTTCATTAATGAGTTTTCTGGGAGCAAAATGTATTCATTTATGGACGGTTTTTCTGGGTATAACTAGATCAATATTTCACCCACAGATCAGCACAATATTGCCTTTATCTATCCGAGGGGCACTTTTGCCTACAAAAATATCCCTTTCGCTTTGAAGAATGCCGGTTCTACCTTCCAACGTGCAATTTCCTATGAATTACATGACATTCGACACATTGTACAACCCTACCTGGATGATCTACCAGCTCATTCAGCAAAACACTAGGACCATCCCGCTCATCTTCGTGAAATATTTCTCCATTGTCAACACTACCGCATCAGGCTTAATCCTCATAAGTGTGTCTTCTGCGTTGAGTCAGGAAGACTGCTCGGGTTTATCCTCTCCCGAGAGGGCATCCATTTGGATCCCCTTAAAGTCGAGGCTATTCTGAATCTTCCTCCCCCTGCTTCTTTGCAGCAATTGTAGAGTTTTCAGGGCAAAGCAAATTTTAAGACGATTTATTCTGAACTATGCCGAAGTGGCTAAAGGTTTCACACGGTTACTGAAGCGAGATACCCCTTTTCATTGGGATACCACTACTCAAGAGTCCTTGTAGCATCTCAAGGGTCTCCTTGTTTCTACTCCATTGTTGCGTCCTCTGAATTATCATCACGAATATACTCTGTGTTTGGTCGCTGTCGATGCCACTGTTGGCATGCTTCTCATTCAAGATGATGATGATGACACTGAGCATGTCATATATTATCTCAGCTGCAATCTTCTATATATGGAAACTCGATACGCTTATGTCGAGAAGTTGGCACTGGCCATTGTTTGTGCCATCCAATGTTTCCGCCATTATATCTTGTTGTGCACTACGACCGTGGTTTCTGATTGCAACCCGGCGACGTCCATTCTCTCACATCAGTTGCTGGGGGGCAAGTACTCGAAGTGGATCGTCACCCTCCAAGAGTTCGACTTGGAATTCACCATCGCCAAGTCTAAGAAATCTCTTGTCTTTGCTGAGTTACTTTGCTCTTTGCCATCTCCTACCATGCCCTCTCGGTCAGAGGACCATATCCTGGATGAAACTCTGTTCCTAATTAGCACCCTCGATCCCCGGTACAGGGATATCATTGTATATCTGTAGACATCCTCTTTTCATCTCGATGTGTCTAAGGATGCTCGACGATAGATTCGTCATCAGTCTCAACCCTATCGTATCATCGGGGACACCCTTTACTGTCTTGGTGCTGACTCCATTCTCCGTCGATGCCTAACATTCGAGGAGGCTGAGCGAGTTTTGAATGACTGCCATTCTAGTGCCTCTGGTGGTCACGTGTTTGGATATGCTACTACTCAAAAGATCCTCCACGCCGGTTATTTCTGGACCTCCATATTTAAGGATTGCATTCTTGCCGTCCGCTCCTGTCATGAGTGCCAGATCTACCAGCGGAGGATGCGTGTGCCTCCCGCTCCATTGCACCCTGTTGTTACCATTGACCCTTTTGCAAAATGGGGCACTGATTATATGACATGTAACCCTTGCTCAGCCAGGGGGCATGGGTATATTATCGTTGCCGTTGATTACTTCACAAAATGGGTCGTGGCGATGCCCACATTATCTGAAGATGGTCACACAGCGGCACAATTTTTTTTTAATCATGTTATTTCACGGTTCAGAGTCCCCCAGGCTATCGTCACTGATCATAGGAAGCATTTCAGTAATCACATGATGACCGACCTAACAACCCAGCTAGGCTTACGGCATGATAGTTCGACTCCATACTATCCTCAGGCCAATGGCCAAGTAGAAGCCATTAACAAGGTTCTAGTTACGATGCTTCAATGTACCATTGGCATGAACATGTCTAACTGACACTTGATGTTGTTCTCCGCCTTGTGGGCCTACCGAACCTCTGTGAAGGATGCCACCGGTTTCACTCCATTTGAATTAGTTTACGGACTGGAGGCTACCCTTCCAATCAAGTGCAAGATCCCTTCTTTGAAGTTGGTCTTTGAATTACTTCCCAACACTACTCCGATAGAAGAATGCATTCTTTACCTATAATGGCTGGACGAGACCCATCACCTAGCCTCTCTAGCTATCGAAGCACAAAAGAAGAGAGTGAAAACTCACTTTGATCATACTATCCATCCTTGTTACTTTGTTGAGGGAGATTTAGTCTTGCTCTATGATCAAGCGAATGATAAGCTGGGGGCAGGCAAACTCGAGCCCATGTGGCTAGGGCCTTCTATTGTAAAGATATTTTTGCAGAAAGGGGCCTACGAGCTAATTGATTATGAAGGGAATTCTCTCGATAAGCCCCGAAATGGGCTTTACTTGAAAAAGTACTATGCGTGAATTCCATGCACTTTGATTTGTACATACGTGTGTTTTTAGCAGGTGTGTTGCGTATGTGCTTTCATGTTTTTGGCTTGGTGTGAAGGCGTGATTTCCGCTTATTGTGTCTTTGGCTTCTTGTGCAGATGTCTAGTGCACCTTACGTTGGTTTCGTCGATGGTGCTTGCTGCAGTACCCGCAACTTGTCCTCTGTGGCATGGGTGATCTACGATCCTCATGGTGAGTTGATAGACCTTCAAGGTGTGTCTTTAGGTTGTATCACAAACAATTTTGTTGAATATAGTGCTGTGATTGAGTTACTGGTTGAGGCGATTAATCTCAGTATTCATGCATTGGTTGTGAACTTGGACACTCAGCTTGTCGTCCACCAGCTCAATGGGCGATATTCCGTCAGAGACCAATCGATTTTAAGGTTGTATTTACGTGTTAAATTGTTAGAGAGGAATTTCGATTTCATTACATATCAGCATATTCCATGACGATTAAACACGTTAACTGATGCATTGGCTAATCATGAATTAGAGAGACATTTGCGTAACATGTAATCAAAATAGCATACAAGAAGCATGTAAAACACAATAATAGACCATAGAAATATGTATATATATATATATATATATATATATATATATATATATATATATATATATATATATATATATATATATATATCATGTCGTGCACTGAGGCGCTCAAAAATAAGTGTACATGTCCAAATAGAGTCTGTGTTCTCCATACATCTGAGACACATGTCTCTCAAAAATCACCAGTAGGAAATAAAAACCTAGGCATCTATTGTGATGGGTTGTGCTCCCTATAGTACACTACCGCTCATGTCACCCACCTCAACAGGTGGTGCATCCTGGGTTCTAGTCCTACTGTGTGGATCTCGGACGCTCTGGGGACCTCGTCGATCCCCATGTAATCTAGAATCCCTACTAGCAGGCCCTCAAGGTTCTAGATCATTGTCTCCATCGTATCATCTTCTGGAGGAGCCAGGGCTAGTGTTGCAATGCCCTGCGCATCCCTCCGCGCCTCTGGAGCTAGCTCGATGGGTCTCACTGGTCTTACATTTGCATACCATAGCGTTCGTCATTAGGACATGTACATAAAAAAAATCAAAAAATATGATCAAGTGTCTTACCACTGTCATCCCACTGCTCTCTAGTGGGTAGCTGCATGTCAGGATCTCCACGAAAGTCCATGCCGGCATATGGCCAATCCTCCACGAAGATCGTCTGGCACTCTAGCCACTCTCAAAACAATGTCCCCCACACCACCGATCATCCGCCACCTCCTCGTGGCATGACATGAGCCCATCGTGTGGCCCTTGTCTCACGTGGCCTAGGTAAATCCAAATCCATGTCTTGTAACTGCAGTGCCGACACCCGCTTCAGCATGAGCGGGACTAAGATGGATCCATAACCAAACTGCTTCGTCCCTCCTCGATGGTAGTTGGTGAGTTGCCTCTTCATGTTTGCCATTACCGCCTCTGCCCAGTTAAACATGGTGGGATTGAGACACTCGAGAGCCAGCCGAAGATGGGTCTTTGAAGCCTCATGTTGGGCGTGGGAGCCTGCTGCCCGTGTCACCATGAAAAGCATAGCACGAAAGATTACGCCGTCCACTGTTGGGATTGCCACCTTCCCACTCGACTTGCGTGCCCGTGGGCACAATTGAGCCATCAACATATCTAAGGAACCACCCCCAAGTCGCTGCCCCTCCAGAATGGGCCTCTCACCTCGACGGGACAACCCGGTCAAAAAATATATGTCTGTAGAGTCAAGCTCGATATCCCAGCCTCGGATGATGAATTTCCCATCTGTGGGATCCCAGGCTCTAATCAGTAGCTCCAGCAAATCAAGTTGTGATCGGAGATGCGGATTCAGGAAGAATTTGAGCAATCTGAATGCCCGTAATGCATTTCGGCACCCCACATCGGCAAAAGCTTCTATATCATTGTTATCATGTGTACGTTCTTGCCAAACGAATTCCATTATAGCCTGCAGGACGAGACAAGTTGGATTAGCACTTCATTTGGAAATTTCTACACGAAATTTGCATGAAAACATAAGTTCGCGGCATCATCGCGTCTATTTTAAAAATAGATGCGATGGTGCAAGGTTGCTAGTTCAGATTTTTTGTGATCATCGTGGAAGTACACCACTTTTTCGTGATGATCGGAGTGTGCCTTGTGTAAATTTTTTTGGCCATCGCGCACCTGATAGGGTAAACCTGCGATGACCGAGCGGCGAAGCCCAGTTTGAAAATCTGCTTAAACTAGCATGTGGAACGATCAAAACGCATGAAAAAGGTATTAATTTGAAGCGTGGGGCAACATGTGTCTACTTGGAACCAGTTTCAGAACAAATGATGCACGAACAAGGCTGAATTTCGCTCGCCAACTTCAGTGCTCCAAGTTGCTCCACGGTAAATTAAACAGTGCTATGGTAAAAATGAATGAGTTAATCCCTTTTTATAGTGATTTTTGTAAATTAAAAATTTACACTTTATAAATGTGGGTTTTTCTCATAGTTTTGCTACATGGATAGTCAAAATGTGGTTTTTACCTATGATTTTATGTGTATTGTTCATATGATCTCGAACGGGTTTACGTGTGACGTGTTTTTGTGCAGAGCTTCAGGTAGTGGAATTACGACCGTTTCATATATGCTTGATCCTAAAAAGTCATCTTTAAGCTCTTTTCCAACTTGAAAAATGAAAATATGGCCGAGTTTTCCTCTTGACTCGTTAAAAGAAACGAGAGGCGCTCACCTTTAAGCTCTTTTTTCGACCATTTAAATACAAAAAGATTATCGAGTTTTTGTCGTTTCATGCTCATTATTGGTTGCAAAATGACGTGATTCCGACCTCTTTTCTACTTTTTCAGGTCGAAGTCACTACCTACGAAAAGTACTCCTCGATCATAATGGTTGGGTGATTCTTTCAAGTATCGTTTTATACTTTTTCGGGCTCGAGAGACAAAACTCTACGAAAATGGACCCCCCTGCAGTTTTCTTTTCTGTGTCTTTTTCAAACTCTCTAAACATGAAAAAGACTTCGAGTTTTACCTATGTCGGCCTCGTTAAACCCTGACAACGTTGGACTCATCACCATGACAAGACTCGAGCTTCTCCTTCCTAGGGCTCGTTAAATTTTTACTAGGTTGGACTCAATAACAGGTTTATCATTGATTGTCTATGGCAGCTAGTCACTCTTGAACATCGACACTTTTGCTTCTTGTCAGGTTGGGACATCCATACATCGTCATTTGGCCTTCTGCGGGTTTGGGTTATCATTCTAGCCTCATTCCATTCGATTCATGCCATATCCTTTGAGCCTCTGATCCCTTGATGCTTGAATGCTGCCACCCCCCGGAGTCGTGTCGCCGACATGTTCAAGAGTATAATCCTTCTGCAGTTTACACCCTCACCTTCTCCTCTGGTACTCTGTTTCGCCATCTGCCTCTTGTTCCTTATCTCGTGTCGTTGATGGGATAAACATTATGGCCCTCCTGCAACGGGTCATCTCCTGTCGACATCAGCTCATTATCCAGGAGATTGATATAGAGATCCCTTTGGTACCTTAGAGCTTGCATGCCTTAATGGCAAGTTCTTCGCACCTGATGGTCGAATTTCATCATTGGTCGATTGGGTGATTCCACTAGTGTTCGACTTCAACTCCTTCTTCACACTTCGTGGAGTGCGTTGGGCAGTACCTTGAGAACCATTAGCATTATTGGCGGTTTCTCTCACGCTTGTTAATGGTTTTCATCATTGACTGGTAATCAAGCGATGTTTTATCATGCTCGACCTCAGCACATCTATTCGCATGTTAGAATTTGTACTATGATCGGATGGGTTCAAGACCCTGAACTCAGATTACACAGGTTCGGGCTGCGTGGATTGGTTTATGATTACATGACTCATTGATGGATGGCTGCAACCATACCTTTATCATCATCATGGTATTATTAGCTAGATGGCTGCGTCCATACCACAGACCTATTTCGTATGTATTTTGGATGGCTGCGCCCATCCCTAGACTACATGTACTTCATTATCAGAGATATCAGTTGTACTTGTGTGCAGGTTCTTCCAGATGGTGTTCTAGTTCAGTTAGTTTCGTAAAGCATTTCACCCTTCCCTCTCTCTCAGGCTTCATACTTAAGGGGGCATCTGTTACACAGTAATTTTTCACTGTCTTCACTCCAGTCTTCCTACTATGTCATGTGTCCAAAGTTGTTCATGCTCATGTTAGACAAATGCTCTCTGATGTTGCCAAATGACCCACTTTTCCAAAATTTTCTGCCTCATCGCATCTATTGGCTAAATAAATGCGCTGATGGGTGCTCCAAAACAATCCAGAAGTGCTGCCATCGTGGAAGTACACCTGATTCCTGTGATGGTCGAATTTTTATGTGCCAGTGCAACTATAGCTTGTAATATTCTGCGATGAATTGACTGGTTACATTATTTAATAGCGATTTCAGCGCAGTAGTCCAGTTATGTGCCCGCAATGATCCAGATTGGGCGAATTTGTTCCAACAGTCGGCCTTCCAGATGACTCCATACCTGGTTGTTGGCCAAGTTTATGTTGCCCTCCTTTCTCTGGCATGGATGTTCCGTCATTTTTGCTACCTTCCTTGGAGATAAGATCACTCTCCCACCTTTCATGGAGACTCCTCCTATTTAAACTCCCACCATTGCTATGTGCTGTTAGTTTTTTGGAGTTCTTAGTCTTTGGAGTGATTGTTGATAGTGCTGTTAGTGCTTGTGAGTTTTCTAGATAGATGGTGTGAGTGTGACAAGTCTGGGATTATTGATAGCTTTAGGAAGGTTGTGAAGTGACCTTCATCTTGTGTAAAACTTATGAGTGAGAGAGACTTGTGTATTGGGATATCCATCTTCAAGAGTGAATGCTTGAGGAACATGCTGGCTGGATCCCTCTGAGAAGGCTTGTGATGTCAAGACTTTGGTTGTAAGGTTACTCTTATTTCATTATTAATGCAATCAATGATGTTTTCCTACGTCTTGTATGTAATATACTTGATAGCTCATGACTTCTTGACTTTGTGAGTAAATAGATCATTTTTGTTCCGGTTACGTGCTTTGTTGTATTTCCTTTGCATTGTTTCAGGTTGATTACTCATTAGGAGAAGGAAGTGGAAGCTGGAGCAGTGCAACAAAACTACATCGACCACTGGTTGAGGTAGGCCTCCAACTATGACTCTTCAAGGAAAGCTATTGTTGATCTGTCCTTGTTTGTGACTAGACCCACTCTAGGGCTAGAGGGGTTGCCTTTGTCCACAGAGGGAACACTTTCATGCATCACAACGGTGATTGAGAAGGACTAGGGTGGCCACCCCAGGAGCTCGCACTGCATTTCGTCCTTCCCAGACACCAATCCACAACAATCCCACCTTTTCTCTGTAAAGCTAGGGACTAGAAGGAAGAAGGGAATAAAACAACATGAAAGAAAGGGATATGAACCATGGCTACTGGCTCACAAGGGGAGGCTTCAAACAGAGAAAAATCTTCCCCAACCTCGTGCCTTGGCAAAAAGCGGGGAACTGCATGGGACGATAATCAAGAAGGACTAGGGTGGCCATCCTGGGAGCTCGCACTGCATTTAGTCCTCCCCGAACACCATTCCACGACAATCCCACCTTTTATCTGTAAAGCTAGGGGCCAAAAGGAAGAAGGGAAGAAAAAAACATGAAAGAAAGAGAGATATCAAACGTGTATACCAGCTCAAAAGGGGAGGCTCAAACAAAGAACAAGCTTCCCCAACCCCATGCCTTCGCAAAATGATCTGAATTGGGTCCTAAAAACTCTCTAAGTTTTCATGACTATTTCATATTATGCCAAAGATTCAAGTCTTATAAAAATCAAGCTATCAGAAGGAATCCTTGTGACAGTTTCAGTTGTGGCCAGAGCGGAGTAACGAGGACCCTCAGTGTAGCGTGCAGACCGTTCCCCCATGGTAACACACACTAGTGAAAACTAGAAAAATCGGAGGCCAAATCAAGAAACAGGGGTGGTTTCTATCACAGGGCATCCCCCTTCAGTGAAGGAAATACCTAAAGCACCCAGACCCGAAAACGCTATAAAATGCAAAAAAGTAATGCATTTGGTTCCGTAGCACGGGATTCTACAAACTAGTAGGATATCAGAAGGCATCGAGGTGGTAAGTAGTTTTGATTGAGTCCCACCCGATACCACACATCGAATGACACGTGTCCAATGGATGAGAGAGAAAACCACCTGCATCGGACGGGTAAATGTCAGGCAACTTGCCTGCTCTATATGAATGACAACAGTAGGATCTGGGGGCCCCAAATAAAAAATGGAGGCACGTCCCGATGATTGACCAGATTTGACAAGTCAAAAAAGAATATTGAAGGGGATTTGAAGTTCGAAATGGATGATGAATTGGCAACGATTCGTGTTTCACGGGAAATCTTAAAGAAAATAGAATTAATGACCATTCAAATATGATTCAAGGAATATGACACCCAGTTTGTTAGAAAACAGGTGGCCACCTCCCTGCGATGTGTTACCCAGTGATGATGACGTAGAGCAGAGGAATTCAAACAGACAAGGGCAAGGAAAACTAGAAGGTCGGGAAGCGAAAATGAACAGTTAAAGAGCAGACTGGCTTTAAAGCGATGAACTGACAGAAGTAGAGGACACACACACACAGAGGCAAAAAGCTATGAGCAAATAACAGAGAGTAGAAGCTGAGTTGACCTGAAGGAAACATCAAGCTAGATAGAGCCCGAGAGAGTTAGAGAGTCTGTGTACTCCATAGAAGGCTTGAGAGGTTCAAGCAAACTCCTTGGCGTAGGCCTGTCATACTACTGTGACCATTAGAGTTCGAGTTTCAGTAAGGAGAGTCTGTGCACTCCATTCCTACTGACATTTATCTGTTTAGTGAGACTCGAATCAAGCTCATTGTTGTAAAAACTCTACTTGAAAACATAATAGAGAGGCCACCACTGAAGGCTAGACCAGGAGACGTAGCCCAGGAGCATTGCGTGAACTCCTTATTAAATTTGTTGTGTTTACATGTTTGACTATTATGTTTTCTCTAATTGCCTCAGTGTCTATGTATTCTAGCAATATTATCAATCCGTTGCATAAAGTAACATAGGCACATCCATGCACATGAGTCTGTAATACCTTTAATTATTTATCCTGGATAAATTCCAGATCAAGTGGTATCAGAGCAATTGGTTACTAAGGTTAGACAAGCTTGTGCTGGATTTTGTTGTTGAATGCTAACTAGATCAAAGCGTAAATTAGGAGAAGGAGAGTTGGCTGAAACTAACCTAGAAATTTGAAGGGTCTATTCTAAGAGGAAAATGTCCGAAGAAAATCCCTTGGAATCTGACCCCTAGTTCATGGATAGTTTTATGACGATGAGATCCATGGTGGAGGAAATGTATAGGGAATTTAAGAAAATTAGAGATGAAGATTCATCAAGATCCAAACAAGACAAAGGAGTAGAAGAATCTCTCTTCCATAACCACTCTAAAGGCAAAGGGAAAGAAGATAAATTTCTCACACCTCCTAATAGCCCTCAAAACAAAAAGAAGACATTTTTTATAAATTAGATGTTAAATTTGATTTACCAATATATGATGGAGAGTTGAATGCAGAGAAGCTGGATAATTGGATCAGACAGATTGATGTTTATTGCAGAGTACAGAGCATTGACTCAGACAAGAGTAAGATTTAGCTGGCCAGCCTACACCTTAGAGGCACTGCCTTGGTATGGTGGGAAGGTAGGACACAAGCTGACATGAAGAAACATGGTAACATTCTTTCTGTTTGGAGTGGATTTGTTTCTACAATTAAAAAGCGATTCTATCCACTAGCCTGTATGTAGCAAGCCATGATGAGTTGGCAAAATCTTCGACAAATAAAAGGGCAAAGTGTACAAGGTTACACCCAAGAATTTAGGAAAATAGATTTGATTCTAGGAATTTCTTTAGACTCACTTGAGACTCTGCTGAAGTATATAGGTGGTATACACAGCTACATGAGACACACTATCCTCATGTTTAATCCCACTAGCATAGATGAGGTATCCGTTCAGGCTACACATCTAGAAGCTAGAGGTAAGAATGGGAAGATAGAAGTTGGGGAATCATCCCAACCCACTACAAGCAAGAATAAGGAGAAAAGGAAACAAAAACAGAAAGAGAGGAAGACAAATACTGTACAGAAAAGAAAGCCTTCAGGCACTCACTATAAGAAGGATGGGCATGATGATGAACATTGTTGGATTCTACATCTAGAGCTGAAACCTAAGAAGTTCAAGGGAAAGAAGAAGAAGAATGTCCTAGCTATTCAAAAGGATTTGGGTTCAGACTCGGGAGATGAAACAACAATCGCAACCATAGGTATAAAAGGTAAAAATTCTAAAGCATCTAGTAGTAATTATGCACAATCTACTGATAATGAAGAAAATGAGAGGAAAAGACATGAGATTTTTTATATTCGAGTTATTTCCAATCATCAAAAGATTGATACTTTGTTTGATAGTCACTCACAAGTAAATTTAATTTCTAAAGAAATTGTAAAGAAGTTGGGATTACTAACCACACCTCATAAGAAACCATATCCATTAGGTTGGTTATGTGATAAAGCACAACTACAAGTGACTAGACAATGTAAACTTAAGTTTTCTTTTGGGTTAGAATTTGTAGATGAGGTTGAGTTAGATATAGTTCCTTTGGATATATGTGGAATTGTTTTAGGAAGTCCTTACTTGTATGATATAAAAGCTATTTTATATAGAGTTGAGAACAAGTATCTACTCGTTAAAGATGGAATCGAATATATTGTAAGAGCTCATAAGCTCAACAATAATTATACTCTCATAAAATCAGGGCAGATGAAACGAATTGTAAATTCATCCAAACAATTTTTACTAATGGTTGTAAAGGAAAAGAAACCCGATAAAACCAATGTATTTGAGGGTTGTGATGCTAAAAATAAGCTGATTTAGAAAAAGTTGTTTCAGAATGTGATATATTGTTTCAAGAACCTAAAGGTCTGCTGCCCAAAAAGGAAATAGTGCATGATATTAATTTGCAGTAAGATGCTCCATTGCCTAACATCGGAATGTACAAGTTGTCTGCTTTAGAGAATGCAGAAATCAAGAAGCAGCTATAGGAGCTACTCAAGAAGGGGTTCATCAGACCTAGCACATCACCATGTGGGTCTCCAATTGTCTTGGTGAGAAAGAAAGATGGCATTTGGAGAATGTGCATTGATTACTGAGCACTGAATAAGATAACGATAAAAAATCGTTATCCCCTTCCTCACATAGATGATCTATTAGATCAGTTGAAAGAAGTTATTTATTTTTCCAAGTTGAACTTGCATAGTCGATATCATCAGGTCAGAGTTGCAGAGCAAGATGCATGGAAGACTGCTTTCAAAACAAAGCAAGGATTGTATGAGTGGTTGGTTATGCCTTTTGGCTTAACTAATGCTCCTGCTACTTTCATGAGAGTAATGAATGATGTACTCATACCTTTTCTTGATGATTTTGTTATTGTATATCTAGATGGCATTGTTATATTCATAAAAACATGTGAAGAACATTTAAAGCACATTAAGCAGACTCTAGATGTTTTGAAAAGAGAAAATATTTATGTTAAACTCTCAAAATGTGAAATTGGAAAAACATCTTTGAATAATTTGGGTCATATAGTAGGGGGTGGTGAACTGAATATAGATCCCTCTAAGGTTGCAGTCATTATAAATTAGCCTAAACCCAAATCTGCTACAGAAGATAGAAGCTTCTTAGGAGCAGCACAATATTGGAGAAAGTTTATTTCTAACTTTTCCTTAATTGCAGAAAGTTTATTTTTAACTTTGTGGAATGCATAGCTTCCCTATTTTGGGAAGCTATGCATTCCACAAACTAAAAGAGTAAAGATAATTCGAGAGGCACACACTTTTCTAATATCAAGTCACTTTGGTGTAAGTAAAACAGTTGCACAGCTGCAAAGATTTTGTTATTGGCAAAAAATGAATGAGACAGTTTCTATATATGTAAGAGGGTGTACTATGTGTGCTAAAAGCAAGCCCAGTAACAGAAAACTAGGCTTGTACACTCCACTAATAGTTCCTTCTCATCCTTGGGAAAGTGTTTCCATGGACTTTTTTGGAGGACTGCGTAAATCTAGGAAAGGTCATGACTATTTATATGTTGTTGTGGATAGGTTCAACAAAATGTGTATTTTGATACCTTGTAACAAATAGATTACAACTGAAAAAACTGCAAAGCTGTTCTTTCAGCATGTATGGGTTCATTTTGGATTACCCACTTCCATTATATCTGATCAAGATACCCGATTTGTTGGGAAATTTTGGTTAAGTTTGTGGGAATTGATGGACACCAGGCTAACGAAGAGCACATCTTTTGATCCGCAAACAGATGTCCAAACAAAAGTGGTCAACAAGATAGTGATCTAGTTGCTCAGAGGCTATTGCGTCAAGAATCCCAAAATTTGGGATGAACATTTATGTTATGTGCAGCATGCTTACAACCGAGCTAAACATTCTTCTACACAGAGATCTCCTTTTGAGACTTGTTTTGGTTTCACACCAAGGTCTCCCTTGGATTTTGTCTTTGGTAAAGACATAGCAGTTGATGGACACAATGATGTGGACAAGGCAACCAAGTTCATTGAACAAATCCAAGAGATTCACCAGGCAGTATAGGAACAGCTGGAAAAGAGCCAAGACAAGTACAAGGTAAGGCATGACAAGCATCATATGGAGCATAGTTTCCAAGTTGGTGATCAAGTTTGGATGTATATCAGCAAAGACATCTACTCAGTTGTTAATGCAGACAACTTGAGACTATTTGAACCTTCAATAATTGAAGATCCCGAAAAGTAGAGTCAATTGATTTCTATTGATGATCTGTTAACTTAATATCTTAATGAGTTGTAGGAAGATACAGTTCTAGACAGGAAGGTGAGAACCATGCACAGAGAGGATGTTGAGTACCTCAGGATTGGACTCAAAGGTTCAAATCCAAGCAATGCGAAATGGATATAAATTGAGCAAGCGAGGAATCAATACCCTCACTTGGTTGATGCTTAAAATAAAACCAACTTTTGGTGGTCCAAAATCTTTTTCAGCGGGAAGGCCGTGATCCAATTTGGATCCTAAACATTCTCTAAGTTTTCATGACTGTTTCAAATTATGCCAAAATATTCAAGCCTTAGAAAAATCAAGCTATCAGAAGGAATCCTTGTGACAGTTGCAGTTGTGGCTAGAGTGGACCAACGAGGACCCTCGGTCAAGAGCGCAGACTGTCAGTCCATGGTAACGCGCGTTGGCAGAAACTGGAAAACTCGGAGGCCAAATCAAGAAACCGGGGTGGTTTCTAATACAAAATTAGTGCTAAAGTGCTAATTGCGTATCGCAGTGTGTCCCCCTTAGTGAAGGAAAGCCCCAAAGCGCCCAGACCTGAAAATGCTATGAAATGGAGAAAAGTAATGCATTAGGTTCCGTAGCACGGGATTCCACAAACCGGTAGGATATCAGAAGTTCTCAAGGCAGTAAGCAGTTTTGACTGAGTCCCACCTGATGCCACACATCAAGCAACATGCATCTGGTGGATGAGAGAGAAAACTGCCCGCATTGGACGGGTAAACATTAGGCAACTTTCTCGCCCGATATGAATGACAACCGTAGGATCTGAGGGGCCCAGATCAATGGTGGAGGCATGTCCCAATGACTGACCAGATTTGACAAGTCAAAGGTCAAGATTAAAGGGGATTTGAAGTCCGACATGGACAGTGAGTTTGCAACGATTCGTGTTTCGTGGGCAATCTTGAAGCAAATGGAATTAACGACCATTCAAATATGATAAAAGGAATCTGACACCCAGTTCATTAGAAAATAGGTGGCCACCTCCTTGTGAGGCATTATCCAATGATGATGACGCAGAGCAGAGGAATTCAAATGGACAATGGCGAGGAAAACCAGAAGGTCGGGAAGTGGAAACGAACAGTCAAAGAGAAGACTGGCTTTAAAGCCATGAACTGACAGAAGCAGAGGACACACACATAGAGAGGCAGAAAGCTAAGAGTAGAGAATAGAGAGTAGAAGTCGAGCTGACCTGAAGGCATCATCAAGCCAGATAGAGCCAGATAGAGTCAGAGAGTTTGTGTACTAAATAGAAGGCTTGAGAGGTTCAAGAAAAATCCTCGGCATAGGCCTGTCATACTACCATGACCATTAGAGGTCGATTTTCAGTAAGGAGAGTCTGTGCCCTCCATTCCTACTGACTTTTATCTATTTAGTGAGACTCGAATCAAGCTCACTGTTGTAAAAACTCTACTTGAAAACATAATAGAGAGGCCACCACTGAAGGTTGGACCAGGAGATGTAGCTCAGAAGCATTGGGTGAACTCCTTATTAAACTTGTTGTGTTTACATGTTTGACTGTTATGATTTCTCTAATTTCCTCAGTGTCTATGTATTTGTTACACAATAATTTTTCACTGCTTTCACCCCAGTCTTTCTACTGTGTCATGTGTCCCAATGAAACATGCTCACACTAAACAAATGCTCTCTTATGTTGCCAAGTGACCCAATTTTCCTAAGTTTTCTGCCTCATCGCGACTCTGGGCTTAATATACGTGATGAACAGCAGTTGTAAATAGTCCGACCATGCTTCTAGCATGGAAGTACATCTGTTTCCTGCGACGGTCCGATTTCATGATTCGGTGCAGGGCTGCTTGCTATCTTTAGCGACGGTCTGACTAGCTACATTGTCTACTAGCGATGTTAGCGCTAAAGCTTAGTTATAAACTTGTGATGATCCAGATTGGGTGAATTTGTTCTAACAGCCGGCCTTATGGATGTATCTAGACTTGGTTGTTGGCATAGTTTGTGTCGCCCTTCCTCCTATGGTATGGCAGTTCCATCATTTTTGCTACCTTCCTTGGGGATAAGCTCACTCTTCCACCTTTCATGGAGACTCCTTCTCCTATTTAAACACTCACCATTTCTATGATCAGCTAGTTGGTAAATTCTTGGATTGAGCTGTGCTGTTAGTGTTTTTGAGTTTGCTAGATAGCTGGTGTGGGTGTGACAAGTGTGGTATTTTTGATAGCTTTTGGGAGGTTGTGAAGTGCCCTTAACTTTGTGTAAAGCTTATGAGTGAGAGATAACTTTGTATATTGGGAGATCCATCTTCAAAGAGTGAATGCTTGAGAAATACACTAGTTGGACCCTCTGAGGAGGCTTGCGATGTCAAGAATTTGGTTGTAATCTTGCTCTTATTTCATTATTAATACAATCAGTGATGTTTTCCTATGTCTTGTATGTAATTTACTTGATAGCTCAGGACTTCTTGACTTTTTGAGTAAATAGATCATTGTTGTTTTCCAGTTATGTGCTTTGTTGTATTTCCTTTGCATTGTTTTGGGTTGATCACTCATGGAGGAAAAGGAAGCGGAAGCTGGAGTAGTGCAACAGAACTCCATCGACCACCGGTTGAGGTTGGCCTCCAACTATGACTATTTAAGGAAAACTATTTTTGATCTGTCCTTGTTGTGACTAGACCCACTCTAGGGCTAGAGCGGTTGCCTCTGTCTGTAGAGGGAACACTTTCCTACATCACAAGTTGGTGACTCCGCTGGGGAGTTTGGCCTATGTTCTTCTCTTGTTCCGATTTTGATTTGGTCTCTCTTGAAGTTTGGGGATTAACTATCAGTCTTTTGAGTTTCCTAGGTTGATCTGGGAAATACCTCTATTTGATTGAAGGATTGACTGGTTTTGGTTTGGGAGTTTTTGTTCACCTGTCATTGTTTTGAACATCATCATGAATAATAGTTTAACAGTCGCGCTGTCATCGCACTCACCCTTTTGTAAGATCCCATGCATCGCTTAAAAACGTCACATAGTCGCAACAACTCTGAAAATCTGTCCATCGCGGAAAATTCGTGTACTTCCACGACGATGTCACCCTGTTGCTACGGCTAGTTGTTTATCAATGCTAGTTGCTTGTGTACGTCCCACGATGATTGCTGTAGAATTGATTTTTTTCAATTTCACCTCCTAAGTCCATTAGTCCTGTCGGTCCCTTGCTTTTTTCGTTTGCTCAGTAGCTTGTTTTTCACTGTTTATAGTTAAGGCACTCTTTCTTTAGGTTTTTTTAATGAATCTTGCATTTTTTACCCGTGTGACCTAGTTCACTATTTCAAGTTTCTCGAATCAATTGGCTTGGTTGCTGGTTTTCTTAAGATTTGTTTGCAGCTTTCTTATTGGTTTGATTGAGCCTTCCCAATTGCTCATTTCTAGATGATTATTTAGTGACTGGTATTAAACCAATCTCTGGTATTGATTCGATTTCTTTTCACTACCGAACATAAATCATAATTGTTTGGATCAGCCAGTTTTTTTTTCTACACTTGCTTGTTAGCTTATTTGTTTATTCTAGATTTTAAGACATCAAAATCAAAAGATTGCATTCATTTAGTATACAAAAGTGAAAGTGAATTTGCATTTCAAGTTTGCATATTGGAAAGTGAATGATAAAATCTCTCATTAGTAGTACCGGTGCACTTTAAGAATTGATGTCTATATGCATTGAGTGACTGCCTTTGTTTATCTTGGTTTTCTTGGTTTGGGAATGATCTCTCTACCCTCTCGTAGGTAGGTGTTCATTGAAGTAAAAGGATATTTTGCTCATTCTAGCTGCATCCTAGGATTTGTTGTATACATATGGTAAGGCCTAAAAACTGAAACATAATTCAAGATCAACTCTAAAATGAACTGAATAAACCTAACAATGCATTGGAACATAATTCAAACTATTTAGAGGTCTAGGCTAAAGACATGCTCCAGCATCGTTAAACCTAGTCACTATTGTTTGCACTCAAGGTTTGGTGATTCCTCCTTCTGTGACTCAATAGCGGTCTAGTATGGAATTGTGCTCCCGTGTACCATCGAGTATATGTTGGGAGACCCCACTAGGTTATCATCCTTTATCCCTAGGAAGTCGTGTCTACTGCCTTGCAAACCGTAACGCATCGAACACAACATTCGAGAAGATTGACTGTCGTACGGAAAGTCCTTGGTTTTCATATGACCGCCAAGGTGTATATGTAGTTTTACAGGTTGTTTAATAAACCTTTTGCCTAGTTTCTCCAGAGTAGTCACTTTCATTCCTTTTCGGACTCCCTAAAAGAAAAGGTCCATCTGAGCACTTGTCACTTTAGGCTCATTAAACATTTGAAGGTGACTAGAGTCATCTTTTCGTCCTTTTCTCGACTCTTTAAAGATGAAAAGGTCAACTTTTGTTCTTGCATCTTAAAATTTATTTGGCCACGTTCACATTTACCCTGTTATATCTTGTTTGCATTTTAGCTTGTATAGGGTTCTTTCTTGTTAAGTTTTCTTAGGATTTTTGAATTGAATCATCCTGGTAGAATCACCGATCCCATCTCCCGTTCCAAGTGACCAAGGGTCTCCATCTTCTGTTGCTCCTGAGGCACCAGTTGTTAGTGATACTCTCCCTGTTATTCTGAGTATCCAACCGCTTAACTCTCACACCCCAGAAGACGAGTCTTACGATATTCATTGGAACCCCATTTGGTAGCCTTTCGAAGAAGATATCCCCATTACTTCTCCTAGTGTCTAGGTCCCAATGTCTTCTTCTGACATGGATGACACATCCCAATGGAAACTTCACCCTTCCATGTCACCCCTCTCGGTGTCATGCTACCTTTATGCTATAAGGCTTTGAGGGATGTTATGGGTTCTAGAACACCCCTTAGGAGTTCCATGTGGTCTCGTACTCTCACTCCGACTTTGGAGCCTTTTACCACTCAAATTCACAATGTATCTATCACCTCAGTCTTGACTATTCCAACTATTTTTGTGGCTTCTTCAGCCCCTATTGTTAGTGCCATCACTGCATCCTCAGTTGTGACCACTTTTTCTAGACCTTTTTTTGGATCTGCGAATAGTGGCGCATCGGCATCTACATCTGGAGTTTTTGATCTGACACTAAATGCCCCACCTTCTTCTGGTTCCATTCCAGCCGGGGTGGCATACGATCAATATTTACAAGCTCTTCAAAATCCAGATCCCCAAGATCTATTTAATTATTACGATTCTCAAGGAGCTTATATGTATTATCTCATACCTTTGCCGTCTCAACCTATGGTTGAGGTCTCGGTTCCGTTATCCGTTGCTTGGGGTACCACTGCTTATCATGGTGGCCAAGTACCCCCTGCCAATTTTCAAGGAACACCCTATCAAGGTCAGTCGTCTTACGCACAACCCTCTAATGGACAGCAGTATTATGGAAAACCTTATCCAGGGAAACCTGGAGGCCCACAAGGACAACCCTTTCAGGGACAACCTTCAGCCTTTGGTTGTTCATCTTTTACCTATTTCGGGCAACCTTCTGGTAATTCAAGACAACCTTACACACAACAAGGCCAACCTGGTGTCCAACAAGGCTACCCTTCTGGGCAAGTCGGTCAGCCTCACGTTCAATAAGGCCAACCCAATGTCCGGTCTAGTCAACCATCTGGACAAATTGGTCAGCCTCAAATCCAACCAGGCCAACCAACTGTTTAGTCTACCCAACCATCCAGTCAATCAGGACAACCCTCAGTTGTGCAAGGACAACCCAATACCTAGCAAACTCAACCTTCTGGGCAAATGGGTCAACCTCAATCTCAACTAGGTCAACCTTTTGGCCAGATGGCTCAGCCCCAGTTCTCTCAAGGACATCCATCTGGGCCTGCTCAAGCAGGCACTCAAATCTTTGTTGCTTCTCAAGCTCCACCCAGTTTTCAGCCCCAGTCTAGACTCCAGACCCAATCTGGTCCTCAAATACAGGTTAGATCCAATCTCAACCTACATATTAGATGCAGCCTGGCCCCTAGGCTCAGTTTGGAGCCCAGCTGCCTTACGGTTTCCAACAATCCCAAGGGAAAACCCAATTTTCCCCATACCAAAATTATCAACAACTACAGGTGAGTCCTTATCAGAATTACCAACAACCATATGCTGCTCCTGCGGGCCAAGTTGGTAATCAGTGGAATGCTGGGGGTAAAATCCAGGGTCAGCCATCCAGTTATAGCTATAACCCCTATGGATAAAATCCCTACGGACAGAACCCTTCTGGGCCAAATCCGTCCAGACAAAATCAATGGGGGCAACAAGCAGCTGGCTAGAACTCTGGTGCTACCTCCTACCCACATCCTCAGATGTCTTTTAACCCTCAATTACCCTTTTTAGCAATGTTGGAGTTACCGGATGTGTCCAAACTGACAAATGATCCTATTCTTCATAATCCGTATTGGCCACGGTTCCAACTAAGATTCCTGGTGATTGTCCCAAGTTTGACAGTAAAGCTAGAGAAGATCCCCAAGCCCACATCATGACTTATCATCTATGGTGTTCATCAAACTCGTGGCATGATGATTCAATCCGGATCCACCTTTTTCAACAGACCCTCACTGGCTCTGCTGCTAAATGGTATATTGAGTTAGCTTGTGGATCTTTTCAAGACTTTAACTCATTGGCTATGGCATTTTTAACTCATTTTAAGTTGCCAATTCGATATGATATGGAAACGCATCTCCTAACATCCTTAAAACAAACAACGGCTGTTCATATCTCCGATAATATCCATGAATGGAGATGGCATCATCATTTGATTAAGTTTTGGATTCCCGATCAGCTTCTGACTGACTGGTTCATGACCTCATTTGTCGGTTCGATAGCGCGGGACATTGCTATGGGGGCATGTGTAATTGAAGAGCAGGCTATTGCACGTGCTCAGTACCTTGACTTGGTTTACTCCTAGTCTGGTACACTATATGATTATTTGCCTGATGCCCCAAGGCCCGAAACTTCCAAAGCCCAGCCAACACCATCTGTTGACGGTGTCATTGGTTCTGTTAATCTGTCCTCTAAGAAATCTTCTGTGAACCTTGGATAGAAAAATTCGAATGCTCTAAATGAAAACACTTCTTAGGCTGTATCCAATTCCGGTAATACTTCTAAGGTTAATGCCATCCAGTCCACCCCGACAGACAAAGCCTTGAAAGGAAAGAAGAAGGGAAAAGGAAAGAATAAAGCTGATCAACCAAAGCAGGATTCCCCTAAACCTCCACCCAAGGAAGGTTCCAAACACAATCATAAGTATCCTTGCCTTATTTATGACAAGGATCACTATACCAAAGACTCCCCGAGGTAGTCTGAAGTTAGCCGTTTGTTGAAAGGTGCCCCTAGGACTCCTGTCGTGCTCAAAGAGCCTTTTCCCTTGTAGCAAATGCAGATGGTGGTTGATCCATCCCAATCCTCTTCTCCCTTTGGTTCTCAGGTATTTATGGCTAGGATGATTCCCGTCCACATTAGTACTCAGGAAAAAGAGTATCCGTCGCCTGTTGGGAAAGAGCCTGAGGTCCCCTATAGCGCTCCTCCATCTAGTTCTAGTCCCCTCCATATCGAGATACCTAGCACTGAAACAACCATCCGACCCCCTCCTAAAGGGGTACTCCAGAAGTCTTCGTACAACCCTAATGCTCGTGCTACTCAGCACTATAGCATTGTTGACGACTTAGCCCAGGTTTCGTCAGCTATGTCCGCGCTAGAAGTCCTCCAGAGTTTCCCCTCCCAGAGGAAGTCCTTGCTATCGGCTATCGGTGGCATTGACTCGACTGACTCGGATTTGATCACTTTTGACCTAGATAGTCATATACCAAGACTTCCCCACCAAATTGCCTTCCTTATCCAGGTCATCATCAATTCTAAGAGGATTCATTGTACCGTCATTGATGAAGGTGCTTCTACTTGCATAATTTCTATTGCTTGTTGGAAGGCTATTGGTTCTCCAACTCTGAGCCAGTCTCCTATGACCTTGGAAGCCTTTGATGGGAGAGAGTCTCATCCTTATGGTACACTCCAATGCTTGCCTATTACTTTGTAAGGGAAGATGGTGGAAGTGGAGGTTGAAGTCTTTGATGCCAATCTAATTTACAACCTCCTTTTGGGACAAAGCTGGACATATGCCATGCGAGCCATTGCTTCATCTCTATTTCATGTCATTTGTTTCCCTCATTAGGGGAAGATTGTCACAATAGACCAACTGTCCTTCTTCACCTCCTCCACTTTTGATGGCAACGTGCCTTTTGTGGAGCATACCTCCGTTCCATGTGAGAGTGTGGGAGCTAGACTCTTTAAATATTCTGCCCTTATGGGTGTCTTTTCACTCCCGCCTCCCAACGTCGCTCCTATTAATATGATTTCTTTTCACTCTCCTCCTTGGGTTCTTCCCCTCGCTAATTAGATAGAATCCTGGGGTGATGAGATGTTGTTGAGTCCTGCCGAGCTCAACTACGTTGAAATTGTTTTTGCATCGGCTCCATCCTTTGCATCTGCTCCTTCGAGCAGAGCTCTCGACTCATACACTCATTCGCCTTGGCTTGGAGATGGCACTTCTTTAGACCCTTTAAAGGAAATTTTTCCTTTTGATGAAGTGATTATTGAGACCATGTCTTTCGAGGAACCCCCTTGGTCTGATCATCACCATCGTTCCTCATTTCTCCCTGCCCACCGGGAAATGCTTACCTGTCTCGAGCGGTTTGCTCCTTGTCTCCCATCCAAACACCTTTAGATACTCATTCAATTTCATCAAGTGTCTTCTAAAGGGAACATGGGAAACATCATGTAAACTCATCCAATTGACATCTCTATTAAACCAGGTATTGTCGAGAACATCCATGTCAGAGTAACCTATACTCTTGAGGAGATTAAGCTTTATACTGATCTTTTTCGTGAATCTGTGATGTGCTTGCTTGGTCTTATGAAGAGATTCCTGGCATCGATCCTAGTGTCGTGGTGCATGAGATACCTACATATCCGGGTGCTAAGCCTCTTCGGGAGCCTTTATGCCTCGTGCACCCCCGAAAGGCTGTGAATATTAAAGCGGAAGTTGAAAACCTTCTTAAAGCTGGTTTTATTTACCCCATCCCGCTCATAGATTGGGTCTCTAATATTGTCCCCACGACTAAAAAACAGGGCACTATCAGGGTATTTTTTAATTATTGTGATATTAATCGGGCCCGTCCCAAAGATAACTACCCTACACCCTTCATTGACCAGCTCATTGATGAGTGTGCTTGGATTGAAATGTACTCATTCATGGATGATTTTTTTGGTTATAACGAGATTAATATTACACCCGCAGATCAACACAAGACCACATTTATCTGTCCGTGGGGCACTTTCACCTATAAAAAGCTCCCCTTCGGTTTAAAAAATGCTAGTGCCACCTTCTAGCATGCAATGTCTTATGCATTCCATTATATTCGACACATTGTGCAACCTTACCTAGATGATCTGCTGGCTCATTTAGCAAAGCGCCAGGACCATCCAGCTCACCTTCGCAGAATTTTTCTCCGCTGTCGACACTATCGTATCCAGCTTAATCCACATAAGTGTGTCTTCTACGTTGAGTTAGGCAAACTTCTTTGGTTCATCATCTCCCGAGAGGGTATCCGTCATGATCCCCTTAAATTCGAAGCCATCCTGAATCTCCCTCCCCCTGCTTCTTTGCAGCAATTGCAGAGTTTGCAGGGTAAAGTGAATTTTTTACGACGATTCATTCTGAACTATGCCGAAGTGGCCAAAGGCTATACGTGGTTATTAAATCGGGATACCCATTTTCTCTGGGATGTCGTTGCATAAGAGTCATTTGAGTGCCTCAAGGCTCTCCTTATTTCTGCTTCGTTGTTGCATCCTCCCAATTATCATCATGACTACACTCTGTATTTAGCCGCTGCCGATACCACTATTGGCATGGTTCTAGTTCAAGATGATGACGATGACACTAAGCATGTCGTTTCTATCTCAGCTGCAATTTACTAGATATGGAAACTTGATACACTTCTATCGAGAAGTTGGCATTGGCTGCCATTTGTACCGTTCAACGTTTCTGCCACTATATTTTATTGTGTACCACGACGGTGGTTTTTGATTGCAACCTAATGACATACATTTTTTCATGTCAGTTACTGGGGGGAAAATACTCAAAGTGGATTGTCATCCTCCAAGAGTTCGACTTGGAGTTCACCACTGCCAAGTCTAAGAAGTCCCTCATCTTTGCTGAGTTGCTTTTCTCTCTGCCATTTGTTACTGTGCCCTCTCGGTTAAAGGACCATATTCCAGATGAAACTCTATTCTTAATTAGCACCCTCGATCCTTGGTACAGGGATATCATTGTCTATCTTTAGACATCCTCTTTTTGTCCTGATTTGTCCAAGGATGCCAGATTCGCCATCATTCTCAACCCTATCGCATTATTCGGGACGCCCTATACCACCTCGGCACCGACTCTGTTCTCCGCCGATGCTTAACATTCGAGGAAGCTGAACGAGTTCTCAATGACTGCCATTCTGGCGCCTATGGTGGTCACATGTCTGGGTATGCTACTGCTCAGAAGATCCTCCGTGCTGGTTACTTTTGTCCCTCCATCTTCAAGGATTGCATTCTTGTCGTCTGCTCTTGTCATGAGTGCCAAATCTACCAATGAAAGATGTGCGCGCCTCCCGCTCCATTGCACCCTGTTGTTACCATCGGCCCTTTTTCCAAATGGGGCATTGATTATATGACTTGTAGCCCTCGCTCGGCTGGGGGGGCATGGGTATATCATCATTTCCATTGATTATTTCACAAAATGGGCCAAGGCGATAGCTACACTATCTGAAGACGGTCACACAATGGCCCAATTTTTATTTAATCATGTTATCTCACAGTTCGGAGTCCCTCAGGCTATCGTCACTGATCACGGCAAACATTTATGTAATCATATGATGACTGAGTTAACAACCCAGCTAGGCTTGCGGCATGATAGCTCGACACCATACTATCCTCAGGCCAATGGCCAAGTAGAAGCCATCAACAAAGTTCTAGTTATAATGCTTCAACACACCATTGGCATGCACAAGTCCAACTGGCACTTGATGTTGTTCTTCGTCTTATTAGGCCGAACTTCTGTGAAGGATGCCACTGGGTTCACCCTGTTCCAATTGGTTTACATGCTAGAGGCTACCCTTTCGATTGAGTGTGAGATCCCTTCTTTGAAATTAGCCATCGAATTACTCCCCAACACTACTCCGGTAGAAGAACGTCTTCTCTACCTAGAACGGCTGGACGAGACTCGTTGACTAGCCTCTTTAGATATGAAGCATAGAAGAAGAGAGTGAAAACTCACTTCAATCATATTGTCCATCCTTGTTCTTTCCTTGAAGGAGATTTGCAAGAAAATTCGAGCCCATGTGGCATGGGCCTTATATTCTTAAGTGAGTTTTGCAAAAAGGGGCCTATGAGCTGATTGATTATGAAGGGAACCCTCTAGATAAGCCCCGAAATGGGCTTTATCTGAAAAAATATTATGCATGAACCCCTTGCACTTTGATTTGTACATACATGTGTTTTTAGCAGTTGTGTTGTGTGTGTGTGTTTTCATTTTTGGCTTGGTGTGTAGGCATAATTTCCGCTTATTGTGTCGTTTTCTTCTTGTGCAGATGTCTGGTACACCTTACGTTGGTTTCGTTGATGGTGCCTGTAGTAGTACCCGCAGCCTTTCTTCTATAGCATGGGTGATCTACGATCCTCACGGTGAGTTAGTAGACCTTCAAGGTGTTTGTATAGGTTGCACCACAAACAATGTCGCTGAATATAGTGTTGTTATTGAGTTACTCACCGAGGCTATCAACCTCGATATTCGTACATTGGTTGTGAATCTGGATTCTGAGCTTGTGGGCATTATTCCGTTAGAGACCATCGAGTTTTAAGGTTGTATTTACGTGTTAAATTGTTAGAAAGGAATTTTGATTTTATTACATATCAGCACATTCCCAGAAGATTAAACACGTTAACTGATGCATTAACAAATCATGTATTAGACAAAAATTTGCGTAACATGTAATAAAAATAACATATAGAAGCATTCAAAACACAATAATTGTTATCGGGAAATCTAGTGTCTATGCAGAGCTGCTAGTCCCACTAAGACGGGTAGCTATCTTAGAAACAAACAAATTAAAGTTACTTTTGTTTTCTTTTATGAGAAGTAGATAGGAGAGGATCAAATAATACCAACCTCGATCTTTCACTTGGTTCTTTTCTTGTTTCTTCTCCTCACCGACAGGTCTTTACCGCTTCTCCCTTGACCACTTTGATTCAAAGAGTACCTGTAAAGTCAAAGCAGCATAATACTTTCAAAGTGCAAAGATCTACAATCATAAACAATATGGGACCAGACATATATTGACCACACAAATGCATATACTATCAAACATACAAGAATGTGGAGGAAAACTTGAATAGCTTTATTGATATAAAGACTAGAAGATAGGATTACAACCCATTGATCTGATCCAACATCATCCTCCCAGCATGAAAGCCCTTCTTCACCTCATGGAAAGCTTAGATCACCCAACACTATGATATTCCACCAGGAAACCAACAACACTTCCTTACAAGATACAAAATTCCAGCCTCCAACCTCTGGATCTTTGGGATGAGGGATCCATATATAGATATTTGCAGAGGTGTAAGTCAGCTCTAGGTTTTTTATTAGTGTCATTCCACTGATAGTTCTTGGCTCCACTTGGAGATTTCATTGATCTCTTACCCATCCCTGGGTGAATTCTGAGAGGCAAGTGTCATATGAGAAGTTTATAGAAGATTCCTTGATCATCCACTTCGAAAACTGTCTCTGCCATTTGTCCATTCTTTCCCATCACACCCTACAGAAGGGCTTTCCAGTATGCATCGCACCTTTTACATTGGGTAGGTGAGATGCATTGTACCCTTAGCACTGAGCAACCTGTATGGTCCAGTTTTGACCAGTTCTGAGCAGTTTTTTGTGGAGAACTTCTGGGAGATGATGCAATCAGCTGACCTTGTTCCTTTAGGGCATGAAACAACACTTTTAGGGACTCAGAAGCCCTTGGTTTATGGACATATATGATTGGGGTTGTAGTGCCCAAAAATGTCTATAACACTTTCCCCTTAAAGCATGAGGTCATTAATCTTTTGATGTCGGGTGAAATGATTTATCATGAGGATCCGAGGTTTTTCGAACTGGAAGGTGACCTGTAATAAGATACAATGCAATTCATTATATTCATAACATTTTCATGATCTAGCTGAGGTAGGCATTCCCATGCTCAGCTTTATAAATTCATTTTCATGTACATAAGATAGACAACAGCCTATATGGCAGACTGATGATTCTGATAGAGCCATCATCCTTTGATTCAGATGATCATCTGTGTAGCAATGATGTACATTTGATGTCTTTATTTTCCTGAATATATCGCAGCGCAGATGGATGAAACTAGATCTGGGGTCTTCAAACTCACCCAATCTTCACCTAAAGTACAAGTCGATCCATGTGAAAAATGTTCCGGAGTCGAACATGGAAAGACATCGCCTGATTACCAACCAGTGATGTAAGTTGTTAATAGGCACGAGAGGAATCACCGATAATGATGATGACCCTCAAGGTACGATAGTACAATTCGCGTGGTTTGAAAATGGGACTTGGCATTGAAAACCACACAAAATCTCTCGGTCGAAGGCCATTGGTGTAAACCTGTCGTCGAAAGTGAGAAACTTGTCGTTGAGGCATGCAAGCTTGAAAGTACCGAAAGGGTTGTTCCTAGGTCGACTTCTTGGATAATGAGCTGATGTCGACAAGAAGTGACTCGTCGTAGGAGGGCCTTAATGAATCCCACATCTACGACATGAAACAGAGAAAATTACTTTTGGAGGTGAAAACGATCTGATGATATAGGGTTCAGGGTGGCGGTCATGAAAGAATGAAGTGTAAAGGTATTGCAGCGGATGAGACACAATATGGGTTGGTGAATTCTATGATCGACTTCTCTTGAACATATCGATGACACTAAAATGGATTGGTAGCGTTAACCCCAAATATGGACGGTACGGTCGACCAATGGTAATATGACCGGTGAACGGAACCAACTCGACTCAGACATGGAGTGAAAGTGTCATGTTCAAGAGCGACCTTGCTACCAATAAAGTTTCTTCAAGTTTTCTTCCCAATTTTTCCCCAGTCATTACTGACCAATACCTCTTTACTTTTTATCAAGCTTGAGGAGGATAACATATGCTTGTTCTATAATTTTCCCTTCGGGCAAACCCGTCACTATGTTTTAACGAGCCTAGCGACAATGAAACTCGTTCTTATCTATATGGACAAGTTTGTCGCTATTGATTTTAACGAGTTTAATGACAAAGATAACTCAGTCCTTTTTAGTTTTAGAGAGTTTGAAAGGGATGTAATGGAAACTCCAATAATCCTTTTTCGTCATGTAATCCCTTAAGTCTGAAAAAGTATAAAATAATACGAAAGGGATGAATTTTCAATAGTTTTAACGAGCCGAACAAGACAAGCGCTCGATCTTTTTGTGTAATAATCCCTCAGGTCCAAAAAAGTTAAAATATAGAGGAGGGATAGCACTCCTGGTAGCTTTAACGAGCTGGAGAGGCCAACTGCTCGGCAATCTTTTCATATTTTATGAGTTAGATAAAAAGAGCTTAAAGGAGACTCGTTTTTTGAGGAAAGAGTGATAATTTCATGTAGCAGCTGATTCCAGGTAAGGTTTGGAATTTCCAATCATGGCAGTGTCACAAGGATGGCTAATAGAATCACTCGTCGAAATTGTTCCTCAAAAAGGGTAAACAATCAGATGGAGGTGAATGATCGGCTAAAACAGAGTGGAGGTGATGATGAGAACACGACCAAGGCTCAAGAGCTGATAATAATACATTCATAATGGTTATTTACCGGAGATTGTTTCATTTTTTAATGAGCTTAAACTTTGGGGGAAACATTTTCTCATCGCTTAGGTTTAATTTTTAACGAGCTTGACCTTCGCATAAAAACTGCTCGTGGTGGGTTTATTTTTTAACAAGCTTTAACCATGCGGTAACACTGCTCGTGACAAGTTTGCATGCCCACAACATAATAACAAAAATCGAGGCGCATGCCCCCCAAGCTTCATTGCATTCAACACAGTGGTTGGAATGAAGGTTTACCTTCGAGATCTTTGAAAGACTCGACTTGGATTTTATGAGATTATAATCAAAGATTCGATTTGGAAAGGGATTTGTTTCATTTTTTAATGAGGTTGACACAATAAAAGAACTATCCTCATGACTCCTTTCATTTTTTAACGAGGTTAACAATCCACCATATTTACAGTATTTGATAGAAAATCAAAAAATGAAGGATTATTAAGGTCGCTGGAATAATCTTCGTGGTAATTCAAAAGATGGGAACGATGGTGGTAATCTTCCCATGGTGCCTCTCCTATCATCATTGATTGAATGATTCCTTCGACGTAGAATGTACATGCGACCAAGGATCTAAAGAGGTGCCAAATTCCTTAGACCTATCTATCTAAACACTCGATGAGTGTTGATTTGGGTCTGGCCCCCAGGCCAAGAAAATTGATTGCTACAATATTTCTAAAATGGCGATGATCCATGCTGTCAAAATGTTTAGGAATCTTCTGAATCTAGAAGACATCATATTGCAGGTTCCCACCATGGCCACTTCCGCCAGATTGTTTGGAGGTGGTAGGGAAAAAGTCCCCATTAATGTAGGGTCTTTTAGTAGGCCTACTCCGACATTTTGAAGTGATTGAGAGCTCCCATGGATCATTGGAAGGCTTCCCGTAACTTGTGAACTGTTGGGGAGGAAGTGTTGGTCGACGATTGTAGTCCCTCCTTGGAATGGAAATGCAATCTTTCTAAAGTATGTCGACACAACTGCAACCATAGCATAAATCTAGGGCCTTCCCAGTAGGATGTTGTAATCGAGGTTTCCATCGATAACCTCAACATCAATTTCTACTGTTTTGCCCCCCAGTTCAACTTGCAAGTTACTTAAAATCCCGTATGGAGTGTATGATCGTCCATCAAGTGATTTTAACATCATTGACGATCACGACAAGGGTGGTGAGCCTAAATTTTTCCAGCAACTCATTGACATAATACATGTAGATGCACCCTCATCAATAATTGTTCGATGAACAGTTTTGTTGAGGGCTTTCACTTGAATAAGGAAAGCTAGCTGAGCTGGTAACTGAGGGTCATATCCTTTGTGATTAAAGGCCACAAGATTGGAATCCGTTGGGTGAATCCCACCTACGCTGATAATAAAGCCTACTTCTGGGAGGGGCAATTTTGTAGTACCTCAAGTGTCGACATAGTGGACGGTGATTGGGCCAAGTCCTCTACTATATTATAATGTTGTGTTGCTCTGGCATGAGGATTAAATGTCTATTTGTGTACTACTCCCTTTGGCGGTTTTATCGTTAGTTCAGGAATGATGGGTGGCGCAACTTTGGTCAAAGTTTTTGTCGAACTACTAGGTTGATCAATAGCCTTGTTGTTCGACAGCTGTGGATTCCTGTAATCTTTATTCTTTATCGATATCAAAGCATCATTTTGTTGTTTTGAAATGGAAAACATAAGCACTTGGGATCGGGAAGCATTATCACTAGCAACCAGATTAGTTCCTGGGTTTGGAAACGGATGAATCAATATCACTAAGGTTTTTGATTTCTTGAAGAAATTTCTAAGCCCAGTTTTATGTGGACAATCTCTCGTTCGATGATCCTCATCGCATATCTAACACCCCGCAGGGGGTTTCCTTTGCCCATAAGGGTTTGCAGAAGATTTTTCGGGAGACGACTCCTCCTATTTCTACTTCTTCCCCTTATTTTTCTTCTTGCCTCCTGGTTGCTTCAGTTCTTTGCCTTTGTCAGTCAACATGGCATATACCTCTGAGGTGAGAAGTTCTTCATTTTCATTTTGAATTGAAACTATACAGGCCTTCTTTGATGTAGCCTTTACAGTTTTCATGCTAGTCGTACCTATCACGCCATCGTCGCCATGAGAGTCTTTGTTTGATTTAGGAGGGGGAGGAATGGAAAATTCCGGCCTAGGAGCATCAGGGATTTTATTGTAGAGCGTGCTAGACTGAGTATAGATCAAGTCTAGATATTGTGCATGAGAATTAACTTTCTCTTCAGTGACGACTCCTCCATTTACCACATCTTTTGTAATAGAAGGTAATAATGACTTAATAGACCATTCAGCCAACAGTTGATCAGGAACATATGTTTTTTCCATTCTACGATGACGTCGCCACTCATGAATATGATCAGATATCTGAGTGGCCGTCATTTGTTTGAAATTGGTAAGAAGCTCTGTTCCCGTTTCGTACCTTATGGGTAACTAAAAATGGGTTAAAAAGGTTGTGGCTAGGGTGCTGAAGTTATCGAATGAAGCTCTAGGTAATTCAATGTACCATTTTCTTGTCAGACTAGTTAACGTTCGCTGAAAAAGGTGAAGCATAAGCGAATCACCGTTTAGAGTGTTAGATGAACACCACAGATGAAAGGTCATCACATGATTCGATGGGTCCTCACCCGAATTACCATTAAATTTAGGAATATCTAACGGAATTTTATGTGGAATCGCTGGTGTTATAAACATTTTTGGGCACTACAACCCCAAGCATAAATGTCCATAAACCAAGAGCTCCTAAGTCCCTAAAGTTGTTTGTTGTGGGGAAAAATGCCTATGCAGGACGATCCTATCCACCTAAGGTGTGACAGTGCCTTAGCAACAAACGAGTACAGATATACTGGTTTCTTCCTTTATGAAATGTGAAAGAAGAGAGATCAATAGACTTACCGGTGTCTTCCGTTTGTCCCTCTATCCGGTCTCCCTTCTCTTTGGGTGTTCACAGCTACTTGCCTTCTTGCTTATCCAGCTACAACTTCCTGCAAGATCACAAGAGAACAACTACTTGTGATAAGAGAACAACTACTTGCGACGAGAGAAGAACACTACAGAAAGACAGATATTCACATTCATAACCAGTTTAGGATTAGAAATAAACCAAATACACTAATACATTCATACATCAAAATACATCAGCATATAGGAGGAACCAAGATAGCTTTATTGATGAATAACAAGGTTTAGGAAGAGATACAACCCAGAGGGCTCCAATCCAGCATCTCTTTCCCAGGAAATGGAATTCCTATCTTCAGCCCCTTCAAAGCATTAAGCACCCAATGATTCCAGTCTCAAACCAACAACAATTCTTTGCAATAACAAAATTCCAGCCTCTTAGATCTCATGGAGGAGAGATCCATATATAGATGTTTGGAGAGAGGATGACTCAGCTTGAGATCTGACTAGTGTCCTCTCCCTCTGTCAGTTCTTGAGTCCACTTGGAGGTTCTTGCTTCCACTTGGAGGTTCTTGCTTCCACTTGGAGATTTGGAACCTCTTACTCATCACCAGTCGAATTCCCTGAGGCAAGTGTAATTTTGGAAGCTTCCTGGGTTTTGACACCTTGAGAAATGAGCCTGCCACTTGTCCATTCTAGTTTAGCGCAGGTAGATAGTGTTCCAGTTGACATTCAACGCAGGTAGCCAGTGTTGGCTTTGACATTCAGCGCAAGCAGCTAGTGTAGCCACTGAAATGATCCTGAATTGACTTGTTTTTGAGCAGTTTCAGGTGGAGAACTTTTGTGAATTGTTGTGGTTTGTTAGCCTTGTCCCTCTAGGGGTAGGAACAACATGTTTAGGGACTTTGGATCCCTTATATTATGGACATTTCATGCTCAATACTGTAAGGCACAAAAATTTCTATAACAGTTGCCCCCTAAAGTATGAGGCTGTTTATCGGGCGAAATGCTTTATCAGGGGGATCCGAAGTTCATCCATTACTGGGAGGAGACCTGTAATAAGATACTATACAATACATTATTTTTCATACTGCTTTCATGATCTAGCTGAGGCGGGCATTCCCATGCTCAGCTTTATAAATACATTTTTCTGTACATAGAACAGACAATCGTCTGATGGTAGACTGATAATTTTGATGAAATTATCATCCTTTGAGTAGGATGATTATCTGCTGCAATGATGTACATGTCAATGTCTTTATCTTTCCTGAATATATATCGCAGCCTGGATGGATGAAACTAGATCCGGGGTCTTCAAACTCGTTCGATCTTCACTCTAAGTACAAGTTGATCCATGTGAGAAATGTTCTGAAGTCGAACATGGAAAGACATCGCTTGATTACCGGTCAATGATGTAAACCGTTAACAAGCGCGAGAGGAATCATCGATAATGATAATGACCCTCAAGGTACTGCAGTACAATTCACGTGGTGTGAATAAAGGACTTGGCGTCGAACACCACGCAAAATCTTTCGGTCGAAGGTCATTGATGTATACCTGTCGCCGGAAGTGAGAAACTTGCCATTGTGGCATGCAAGCTTCAAAGTACTGAAGGGGGTGTTCCTAGATCAACTTCTTGGATAATGAGCTGATGTCGACAAGAAGCGATCCGTCACAGGAGGGTCTTAATGAATCCCACATTAGTGACATGGAATGGAGCTAATGATTTTAATGGAGGTGAAAACGATCTGTGACATATGATTCAGGGTGGCGGTCATGAAAGGATGAAGGATAATGTATGGTAGTGGATGGGACACGGTTGACTCTTTCTGAACGACTTCTCTTGAACATGTGGTGACACTGATACGATGGATCGGTAGCATTACCCCAAATATGGATGGTATGGCGAGACCATGGATGTGACCGGTGAATGAAACAACCCAACCCGATTGTGGTACGGAGGGAAAGTGTCATGTTCAAGAGCGACTTGCTACCATCAAAGTTTTCTTTAGTTTCTCCCAATTTTTCCCCAGTCATTGCTGACCAGTACCTCTTTATTTTTGTCAAGCTTGAGGAGGATAACATATGCTTGTTCTATAACCTGCCCTTCGGGCAAGCCCATCGCTATGTTTTAACGAGCCTAGCGATAGTGAAACTCGTTCTCGTCTAAAGACAAGTTTGTCGCTATTTAATGATTTTAACGAGTCTAACGACAAGGACAACTCGGTTCTTTTCATTTTTAGAGAGTCTGAAAAGATAAATAAAGTTAACTCCAAAAGTCCTTTTTCGTCATCTAATCCCTTAAGTCCGAAAAAGTATAAAACAATATAGAAGGGATGATTTTTCGATAGTTTTAATGAGCCGAATAAAACAAGTGCTCGATCTTTTTGTGCAATAATCCCTCAGGTCCAAAAAGATTAAAATCTAGAGGAGGGATAGCTCTTCCTGTCCCTTTAACGAGATGGAAGGCCAAGGACTCGACAATCTTTTCATATTTTACGAGTCAGCTGAAAAGAGCTTAAAGAAGACTCGTCTTTTGAGGAACGAGTGATAAACAGGGTTAGCAGCTGATTCCAGGTACAGGTTGGAATTTTCCAATCACAGTAGTGTCACAAGGATGGCTAGGTGAAATCACTCTTCGTAGCTGTTCCTAAAAATGGGTAAACAATCATATGGAGGTGAACGATCGGCCAAATGAAAAGTGGAGGTGACGGTGCAAACACGACCAAGGCTTTAATGGCTGATTATATTACATTCACAGTGGTTATTTACCGGGATAGTTCATTTTTTAATGAGCTTAAATGCGGGTGGAAACATTTGCTCGATCTTATGTTTATTTTTTAACGAGCATGAACTATGCGCTAAAACTGCTCGGATCTTGCATTTATTTTTTAACGAGCATGAACTTTGTGCTAAAATTGCTCGAATACCGAGTCATATGATAAGAGTGTCTCATCAAGATTCTATTTTTTATGGAGCTTCATCTCACTAAGCTTTGCTCCACATCCTTTCTTTACGCAAGTTAGGAAACGGCTAAGCCAAAAAACAAATAAATAACCACTCTTTTCTTGCACTCCAAAAGGTTTGCATGCCCCCAGGTATAAAGTACGATTTCAAGGTTACCGCTCAATTTGCAGATAAAACATTTGTTTTACCGGGAGAGGCCTACCTCTTTCAGGCTACCCAAAGATTGTTCTGTTATTCTTTCAAACAAAACACTTCCTCAGCAATGTCTACCGAAATAGACAAAGGTGAGCGGAGATGCCCGCCAACTCACATAACTTTGACAAAAGAATCTTATTCTAGAATAACCCCTCTTCCTCTACGGACAGGGTACAGACTAGTCATATTCTCCCGCGGAAACCTACTCTATACCCAAAGTTTCCCTGCCGAAGCAGACCAGGACGCATGCCCCCTGGGTTCCAGTCATATCCTCCCGGATTACTCGCGCTCATTAGGAGGATGGATCGTGGGTTGAGACACTTCTTGCGTGAATAGACCATTTAGGGATGGTACATGACTATTTGTGATGCGTGATCTGGGAAACGAAAGTTGGTCTACGAGCTTGACCATTCTTCCTTCATGCGGAAAACACATTACTCTAAAGAGTGAGGAGACGATGGCTCCCATGCAATATATATAGTCTCGTCCAAGGAGTAGGTTATAATCCAAGGGTCCCTGAACGACCATCACGTTCATTTGAACGGTCTTCCCTTTCAATGTTATGCGAACATTGGGGAGGATCCCTAAAGGTCGACTGGTTCCTTTATCAAAGCCCGATAGATTTCTCATTTCGGGCAAAAGCGTTGGCGAACCAAGCGACTTTCCAAGCAATAGAGGAAAGGATACTCACAGATGCCCCCTCATCAATGATAGTGCCAGCCATCACCATTCTGTATATTTGAACGATAATTCTGAATGGTATGCTTGCTGGCAACCGGGGTCTGCCTAGTTGGTTCCAGTCAAATGACACAACCAGGTTGCTTGGTGGTGGGACCGAATAGATGGTCGGATATCGCTCTGACGAACTTCCTTCCTGCGATAAAGGAATGGGGGCATTGCCCCCTTGTTCATCAGAGTCAGTGTTGATGAAGAGAATTTGGACGGTGTCGTTTTTATTCTCCTCTGTGATGGTATCATTCGAAGATAGAGCCTCTGAAGGCAAAACCGGTTCAACTGTCGTATCAAACTTTTGACTTTCGTCAGGCATGGATCCAGACGGTTCATCTTCAATGATAGGTGCTTCGGCTGACCACCTGGGCGGGCCAACCGGGTTCTCAACTAGTGAAGGACTTGGCAGGAGTTTTTGATATCCAGGAGGAAGTTGCGCTCGTAAAATTGGGCGATCTTCCAGAACTCTTTTAGCCTCGTCTAAGAAGGGACAACGGTGGATGGCGTGATCACCTTCACACAGTTTGCAGGGAAATCTAGATTTCCCTCTCTGTCCTGGGACTTCACTTTCACTAGTCGATAGTGAGCAGTCGACATGGCTATCAGAGGTTGATGCTACCGAATTGTGCAAATGGGGAGACCAGTCCCTTAGTATTCGAGTGATACAGGGACAATCTCTATGGAAATGGTATCCCTTGCATATGACACATGGCGATTTAGGCCTGGTCAGTGCTGTGTGTGGATTTTTGTCAGACGACACTTGTTTTCCCCCAGTCACCTTTGGCTCCTTCTTCTTCTTCTCTTTCTTCTTCTTTTCCTTCTTCTCCTTAGGAACCTGGTTTTTTGTTTTACCAGTTCCGTCAAGCGAAGAGGAAGGAGGTGAGGAAGAGTTAGATGAAGTAGAAGGCTGGTTGGCAACTCTGGTCTGGTCTAACTATTGACTCGACTGTTCAGGAATGGTGGTGTTCTGAACGACATTGGTTGAAAAGAGCCAGACCGGCAGGCCAATTGTCAGTCCTGGAAGCGACAATGTGGCCATGTGGGGCGCACCAACATCTCCCCAAGAGGAGAAGGGACTAGGATTTCCACCAAGGGGAATTCCTTGGTTGGTGTGCTCCATTTTTTCAACCTAAAGATCAACGCAGGAATTAAAGGGTGATTGTTCCGTTTAAAATAAATTTTAACGACGCTTTAGACACAACTTGCTTTTTCAGTTTTAAAGAGTCGAGAAAAAGCTAAAGATGACTCTAGTCTCCTTCGATGTTTTAACGAGCCCAAAGTGACAAATGCTCGGATGGACTTTTTCCGTTATAGAGTCTGAAAAAGGCCAAAAGGAACTGCTCTGGAGTTCTAGGCAGAGGGTGTGCCAAACTTTTTGCAAAACCGCAGAATACTTTTTAGGGTACGGGCGGTCGATCTTCCTGAATGCTGTGTTCAGTGCATTGCGATCAGTAGGGCAGCCGACACGGCTTCCTAAGGATAAAGGTTTTATGCCTATATCGGTCTCCCAGTATATACGTGACGGTACGTGGGAGCACAATCCGTACTGGCGCTATCGTCCCTCAGGAGGAATCACCCATCATCCACGAGATCGACAGTCACCAGGTTTAACGACGTCGGAACACGTCTCTAGCCTAGACCTCTATGTTGTGCGTTATGTTACAAAGCGTTGTTAAGTTCATTCAATTTATTTTAGGTTGATCTTTTTGAAGTTTGCCTTTCAAGGTTCACCACGAGATGTATGATACAAATTCCTAAATGCAGTATAAAGATGATAAGCAAGCTTTATATCTTTTCAACTTTGAAAATCCTAGCTACTAAGGGAAAATAAAGACACCATCTTTTCTCAAAGAGCAATCAGCACACTCTAATGCACTTTTCCTAAATCCAACATGCAAACTATCAAATGCAAATGCACAATGCAAGTGTTTGTTTTCTGCTTTCTTAATATTGATGCCTACAAAGAAAGCTTTTTGTACAACTTTGAATTTGCTTTTAAATGACAATACAAACAACTTTACTTTTTCGAAATCAGAGAAGATAGAAGAGATTACAACACTTAACAATTTTCGAAATGAAGACTTGTTTTGACACTTAAAAGAGACAAACTCAAACCAATAAGAAAAAGCAAATGTATAATCAATCTGTAAACAGCCAATGAACTCTCTTCTAAGATCACAATCAATAGATCTGAATCAAGGGCTACAGGATGACTATTTCACTCATGCAAAGGAAAACTGTAAATGATGCCACAAACACATAAAAACACTCACAGTATTTTTGTACAAAAGGAGGCGGAATCTAAGCAGAGAAAAGGAGTTATCAGACTGGTACCTATGCTGGTTACAGGCTGCAAAAATCAGAGATCAAAACAAGGCAAAACAGAGCAGAGAACCCCAGCTGCACAAGGCCAAACTGGTTCAGCGCAACCTCACAACCTCAACACAGGGGTTTTGACATTCAGCGCAGGTAGCCTTCACGGGACCTGCGTTGAAATGCAGAATCCCTTCACTGGGTCTGCGCTGAAGGAGAAACTCTCGTTTTTCTCAGGTTCTGGGTCACATATTGCTATTTAATTCACTGTTTTAGGCCAAATAAAAGCAACAAGCAAGGTGTAATCAAAGGGATGCTTTGAAGGGCTACTAAGATCTATCACAAGGATCATCAAATCATTTGTGAATCCATTGTTCAGATCATAGACCAGTCCAGTAACTGGATCAAAGCAGCAACTGTCTACTTTGCATCCGAAAAAGATGCAGTTCGATTGTTGCTGTCAAGTCTATGAAACAAACAAATGATAGAAACACAAATAAAATGACTAAACAAATCTCCCCAGTGGAGTCGCCAATTTGTTGTGGGGAAAAATGCCTATGCAGGACGATCCTATCCACCTAAGGTGTGACAGTGCCTTAGCAACAAACGAGTACAGCTATACTGGTTTCTTCCTTTATGAAATGTGAAAGAAGAGAGATCAATAGACTTACCGGTGTCTTCCATTTGTCCCTCAATCCGGTCTCCCTTCTCTTTGGGTGTTCACAGCTACCTGCCTTCTTGCTTATCCAGCTACAACTTCCTACAAGATCACAAGAGAACAACTACTTGTGACGAGAGAAGAACACTACACAAAGACAGATATTCACATTCATAACTAGTTTAGGATTAGAAATAAACCAAATACACTAATACATTCATACATCAAAATACATCAGCATATAGGAGGAACCAAGATAGCTTTATTGATGAATAACAAGGTTCAGGAAGAGATACAACCCAGAGGGCTCCAATCTAGCATCTCTTTCCCAGTAAATGGAATTCCTATCTTCAGCCCCTTCAAAGCATTAAGCACCCAATCATTCCAGTCTCAAACCAAGAGCAATTCTTTGCAATAACAAAATTCCAGCCTCTTAGATCTCATGGAGGAGAGATCCATATATAGATGTTTGGAGAGAGGATGAGTCAGCTTGAGATCTGACTAGTGTCCTCTCCCTCTGTCAGTTCTTGAGTCCACTTGGAGGTTCTTGCTTCCACTTGGAGATTTGGAACCTCTTACTCATCACCAGTCGAATTCCCTGAGGCAAGTGTCATTTTGGAAGCTTCCTGGGTTTTGACACCTTGAGAAATGAGCCTGCCACTTGTCCATTCTTGTTCAGCGCAGGTATCTAGTGTTCTAGTTGACATTCAACGCAGGTAGCCAGTGTTGGCTTTGACATTCAGTGCAAACAGCTAGTGTAGCCACTGAAATGATCCTGAATTGACTTGTTTTTGAGCGGTTTCAGGTGGAGAACTTTTGTGAATTGCTGTGGTTTGTTAGCCTTGTTCCTATAGGGGTAGGAACAACATGTTTAGGGACTTTGGATACCTTATATTATGGAAATTTCATGCTCAATACTGTAAGGCACAAAAATGTCTATAACATTGTTGTTCCAACCCCTAAAAGAACAAGGTCAACTGATTATATCATCTCCCAGAAGTTCTCCATAAAAAACTACTTAGAACTGGTCAAAACTAGACCATTTCACCTGCTCCATAGTAAAAGTGCATTGCATCCCACCACACACAGTAGGTGCAATGCATGTTGAAAATCCCTTCTATGGGGTGCGATGGGCGAGAGTGGACAAATGGCAGGGTCAATCCGCAAGGTGGAGGAGCATGAAATCTTCCAGAAACTTCTCCTGTGACACTTGCCTCTCTGTATTCGACCAGGGATGAGTAAGAGATCATTAATCTCCAAGTGGAATCAAGAAATATCAGAGAGAGGACACCAATCAAATCTCAAAAGTTGACTCATTCCCCTTACAAACATCTATATATGGATCCCTCATCCCAGAGATCGAGAGGTTGGAATTTTGTATCTTGTAAGGAAGTACTGCTGGTTTCTTGGTGCAATATCATAGTGTTGGGTGATTTAAGCTTTTCATGAGGTGAAGAAGGGCTTTCTTACTGAGAGGATGATGTTGGGTCAGAACAATTGGTTGTAATCCTCTTTGCTCTTTCTTGATTATCAATAAAGCTATTCAAGTTTTCCTCCACATTCTTGTATGATTGACGATTTATGCATTTGTGTGGTCAATATACATCTGGTCCTATATTGTTTATGATTATAGATCTATGTTCTTGGATAGTGTTATGCTGCTTTGATTATGTAGGTACTCTTTGAAGCTGGGTAGACAAGGAAGAGAGTGGCAAAGACCTATCATAAGAGAGAGGAAACGAGCAAGGAACCAAGCACAAGATAGAGGTTGGTCTCCTTATTCTTCTCTCATCTATTTCTCATAAAGGAAAACGTAAGTAGTTTTTAGTTTGTTTGTTTCTAAGGTAGCTACCAGCCTTAGTGGGACTAGCAGCTCTACATAGACACTAGTTTTCCTGATAAAAAAATGGTGACTCCGCTGGAGAGCGAATAGATTGTTTGTTCATCTACATTTGTTTACTTTATAAACTTACAGACGGAGCCTGAAGTCAAGCTAGCTAGCCTTCGAACTGCATTTTCTATGCAAGCGCAAAGTAGATCAACGCTGCTTCAGTCTATCTCTGGGTTTTGTTTATGAATTAAACAATTGATTTACAAGCTCTCTAATTGCCCTCGTGCTGGCTCTAGTAACCTATTTAGATCTACCCCTATGATTGATTTACTGATTACCACTTGCTCGGCCTAAATCCCTGAACTGAACTACAAACTGTGACCCAGAACCCAATCAAAGTCTTTTCCTTGGTCCAGCGCACTGTCTGTTATGTGAACCTCAAATGCATCACACTTCCTAAGCGTAGTACGTGCATTGCATTTCAGTTTCACTGTGTTACAGGTGCACTGATCAGAAAAGGCCTTGTTCCTAAATTTTGGTTTCTATGTTCATGCTTTTCAGCTCTATTCAGTTGTTTTGCTCCCTGTAGTCAGTACACCTCTGTTTGAAACCCCTTTCCTTGCTGTTATTCTACCTCCATTGTGCAAAGAACTGTAAATGTTTTTTTGTATTTTTGAGTCATTTTCAGTTCTCCTTTACAAAGAAGTAGCGTAATTGTACTGTCGTTTCTTGATTTGAAAGTGTCACAAGTGTCGTTTTTAGTCATAGAAGAGAATCTGATTGTTCTTGATAGTCGATTACACTGTTACTCTTGTATTTGATTTGAGTTAGTAGTTTTTCAAGTGTCGAAAGCAAGTTTTCAATTCCAAATAACAAAGTGTCTTCATTTTCCTCATTTTGTTTTGAAAAGAAACTTGTTAGTAATTGTCGCTTGGAAAAATAATTCAGATTTGCGCTTAGCTTTCTTTTTATCATTCACACATTAAGAAGGCTGAAAACAAATACATTCACGTGCATTTGCATTTAGACTGTTTGGTGGTTTGATTTGGGATAGTGCATATAGTGTGTGCTCTCTGCTCTTTGTTGAAAGAACGCCATCTCTCTTTCCTTAGTAGCTAGGATTTTCATTGCAAAAAAAAGATTAAATGACTATTTATCATCTAAGATTGCATTTTAGGAATTGTACATCTACATCACGCGATGAACCTGAAAGGAAAATTTCTTAAGCAAGATCAACCATAAAATAAATTTAATGAATCTAAAAACGCTTTGGAACCTAACGCACAACATGTATAAGTCTAGGCTAGAGACGTATTCCGGCATCATAAAACCTGGTAACTATTGTTTTCACTATTGGTTGGGTGATTCCTCCACTTTGAGACGATAAGTGCCAGTACGGACTTGTGCTCCCACGTACCATTGAGTATATTTTGGGAGACCACAATAGACTTTATCCTTTATCCATAGGAAGCCGTGTCTGCCACCCTATCGATCGCAATGCACTGAACACAACATTCAAAAGATTGACTGCCGTACCGTAAAAAGTATTCTATAGTTTTGCGATTGGTTTGGTAATCCCTCTATCTAGATTTCCAGAGTAGTCCCTTTCATTCCTTTTCAGACTCCTTAACATAAAAGGTCCATCTGAGCACTTGTCACTTCAGGCTCATTAAAAATCGAAGGCGACTAGAGTCATCTTTTGTTTTTTCTCGACTCTTTAAAACTGAAAAAACAAGTTGTGTCAAAGCGTCTAAAATTTATTTTAAACGGAATAAACATCACCTTTCCTGCGTTGGTCTTAGGTTGAGAAAAATTGAGTCCACCAACCAAGGAGTTCCCCTTGGAGGACATCCTAGTCCCTTCTCCTCTTGGGGAGATGTTGGTGCACCCCATATGGCCACATTGTCTCTTCTAGGATTGATAATCAGCTTGCCCATATGGCTCTTCTCAACTTCTATCGTTCAGAATACCGTGATTCCTGAACAATCGAGTCAACAACTAAACGATACCAGGGTTACCCCCCAACCCTCTACTTCATCCAATTCTTCCTCTCCTCCTTCCTCTTCGCTTGATGAAGCTCGTAAAGTCCAAAATCAAGTAACTGAGAAGAAGAAGGAAAAGAAGAAGAAAGAGAAGAAGAAGAAGGAGCCAAAGGTGAAAAGGGAAACCAAGCATCATCTAGCGAAAATCCACACACTGCACCGACCAGACCTAAATCGCCATGCATCATTTGCAAAGGAGACCACTATCATCGAGATTGTCCTTGCATCCCTCAGATCTTAAGGGACTGGTCTCCTCGTTTGCAAAATCCGGTGTCATCAACCTCTGAGGATCATGTTGAGCATACACCGTCAACTAGTGAAAGTGAAGCCCCTGGACAAAAAGGAAAATATAAATTTCCTTGTAAATTGCGTGAAGGCGATCACGCCATCCACCATTGTCCCTTCTTAGATGAAGCTAAAATCATTTTGGACAACTGTTCGGTTTCATCGTTACAGCTTCCTCCTGGATACAAGAAACTCTCGCCGACTCCGTCACTAGTTGAAAATCTGGCTGACATGCCGTTGTGGTCGGCCGAAGCGTCTATCATTGAATATAAACCATCTGAATCCATACCAGACGAAAGTCAAAAGGTCGAGGTGGTAGTTGACCTGGTCTTGCCTTCAGAATTTCCACCTTCAGATGATACAGTCATCGAAGAGAACAAGAACGACACCGTTCAAGTTCTATTCGTAAGCACAGACTCCGATGAACATGGGGGAAGTATACCCATTCCTTTATCGCAGGAAGGAAATTTGTCAGAGTCGTATCTAACCGTCTATTTGGTCCCACCTCCAAGCAACCTGGTTGTTTCTTTTGACTGGAATCTACTGGGCAGACCCCGTTTACCGGCTAGTGTACCATTCCAAATCATTTCCCAAATATATAGAATTTTCATGGCCAGTACCATCATAGATGAAGGGGCTTTTGTGAGTATCCTTTCCTCAACTTCTTGGAAAGCGCTTGGTTCGCCATTGATTTTTCCTGAGATGAGAAATATAATAGCCTTTGAAAAAGGAACCAGTTGACCATTAGGGATCCTTCCCGATGTGTCGATAACATTGAGAAGGAAAACTGTTCACATGAACATAATGGTATTCCAAGGACCCCTAGATTATAATCTACTCCTTGGATGAGACTACATTTATTGCATGGGAGCCGTCATCTTCTCACTCTTTAGAGTAATCTGTTTTTCGCGCGAAGGAAGAGTGGTCAAGCTTGTAGACCAGCTTTCATTTCCCGGTTCATACATAGCAAATAGTCATATACCAACCCTGAATGGTCTTTTCACACAAGGAATGTCTCATAAATCCCCAGTCCGTCCTCCTGATGAGCGCGAGTGATTCGGAGGGCATGACTGAAACCCAGGGGGCATGCACCCTGGTTTGCTCCGGCAGGAAAACCTTGGGTATAGTGTAGGTTTCCGTGGAGGATATATGACTAGTCTGACACACTCGTCCGTTTTCGAAAATGGGATTAGAACGGAATAAGATACCTTTGTTAAGGTAGGCCTTTCCCGATAGAATAAATGTTTTGTCTGCAAATTGAGGGGTAACCTAGAAAAGGTAGGCCTTTCCCGATAAAACAAATGTTTTGTGTGCAAATTGAGGGGTAACCTGGAAACTCTACTTCACTATACCTAGGGGCATGCAAACCTTTTGGCGTGCAAGCAAAGAGCGGCCATTTATTTTTTAAATTTATAGGTCCTCTAACCCTTTAAACTCGTAGGATTGGTCTTTTCCTAACTTGCATAAAGAAAGGATGCGGGGCAAAGCTTTGAAATAATGTCATTTTTATATATGAGACATCCTTATTATATGACTGGATCGAGCAGTTTTAACACGGAATTCAAGATTGTTAAAAAATAAACATAAGCAATGAGCAAGTGTTTCCCCCAGCGTTTAAGCTCATTAAAAAATGAACCAATTTCTAGTAAATAACCATCATGAATGTATTACTTCAGCCTTTGAATCCTTGGTCGTGTTCTCATCATCACCTCCACTCTGTATTGGTCAATCATTCACCTCCACTTGATTGTTTACCCATTTTTAGGAACAACTGTGAAGAGTGATCTTGTTAGCCATCCTTGTGACACTGCCATGATTGGAAAATTCCAAACCTTACCTGGAATCAACTGCTACCCGAATCTATCACTCATTCCTCAAAAACGAGTTTCCTTTAAGCTCTTTCAACTGACTCGTAAAATATGAAAAGATTGTTGAGCCATTGGCCTCTCCAGCTCGTTAAAGTTACTGGAAGTGCTATCCCTCCTTTAGATTTTAATATTTTTGGACCCGAGGGATTATTACACAAAAATATTGAGTGCTTGTTTTGTTCGGCTCGTTAAAATTACAGAAAATTCATCCCTTTTGTATTATTTTATCTTTTTCGGACTTAAGGGATTAGATGACAAAAAAGGATTTTTGGAGTTTCCTTTACGTCCCTTTTTAGACTCTCTAAAATTGAAAAGGATCGAGTTATCTTTGTCGTTAAACTCGTTAAAACCTAATAGTGACAAACTTGTCCATAATAGACAAGAATGAGTTTCACTATCGCTAGGCTCGTTAAAACATAGCGATGGGTTTTCCCGAAGGGAAAATTATAGAACAAGCATATGTTATCCTCCTCAAGCTTGAAAAAAATAAAGAGGTACTGGTCAGCAATGAATGGGGAAAATTTGGGAAGAAAACTTGAAGAAACTTTGTTGGTAGCAAGTCACTCTTGAACATGACACTTTCACTCCGCATCCGAGTCGGGTTGTGTTGTTCCATTCACTGGTCACATCACCATGGTTCCATCACACCATCAACATTTGGGGTTAATGCTACCAATCCATCATGTCAATGTCGCCGATATGTTCAAGAGAAGTTGCTTAGAGAATTCACCTATGTCTCACCCACTACAATACATTTACGCTCCATTCTTTCATGATCGCCACCCTGAACCTTATATCACCAAATCGTTTTTCACCTCCAATAAAATCATTTGCTCCATTTTGTGTCATTGATGTGGGACTCACTAAGGCACTCCTATGACGGATCGCTTCTTGTCGACATCAGCTCATTATCCAAGAAGTCGATCTAGGAACAACCCTTTCAGTACTTTGAAGCTTGCATGCCTCAATGGCAAGTTTCTCACTTCCAGCGATAGGTTTACATCAATGGCCTTCGACCAAAAGATTTTGCGTGGTGTTTGACGTCAAGTCCATTATTCACACAATGTGAATTGTACTGCAGTACCTTGAGGATCATTATCATTATCGGTGATTCCTCTCGTGCCTGTTAACATCTTACATCATTGGCTGGTAATCAGGCAATGTCTTTCCATGTTCGACTCCAGAACATCTTTCACGTGGATCGACTTGTACTTTGAGTGAAGATTGAATGAGATTGAAGACTTCGGATCTAGTTTCATACATCCGGGCTGCGATATATATTCAAGAAAATAAAGACATCAAATGTACATCATTGTTGCACAGATAATCATCCAATATAAGGGATGATGGCTCTACCAGAATCATCAATCTACACTCAGACGATTGTCTATCCTATGTACATGAAAATGAATTTATAAAGTTGAGCATGGGAATGCTCACCTCAACTAGATCATGAAAATATTATGAAGATAATGTATTGTATTGTATCTTATTACAGGTCACCTTCTAGCTCGAAAAAACTTCGGATGCTCATGATAAAGCATTTCACCCGACATCAAAAGATTAACGACCTCATGACTTAGGGGGAAATTGTTATAGACATTTTTGGGCACTACAAACCAAAGCATAAATGTCCATAAACCAAGGGCTCCTAAGTGCCTAAAGGTGTTGTTTCAACCCCTAAGAGAACAAGGTCAACGGATTACAACATCTCCCAAAAGTTCTCCATGAAAAACTACTCAGAACTGGTTAAAACTCGACCATTTCACCTGCTCCATAGTCAAAGTGAATTACATTCCACCTAAATACACATAGTAGGTGTGATTCATGTTGAAAATCCCTTCTATGGGGTGCGATGGGTGAGAGTGGACAAATGGCAGGGTCAATCAGCAAGGTGGAAGAGCATGAAATCTTCCAGAAACTTCTCCTGTGACACTTGCCTCTCTGCATTCGACCAGGGATGAGTAAGAGATCGTCAATCTCCAAGTGGAATCAAGAACTATCAGAGAGAGGACACTAATCAAATCTCAAAATCTGACTCATTCCCCTTACAAACATCTATATATGGATCCCTCATCCCAGAGATCCAGAGGCTGGAATTTTGTATCTTGTAAGGAAGTGTTGCTGGTTTCTTGGTGCAATATCATAGTGTTGGGTGATCTAAGATTTTCATGAGGTGAAGAAGGGCTTTCTTTCTAAGAGGATGATGCTAGGTCAAAACAATTGGTTGTAATCCTCTTTGCTCTTTCTTGATTATCAATAAAGATATTCAAGTTTTCCTCCACATTCTTGTATGATTGATGATTTATGCATTTGTGTGGTCAATATACATATGGTCCTATATTGTTTATGATAATATATCTATGTTCTTGGATAGTGTTATGCTGCTTTGACTCTGCAGGTACTCTTTGAAGCTGGGTGGACAAGGAAGCGAGTGGCAAAGACCTATCAGAAGAGAGAGGAAATGAGTAAGGAACCAAGTGCAAGATAGAGGTTGGTCTCCTTATTCTTCTCTCATCTATTTCTCATAAAGGAAAATGAAAGTAGTTTTTAGTTTGTTAGTTTCTAAGGTAGCTACCAGCCTTAGTGGGACTAGCAGCTCTACATAGACACTAGTTTTCCCGATAACAGCTGGCCACCAAGGGGCGTAAGAAATTGGGTCATTTGTTAGCCGCTTTAGATCTGGTAACTCTAAAGTTGCAACGAAGGGTAACTGTTGATTCAGGTTTGACAAAGCATACCCAAGATAAGATGGGATTGCCTAAGCAGTGGGTCTTTGTATACCAACATAGTGCATTTGATGTTGATAACTTTGGTAAGGTTGATGGGCATAACCATTATGAAATGGTTGATGTTGACCGTTTTGAATATATGGCTGCCCATTACCTTCAAATACTTGTTGCTCAGATCCTCGGTAAGCTTGTTGGAATTGCGGTTGTTGGTATTGTATGAACCATGGTTGTGAAGCCATGAGTTGTTGTCCAGTACTGACTATTTGACCAAGATGAGGGGTAATGGTCCCCGTTTGAACCTAGGTCATTCCACTAGTCAGTGATTGTGGTTGTGTTGCAGGGACAAGAGGTTGTTGTATTACGACCTAAGAAACCTGAGGTTAGCATACAACAAGCAATGCTTGTACTTGTGACACCGTCACAATAGCCAGCGTAGTGGGGATATTTGACATAGGTAAACTTTGTTACATTGACTATACAACTCTTGGTTGTTGAGGCAGTATTGGCACCCAACCACTAGATGTAATTCCAGAATAACCTGAATTCTGTTGTGAACTCTCATATGGTTGTTCTCTTGGAGGAGATAATGAAAGGGTATACTTCCCTCCATATGGCGGTAATCCAGTGCTCAAAGGAATGATTTTCATTTGGGGATTGGATTGCCCAAATTGACACTGTGAAGGATCAATTTGCTGAGACTCAACATAAGAGATTCCAGATATTATTCCGGACGAACAAATGGGAACAGACCATATTGTTGAAACAACCCCTTGATGGACTCCATCCAGCAATTGAGAGCTAGTCGGGATATATGGTATGCCGGTGAACATTGTCGGAGTACCAGTAGGAAGTTCTGTCGTTGTTGTGTTAGATGACACAGTCCTAGATGTCGACAGTTGTTCAGACATATATAGTCTATCCAAAAGATTTCTTAGCGATTCTTTAGGAACTTCCGATGACGGGAGACTAACTTCTGATGAAGAAGGATATAGGGTGATACCAGCTTCAAATTGCAATGGAGCACTAGATGGAGGATCCTCCACAAGCTCTTATATGGCAATCAATCCAAGTGGAAGAGGTAGACCATCAGGTCCATAAAATATTTCCAGTGCTGAAGAAGGTATAGATTCTGCAGCGACAGATGTCTCAGGAATAACACCTTCCGAATCAGCTATAGAGGCAGGGATACCATCACACTAGGATCAGTTCTACTGTCCTCTTGTGGCTGCGAAACTTCTTTTGTAGAGGCAGGGATACCAGAAACGTTTGGAGTAACTAGAGTCTCTGAGGGTGTCGGAACATGTGTTTTAACCAAACCAGGGGACTTTGATCTGGTTAAACGAGTTCGCTTTGTCCGGATAGTTTTGTTTCCAAAGACAAAGACGGTTGACTCATAAGTCTCCACGAACAATGGGGTTTCGATTGACTTTCCTCCATGATTGCGGATTACTTGATCAACTAAAAATAAAGGGGAAAATGATTCCAAATTAAATGAATTTTAGACGCTTTGACACAACTTGCTTTTTCAATTTTTAAGAGTCGAGAAAAAACAAAAGATGACTCTAGTCGCCTTCGATTTTTAATGAGCCTGAAGTGAAAAGTGCTCAGATGGACCTTTTCCTTTAAGGAGTCTCAAAAGGAACGAAAGAGAATAATCTAGAGATCTAGATAAAGGGATTACCAAACTAATCGCAAAACTGCATAATACGTTTTATGGTATGGCAATCAATCTTCCCGAATGCTGTGTTCAGTGCATTACGATCGATAGGGTGGCAGACACAGCTTCCTAAGGATAAAGAATATAGCCTATTGTGGTCTCCCGATCTATACTCGACGGTACGTAGGAGCACAAGTCCGTACTAGCACTTGTCGTCTCAAAGAGGAGGAATCACCCAACCAACAATGAAAGCAATAGTTACAAGGCTTTACGACGCCAGAATATGTCTCTAGCATAGACTTCTAAATGTTGTGCGTTAGGTTCCAAAGCGTTTTTATGTTCATTGAATTTATTTTACAGTTGATCTTTCTTAAGAAATTTCCCTTTCAGATTCACCGCGTGATGTAGATATACAATTCCTAAAATGCAATCTAAGATGATAAACAATCATTTAATCTTATTTTTGCAATGAAAATCCTAGCTACTAAAGAAAGAGAGATGATATTCTTTCAACATAGAGCAGAGAGCACACACTAGCTGCACTGTCCTAAATCAAACCAACAAGCAGTCTAAATGCAAATGCACATGCATGTATTTGTTTTCAGCCTTCTTAATGTGTGAATAACAAGAAGAATGCTAAGTACAAATCTGAATTATCTTTTTAAAGCGACAGTACTAACAAATTTCTCTTCAAAAACGAAAAGGAAGATAATGACGACACTTTGCGACTTTGAATTGAACTACTTTCGACACTTGAAAAACTACTAATTCAAATCAAATACAAGATTAATTGTATAATCAACCATAAATAATGATAGGATTCTTTTCTTTGATTGAAAACGATACTTGGGACACTTCCAAATCAAAAGACGATAGTTTGATTACGCTACTTTTTGTAAAAGAGAACTGTAAATGGCGCACAATACATAAAAACATCCACAATTCTTTGTACTATGGAGGTGGAATCATGCAAAGGAAGGTAATTTCCATAGTGGTATACTGATCATAGATAGCAAAAATCTTGAATAAAACTGAAGAGATTGAACAAAGAAACCAAAATCTCGAAGCAGAAGAGGTCTTATCTGATCAGCGCACCTGCAAGACAGGGAAAGTGCGATGCAGTGCACCTACTACACATGGGAGGTGTGATTCATTGAGATTCCCAAGAGGAGAAAGTGTGATGGTCTAGGGATGAGACTTCAACTTGGTTCTTGGTCATAGTTTGCAGCTTAGTTCAGGGATTTAGGCCGAGATAATGATAGTCAGTAAATAGAAATCACAGGGGCTGATCTAATGAGGTTACTAGAGCCACCACCAGGGCAATTAGTATGTTTGCAAATCGATTGTTTAGTTTATAAACAAAACCCAGAGATAGACTAAAGTAGAATTGATCTACTTTGCACTTGGATAGCAAATGTAGTTCAAAGGCTAGCTAGCTTAACTTCAGGCTCTGTCTGTAAGTTTGTAAAGCAAACAAGCTATTCACTCCCCAGTGGAGTCGCCATTTTGTTATCGGGAAATCTAGTGTCTATGTAGAGTTGCTAGTCCCACTAAGATGGGTATCTATCTTAGAAACAAACAGATTAAAGTTACTTTCGTTTTCCTTTATGAGAAGTAGATAGGAGAGGATCAAAGAATACCAACCTCAGTCTTTCACTTGGTTCTTTGCTTGTTCCTTCTCCTCACCGACAGGTCTTTACCGCTTCTCCCTTGATCACTCCACTTCAAAGAGTACCTGTGAAGTAAAAGTAGCATAATACCTTCAAAGTGCAAAGATCTACAATCATAAACAATATAGGACCAAATATATATTGACCACACAAATGCATATACTATCAAACATACAAGGATGTGGAGGAAAACTTGAATAGCTTTATTGATATAAAGATTAGAAGAAAGGATTACAACCCATTGATCTGCCCCAGCGTCATCCTCCCAGCATGAAAGCCCTTCTTCACCTCATGAAAATCTTAGATCACCCAACACTATGATATTCCACCAGGAAACCAATAGCACTTCCTTACAAGATACAAAATTCTAGCCTGCAACCTCTAGATCTCTGGGATGAGGGATCCATATATAGATATTTGCAGAGGTGTCAGTCAGCTCTGGGATTTTGATTAATGTTATTCCACTGATTTTTCTTAGCTCCATTTGGAGATTTCATTGATCTCTTACTCATCCCTGGGCAAATTCCGAGAGGAAAGTGTCATATGATAAGTTTCTAGAAGATTCCTTAATCATCTACTTCACAAACTGTCTCTACCATTTGTCCATTCTCGCCCATCGCACCCTACAGAAGGGCTTTCCAGTATGCATCACACCTTTTACATTGGGCAGGTGAGATGCATCACACCCTTAGCACTGAGCAACCTGTATGGTCCAGTTTTGACCAGTTCTGAGCAGTTTTCTATGGAGAACTTCTGGGAGATGATGTAATTAGCGGACCTTGTTCCTTTAGGGCATGAAACAACACTTTTAGGGACTCAGAAGCCCTTGGTTTATGGACATATATGATTAGGGTTGTAGTGCCCAAAAATGTCTATAACAATAATGAACCATAGGAATATATATATATATATATATATATATATATATATATATATATATATATATATATATATATATATCGTGTGGTGCACCGAGGCGCTCAAAAAATAAGTGTATATGTCCAAATAGAGTCTATGTTCTCCATACATCCGAGACACATGTCCCTCAAAAAATCAGTAGGAAATAAAACCTAGGCATCTACTATGGTGGGTTATGCTCCCTATAGTACACCACTGCTCATGCAACTCGCCTCAATAGGTGGTGCACCCTGGGTATCACTCCTACTATATGTATTTGGAACTCTATGGGGACCTCCTCGACCCCCATGTAATCAGGGATCCCCGCCGTCAGGCCCTCAAGATTTTCGGTCACTGTCTCCACCGGATCACTAGCTGGGGGAGCCAAGGCCAACTCTTTGATCCCTTGTGGGTCACTCCATGACTCTGGATCCAGTCCTACAGGCCTCACTGGTCCCACATCTGTAAATACCATAGAGTACGTCATTAGGACATATACATGAAAAAATCTATAAAACATCATAAAAGATAAAATACAAAAATAATGTGATCAAGTGTTTTACCGCCATCGTCCCACTCCTCGCCAGTGGGTAGCTGCATGTCGGGGTCTCCATGAAAGTCCATACCAACATATGGCCAGCCCTCGATGAATATCGTCTAGTGATCCAGCCACTCACGGAATAGTGTCCCCCACGACACGTGTCGTCCGCCACCTCCTTGTGGCATAACATGTGCCCACTGTGTGATCCTGGTCTCCCATGGTCAGGAAAATCTAAGTCCATGTCCTACAACTGCAGTAACGACACCTACTCCAGCATGAGCGGGATCAAGATAGACCCATAGCCGAATTGGTTCCTCTCCCCAAGACGACATTTGGCTAGCTGTCTCTTCATGTTTGCCGTCACTGTTTCCACCCAGTTGAACATGGTCGGGTTGAGGCATTCAAGAGCCAACTAGAGTTGGGTCTTTGGTGTCTCGTGTTAGGCTTGGGATATCGTTGCCCTCGTCACCATGAATAGAACTACACAAAGAACCAAGTCTTCCACCATCGGAATTGCCACCTTCCCACTCTTTGACTTGCGTGCCCGTGGGCACACTCGTGCCATCAACATCTCTAGAGATTCACCCCCAGGTTGCTGCCCCTCTAGAATTAGCGTCTCACCATGATGGGACAACCCGGTCAGGAAATATATGTCCCTGGCATCGAACTCAATGTCTTGGTCTCGGATTATGAATTTTCCATCTGTCAGATTCTAGGCACGGATTATCAACTCTAATAAATCGGGTTGGGCCCGAAGGTGCAGAGTGAGGAAGAATTTTAGCAACCCACACGCACGTAAAGTATTTTGGCACCCAGCATCGGCAAAATCTTCCTCATCGTTGACAATGTGAGTTCGTTCCTACCAAACAAATGCCATGATGCCTTTTATGACAAAAAAAATGAATTAGAACTCTCTCTGTAAATTTAAATTCATAATTTACATAAAAAAAATATTTTACGTTGACATCGTGACTGCTTTTAAAACAATTACGATGACGCTTAGTTCATAGTTCATTTTTCTTGCGATCAACGCGAGAATACATTAGTTTCTCAATATGATCCGAAAGTGCTATGTGTAAAATACGCTCAGTCATCGCAAACCCGAGCGGCTTTCCCGCGATGACCGAGAGGCGAATGCCGTTTCAAAAACAGTCTAAATTCATCTACCTAGCACCAAATTACGTGATGAAAACTACTAAAATGTAGCGCACAATGAAATGTACTTACTTGGTGAAGGTTTCAGGATGAACCGTGGATGGATGAGGCCGAAATCACCTTGGGAACTTTGCTCAGGTTGGTGCTCCAATGCTTCGATGGTAAAATTAACAGTGCAAATGATAAAAACAAATGAATTACCCCACCCCTTTTATAGTAATTTTTGAAAATTAAAAAATTATATTTTAAAATGTGGGTTTTTTCTCATTTTTGTCACATGGTTAATTAAGGTTTTGGCTATGTCTTCGCATATATTGATCATTTCATGTTGAATGGGTTTTACGTTTGACACGTCTTGTGCAGAACTGCAAGTAGTGAAGTTATCTCATACTTCGTGTACACTTGATCCATAAAGTCTTCTTTAACACTCTTTTCCGACTTAAAAGATGAAAAGATAGATGAGTTATCCCTTTTGACTCGTTAAACGAAATAAGAGGTGGTCTGCTTTAAGCTCTTTTCCAACCGTGTAAACATGAAAATATTTCCAAGCTTTTGTCATTTCAAACTCATTATTGGTTATGAAACGACATGATTTTGATCACTTTTCTATTGTTTTGGGTCGAGGTCACTAATCACGAAAAGTACTCCTTGATCGTAATGGTCAAGCAGTTCTTTCGAGTATCGTTTTATACTTTTTCAGGCTCGAGAGACACAAATCTACTAAAAAGGACCCCCCTGGAGTTTTCTTTTCCACGTCTTTTTCAAACTCTCTAAACATGAAAAGACTCCGAGTTTTACATATGTCAGACTCATTAAACCCTGACAACATTAGAATCGTCACCATGACGAGAATCGAGCTTCTCCTCCCTAGGCCTCGTTAAACTATTACTAGGTTGGATTCGACCGAAGGTCGAACTTATATTACAAGCATATGTTATCCCCTTCAAGCTTTTTTTCAAAAATAATTGGGGTACTCACTAGCAATGGTGGGGGAAAATTTGGAAATCATCATGGCAGCTAGTCACTCTTGAACATCGACACTTTTGCTTCTTGTTGGGTTGGGACATCCATACATCGTCATTTGGCCTTCCGCGGGTTTGGGTTGCCATTTAGCCTCATTCCATCTGATCCATGTTGTCTCCATCTAGCTTTTGATCCCTTGGTACTTGAATTCTGCCACCCTCCGGAGTCGTGTCGCTGACATGTTCAAGAGTATAATCCTTCTGCAGTTTACATCATTGCCTCCTTCTCTGATACTCTGTTTCGCCATCTACTACTCGTTCCTTATCTCATGTCATTGATGGGGGAAAAATTATGGCCCTACTACAATGAATCATCTCCTGTCGACATTAGCAAATTATCCAGGAGATTGATCTAGAGATCCCCTTTTGTAACTTAGAGCTTGCATGCCTCAATGGCAAGTTCTTTGCACCTGATGGTAGATTTTCATCATTGGTCGTCGATTGGGTGATTCCATGACTTTTCGACTTCAACTCCTTCTTCACACTTTGTGGATTGTGCTAGACTGTACCTTGAGAACCATTGGGATTCTTGGTGGTTTCTCTCGCGCTTGTTAACAGTTTCCATCATTGACCGGTAATCAAGAAACTTTCTATCATGCTCGACTTCAGCAAATCTATTCGCATGCTAGAATTTGTACTATGATCGGTTGGGTTCAAGACCCTGAACATAGATTACACATGTTCGGGCTGTGTGGATTGGTTCATGATTACATGACTCATTGATGGATGGCTGCGACCATACCTGAGTCCTCATGGATGGCTGTGACCATACCTTTATCACTATCATGGTCTTATTAGCTAGATGGCTACGTCCATACCACAGACCTAGTTCGTATGTATTTTGGATGGCTACGCCCATGCCTAGACTACATGTGTTTCACTAGTAGAGATATCAATTGTACTTGCATGCAGGTTCTTCTAGATGGTGTTCTAGCTCAGTCACTTTCATAAAGCATTTCACCCCTCCTACTCTCTCGGGCTTCATGCTTTAGGAGGCATCTGTTACACAGTAAATTTTCACTGCTTTCACCCCAGTCTGTCTGTCGTTTCATGTGTCCCAATGAAACATGCTTACACTAAAAAAATGATCTCTGATGTTGCCAAGTGACCCACTTTTCCTAAGTTTTCTGCCTCATTGCAACTCTCGGCTTAATATACGCTATGAATAGCAGTTGTAAATAGTCTGGCCACGCTTCTAGTGTGGAAGTACATCTGTTTCCCACGACGGTCCGATTTCATGATCTGGCATGGGGTTGCTTGCTATCTTTAGTGACGATCTGACTGGCTACATTGTCTACTGGCGATGTTAGCTCTAAATATTAGTTATAAACTCACGATGATCCAGATTGGTTGAATTTGTTCCAACAATCGGCCTTCTAGATGTCTCCAGACTTGGTTGTTGGCATATTTTGTGTCGCCCTTCCTCCTTTGGTATGGTAGTTCCATCATTTGTGCTACCTTCCTTGGGGATAAGCTCACTCTTCCACCTTTCATGGAGACTCCTTCTCTTATTTAAACACTCACCATTGCTATGATCAGCTAGTTGGTAAATTTTTGGATTGAGCTGTGCTGTTAGTGTTTTTGAGTTTACTAGATAGCTAGTGTGGGTGTGAAAAGTGTGGGATTGTTGATAGCTTGTGGGAGGTTTTGAAGTGCCCTTAACTTTGTGTAAAGCTTATGAGTGAGAGAAAACTTTGTAAATTGGGAGATCCATCTTCAAAGAGTGAATTCCTGAGAAATACACTGGTTGGACCCTCTGAGAAGGCTTGCGACATCAAGACTTTGGTTGTAAGTTTCTCTTATTTCATTATTAATACAATCAATGATGTTTTCCTATGTCTTGTATGTAATTTTGATAGCTCATGACTTCTTTACTTTGTGAGTAAATAGATCATTTTTGTTTTCCGGTTACGTGCTTTGTTGTATTTCCTTTGCATTGTTTCGGGTTGATCGCTCATGGAGGAAAAGTACGGAAGCTAGAGTAGCGCAATGGAACTCCATCGACCACCGGTTGAGGTAGGCCTCCAACTATCACTGTTTAAGGAAAACTATTTTTTATCTGTCCTTGCTGTGACTAGACCCACTTTAGGGCTAGAGGGGTTGCCTCTGTCCGTAGAAGGAACACTTTCCTGCATCACAATATTCTAGCAATCTTATCGATCCGTTGCATAAAGTAACATAGGCACATCCATGCACATGAGTCTATAATACCTTTAATTCTTTATCCTGGATAAATTCCAGATCAAAAAAGGGGGAACTAAAGGGGACGAAGATTGAGAAGGACTAGGGTGGCCACCCCTGGAACTCGCACTGCTTTTCATCCTTCCTAAACACCAATCCACAACAATCCCACCTTTTCTCTGTAAATCTAGGGGCAAAAAGAAAGAAGGGAAGAAAACAACATGAAAGCAAGAGATATAAAATGTTGCTACCGGCTCACAAGGGGAGGCTCAAACAGAGAACAAGCTTCCCAAACCGCGTGCCTTCACAAAAAGGCGGGAACTATAAGGGATGGTGATCGAGAAGGACTAGGTGGCCACCTTGAGAGCTCGCACTGCTTTTCGTCCTTCCTGAACACCAATCCACAACAATCCCACCTCTTCTCCATAAAGCTAGGGGAAAAAGGAAGAAGGGAAGAAAACAACACCAAAGAAACAAAGATCCCAAGCAAAGAGAGAAGCTAAATAGCACGTCGAGTAGATGTCCGCTAACCAAAAAGAAATCAAACAAGGCACCCAATCAAAAGGCATCCCAAGTCTTCACACCCTCCCACATACATTATGGCACAAAACACTTTCTATCTTACAACATAACAAATAACAATCAAACAACCAAACAAATAAATCACATCCTCAACTTGACCATTTGAAAAGACAAGGGTCATGATGAGACTAGTGTCTGGAGCATGTTAGTAAGAGGTAAACAACCTCACAACTCGAAACAAGGCTTCAAACGACAAATAGACTACTAATAACAAACCCACCGTGCTATTGCACCCCTCCGTGTACAAAACACCTAAAAACCTTTCCTGCGAGAAAGTCAACGGGGGTCAAGAATCAAACTCCAAAGAGGAGTTGTCATGGGTCAACACTCAATGCAAGAGAAATCCATGGGCCACAAATACATTGATGGTGCAAGGCCACTAAATTGAGGGACATCTGCAAATCCCACACCATGAAACAAAGAAATGACCAAGTCCCACAAAAAACCCACAATCCAAAGGGAGGAACAAAGACACAACCCGCTACTTCTTTTTTCCTTAGAAGGGGAGTGGCTCACAAGAGGACAAGGAATTCCCTCAATGGCAAAGGCATGAGATAAGATTGCCACCCTCATGCCCATTGGTGGGGAAAATTGTGATCTCGATGGAGCTCAGACCGAGGGAGGGGTTTTTCATTACCTGGACACCCAACCCTTCCGCGAGGGCATATCAAGGAATGGTTGGGAGGACTAGGGTGGCCAGCCCAATGGGTTGAACTACTCTTCATCCATCCCATACTGACCCCACCCTGGCAATTTCCCCTCACAGAATGTTTAAGCTTTTAGGCGTGCGTGAAACCACTCCCTCAACCCAACCACCAATAAAAAAGCTTACCCAAGCAACACATCAACCACTGCCGTCTTTTCGAGGGAAAAAACAATGGAAGCCTGCACCCTTGGCCCATGCCTTCCAACAAACAAAAGACCGAGCACTGCCACTATGAATGAGTAAATTTATCCATCGTATTTCCAAAGCACCTCAACTGTAGCAACCATGCTCGGCTGAATAGATTGTCAGAAGGGCTCCCAAGAAACAAGCTTCCGAACCCCCTACAGAAACACATTAGGGGAAAGAAAAACAAAGGATGGATGGGACAAGCACAAGCATGTCTTGTAAGCACACACATGAGAAAACAAGTGTTACCTCAAGACGAGCAACCAACAATGTTCCCTCCAAACTCCAAACTTGCTCCCCTAGAGACATACCACACAGTCCCACATTGCAATCGAAACCCAACCAACCCAAACTAAAAAAGAAAACCCCTACTATCAATGATCCTACCACAATTTCACCTACGATAACCTTGTTAAAAACTCGTTCCATATATCCATAGGGAAAGAACTCCATAGTGCAGATATCCATAGGGAAAGAACTCGTTCCTCAGCCTTGGCAGAACATGCAAGTAAAACTAACCACCATATATGCCTTGAAAACACAAAAGTCATTGCAAATGAAAAACACTATTTCAAGCAAAAAGTTCGAGAAGTTCCATGGCCTAAATGGCCATAGTCCCTCTAAGAAGCTGGCCACGAAGGGGAACCTCCACGTAGCTAGTTAGCAGGCTAAGGTCTATTCGTTATCAGAATTAACCAAACAAATCACTCCACCAACTAAGAATAGCCTGTTAGAAAATTATATATTACAGAGCAATGGAACACATAAAATATTGCAGTAATATAAACACATAAAACACATAAAACAAGAGAGACACAGATATACGTGGTTCACCCAGTTTGGGCTACGTCCACGGAGAAACAACCAATCCTTCTTTTATTATATTATCCAGCAAATTGAAGAGATACAACCTACAGTAGATCCACTGTAACACCCTCTTCGCTCTCAATATCCTCTCTCTTCCTCACTGAGAATACAGATCTACATAGACGCATTAAAATTCCCTCATATATAGTGAGGGGTTGCCTTCTAGGGAAAAAAACCCTAAATTAAACATAACTTCTACCGTCAGATCATCCGCCTAATGAATGGTCCAGATTGACTAGAAATTACTAGACTTTTACAAGGCAATTTACATCTATTTTTAGCTTCAGGGCGCTACCCCTGAACCCCCCAGCTAGGGGGGATTTACCCCCACATGGAGGGGTGTACAGTATTCTTGGGGTATACATCCGGTTGAAACCTTTGAATACAGAAGATAATCAGGCTTCACACCCAAAAATCTCCCACTTGGAGACTGATTATAGCAACTCCACCGCTACTTCATTTGCTAGACAATGACTCCACTTTGGACGTAGTTGTTTCTCATCTTCTTCATCATACTTGAAGACCAATTGAAACTAAGCAGATTCTCAGTTTCTCCCTGGTTACAACTTTTGTTAGCATATCTGCAGGATTCTAGCTAGTGTGTATCTTTTCCAGCTTCAACTGTCCATCTTCCAATGCTGACATTATGGAATGGTACTTGAGTTGTATATGTTTAGTCTTGGAATGAAATTCATAGTTCTTTGCAATATGTATGGCACTCTGGCTGTCACTGTATAACCTTCCCAACTCGTGCTTCTTACCCAATTCATCCAGAAACCTTTGCAACCAAATCATTTCTTTACTAGCCTCTATAGCAACAACATACTCTGCTTCTATTGTTGAAAGTGCAACAACACTTTGGATTTTTGAAACCCAACTGACAGCTATTCCACCTACAGTAAATACATATCCTATCTCCTGTTATCTCTATCACCTGCCATATCTGCATCAACATATCCCTATGGAGCAATGTTTGAACCACCAAAGCATAATGTTTGATTTGCACTACCTCTCAAGTACCTGAGAATCCACTTCACTACCATACAATGTTCTTTTCTGGATTGTTCATGTACCTTCTTAAAACTCCCACTGCATGTGCAATATCAGGCCTTGTACAGACCATTGCATACATTAAGCTTCCAACTACTTATGCATATGGAACTTTAGACATATGAGCCATTTCTTCCTAAGACTTGGGACACGCCTCCTTACTTAATTTGAAATGGCTGGCCAAAGGTATACTAACTGGTTTTGCATTTTTCATATTAAACCTTTTCAATACCTTTTCTATGTACTCACTTTGAGACAATGTTAATTTGCGATTCTTCCTATCTCTAGTTATTCTCATACCAAGGATTTGTTTTCCAGCACCCAAATCCTTCATTGCAAATGAGTTTGCCAATTTCCTTTTGAGCACATTTATTTCCTGCATGTTAGAACCTGAACAAGCATGTCATCTACATACAATAACAATATAATATAGCTGCCATCATTTTTCCTCTTGAGATAAACACAATGATCAAAGTGACACCTAGTATAACCTTGTTCAAACATAAACCTGTCAAATTTTAGATACCACTGCCTTCAAACCTGTTTTAAGCCATACAAGCTCTTCTTCAACTTGCACACTAGTTTCTCCTTCCCTTTTACCTCATATCCTTGTGGCTGCTGCATATATATCTCTTCCTCCAAATCCCCATGGAGAAAGGTTGTATTTACATCTAACTACTCAAGATGCAAATCTTTAGTTACTACTAGACTTAAAATAGTTCTGATTGAAGTCATTTTAACAACAGGAGAAAATATTTCATCAAAATCAATACCTTTCTTCTGTGCAAACCCCTTTCACCACAAGTCTAGCTTTGTACCTCTATTTTCCTCCATCTTCTTCCTTCAACTTGTAAACCCATTTATTCTGCAATATTGTTTTACCTACAGGAAACTTGACTAAGTCTCGAGTTTAGTTATGTGCTAAGGAGTCCATCTCTTCTTTCATGGTTTACTCCCACTTCTTCCTGGTTTCTACTTGCACTGCTTCTTCATAACATTATGGTTCACCAAAATCAGTCAAAAATACATAATATAATGAAGGAGAGTATTGTTCAGGGGGTCTACTTATCCTTGTAGACCTTCTAACACCACTTTCAGGTGTTTGAGGTGCTTGTTGCTTTTGTGGTTGTTGTTCTATCTGTTGATCATTATGATTTTCAGGCACCATTACTTTTCCTGTGATATCGTCAAGCACTGTGTATTCTCTGTTTTCTTTTTCATGTTTCTTTTCCTACAGCTGATCCTTATACAAAACCTTTTCATTGAATATTACATCTCTGCTCTTAATGATTTTGTGATTTTCATAATCATATAAGATGTTAACACCCAGGTTGTTCCCTATGACTCCCAAGGGAATACGGCCGGGGTAACCACTAACCAATCTTTGGATCACAGTTTCTAGCCAAACTGTAATCAGAGAGGGCTCTCTCTTTATGATTTGTCTCTGTTATGATGGTGTTTAGGCTAGCTATTATGCTCAGGTTTTGGTTTATGTTTTGGTTGAAGGATTTCTTTCAAATCTTATGATATAGTGTTTAGATAGTGAAATATCATTGGGCAATGGAGTCTGGAGTTGTGAAATGACTTGATATGCAGGATTGGTGGTGTTCAAACTGCAGGGCCTATTGTGTATTTTAGACAAACAAAATTAGCTTAAATGGTGATGTATGTCAACCAATAGAAAGCATTTAAGAATTTTCTATTAAGTTGGTGAGGTGAAGGTGAGGCCACTGCACAGGAGCATAACTTGAATTCCTGTGACAAAGGCCACTGTGAAAGGTGTATTCTGAAAGTGCAGCAATTAAGAATTACACTTATCTAGATTACAGCTGAAGAAAACATTCATAAACAACACAGATTGAACTCAGGGTACTCAGTGAATAAATCCTGAAAGTTATTCTTTTTCCTTGTTGCTTAGTATTGAAAATCAGATAACATATATGGATTTTAGCAAAACAACTAAATGACAGAGAGAGTTACAGAGACTTATTGTATGGTGAAATATACAGGAATCCAGCAGTTATCAACAGACACCAGAACGCATTCAACACTTCAGAAATCCGAGAAATTCCATCACTTTCTTTATTAGACTTCAGAAAGGATTACAACATAAGAATTTCTTTAGGAGAAATCAACAACAACCCTTGCAAGCTCATGCGAAGGGGACTTTATAGCAATGCTTATACAAAATATCTCAGGTATTGAGTCATCTGAGAGAGAAAATATCTTCATAAATGCGTACAGAAAGTAGGAAAAGAAGTTATTGCACTTTGAATGCAGCATAAATGCTCTTTATGTCTGTCAGAGGGTAATTTTGACCTTTGGAGGTCATTGATTCGGTTGAGTCGTTTTGCTTTAACGCTGAATGATGCGTCTTTATTTCTTGCTGTACTGTATTTTCTCGGCCCTGCCACCTGTAGTCTTCTATTTCTACTCTGTTGGCCGATCCATCTGCTGAGTTGGCTCAGCTTTAATTTATAATGCATGCTGATTTTGTTGAGCTATGCTCTGCATGACAACTGATACTCTTTTAAGAAACAAAATTGTTAAGTGGCTCCCTGTTTACAAAATATTCTGTATTGCATTCGTCCACCATTCTTGCATAGGGAGTTGATGCCTGAGAATAGAATCCATTGTTTCCTCTGCCTCTGTGTATTTGAAGAAATTGGGAGCTACCCCAAACAGGTGATTGATCTCATTCATTATGAAAAACAGATTCTCAACTCTGTTGTAAAGAGACTGTCCTGTGGCTGGCCCTGTTTCTTCTACAGTGCTGGGCTTATCATTGATCTGGCTAGTGGAAAATGTATTGACCCTTTTAGCATATTGGTCATGTGTGAATAATCTCCCTGCGCTGTTCAGTAAGCCAGGGAGTCCTCTGCTTTCCAACACTTGAAATTTTTCCAGAAACTTGTTCACCTCAGTTTGCATATCCTGGGTTCTTCTTTCCAATGTCTGCAATAAATTTCTCAGTGTGAGAACCCTTTTGACCATTTGGATAGTCTCAGTTCTGTTTGCAATTCCCATGGCAGCTAGCTGAGAACTTGTTCTATGGTTAAGTACATTGATCATTCTAGTGGCCACTTCAGGCATATTGCTCAATTGAGATCTTGATCTGTGAATCTCCCTTTGTGCCTTGGGGATGAGCTCTAGTTGCTCATGGATAGTTTCAATGTATGGCCATTGCTCATTGATAGATTGACCAATGTTAGCCGATAGCACTATTTTCAATTCAGCCACCACTTTATCCAACTTGAGCTCATTCTCTAGCTCTTTTATTTTGTTTTTGAGGGCTTTCACCTCCCTGTCTTTCTCTGCCACAGTTTGTTTGGATTTATCATATCTATCATTGATTTTAGCCAAAGAATCTTTGGCTGAATTGAGCTCCAACATTTGAGCTTCCAGGACTTGGATTTTGTTCTTCAGCTTTTGCATATCTAGGCTTCGGGCCTGCTCTGTAGTTGTTGGCGCTGCTGAAGTAGATGTTGCTGTTTGTTCGGTCTGTTGAGGAGGTGGGGCAGTGATAGGAGCAGTTTCCTCTAGATTGATGATCTGAGGAGGAGGCTGAGAAGTCTACCCTTCTTCTCTTTGTTTCAGAGATGCTTGTAATGCTTCCTTTGCAGCCTCTGATTCTCCCAACTTCTCCTGTGCTTGAACCAGTTGTTTATAAATGGAGATCAACAAATCTGTTGTGTCCTTCTCATGTCTTTGTTGGGCTACCTCATCTGTCTGAGGGTGAATGGTAGCTGGGATCTTGATTTTCTTTCTCATGGCAGCCATGTCAGCATCCCTCAACTTCAATATTTCCTGTATCCCTGAAATATCTTTGGGATCATGCCCAATTTCAATGATTATGTCTTCAAGGGACCTTATTCTGTTGTCCTTCGCCTGGGATGATGCCTTCTCCAATTCCAATTGAGAGGCTGTGGCATTGAGGCTGCTCTTTAGCTTATAGTTTTCCAATGTTTCATCTGCTAAGGAGGCATACACCATCTCACCAGTCTGTTTATGCAGTTCAATTTTGTCCATTGGGTGTATGTCTTTGGCCATGACCTCCAGGTTGGTCCTGAGGTAATCTGAGGCAGATTGGGGCTACAGTGCTGTGGGCAAAAAATGGCTCATAATCATTTTTCCTTCACCTACATCAAAGGCAAACATAAGTCTCTGCTGATTAGTAGGAGCCATGTTTAGCAGATGATTGTACAGTTGTATTTTGATAGGCTCATTCCTCCTTTTGATGTCTATAAATTGTTGTTTGATGCTCACTTGTCCTTCTCTTTGCTGGCTGGAGGAGCTGACCTCCCCTCCCATAGTCCTGTCCTGTTCCTGCTGGAAGGAACTTGCTGAAGCTTCTCTGCTGGGTGGGCCCATGCCCAATGCCTGTCTTATTGCTATGTCCTCCTCTGAAAAATCATTTAATCTTTGTCTCTTTTCTCCCTAGTTGATAGATGAAGTGAGGGGAGTTTCTCTATCCCTTTTTCTGCTTAAGTCCTCCTTTTGAGGAGTTTGGAGGACCGAGGCATCGGTGGTGACTTCTGGCCTAGGAGGCACAATGTTCTGAGCCTGTTGCTCAGTGGAAGTTGGAGTATTAATTACTCTCTCCTGCTGTAAGGGCTATTGTCTGTCATGTTGCCCTTCTTCTTGCTGCAAATCTTGCTGCTGTTGTTGCTTTGCTTGCTGCTACCCTCCTTTATCTGTTTGCTCTTGAGTCACTGGAGGTGACTGCTCCTTCTCTTGATGTGTCTGTTCTGTCTCCATTTGCTTTTCTTTGCCTCTGCTGGATATATTCTCAGTGGCCTTGGTAGTTTGCTGCTTGGCAGTTGAGGAGGATTCAGCTGCTCCCGTTTGTGAGCTTGGAAGTGTGAATACCTGTGAACAAAGCTCAAGGTCAGCCATCTTCTTTAGATTCCTTAGTGCCCTTTGGTTCAGCTCTTCTTGTGACAAGGGCTCTTCTAAGGTCCCTCTCCTCCATTTGTCTTGGTTTGCATACTTTTCAATGTGAGGGATATTATGGTGATCATAGGCAGATAACTTATATTTGAGCCTCCTCGTAGATATGAAATGATTAGGGTCATAGGGAACCCATAGGAAACTGGTTTGCAGGCCAAGGGCCTCAAGCATTCTTTCTGCTTCCCTCCATCCTTGCTCCCTCTCGTTATAGATAAAATGGCCAAGTTGGCTTTTGACCTTCAACTGTGCTTTTTTACCTTTTCCTGAAAAGTGAAGCACATCAACTCTGCCAAATTGCCTAAAGTACTCTAGGGCAAATAGCCTCATAGGCACATACTTGGGTAGTTTGAAAGGAGGTAGATCACACCCATATATCCTGATGACAGTGTGGTTTTGGTAGAAGTACCAATCCCCAATGCTATAAGCTTTGGACAGCTGAAGAATCCTTTGCATATCATCAGTGAGTCTTGGAGGAGGTGAGCTCATCAGCATTGCCATAGCTGGATGGATGAACAGATCCATGAATTCACAGTAAGTGTATGGATACTCAGGTCTAATGTGGAAGACAGAAGACCAATAGACCACTGATCTGGGATTGCCTTGGGCATCCATTCTTTTGATTGAAAAGTGAAACTTCTCATGTTGATGGTACAAGATTAAATGGTAAATGTAGGAGGTGTATCTGAACATCCTATCTCTCCTTAAATTCATCAATTGCTCATGAATCTTGTCTGATATGTAGGTGGCATAGTCATAGCAGATTGGTGACTTTCCAGGAGCAAACATAAGCATCATTACCAGCACAGTTGCATCAATATGCTCAATTGAACTATATCCCAAGATGGGAGAAATCATATCTGCAAGGTCTCTGCCCAACTCATTTAGATATACATGAAGAATTGGAGGGCCCATCACAATCTTAGTTTTGATGTATAATTGATTAAATTTGACAATTTGAGCATCTGTGAGTTTATCCCCTTGTTTTGTCAGGTTTACCAGTGATAAAGGAACCAACTTCTTCTGAGGGTTGAAGCAAAGCATGTCTCTGATAGCTTGAGGGGTAACATAGAAAAGTACAGAACCAGATGGGTCAACAACAGCTCTCTGAGAAACATCATATTGTTCAGCACAGAGGTGGATTAGCTCAGGGAACTGGTTGACCTAAGGGAGTTTGAAAGTAGGGAGGGAAGAATCCCACAAGCCCAATATATCTGTCCCATTTTCATGCTTGGTTTTCAACTCATTCAACAGATGAAGGTGGAATTTGCTGCTCATAAGCTTCTCTTCTGTAATTTGGTAATCCATATCTGCCAAGGTTTACCATTTCAAGTTCTTTTGAGGGGCATTCAGAGGTTGAACATTTAGTACAACAGGTTTCTCCATTGTCCTCTTTAAGCTTGTAAATTGTAAGTGAACTGTTTGAAGGGAGCAGCACAGCACAGAAGTGATTTTTTATAATGACAGTTTGAGTTTCAGGTACCGGAGGGAGACTTTGATGCAACAACAATTGAAATACTGTTTAAATTAGGAATATGACTACTGTCTGGTCTCACTCTGTCTTCCTCAGCAGGTGAATTCAGTGTAAATGAGTCTTTCGCGACTGCGCGAACATAATATTGTTTATTTGTGATAATGCAGGCAAACAAGGCTCAGCTAGTGTTTTTGGAATTTCACAATTGTAAATGGGGTGTTTGCAGAGGGAAATTGCCGGTGAAATTGTGAGTTTCGTCGTTCCTTAAGCCCTCTGAGTAATTTTATAGACAACTGCAGGCGTACGGAGGATAGAAGATGAAAACTACCTGGTAAACAGCGAGCAGAGGTTGCGTATGCGGGCAGGATTGGTACTCTGGAGGTTTCCTTGGTCGTTTTAGCAGGTTGGCGGTAATTTGGACGTGAATATCATGCAGCAGAGAGAATAGCAAATAAACGAAAAGAACGTAAAAACCGAGATTTTGGCCAAAATATGGACCTTTTTGGCAATTTGGCGCCTTTTTGTGATGACGTCAGCATGATGTCATTGGTGGGGTCAAGGTCGGATGACATCATCTGACGTCATCGGGTGACGTGGCGAGATGCTATTGGTCCATGGGGGACGGTGCGGTGGCAGCCACATCGACGGAGGGGCGGACAAAGGACTGATGCGATGGCAGGGTGGAGGTGACGGGGAGTTGACGTAATATAGGTGGGATGAGGGAAACCGGAAACCGTCAGCGGTTTCATATCGCACCGCTTACGGTACGGGGGAGGTATGTGTCAGGTGTACCTCCGATGAACGGTGGTGGAGACGCGTGGCTACCATATGACATACCCAAAATACGGCCATCGGAAGATAACTTTCGGATGGGAGATCCACTCCGATGCAACGATGGTCGTCAGATCTGGGGGGTCTGATCGGACGGCTATCGGGGAACTGATGTGACCGGGAAATAAGGCGGGTAAACAGCGGACGTCGGAACAACTCCGCTGCGAATAGAGCCGTTGGATCTTCAATCTTTTAATCGGACGGCTGTCGGGAGGACGAAATAGTCAACGGATATGGTGGGGGAGGGGATTATTTAATGATTATTTTCGGCATATGTGCATGAGCAGAGAACATTGGACTTATGGGTTTTCGTGCAATTTTTGTGACTATGCGCCCGATCTTTGAACTTTGGGTAAGGGGGAACAAGTGGGTTTTGATGTATTTTTAGCAATTTTGAGCGGGTAAAGGTAGAAACAAGGTTTTATAGGTTTTATGTGTAAATAGGGGCCAAAAGTGAGAAAATGGATTAGAAAAAAGGGGAAAGCGGGTTTGGCTTAGGCTTGTCAAAATGACCAGATGTCATTTGATCCCTAACATAGGACTTATTGGCTATAATGCCAAGGGGGTGAGTATTTATACAGAATTCGGGGTTTATACACCATGGTGTTTAATACTAGTAGGGGAAAGGTGATATAGGGATTTACATAGTAAAGTTAGAGTTAATATGGATGGGGGGTGATCAAAGGGAGAAAGTACTGAATTTGTTTGCAAAACACTTGGTTTAAAGAGTAGATCAAAATGAAAAGATTTTTACACAAGAAATGTGGCTTTTGAATGAACAAGAACCACCATGAAACCATGATCTTCCTCCATGAATCTCAGCTCATAAGGGGATGTTAGCAATGGAATGAAGGGGGAGAGGGAGGTTAGTCATGCTCCTTGCTGTAACTTGATGAAGGTGAACACCTTGTCAATTGATAAACTTTGCCTTGGAAAACACAATTCACACATCTGTAATGATAAAGATAACCTTTCTGCAACCCCCAACTACTTACCCCAGTATTTTCCTAACGTTTTTATTTCTTCTTGGAGGGTGCACTTGGACTTGCAGACCCTTACTTGCCTTTTCTTTTCTTTGGCTTTTTGTTTGTTATTTCTATCTACCTCTACCCTTATTTCTTCCAAGGTCCCAGATTAAGCTGTTGGGAGCCTTTTCTTCTCTACCTGAACTACTTGTCTACCAAGATTAAACAGTTTGGACAGACTGGCTTCTCTATTCTACAACTGCAAATTTAAACCATGGAATGATCCAGATTAGACTGTTGGACCATCCATCAAAATGTGAAGTTCATACCAAGCTATAAGCATAGATTGAGTTCTCTTGGAAATATGTGATTTTTGAGTTATCAAAGCAGAGCATATTTGGTCCTTTCATAGCCAATCATGAAATATGAAACCTATTGGTATAGGCAGCTAACAGTGGCTCCACATGGGGATGGTTTTTCATTTGAAATACCAAGAACAGCAGGTCAGAATGCCTTGGCCTTTTACTGCTTTTATGAACTTGAAGTTTTGCTGCTTTGAAGTGCCCAAATTGTGTGCTTTTCTTCTTGGTAAACCTCTGATTCTTTTCTCCTTTTGCTGACCAACTAATAACACTTGAGAGACTGCATTTTACAAATTTTAAACAGAAAGTAATATATACATTTGGGTATGTACAATGGAAGCTCATGCTGTTCTTATGGGTGGTATTCAAAATAGTGCTTCAGCATCCTGCCATTCACAGGACCTTCATCCAAGTCAGTTTCACTAAGACTTTTTAGGAAGTAAGTGTTGTTACCTTGTACTGCTTGGACAACAAATGGTCCTCTCCATAAGGAATCAAATTTTCCATGTTTTCCTTTCTCTTCTCTTCTTGCATCCCACTTGAGGACTTTATCACCAACATTAAAATCTTCTGCTTTGGTTCTTCTGTCAAAGGCTTTCTTTAGTTTTTCTTGTAATACCTGAACTCTGCTGAAAACTTGATCTCTGGTTTGATGCAGACATATGATTTGATTTATCCTTCTTTGCATATTATTTGGTTCAGCTTGGCTTTCTTGAAGAAGCTTCATAACAGGCACTCCTAGTGAAGAGGGGAATTTGGCCTCTAATCCATAAACCAATTCATATGGGCTGGTCCCAATTGATCTCTTGGTTGTTAGTCTATCTGCCCATAAGGCATTGACTAGTTTCTTGTGCCAGTTCTTTTTGTTCTCTTCAAGTACCTTCTTTATAATGTTTACAAGGATTTTGTTTGATGATTCAGCAAGGCCATTTCCTTGGGGATAGTATGCAATAGAATGTCCCAAAGTAATATGGAATTTGTGACAGAAATTCACCATTTTCTTGGATCTGAAAGCAACAACATTGTCTGTAATGATTTTATCAGGGTAGCCAAATCTAGCCAGTATGTTGTTCTCCAAGAACTGAATGATTACTGAATCATTTGCTTGTCTGCATGGGGCAGCTTCAATCCACTTAGTGAAGTAGTCTGTGGCTGTTAAGATCCATCTGTGTTGGCCTGAAGATGAGGGATGAATTTCCCCAATGAAATCCAATCCCCATTGTTGAAAAGGTCTCTCTGTTGCAATAAGCCTTAAAGGAAGTGGCAGCAGTTGTCTCTTTCCCTCAAACACTTGGCATTTATGACATGATGTGATAAATTTCTTGACATCAGAGAACATGGTGGGCCAGTAGTATCCAGCCCTTAGTATTTTATCCACAGTGGACTTCCAGTACAAGTGTCCACCACAGTCTCCTGCATGAAACTCTTGCATGATATTGTTAATTTCATTTTCAATTAAACAGTGCAGCAATATACCTTCATGGTTCTTCCAAAGCAGATTGCCATCCATCACACAAAATCTTGATGTTTTCATTTTTAAGAACCTACACTTAGTTTTGGACAGTCCTGGGGGAGCACACAGGTTTTGTAACACATAACAGATATCAGAGTACCAGGGGGATTGTTCAAAGGCTACATTAATCTTTGGAGTCACCAGCTCTGTTTCACTGTCCAGCTGATTGATGTCTAAGGCTTGAAAATTTGTTTCTGTCATTAATTTGGCCAAGCCTTGCCCTTTTATTAGTTTTGTAGGTTTTATCTCAATGTCAAATTCTAAGATGCTGGCAATCCATTTTCCTCTTTTGCCTTCTAAATTATCTTGGGTGAGAATGTCTTTGACAATAGGGCTTGGCACATATGCTTTGACATGGGAATAAAGGATATAAATCCTAAAGTCTTTGATTGCTTTAACTAAAGCATAAGCTTGTTTTTCCATGATTTGATACTTCAAAGGTGCATCCATAAGAGCTTTGCTAAAGAAAGCAATTGGCTTCTCATTTCCTTGGTCATCTTTTTGTAATAAAACAGCAGCAATAGTATGTTGGGAAGCAAAAGAGAAAATAATAAATTCTCTGTCAAACTGAGGGTTGGTTAAGACTGGGGTTTGGGTGAGGGCCAATTTTATACCTTCAAATGCTTGATTGGCTTCAATAGTCCACTTCACTTTTGAATCTTTTTTCAGCATGTTGTTTAATAATCTGGTTAACTCTACTAGGTTTGGGATAAACCTTCTCAAGAAATTGATTTTTCCCAAGAATCCTTGTAATTCTTTGACATTCCTTGGGTGAGGCATTTGCAGGATAGCTTGTATCCTATCTGGGTCAATTCTAATGCCATCTTTTGAGATGATGTGTCCTAAGAGCTTACCTTCTTCTAAACCAAAGAGGGATTTCTTAGGGTTCAAGGAGATTCCATATTTTCTGCATTTTAGGAAGATCTGTCTTAGATGCCTGAGATGCTCTTGGTCAGATTTTGAAAAAGGTGTGAGATCATCTAAGTAGATGACTAAGAAGTCATGAATCTCTTTGGAAAAAGCAATGTCCATTGCTCTTTGAAATGTTGCCCCTGCATTTTTCAAGCCAAAAGGCATCTTTACATACTTGAACGTTCCCCATGGGGTTGTAAATGCCGTTTTGTCCTGATCATCAGGGTGAACTAAGATCTGGTTGAAACCGGAAAATCCATCCAGTAATGAGATCCTTGAGGCCCCTACCACCCTTTGAAGAATGTGATCCATCTTGGGTAAGGGGTAGTTGTCTTTAAGGGATACTTGGTTCAAATTCCTTAGGTCCACACACAGCCTAATCTCACCAGTCTTTTTTCTTGTAGGGACTAAGTTGGAGATCCATTCAGAGAATCTGATTGGTGCTATGATGCCTGCTTTGAACATTTTATGTACCTCTTGTTCCATTGCTGGGAGAAGCATAGGATTGATTCTCCTTAGTTTTTGTTTAAAGGGCTTTTGATCAGGTTTGAGAGGGATAGGGTGTTGGATTACAGAGGTGTCATAGGACTTTAGGTCCTCATAGCTCCATGCAAAGACATCTTGGAACTCTTTGAAGAGGTCAATGTATTTTGGCTTTTGGTCAGGAGGTAAGGAAGCAAATAATTTAATTATCTTGGGTTTGTCAATTGTACCTATGTTGCACTCTTCAATGGCTGCGTTCAGGGGCTGCATTTTTGGTTTTCTGGGAATATCATTTGAATCAAAGATGTCCTCTAGTGGGGTTAGGCCTGTTGGTAAAAAATTGTCTTTTAGCTCAATGATTTCAGTTTCAGCATTGGACACTCCCTCTTCCCAGTCAACTTGTTGAATTTGCTGGATGTTTTCTATATTGAAAATAGTTGGATTCAGCATTTGCTTTGCAGTCCTAGGTGATATTGGTTGAGCAGTCTGTTGAAACTGTATTTGTGATGGACTTGCTCCATTAAATATTTGTGATTGACTTGCTGTCTCAAGTATTTGTGATTGACTTGTTGTCTCAAGTATTTGTGATTGACTTGATGTCTCTAGTATTTGTGATTGACTTGCTGTCTCAAGTATTTGTGATTGACTTGCTGTCTCATTGTCAATATTTAATCCTGCAAATTCTTGCTGCAGAGTTAAAAACTGGTTTATTTGCTTGTCATCCTCAAATACTTGCCAATCATTGATGTTGTTTGGAATAGAGGGTCTGTGTTTTACTTCAGCTGTAAAACAATGGTGGGGCTCAAAGGGCAACTTGCAGGTACTTGCAAAGGTGGCTAAACTATGAGCATGTAGATTTTGGGTTCTGGGAATTTTAGTAATTTGGAATTCAGAGAAAAAGTTTAGTACCTCAGCAACAGCAGACCTATAAGTCCTTAGTCTTTTGTCATTGGTGACAAAGTTTCCTTTCACTTGTTGGATAACTAAATCAGAATCTCCCATGATTCAAACCCTGGCAGCTTGTAAGAATTTTGCCAACTTGAGTCCTAATAAAAGAGCTTCATATTCTGCCATGTTATTAGTACATCTGAAATTCAATCTATAGGCTCTGCCTTCTGCATAACTATTTTCTTTATTGTGTACCCAAACTCTAGCTCCTGCCCCTAATTTGTTGACCGAGCCATCAAATTCAAGGAACCATAGAATATCTTGTTGGGGAGGAGGCTTTATGATCTGTTCATGGGCTGGTAATGTAAGTAGCAATTGTGGTTTTTTCTCTAGCTTGTCTTCTAGGACAGTCTCATCATTTAATTGGATGTTCTTGACAATTAAGGCAGCAGCACTATCAAATGTTTGATTGACTGTCGTTTCATGAGTGATACTATTCTCATTTGCATCTTCCTCCTGTATGAATATCTTGGTTTCAACTTCACCTTTTGAGGGGGTAATTGTATCATTGAAGAGAATGTATGAGTCTATGTCTGAATGGACAGCATATATAGGGAAATTTTGAGGTTTTTCTTCACTGCTGACCATGTACTTCATTAGTGTTTCTCTGTACAGTCTTTTTGGTTGCCCAAACACAGAGATGGTGGCATATGACATGTCTAATTGTAGGGAACCTTGGAGTTTGGCCCCCCATGATCTTGATAACAGCATTCCATACTTAGGTGGGATATCAGCAACTATCACATCCATTAGGATTGTCTTGTTTGGGTATTGAACTAGAGAGACACATAAGTCTTTTATGAGACCTAGACACTTGACTTGGCTGGAGTCAAAGGAAAACAGATCCTTGTATGGTCTTGTTATGTCTAAATTCAATCTCTCCATGACTGCTTTTGGCATAAGATTGTGAGAGGCACCTGAGTCAAACATTGCATTATGTAGTATTTTGTCATGAATATGTAAACTGACATAGAAAGGTAGTACCCCTGTGACTACTGTTTTTCCATCCACTTCTGGACCAAAGAGGAGTTCTGGGGTGTCATCCAGTACATTGACATCATCTTTGTTGCTGGTGAGTTGAAGGGACCTTTTGATTTGCAATTTATAGCTGTCATGCTTGGCTAATTCCAAGAGAGGAATAGCTATTTTTATTTTGCCAATTTCTGTTTCAATATCAAAAGGTTTTTCAGATTGGGTTTTGGGGTTATTGGTGACAGTTCTTTCCTTGTTCATTACATCTTCTTCTTGATTTTTGTTTTGTCTTTGGGATTTATCCTTTTTACCCATCTCTTGAGGAGTAACATTTAAATTAGGATGAGAAGATGAAGAGTCCAGAGACTGCTGTCTTAAAGACAGTGGTTCAGTGATTTCTTCAACAATCACTTCTTCTGTAGGTGAATTTAGTTTGTCACTAGGTTGTGTGACTGTAACTCTTTCAGGCTGCTGATTATCCTTTTTCTTTTCAGGCTGGCTAACATTCACAGTTCTGCTCCTTAGCTTGTATTGTTTATGGACTTCATAAACAGCAGTGTCATAGCCTTGTTTAAAGTCAAAGGACTCCCCTGATTTAGTTTGGAATAGTTTGATTTCCTCATCCTCATGATCTTCTTGTGTTAGGAAAACTTGACTTTCACCATCCAGCCCTATTAAATTAATCTCAGGATCTTCATTGGGCTCTGCTGAAGTGGAAGTTTCTGCATAATTTTCTTGAAAAGGGGGTCTGATTTCTGGATCAGGGTTGGCCCTGCCAACATTCGGGTTTGGATTTCTCCTAAAATTTGGATTCCTAGGAGGATTGTTTTGTGGTGCTTCCCATGATGCTTTTCTTTCAACTGATTCCACCCTATCACCCAATCTTTTCATGCTGTTGAGTATGGCATCAAGCTTTTGATCAAAGGCTGTGGGTTCTTCTTTGTATATGCTTCTCTTTTCTAACCTTGCCCTGTTTCTTTTGGCAATCAGGTTTGCTTCTACTGTGACAACAGCCTTCTGGGCGTCTTCAAGGGTCTCAGGTTCTCTTTCCTTCAACTGATATGCCATGTCAGAATCAAATCCATCAGGGAACTTGTACAAGGCCAAATCAGGAGGAGGTCTTAGGTTTTGTGGTATTGCATTGTACACATTGTTGAATCTAGCACAATACTCCAGAACAGTCTCTTGAGGACCTCTCCTGATTGTTTCATATTCAGCAAGTATGTGCAGGGGATCTTTCTTCTTCTCCCACCTGGTAGTAAAGGCCTGATAAAGCTCATCAGGTGTCGTGATAGTATTTGCAGCAATTGACCTGAACCAGGTTCTAACATCACCTGTCAGGCTTTGGACAAAAATTCTCATCCTCACACTGTCATCATCTATCTCATAGTTTTCAAAATGATCTTGCATCCTCTTAGCATGTTGAATAGCAGAGTAAGGGCCAGTGGAGTCAAAATATGTGATTTTGGTTTGGTAATCCTGGGGTAAAGCTGCAGGATTAGCAGGTAGCCGCAAGGGTGCATATCTATTTGCCATATTTGGAGGGTTGGGTGTATTAATAGGTGTTGCTGGGATAATAGGAACAATGGGTACCACAGGGGCAACAGGCGAACCTGAACCTAAAGTGTGGTTCAAGGGGATATGTGCAGTGGATGAAGATGGGGGAGGAGAACCTTGAGATGTAGATGGTGAACTAGGGGAACTTGGAACAGACCTAAAGAGGACTTTAAGTGGAGTAGAAAGGTTGGGAAAATCTGCAACTGAGGTCAAAACAGCAGGCTGATCCTGCTTTTGTTGCTTCCTGGTGTTTCTAGGGATGGTATTTGGATTATCAACAATGATGGGTGGATTTGGGTCAGGATTAGCCCTAGTATGCCGAGGATTTTTCTTAGGAGCCAGCTTCTAACTGTTTTTTAGGATTTTGTAGGAAATTTTTATATCTGAAGGGACTGAATGAAGATTCTTGGAATGGTTATATATTCTCAGAGCTAAGATGAAGATTCCCTAAACAAGCTCCTCCCTAAAACTGCTAATGTAATACAGAAACAGATTCAAGGCCTCTTGACTTATTTCAGGCTTGATAGTAGCTATATGGAAGATATATAGTAATAAAATCTCAGGCACTTCCCCAGTGGAGTCGCCAATTATGTTAACACCCAGGTTGTTCCCTATGACTCCCAAGGGAATACGGCCGAGGTAACCACTAACCAATCTTTGGATCACAGTTTCTAGCCAAACTGTAATCAGAGAGGGCTCTCTCTTTATGATTTGTCTCTGTTATGATGGTGTTTAGGCTAGCTATTATGCTCAGGTTTTGGTTTATGTTTTGGTTGAAGGATTTCTTTCAAATCTTATGATATAGTGTTTAGATAGTGAAATATCATTGGGCAATGGAGTCTGGAGTTGTGAAATGACTTGATATGCAGGATTGGTGGTGTTCAAACTGCAGGGCCTATTGTGTATTTTAGACAAACAAAATTAGCTTAAATGGTGATGTATGTCAACCAATAGAAAGCATTTAAGAATTTTCTATTAATTTGGTGAGGTGAAGGTGAGGCCATTGCACAGGAGCATAACTTGAATTCCTGTGACAAAGGCCACTGTGAAAGGTGTATTCTGAAAGTGCAGCAATTAAGAATTACACTTATCTAGATTACAGCTGAAGAAAACATTCATAAACAACACAGATTGAACTCAGGGTACTCAGTGAATAAATCCTGAAAGTTATTCTTTTTCCTTGTTGCTTAGTATTGAAAATCAGATAACATATATGGATTTTAACAAAACAACTAAATGACAGAGAGAGTTACAGAGAATTATTGTATGGTGAAATATACAGGAATCCAGCAGTTATCATAAGACACCAGAACGCATTCAACACTTCAGAAATCCGAGAAATTCCATCACTTTCTTTATTAGACTTCAGAAAGGATTACAGCATAAGAATTTCTTTAGGAGAAATCAACAACAACCCTTGCAAGCTCATGCGAAGGGGACTTTATAGCAATGCTTATACAAAATATCTCAGGTATTGAGTCATCTGAGAGAGAAAATATCTTCATAAATGCGTACAGAAAGTAGGAAAAGAAGTTATTGCACTTTGAATGCAGCATAAATGCTCTTTATGTCTATCAGAGGGTAATTTTGACCTTTGGAGGTCATTGAGTCGGTTGAGCCGTTTTGCTTTAACGCTGAATGATGCGTCTTTATTTCTTGCTGCGCTGTATTTTCTCGGCCCTGCCACCTGTAGTCTTCTATTTCTACTCTGTTGGCCGATCCATCTGCTGAGTTGGCTCAGCTTTAATTTATAATGCATGCTGATTTTGTTGAACTGTGCTCTGCATGACAACTGATACTCTTTTAAGAAACAAAATTGTTAAGTGGCTAACCTGTTTACAAAATCTTTTGTATTGCATTTGTCCACCATTCTTGCGTAGGGAGTTGATGCCTGGGAATAGCATCCATTGTTTCCTCTGCCTTTGTGTATTTGAAGAAATTGGGAGGTACCCCAAACAGGTGATTGATCTCATTCATTATGAAAAACAGATTCTCAACTCTGTTGTAAAGAGACTGTCCTGTGGCTGGCCCTGTTTCTTCTACAGTGCTGGGCTTATCATTGATCTGGCTAGTGGCAAATGTATTGACCCTTTTAGCATATTGGTCATGTGTGAATAATCTCCCTGCGCTGTTCAGTAAGCCAGGGAGTCCTCTGCTTTCCAACACTTGAAATTTTTCCAGAAACTTGTTCACCTCAGTTTGCATATCCTGGGTTCTTCTTTCCAATGTCTGCACTAAATTTCTCAGTGTGAGAACCCTTTTGACCATTTGGATAGTCTCAGTTCTGTTTGCAATTCCCATGGCAGCTAACTGAGAACTTGTTCTATGGTTAAGTACATTGATCATTCTAGTGGCCACTTCAGGCATATTGCTCAATTGAGCTCTTGATCTGTGAATCTCCCTTTGTGCCTTGGGGATGAGCTCTAGTTGCTCATGGATAGTTTCAATGTATGGCCATTGCTCATTGATAGATTGACCAATGTTAGCCCATAGCACTATTTTCAATTCAGCCACCACTTTATCCAACTTGAGCTCATTCTCTAGCTCTTTTATTTTGTTTTTGAGGGCTTTCACCTCCCTGTCTTTCTCTGCCACAGTTTGTTTGGATTTATCATATCTATCATTGATTTTAGCCAAAGATTCTTTGGCTGAATTGAGCTCCAACATTTGAGCTTCCAGGACTTGGATTTCGTTCTTCAGCTTTTGCATATCTAGGCTTTGGGCCTGCTCTGTAGTTGTTGGCGCTGCTGAAGTAGATGTTGCTGTTTGTTTGGTCTGTTGAGGAGGTGGGGCAGTGATAGGAGCAGTTTCCTCCAGATTGATGATCTGAGGAGGAGGCTGAGAAGTCTGCCCTTCTTCTCTTTGTTTCAGAGATGCTTGTAATGCTGCCTTTGCAGCCTCTGATTCTCCCAACTTCTCCTGTGCTTGAACCAGCTGTTTATAAATGGAGATCAACAAATCTGTTGTGTCCTTCTCATGTCTTTGTTGGGCTACCTCATCTGTCTGAGGGTGAATGGTAGCTGGGATCTTGATTTTCTTTCTCATGGCAGCCATGTCAGCATCCCTCAACTTCAAGATTTCCTGTATCCCTGAAATATCTTTGGGATCATGCCCAATTTCAATGATTATGTCTTAAAGGGACCTTATTCTGTTGTCCTTCGCCTGGGATGATGCCTTCTCCAATTCCAGTTGAGAGGCTGTGGCATTGAGGCTGCTCTTTAGCTTATAGTTTTCCAATGTTTCATCTGCTAAGGAGGCATACACCATCTCACCAGTTTGTTTATGCAGTTCAATTTTGTCCATTGGGTGTATGTCTTTGGCCATGACCTCCAGGTTGGTCCTGAGGTAATCTGAGGCAGATTGGGGCTGCAGTGCTGTGGGCAAAAAATGGCTCATAATCATTTTGCCTTCACCTACATCAAAGGCAGACATAAGTCTCTGCTGATTAGTAGGAGCCATGTTTAGCAGATGATTGTACAGCTGTATTTTGATAGGCTCATTCCTCCTTTTGATGTCTATAAATTGTTGTTTGATGCTCACTTGTCCTTCTCTTTGCTGGCTGGAGGAGCTGACCTCCCCTCCCATAGTCCTGTCCTGTTCCTGCTGGAAGGAACTTGCTGAAGCTTCTCTGCTGGGTGGGCCCATGCCCAATGCCTGTCTTATTGCTATGTCCTCCTCTGAAAAATCATTTAATCTTTGTCTCTTTTCTCCTTGGTTGATAGATGAAGTGAGGGGAGTTTCTCTATCCCTTTTTCTGCTTAAGTCCTCCTTTTGAGGAGTTTGGAGGACCGAGGCATCGGTGGTGACTTCTGGCCTAGGAGGCACAATGTTCTGAGCCTGTTGCTCAGTGGAAGTTGGAGTATTAATTACTCTCTCCTGCTATAAGGGTTGTTGTCTGTCATGTTGCCCTTCTTCTTGCTGCAAATCTTGCTGCTGTTGTTGCTTTGCCTGCTGCTGCCCTCCTTTATCTGTTTGCTCTTGAGTCACTGGAGGTGACTGCTCCTTCTCTTGATGTGTCTGTTCTGTCTCCATTTGCTTTTCTTTGCCTCTGTTGGATATATTCTCAGTGGCCTTGGTAGTTTGCTGCTTGGCAGTTGAGGAGGATTCAGCTGCTCCCGTTTGTGAGCTTGGAAGTGTGAATACCTGTGAACAAAGCTCAAGGTCAGCCATCTTCTTTAGATTCCTTAGTGCCCTTTGGTTCAGCTCTTCTTGTGACAAGGGCTCTTCTAAGGTCCCTCTCCTCCATTTGTCTTGGTTTGCATACTTTTCAATGTGAGGGATATTATGGTGATCATAGGCAGATAACTTATATTTGAGCCTCCTCGTAGATATGAAATGATTAGGGTCATATGGAACCCATAGGAAACTGGTTTGCAGGCCAAGGGCCTCAAGCATTCTTTCTGCTTCCCTCCATCCTTGCTCCCTCTCGTTATAGATAAAATGGCCAAGTTGGCTTTTGACCTTCAACTGTGCTTTTTTACCTTTTCCTGAAAAGTGAAGCACATCAACTCTGCCAAATTGCCTAAAGTACTCTAGGGCAAATAGCCTCATAGGCACATACTTGGGTAGTTTGAAAGGAGGTAGATCACACCCATATATCCTGATGACAGTGTGGTTTTGGTAGAAGTACCAATCCCCAATGCTATAAGCTTTGGACAGCTGAAGAATCCTTTGCATATCATCAGTGAGTCTTGGAGGAGGTGAGCTCATCAGCATTGCCATAGCTGGATGGATGAACAGATCCATGAATTCACAGTAAGTGTATGGAGACTCAGGTCTAATGTGGAAGACAGAAGACCAATAGACCACTGATCTGGGATTGCCTTGGGCATCCATTCTTTTGATTGAAAAGTGAAACTTCTCATGTTGATGGTACAAGATTAAATGGTAAATGTAGGAGGTGTATCTGAACATCCTATCTCTCCTTAAATTCATCAATTGCTCATGAATCTTGTCTGATATGTAGGTGGCATAGTCATAGCAGATTGGTGACTTGCCAGGAGCAAACATAAGCATCATTACCAGCACAGTTGCATCAATATGCTCAATTGAACTATATCCCAAGATGGGAGAAATCATATCTGCAAGGTCTCTGCCCAGCTCATTTAGATATACATGAAGAATTGGAGGGCCCATCACAATCTTAGTTTTGATGTATAATTGATTAAATTTGACAATTTGAGCATCTGTGAGTTTATCCCCTTGTTTTATCAGGTTTACCAGTGATAAAGGAACCAAATTCTTCTGAGGGTTGAAGCAAAGCATGTCTCTGATAGCTTGAGGGGTAACATAGAAAAGTACAGAACCAGATGGGTCAACAACAGCTCTCTGAGAAACATCATATTGTTCAGCACAGAGGTGGATTAGCTCAGGGAACTGGTTGACCTAAGGGAGTTTGAAAGTAGGGAGGGAAGAATCCCACAAGCCCAATATATCTGTCCCATTTTCATGCTTGGTTTTCAACTCATTCAACAGATGAAGGTGGAATTTGCTGCTCATAAGCTTCTCTTCTGTAATTTGGTAATCCATATCTGCCAAGGTTTTCCATTTCAAGTTCTTTTGAGGGGCATTCAGAGGTTGAACATTTAGTACAACAGGTGTCTCCATTGTCTTCTTTAAGCTTGTAAACTGTAAGTGAACTGTTTGAAGGGAGCAGCACAGCACAGAAGTGATTTTTATAATGACAGTTTGAGTTTCAGGTACCAGAGGGAGACTTTGATGCAACAGCAATTGAAATACTGTTTAAATTAGGAATAGGACTACTGTCTGGTCTCACTCTGTCTTCCTCAGCAGGTGAATTCAGTGTAAATGAGTCTTTCGCGACTGCGCGAACAGAATATTGTTTATTTGTGACAATGCGGGCAAACAAGGCTCAGCTAGTGTTTTTGGAATTCACAATTGTAAATGGGGTGTTTGCAGAGGGAAATTGCCGGTGAAATTGTGAGTTTCGTCGTTCCTTAAGCCCTCTGAGTAATTTTATAGACAACTGCAGGCGTACGGAGGATAGAAGATGAAAAATACCTGGTAAACAGCGAGCAGAGGTCGCGTATGTGGGCAGGATTGGTACTCTGGAGGTCTCCTTGGTCATTTTAGCAGGTTGGCGGTAATTTGGACGTGAATATCATGCAGCAGAGAGAATAGCAAATAAACGAAAAGAACGTAAAAACCGAGATTTTGGCCAAAATATGGACCTTTTTGGCAATTTGGCGCCTTTTTGTGATGACGTCAGCATGACGTCATTGGTGGGGTCAAGGTCGGATGACGTCATCTGACGTCATCGGGTGACGTGGCGAGATGCTATTGGTCCATGGGGGACGGTGCGGTGGCAGCCACGTCGGCGGAGGGGCGGACAAAGGATTGATGCGATGGCAGGGTGGAGGTGAAGGGGAGCTGACGTAATATAGGTGGGATGAGGGAAACCGGAAACCGTCATCGGTTTCATATCGCACCGCTTACGGTACGGGGGAGGTATGTGTCAGGTGTACCTCCGATGAATGGTGGTGGAGACGCGTGGCTACCGTATGACGTACCCAAAATACGGCCATCGGAAGATAACTTTCGGATGGGAGATCCGCTCCGATGCAACGATGGTCGTCAGATCTGGGGGGTCTGATCAGACGGCTATCGGGGAACTGATGTGACCGGGGAATAAGGCGGGTAAACAGTGGACGTCGGAACAACTCCGCTGCGAATAGAGCCGTTGGATCTTCAATCTTTTAATCGGACGACTGTCGGGAGGACAAAATAGTCAACGGATATGGTGGGGGAGGGGATTATTTAATGATTATTTTCGGCATATGTGCATGAGCGGAGAACATTGGACTTATGGGTTTTCGTGCAATTTTTGTGACTATGCGCCTGATCTTTGAACTTTGGGTAAGGGGGAACAAGTGGGTTTTGATGTATTTTTAGCAATTTTGAGCGGGTAAAGGTAGAAACAAGGTTTTATAGGTTTTATGTGTAAATGGGGGCCAAAAGTGAGAAAATGGATTTAAAAAGGGGAAAGAGGGTTTGGCTTAGGCTTGTCAAAATGACCAGATGTCATTTGATCCCTAACATAGGACTTATTGGCTATAATGCCAAGGGGGTGGGTATTTATACAGAATTTGGGGTTTATACACCATGGTGTTTAATACTAGTAGGGGAAAGGTGATATAGGGATTTACATAGTAAAGTTAGAGTTAATATGGATGGGGGGTGATCAAAGGGAGAAAGCACTGAATTTGTTTGCAAAACACTTGGTTTAAAGAGTAGATCAAAATGAAAAGATTTTTACACAAGAAATGTGGCTTTTGAATGAACAAGAACCACCATGAAACCATGATCTTCCTCCATGAATCTCAGCTCATAAGGGGATGTTAGCAATGGAATGAAGGGGGAGAGGGAGGTTAGTCATGCTCCTTGTTGTAACTTGATGAAGGTGAACACCTTGTCAATTGATAAACTTTGCCTTGGAAAACACAGTTCACACATCTGTAATGATAAAGATAACCTTTCTGCAACCCCCAACTACTTACCCCAGTATTTGCCTAACATTTTTTATTTCTTCTTGGAGGGTGCACTTGGACTTGCAGACCCTTACTTGCCTTTTCTTTTCTTTGGCTTTTTCTTTGTTATTTCTATCTACCTCTACCCTTATTTCTTCCAAGGTCCCAGATTAAGCTGTTGGGAGCCTTTTCTTCTCTACCTGAACTACTTGTCTGCCAAGATTAAACAGTTTGGACAGACTGGCTTCTCTATTCTACAACTGCAAATTTAAACCATGGAATGATCCAGATTAGACTGTTGGACCATCCATCAAAATGTGAAGTTCATACCAAGCTATAAGCATAGATTGAGTTCTCTTGGAAATATGTGATTTTTGAGTTATCAAAGCAGAGCATATTTGGTCCTTTCATAGCCAATCATGAAATATGAAACCTATTGGTATAGGCAGCTAACATAAGAGATAACCAAAATCATTAACACCATATCCAATAAAGGTACATTTCTTTGATTTTGCCTCAAGATTTGTTCTATTTTCTTTATTAATATGGACAAAGGACTCACAACCAAAAGGATTTAAAAAAGAGTAGTTTACCTTTTTACCTGTCCATGCTTCCTCTGGAACGCCACCATCAAAGGAACTTGAAGGCCCTCTATTTATTAAATAAATAGAAGTATCTACAACATCTACCCAAAATTGTAAAGGCAATCCTGCATGCAATCTCATGCACCTTGCATGCTTCATGATTGTTCTGTTCATTCTTTCTAACACACCATTTTCTTGTGGTGTTCTTGGAACTGTCTTCTCTCTGTGAATTCCATGCTCTGAACAATACCTATCAAACTCTTTGCTGCAATATTCACCTCCATTGTCTGATCTAGGACACTTCATTTTCTTTCCTATCTCAATCTCAACCAAAGCTTTCCATTTCTTGAAAGTATCAAATACATCAAATTTATTCTTAATACAATAAATCCAAGTTTTCCTAGTTGCATCATCAATAAAAGTAACATAATAACAAGAGCCACCGAGAGATGATACTTGAGTAGGTCCCCATACATCTGTATGCACAAGCTCTAATTTTTCGCTCTTCTTTTCTTTCCCAACTCTAAGAAATCTGACTCTCTTATGTTTTCCATAAATGTAATTCTCACAGAAGTCCAAATCAACATTCTTCAAACCCGGCAGCAAATTCCTTGAGTGAAGAATATTCAACCCCTTTTCACTCATGTGTCTGAGCCTATGATGCCATAATGCTGCATCTAATCCTTTGGAAGTTAAAGCATTAACAGAGTTAGAAATACCATTGCATAAATACAATGTACCAACCTTTTCGCCTTTTTCTATTACCAAGGTTCCTTTGGTGACCTTCCAAGCTTTATCTGTGAAAGTTGTCACACAACCTTCACCGCCTAACTGCCCTGTTGAAATCAGATTTTTCTTCAGATCTGGAACATGCCTTACCTCCTTTAGTAGCCATTGGTTTCCATTCTGCTGGTTTACAAGAACTTTATCCATTCCAACTATTTTATAGGGTTTATCATCACCCAAACGGACTTGTCCAAAATCTCCTTGAACATAGTCATGAAAATATTTCTTATCAGGTGTGGCATGGAATGAGGCCACTAAATCTACCACACAAGCATCAATAATATTTTCTAATGAAAGAATCAAAGCATCTTGTAACACATCACCTGTTACATTCGCTTCATGATTAGCTTCTTGCTATGCATCTCCTTCTTTTCCCTTCTGAGACTTGCAATCTTTCTTCAGGTGTCCTTTCTTCCCACATTTATAGCACACTATCCCAAATTTGGACTTGGATCTACCTTTTGTTTACTTACTACGATATCCTGGGCTCTTTCCTCTTTCCATTTTTCTTCCCCTAGTCTCTGCAGTCAAAGCATTACCTGATGTCTCACCGAAGATTTTCTGCCACATTTCCTCGCTAAGGATTGCTCTGACAACATCATCAAACTTTAAAGTACTAGATCCAGAGATAGAGTTACTGATGGCCATAACTAAGCCATTCCAACTTTCTGGCAATGAGCACAGAAATAATAGAGCCCTAACTTCATCATCAAAATTTACCCCTACAGAACTTAACTAACTTGTAACTGTATTAAAATCATTTAAATGATCTGCAACAGATCCACCTTCTAACATCTTCATATTAAATAAACTACTCACCCCTTTCACCTATTGTAGCCAATCTCTTCATGGAAAAGTTTGAAAAGAAGGCTCTTGGATCAGGTTTGTGGATGACACCAGCGTGGATTGGCCCCATGGTGAGGACGAACTTAAAAAAATTTTAAACCATCTCAACATCATTTCCAAGGACATCAAATTCACTATGGAAATTGAAGAGAAAAGTTGCATCTCTTTCCTAGACATCCTCCTCATTAGAAACAAGGATGTTTCTATAGGTCACAAAGTGTTTAGGAAAAAGGCGCATACTGATAACTATCTCCACGCATATTCCCACCACCACCCAGCCCAAAAAATGGGGGTTCTTCAAACCCTCTTCACTAGAGCCTGTAGAATTTCGAATGAAAGCCACACTGAGGAGGAAATCACTTACTTAAAAATAGCTTTTTCTAAACAAGGATATAATAAAAAAGATATCTTCAAAGCCATTCAAAAAGCCAAAACTGGAAACAATAAAAACAAAGCTAACAATTCCCCAGCCGCTAGCGCCTACCTTCCGTATATTCATGGTGTAACCGACAAACTAGCCAAAATCACCTCAAAAAAGAATATCAAAACCTTATTCAAACCCTTGACAGCTATTAGACAAAGAATGAAATCAGTAAAAGACATCCCAGAACATCTCCAGCAAAAAGGTGTTTATATTATCGACTGTTCCTGTGGAGAACAATATATTGGGGAAATAGGTAGATCAATCAGTATGAGGCTAAAAGAGGATAGTGCAGATATCCATAGGGAAAGAACTCGTTCCTCAGCCTTGGCAGAACATGCAAGTACAACTAACCACCATATATGCCTTGAAAACACAAAAGTCATTGCAAATGAAAAACACTATTTCAAGCAAAAAGTTTGAGAAGCTATTGAGATCATAAAACACCCTCATAACCTCAACAAGGATGGGGGCTTGGAAATTAGTAGGAATTGGACCTCACTCCTCACCCCTAGGGATTAAATTAACCCTCCCTGTTACTCCTTGCCCTCCCTTCTTTAGATCAATTTAGCTCCTCTCCTGACCAAAAAACTTGACTATCATGCTTATATTAATTTAGTAACTCAGCATTAATAATTCATCACCTTCCTAAGTAACTAAGAAACTTGCTAGAATTAAATAAATTAAATAAAAATAAACCAAAATAGTCAAAATTATCATAAAATTACAATTAGATAAAAAACTTAATACATAAACAAGCAATCAATTACCATTATAATAATTATATACATGTATAATAAATAAAATTAAAAGAACTTTAATTTATCCAAAATAATAATAATAATAATAATAATAATAATTAATTAATTAATTAATTAATTAATTAAATGAATATTAAAATATTAAAAATCATCCTAACCATAAAAACTTTTAGGCATTCATTAACAAACATATAAACTTAAGAACACAACATTAATAATACATTAACCTCCTAAGTAACTAAAATCTTGTAAAAAATAAACAAAATTACTATAAGTTACGATTAATTAAAACATAACCATTAGGATATATTATTAAATAAAATATAACAAAAAACGTTTTAAACAAATAATTCACTTAAACTTTAATAATCATCTCCATGTTTAATAAAGAAAATTAAAAAGAGCTTTAAAAAAATTAAAAAGAGCTTTAATATATTAGGACTATTATTAAAATATTAAAAATATAGTTAATTCAAATCATTAGGCTAGTCAGCGCTCAGACTTGACATCTCAACCTAACCTTATTTATCTCTACTGTCTCTATCCTTTTTAAAGCAAGTCCTGATGATGAGTCTTGGTCTAGGCTCGAAATGTCGATAAAGCAAAGATGAAAAATATGGAATATCTGAGTTCAGATTCTAAGAAATACCTTATTTGAGGCTGGGGGTTTTTCATATAGTTTGTCTAATGCCGACATTAAACCCTGTGTTGTCATTTCCTTTGAAATATTAAATGCTACTGACACCGCTAGGCACAGCCGTATTGTTCCAAGTGCCTTTCTGTCGAGAATATCCCATTCTGTGTCTGTCATACTCATCAGCTTATTTGTCTTTCCACTCAATGGTAGGTACAAATCTCTCTGATACAGATAATCTTCCATCTGCATCTTCCACAACTGGTAGTTTTGGCCATTGAATTTTTCAACCTTGAACCTACCATCTTCCGCCATTGCTCCCACTCGAACCAGGAACCCTTCTCTCCTGCGAGTTTATCAGCCAAATAGGCCTTTGACTCTGATAACATTTTTTAGAAAATTATATATTATGGAGCAATGGAACACATAAAATATTACAAAAATATAAACACAGAAAATGCATAAAACAAGAGAGACACAGATATACGTGGTTCACCCAGTTTGGGCTACATCCACGGAGAAACAACCAGTCCTTCTTTTATTATATTATCTAGCAAACTAAAGAGATACAACCTATAGGAGATCCACTGTAACACCCTCTTCGCTCTCAATCTCCTCTCTCTTCCTCACTCAGAATACAGATCTACATAGACGCATTACAATTCCCTCATCTATAGTGAGGGGTTGCATTCTAGGGAAAAAAACCATAAATTAAACATAACTTCTACCATCAAATCATCCACCTAATGAATAG